>CM053031.1:158873764-159473764 GCA_028564925.1 Lithobates sylvaticus
TGCTGCTGCTGATGCTGAGTGCCAGGCTCCACCTCCATGCTCACACAATCCTCCTCCTCCTCCTCTTCCTCATCCTCTTCCTGTGTGATGGGTGGGACAGAAGGAACACTGTCTGGATAAAGGGGGCCTTGAGAGGCAAGGAAGTCCTCCTCTTCCTGCCTCTGTTCTGCCTCAAGTGCCCTGTCCATTATCCCACGCAGCGTATGCTCCAACAGGTGGACAAGAGGTACAGTGTCTCTGATGCATGCACTGTCACTGCTCACCATCCTCGTGGCCTCCTCAAATGGTGAGAGGACAGTGCATGCATCCCTGATCATGCTCCACTGGCGTGGGGAAAAAAATCCGAGCTCCCCTGACCCTGTCCTGGTGCCGTAGTTGCAAAGGTACTCATTGATGGCCCTCTGCTGCGTGTGCAGTTGCTGCAGCATGGCCAACGTTGAGTTCCACCTGGTGGGCATGTCACATATTAGGCGGTTCTTGGGCAGGTTCAGCTCCTTTTGCAGCTCAGTCAGCCGAGCACTGGCATTATAAGATCGGCGGAAATGCACACAGACTTTCCTGGCCTGCCTCAGGACATCCTGTAAGCCTGGGAACCTGCCCAAGAACCGCTGCACCACCAGGACGTGAGCCATACAGGGCACATGGGTGAGCTGCCCCTGTCGCAGGGCGGAGAGGAGGTTGGTGCCATTGTCAGAAACGACCATTCCTGGCTAAAGCTGGCGTGGCGTCAACCACCTCTCGACCTGCCCCTGCAGAGCTGCCAGAACCTCTGGCCCAGTGTGGCTCCTGTCCCCCAAACACACCAGCGCAAGCACGGCATGGCATCTTTTTGCCTGCGTACTTGCGTAGCCCCTTGTACGCCTACGGAGCACCGCTGGTTCCGAGGACAGAGCACTGGAGGAAGAAGAAGAGGAGGGGGTGGAGGAGAGAGGTGTGTCACAACCAGTAGCAGTAGTAGCATTTTGGAGGCGTGGTGGCGGAACAACCTCCAACACTACTGCACCTTGTCCTGCATCCCTCCCAGCTGCCAATAGAGTGACCCAATGGGCCGTGAAAGAAAGGTAACGTCCCTCTCCATGCCTGCTGGACCATGAGTCAGCGGTAATATGCACCTTACCGCTGACCGCCCTGTCCAGCGAGGCATGGACATTGCCTTCCACATGCCGGTAGAGAGACGGAATCGCCTTCCGTGAGAAAAAGTGGCGTTTGGGAACCTGCCACTGAGGAACCGCACATTGAACAAACTCACAGAAGGGGGCCGAGTCTACCAACTGAAAAGGCAGCAGTTGAAGTGCTAGCAATTTAGCCAAGCTAGCATTCAACCGCTGGGCATGTGGATGGCTGGGAGTGTACTTCTTTCGACGGTCCAGCAGCTGGGGCAGGGAAATTTGCCTGCTACAATCGGACGTCGGTGTACTGCAAGTACTTGGTTGTGACACACCTAATTCTACACTTTCAGTCCCCTCAGAGCAGCTTTCAGAGAGGACTGAAGATGTAGTGGGGATGGAGATCCCAGCTGATGAGGAGCAAGGAGAGGTCCGCTTAGTTCTTTGGTGTGGTTCTTTTATGTGTGCTTGCCAACGAGCTGCATGGCAGGTCGACATATGTCTGCCCATGCTTGTGGTGCCCAAGCGGCTGATGTTTTGGCCACGCGAGATACGCTTGAGACAAATATTGCAAATAACAGTGGTGCGATCTGATGCACTCGTCTCAAAAAAGGCCCACATCAAAGAACTTTTCTGATAACGTGCAGAGGCAGCGCCCTGCACAGGCGGAGCTCTGCGGTGTTGTACAGTTGCTGTGCTGGCCTCTAGCTGGCCTCCAGGGGGCATCCTGCCTCGTTGGACATGTGACGCCGCATCCTCCTCCTCGTCCTCCTCCTCATCCTCTCTCCCTTCAGGCACCCATGTGGAGTCAGTGACCTCATCATCCCCTCCCTCTTCACCACTAGAGCAAACCTGGCAGTAAGCTGCAGCTGGTGGAACAGTACTGCCAGATTGCTGTCCTTCAGCATCCCCTCTCTCTGCGCGCACACTACTGACTTCCTCAAGCTGGGTATCATCATCCGAGTCTTCGAATCGTTGGGCATCCTCCTGGAGCATGTACCCAACACTGTGCTCAAAGAGTTCGGGGGACTCCTAAGGAGGACATGGTGGGTCTAGGGAAGGGGTGGCTGATGATGCCATTGAGTACGCATTGGCAGCTGCTCTGCCAGTACCCTGAGCCTGGGTGAGAGAGGATGAGGAGGATGAGGAGGGCTTGGTCATCCATTCTACCAAGCCTTCAGCATGATGCGGCTCCACATGTCCAGCTGCCGAAAACAAAGACGAGCGTGTCCCATGGCCACGTGCTGATGACGATGCACGACCACAGCCACGGCCAGCACTGTTGTCTCTAGAAACAGAGCCTGCCTGCCCTGTGTTCTTGCCTCTGCACGCTCTGCCTCCCCTTGGCGGTCTTCCAGGCATTGCAGTCGGTAGTGTATATAGTATAAAAAATAGAGCTCCTATGTGTGCTCACAACACACTGTAGGTCCTATGGGTGCTGACACTAACACACTATAGGTGCTATGTGTGCTTCTGACAAGAAAATATAGGAGCTCTGTTTGCTGCCACTAACACACTAGAAGTCCTATGGGTGCTGCTGAGAAGAAAATATAGGAGCTCTGTGTGATGCCACTAACACACTAGAAGTCCTATGGGTGCTTCTGCGAAGAAAATATAGGAGCTCTGTGTGATGCCACTAACACACTAGAAGTGCTGTGGGTGCTGCTGAGAAAGAAAATATAGGAGCTCTGTGTGATGCCACTAACACACTAGAAGTCCTGTGGGTGCTGCTGAGAAGAAAATATAGGAGCTCTGTGTGATGCCACTAACACACTTAACACACTAGAAGTCCTGTGGGTGCTGCTGAGAAGAAAATATAGGAGCTCTGTGTGATGCCACTAACACACTAGAAGTCCTATGGGTGCTTCTGCGAAGAAAATATGGGAGCTTTGTGTGATGCCACTAACACACTAGAAGTCCTGTGGGTGCTGCTGAGAAGAAAATATAGGAGCTCTGTGTGATGCCACTAACACACAATTGAAGTCCTATGGGTGCTACTGGGAAGAAAATATAGGAGCTCTGTGTGATGCCACTAACACACTAGAAGTCCTATGGGTGCTTCTGGGAAAAAAATATAGGAGCTCTGTGTGATGCCACTAACACACTAGAAGTCCTGTGGGTGCTGCTGAGAAGAAAATATAGGAGCTCTGTGTGATGCCACTAACACACAATTGAAGTCCTATGGGTGCTTCTGGGAAGAAAATATGGGAGCTCTGTGTGATGCCACTAACACACTAGAAGTCCTATGGGTGCTTCTGGGAAGAAAATATGGGAGCTCTGTGTGATGCCACTAACACACTAGAAGTCCTGTGGGTGCTGCTGAGAAGAAAATATAGGAGCTCTGTGTGATGCCACTAACACACAATTGAAGTCCTATGGGTGCTTCTGGGAAGAAAATATGGGAGCTCTGTGTGATGCCACTAACACACTAGAAGTCCTATGGGTGCTTCTGGGAAGAAAATATGGGAGCTCTGTGTGATGCCACTAACACACTAGAAGTCCTATGGGTGCTTCTGGGAAGAAAATATGGGAGCTCTGTGTGATGCCACTAACACACTAGAAGTCCTATGGGTGCTTCTGGGAAGAAAATATGGGAGCTCTGTGTGATGCCACTAACACACTAGAAGTCCTATGGGTGCTTCTGGGAAGAAAATATGGGAGCTCTGTGTGATGCCACTAACACACAATTGAAGTCCTATGGGTGCTTCTGGGAAGAAAATATAGGAGCTCTGTTTGCTGCCACTAACACACTAGAAGTCCTATGAGTGCTTCTGCGAAGAAAATATGGGAGCTCTGTGTGATGCCACTAACACACTAGAAGTCCTGTGGGTGCTGCTGAGAAGAAAATATAGGAGCTCTGTGTGATGCCACTAACACACAATTGAAGTCCTATGGGTGCTTCTGGGAAGAAAATATGGGAGCTCTGTGTGATGCCACTAACACACTAGAAGTCCTATGGCTGCTTCTGCGAAGAAAATATGGGAGCTCTGTGTGATGCCACTAACACACTAGAAGTCCTGTGGGTGCTGCTGAGAAGAACATATAGGAGCTCTGTGTGATGCCACTAACACACAATTGAAGTCCTATGGGTGCTTCTGGGAAGAAAATATGGGAGCTCTGTGTGATGCCACTAACACACTAGAAGTCCTATGGGTGCTTCTGGGAAGAAAATATGGGAGCTCTGTGTGATGCCACTAACACACTAGAAGTCCTATGGGTGCTTCTGGGAAGAAAATATGGGAGCTCTGTGTGATGCCACTAACACACAATTGAAGTCCTATGGGTGCTTCTGGGAAGAAAATATAGGAGCTCTGTTTGCTGCCACTAACACACTAGAAGTCCTATGAGTGCTTCTGCGAAGAAAATATGGGAGCTCTGTGTGATGCCACTAACACACTAGAAGTCCTGTGGGTGCTGCTGAGAAGAAAAATATAGGAGCTCTGTGTGATGCCACTAACACACAATTGAAGTCCTATGGGTGCTTCTGGGAAGAAAATATGGGAGCTCTGTGTGATGCCACTAACACACTAGAAGTCCTATGGCTGCTTCTGCGAAGAAAATATGGGAGCTCTGTGTGATGCCACTAACACACTAGAAGTCCTGTGGGTGCTGCTGAGAAGAACATATAGGAGCTCTGTGTGATGCCACTAACACACAATTGAAGTCCTATGGGTGCTTCTGGGAAGAAAATATGGGAGCTCTGTGTGATGCCACTAACACACTAGAAGTCCTATGGGTGCTTCTGGGAAGAAAATATGGGAGCTCTGTGTGATGCCACTAACACACTAGAAGTCCTATGGGTGCTTCTGGGAAGAAAATATGGGAGCTCTGTGTGATGCCACTAACACACTAGAAGTCCTATGGGTGCTTCTGGGAAGAAAATATGGGAGCTCTGTGTGATGCCACTAACACACTAGAAGTCCTATGGGTGCTTCTGGGAAGAAAATATGGGAGCTCTGTGTGATGCCACTAACACACAATTGAAGTCCTATGGGTGCTTCTGGGAAGAAAATATAGGAGCTCTGTTTGCTGCCACTAACACACTAGAAGTCCTATGGGTGCTTTTGGGGTGCAATGCTGTGCTAACAGCACTGCGGTTGGTACTACTGAAATACTGTACTAACAGTAAAACACGCACCAGACTAATCCCCAGCAGCAGCTAATAACACACTAACCAGCAGCAACGGACGATCAATGACAGGTAGCAATGGTTTAGCAAATAAATAGCCAATGGTTTAGCAAAGTAGAGCAAATCTTTCTATATGAATAAATCTAGCAAAGACACAGTATCAGCCTGATCTCTCCTAAAGCCGGAACTCATGTGACCGGCGCCGACGGCGTGGTGGCCTTTTAAATGGTGGGGCGTGTACTAAAGCCCCTGAGCTGTAATTGGCTACAGGCGTCCTGCCTGTAGCCAATTATGGCTCTCCGAGTTTCCGGCGCTGTGATTGGCCAAGCATGCGGGGTCACAGTGCATGCTTGGCCAATCATCAGCCAGCAATGCACTGCGCCGGCCGCGCCGGCCGCAATGCATTGCAGGGCCGCTCGCATCACACGAATGTGATGCGAGCGGCCAAAATAGTTCTGGGCTCGCCGAGCGAGCGAACGCCCGGTGCTCGATGCGAACATGGGTTCGCATCGAGCACCGGGCCCATCCCTACATCTCACTACTGGAGGCTATTGCAATCTTTAGAAGGTTTTCACTGATTTTCTCTATGTCCTCCCCGAGACGTCTCCTCTCTGCTTCCCACTTCCCCCCATTTGCTCAGATATAAATTTAATTCTGAGCAACACTGCAATTTCATTTGCCAACCTTTCTTTCTTCACTTTCTTTTTTAGCTGTTTACCCAATAATCTGCTATTATGTTGCTGACAGTGAGACAATAGTACCTTACACTGGCTTTTAAGAGGTTCATCTGCACATGAATGATAACAGACAGAGGCGTACTTTTTAACATATGTGTACACAAGTTCCATTTCACAACCATACACAATACACAAATCTAATTGTACTTTGTAACGTTTCAACACTGCACTGAGTAATAAACCAAACTCAATTATCGTTAGGTCTTATAACTCACAAAAAAAAAAAAAAAAATGAATCGCTCTTCTAGCATTCAATATTCTTCATTCATTATCACTTTTACCTGATATCATTCAACAATTAAACTTTTGCCTATCCATAGAAAAGACTCACCACTAGGAACGAGCTTCATGTTCGAGTCAAACTCATGTTCGACCCGAACATTGCCTGTTCGCCGTTTCACCGAACAGCGAACGATTTGGGGTGTTCGCGGCAAATTTGAAAAGCCGCAAACACCCTGTAAAAGTCTATGGCAAAAAATCTAAAGTGCTAATTTTAAAGGCTTATATGCAAGTTATTGTCATAAAAAGTGCTTGGGGACCTGGGTGCTGTCCCAGGGGACATGTATCAATGCAAAAAAAAGTTTTAAAAATGGCCATTTTTTCAGGAGCAGTGATTTTAATAATGCTTAAAGTGAAACAATAAAAGTGTAATATTCCTTTAAATTTCGTACCTGGGGGTGTGTATAGTATTTAAAAAAAAATTACGTGGGGTTCGGTTCCCCCTAAATATCCATACCCTTCAGGTCTGGTATGGATTTTAAGGGGAACTCCGCGCTAAATTAAAAAAAAGAATGGCGTGGAGTTCCACCCAAAAATCCAAACCAGACCCTTTATCCGAGCACGCAACCTGGCAGGCAGCAGGAAAAGAGGGGGGATGAGAGCGCGCCCCCCCCCTCCTGAACCATACCACGCCACATGCCCTTAATATTGGGAGGATGGGCGGGAGAGGATGAGGACGTGATGCTCTCCAGCTGGGGGAGGGGCCTGATCTTGCTGCCGTCGACGAGGGAGAGAGAGTGATCCGAGACACGCCAAAGCTGTTGAGTTCAGGAGCAGAGTGAGAGGCTGCATACCGCTCACAGCGTGTCGGCAGACCTATCCACCGGGTCCGTATCCCTGCCCGCCCAACCCGCTCAGCCTACGGTCGCTGCTGCGCACCCACAGCATCCCTGCAATACCTACTATATCCTGAAATGCCAGGCGCCTTCTCTGCTCGGCATACCACACAGTGGTGAACGGAGGATCGTTGGGAAGCCGCAGGGAGTGTGAGGGCTGCCCTGACATCCCCCCTCGCTCTCCCAGCCTTCCGCTCTCGCTGTTCCTCACAGACCGGAGAACTGAGAATCGCAGGATGGCTCTGAAGAGCCAAAAGGAGTCCCGGAGCAGACATTGAGGTCAACCTTTAGCAGATACAGCATCTAGAGGGGACGTGGAGAAGACACAAGGTACTGTAATAGCACACTGTAATAGCACATACTGAGATGGATAAACGAACAGTTTGCTGAAAAACGCTTAAATACTGGTATGTTCCTTTTCTGTCTTACTACACAAGCTAAGGATGCATAGGACTGTTGCATTTTAATAATAAGCTGATATGATTAATTGTCCACAATAGTAATCTTGCTTACATTAAGGACATGTGAAATGCCCTGAAGACTGTGAAGAGGTGTGCTTTTTCCTTTTTTCTTATTTTTTTTTTTTCTAAGTACACACCAAGGAAGATAAAGAATGTAAGCTTAAGAGAACAATATCGCTGAGAACAAAACCCTGCAAAAACTTTAATACCAGTAATATTAGAGTAAGCAGTGATTTACAAATTAACCTTTTAAGTGAACAGCAGTGTGCATACAGTCAGGACTTAAACCCCTGGTATATAATATATACCCTTATTTTTTTCTTTGTTTTCTTCTCCTGGTGCCTCCCTCTTTTTTGTTTTTGTTTTTTTTTCCCTTGGGACTTCTCCCCCCCCCCCTCACTCCCTTACACCTGAGGAGCGAGGAGTTACCAGAGACCAGCCCAAATGGGTGTATGATCTTGGAATTAAAAGGAAAAAAAAAATCTCAAACGCCCAGGGACAGAGCGGTATTAGAACAGAGCTTATACCTGCAAATAGGGATGGGCCCGGTGCTCGATTCAAACCCACGTTCGAATCGAGCACCGGGCGTTCGCTCGCTCGGTGAGCCAAGAACTATTTGGGCCTTTCACATCACATTCGTTTGATGCGAGCGGCCCGCAATGCATTGCGGCCGGTGCAGTGCATTGCTGGCTGATGATTGGCCAAGCATGCACTGTGACCCCGCATGCTTGGCCAATCACAGCGCCGGAAACTAGGAGAGCAATAATTGGCTAAAGGCAGGACGCCTGTAGCCAATTAAAGCTCAGCGGCTTTAGTACACGCCCCACCATTTTAAAAGGCTGCCACGCCGTCGGCCCAGGTCACATGTGTTCCGGCTTTAGGGAGAGCAGTCTGCTGATTGATTTGCTTCTTTGCTTGATTGCTATTTCTTTGCTAAACCATTGCTACCTGAGTCATTCATCATTACTGATCATTCATTGCTGCTGATTGCACAGTGAGTGGGATATTAGCTGCTGCTGGGGATTAGTCTGGTGTGTGCGTGCTGTTAGTACAGCATAGCAGTAGCACCAATCGCAGTGCTGTTAGAACAGCATTGCACCCCAACTTCTGTCCCAACCTTCTGTCCCATCCCAGGCAGGGATTTATAGGAGCCATATTGTGTTTGTGGCAGCACACATAGGTCCTATATTTTCTTGTCAGCAGCACACATAGTACCTATAGTGTGTTTGTGTCAGCACCCATAGGACTTATAGTGTGTTTGTGGCAGCACACATAGGTCCTATATTTTCTTGTCAGCAGCACACATATAGTACCTATAGTGTGTTTGTGTCAGCACCCATAGGACTTATAGTGTGTTTGTGGCAGCACACATAGGTCCTATATTTTCTTGTCAGCAGCACACATATAGTACCTATAGTGTGTTTGTGTCAGCACCCATAGGACTTATAGTGTGTTTGTGGCAGCACACATAGGTCCTATATTTTCTTGTCAGCAGCACACATATAGTACCTATAGTGTGTTTGTGTCAGCACCCATAGGACTTATAGTGTGTTTGTGGCAGCACACATAGGTCCTATATTTTCTTGTCAGCAGCACACATATAGTACCTATAGTGTGTTTGTGTCAGCACCCATAGGACTTATAGTGTGTTTGTGGCAGCACACATAGGTCCTATATTTTCTTGTCAGCAGCACACATATGGTACCTATAGTGTGTTTGTGTCAGCACCCATAGGACTTATAGTGTGTTTGTGGCAGCACACATAGGTCCTATATTTTCTTGTCAGCAGCACACATATGGTACCTATAGTGTGTTTGTGTCAGCACCCATAGGACTTATAGTGTGTTTGTGGCAGCACACATAGGTCTTATATTTCCTTTTCAGCAGCACACATAGTACCTATAGTGTGTTTGTGTCAGCACCCATAAGACTTATAGTGTGTTTGTGGCAGCACACATAGGTCCTATATTTTCTTGTCAGCAGCACACATAGTACCTATAGTGTGTTTGTGTCAGCACCCATAGGACTTATAGTGTGTTTTTGGCAGCACACATAGGTCCTATATTTTCTTGTCAGCAGCACACATAGTACCTATAGTGTGTTTGTGTCAGCACCCATAGGACTTATAGTGTGTTTGTGGCAGCACACATAGGTCCTATATTTTCTTGTCAGCAGCACACATAGTACCTATAGTGTGTTTGTGTCAGCACCCATAGGACTTATAGTGTGTTTGTGGCAGCACACATAGGTCCTATAGTTTCTTGTCAGCAGCACACATAGTGCCTATAGTGTGTTTGTGTCAGCACCCATAGGACTTATAGTGTGTTTGTGGCAGCACACATAGGTCCTATATTTTCTTGTCAGCAGCACACATAGTACCTATAGTGTGTTTGTGTCAGCACCCATAGGACTTATAGTGTGTTTGTGGCAGCACACATAGGTCCTATATTTTCTTGTCAGCAGCACACATATAGTACCTATAGTGTGTTTGTGTCAGCACCCATAGGACTTATAGTGTGTTTGTGGCAGCACACATAGGTCCTATATTTCCTTTTCAGCAGCACACATAGTACCTATAGTGTGTTTGTGTCAGCACCCATAAGACTTATAGTGTGTTTGTGGCAGCACACATAGGTCCTATATTTTCTTGTCAGCAGCACACATAGTACCTATAGTGTGTTTGTGTCAGCACCCATAGGACTTATAGTGTGTTTGTGGCAGCACACATAGGTCCTATATTTTCTTTTCAGCAGCACACATAGTACCTATAGTGTGTTTGTGTCAGCACCCATAGGACTTATAGTGTGTTTGTGGCAGCACAAATAGGTCCTATATTTTCTTGTCAGCAGCACACATAGTGCCTATAGTGTGTTTGTGTCAGCACCCATATGACTTATCGTGTGTTTGTGGCAGCACACATAGGTCCTATATTTTCTTGTCAGCAGCACACATATAGTACCTATAGTGTGTTTGTGTCAGCACCCATAGGACTTATAGTGTGTTTGTGGCAGCACACATAGGTCCTATATTTCCTTTTCAGCAGCACACATAGTACCTATAGTGTGTTTGTGTCAGCACCCATAAGACTTATAGTGTGTTTGTGGCAGCACACATAGGTCCTATATTTTCTTGTCAGCAGCACACATAGTACCTATAGTGTGTTTGTGTCAGCACCCATAGGACTTATAGTGTGTTTGTGGCAGCACACATAGGTCCTATATTTTCTTTTCTGCAGCACACATAGTACCTATAGTGTGTTTGTGTCAGCACCCATAGGACTTATAGTGTGTTTGTGGCAGCACAAATAGGTCCTATATTTTCTTGTCAGCAGCACACATAGTGCCTATAGTGTGTTTGTGTCAGCACCCATATGACTTATCGTGTGTTTGTGGCAGCACACATAGGTCCTATATTTTCTTGTCAGCAGCACACATATAGTACCTATAGTGTGTTTGTGTCAGCACCCATAGGACTTATAGTGTGTTTGTGGCAGCACACATAGGTCCTATATTTTCTTGTCAGCAGCACACATAGTACCTATAGTGTGTTTGTGTCAGCACCTATAGGACTTATAGTGTGTTTGTGGCAGCACACATAGGTCCTATATTTTCTTGTCAGCAGCACACATAGTACCTATAGTGTGTTTGTGTCAGCACCCATAGGACTTATAGTGTGTTTGTGGCAGCACACATAGGTCCTATATTTTCTTGTCAGCAGCACACATAGTACCTATAGTGTGTTTGTGTCAGCACCCATAGGACTTATAGTGTGTTTGTGGCAGCACACATAGGTCCTATATTTTCTTGTCAGCAGCACACATAGTACCTATAGTGTGTTTGTGTCAGCACCCATAGGACTTATAGTGTGTTTGTGGCAGCACACATAGGTCCTATATTTTCTTGTCAGCAGCACATATATAGTACCTATAGTGTGTTTGTGTCAGCACCCATAGGACTTATAGTGTGTTTGTGGCAGCACACATAGGTCCTATATTTCCTTTTCAGCAGCACACATAGTACCTATAGTGTGTTTGTGTCAGCACCCATAAGACTTATAGTGTGTTTGTGGCAGCACACATAGGTCCTATATTTTCTTGTCAGCAGCACACATAGTACCTATAGTGTGTTTGTGTCAGCACCCATAGGACTTATAGTGTGTTTGTGGCAGCACACATAGGTCCTATATTTTCTTGTCAGCAGCACACATAGTACCTATAGTGTGTTTGTGTCAGCACCCATAGGACTTATAGTGTGTTTGTGGCAGCACACATAGGTCCTATATTTTCTTGTCAGCAGCACACATAGTACCTATAGTGTGTTTGTGTCAGCACCCATAGGACTTATAGTGTGTTTGTGGCAGCACACATAGGTCCTATATTTTCTTTTCAGCAGCACACATAGTACCTATAGTGTGTTTGTGTCAGCACCCATAGGACTTATAGTGTGTTTGTGGCAGCACAAATAGGTCCTATATTTTCTTGTCAGTAGCACACATAGTGCCTATAGTGTGTTTGTGTCAGCACCCATATGACTTATTGTGTGTTTGTGGCAGCACACATAGGTCCTATATTTTCTTGTCAGCAGCACACATATAGTACCTATAGTGTGTTTGTGTCAGCACCCATAGGACTTATAGTGTGTTTGTGGCAGCACACATAGGTCCTATATTTTCTTGTCAGCAGCACACATAGTACCTATAGTGTGTTTGTGTCAGCACCTATAGGACTTATAGTGTGTTTGTGGCAGCACACATAGGTCCTATATTTTCTTTTCAGCAGCACACATAGTACCTATAGTGTGTTTGTGTCAGCACCCATAGGACTTATAGTGTGTTTGTGGCAGCACAAATAGGTCCTATATTTTCTTGTCAGTAGCACACATAGTGCCTATAGTGTGTTTGTGTCAGCACCCATATGACTTATTGTGTGTTTGTGGCAGCACACATAGGTCCTATATTTTCTTGTCAGCAGCACACATATAGTACCTATAGTGTGTTTGTGTCAGCACCCATAGGACTTATAGTGTGTTTGTGGCAGCACACATAGGTCCTATATTTTCTTGTCAGCAGCACACATAGTACCTATAGTGTGTTTGTGTCAGCACCTATAGGACTTATAGTGTGTTTGTGGCAGCACACATAGGTCCTATATTTTCTTGTCAGCAGCACACATAGTACCTATAGTGTATTTGTGTCAGAACCCATAGGACTTATAGTGTGTTTGTGGCAGCACACATAGGTCCTATATTTTCTTGTCAGCAGCACACATAGTACCTATAGTGTGTTTGTGTCAGCACCCATAGGACTTATAGTGTGTTTGTGGCAGCACACATAGGTCCTATATTTTCTTGTCAGCAGCACATATAGTACCTATAGTGTGTTTGTGGCAGCACACATAGGACCTATATTTTCTTGTCAGCAGCACACATAGTACCTATAGTGTGTTTGTGTCAGCACCCATAGGACCTACAATGTGTTGTGAGCACACATAGGAACTCTATTTTTTATACAATATACACTACCGACTACAATGGCTGGAAGACTGCCAAGGAGAGGCAGACCGTCCCGAGGCAAGAACATAGGGAAAGCAGGCTCTGTTTCTAGAGACAGCAGTGCTGGTCGTGGACGTGGTCGTGCATCGTCATCAGCACGTGGCCATGGGACACGCTTGTCTTTGTTTTCGGCAGCTGGACATGTTGAGCCGCATCATGCCGAAGGCTTGGTAGAATGGATGACCAAGCCCTCCTCATCCTCCTCATCCTCTCTCACCCAGGCTCAGGGTACTGGCAGAGCAGCTGCCAACGCGTACTCAATGGCATCATCAGCCACCCCTTCCCTAGACCCACCATGTCCTCCTGAGTAGTCCACCGAACTGTTTGAGCACAGTGTTGGGTACATGCTCCAGGAGGATGCCCAACGATTCGAAGGCTCGGATGATGATACCCAGCTTGAGGAAGGCAGTAGTGTGCGCGCAGAGAGAGGGTATGCTGAAGGACACCAATCTGGCAGTAATGTTCCACCAGCTGCAGCTTACTGCCAGGTTTGCTCTAGTGGTGAAGAGGGAGGGGATGATGAGGTCACTAACTCCACGTGGGTGCCTGAAGGGAGAGAGGAGGAGGAGGAGGAGGATGCGGCGGCACATGTTCAACGAGGCAGGATGCCCCCTGGAGGCCAGCTAGAGGCCAGCACACCAACTGTATCACACCGCAGAGCTCCGCCTGTGCAGGGCGCTGCCTCTGCACGTTATCACAAAAGTTCTTTGGTGTGGGCCTTTTTTGAGACGAGTGCATCAAATCGCACCACTGCTATTTGCAATATTTGTCTCAAGCGTATCTCGCGTGGCCAAAACATCAGCCGCTTGGGCACCACAAGCATGAGCAGACATATGTCGACCTGCCATGCAGATCGTTGGCAAGCACACATAAAAGACCCACACCAAAGAACAAAGTGGACCTCTCCTTGCTCCTCATCAGCTGGGATCTCCATCCCCACTATATCTTCAGTCCTCTCTGAAAGCTGCTCTGAGAGGACTGAAGGTGTAGAATTAGGTGTGTCACAACCAAGTACTTGCAGTACACCGACGTCCGATTGTAGCAGGCAAATTTCCCTGCCCCAGCTGCTGGACCGTCGAAAGAAGTATACTCCCAGCCATCCACATGCCCAGCGGTTGAATGCTAGCTTGGCTAAATTGCTAGCACTTCAACTGCTGCCTTTTCAGTTGGTAGACTCGGCCCCCTTCCGTGAGTTTGTTCAATGTGCGGTTCCTCAGTGGCAGGTTCCCAAACGCCACTTTTTCTCACGGAAGGCGATTCCGTCTCTCTACTGGAATGTGGAAGGCAATGTCCATGCCTCGCTGGACAGGGCGGTCAGCGGTAAGGTGCATATTACCGCTGACTCATGGTCCAGCAGGCATGGACAGGGACGTTATCTGTCTTTCACGGCCCATTGGGTCACTCTATTGGCAGCTGGGAGGGATGCAGGACAAGGTGCAGTAGTGTTGGAGGTTGTTCCGCCACCAAGCCTCCAAAATGCTACTACTGGTTGTGACACACCTCTCTCCTCCACCCCCTCCTCTTCTTCTTCCTCCATGGCCTCTTCGAGTGCTCTGTCCTCGGAACCAGCGGTGCTCCGTAGGCGTACAAGGGGCTACACGAGTACGCAGGCAAAAAGATGCCATGCCGTGCTTGCGCTGGTGTGTTTGGGGGACAGGAGCCACACTGGGGCAGAGGTTCTGGCAGCTCTGCAGGGGCAGGCCGAGAGGTGGTTGACGCCACGCCAGCTTAAGCTAGGAATGGTGGTTTCTGACAATGGCACCAACCTCCTCTCCGCCCTGCGACAGGGGCAGCTCACCCATGTGCCCTGTATGGCTCACATCCTCAACCTGGTGGTGCAGCGGTTCTTGGGCAGGTACCCAGGCTTACAGGATGTCCTGAGGCAGGCCAGGAAAGTCTGTGTGCATTTCCGCCGATCTTATAATGCCAGTGCTCGGCTGACTGAGCTGCCCAAGAACCGCCTAATATGTGACATGCCCACCAGGTGGAACTCAACGTTGGCCATGCTGCAGCGACTGCACACGCAGCAGAGGGCCATCAATGAGTACCTTTGCGACTACGGCACCAGGACAGGGTCAGGGGAGCTTGGCTTTTTTTCCCCACGCCAGTGGAGCATGATCAGGGATGCATGCACTGTCCTCTCACCATTTGAGGAGAACAGGAGTCTTTTCGGGATGATGTACAGTCCCAACAAACCAGTGGACTTGTACGTGGCTGGGAGGAGGTGGCTGGCGATCATGTCGTCCTCAGTGACCCAGAAGACTCCGGACCGAATGCCTCAGCTAACCTACGTTGCATGGCCTCCCTGATCCTGCAAAGCCTGTGGAAGGATCCTCATATTCTTCGGATCAAGGAGAGGGACCATTACTGGCTGGCCACTCTCCTTGATCCACGGTACAAGGGTAAGGTTGCGGACCTTATCTTGCCGTCGCAGAGGGAGCAGAGGATGAGACATCTCAGGGAGGCCTTGCAGAAAGGTCTGTGCAACGCGTTCCCAGAAACTGGGAGGTTACAAAACTCCTGGTCCTGGACGACGAGTTGCTGAGGCTTCGGTCAGTAGCAGAAGGAGCGGTGGGGAAGGTGGACATCTGACCGATGCGTTCAGACAATTTTTTAGTCCGCAGCCCCAAGGTATGATCGGTTCCAGCAACCATCGCCAGCGTCTGATATACATGGTGCAGGAATACCTTGGGGCAAGGTCAAACTTGGACACCTTTCCCAAAATCCTCTGGCTTACTGGGTCTTGAGGATGGATTACTGGCCAGAGCTTGCACAGTATGCAATTGAGCTACTGGCCTGTCCTGCATCCAGCGTTCTTTCCGAACGCACATTCAGTGCTGCTGGAGGATTTGTCACCGATCACAGGGTGCGTCTGTCCACCGACTCGGTTGATCGACTGACCTTCATAAAAATGAATCAGTCTTGGATCACCACCAGCTACCAGGCACCTGAAGCGGATATAACTGAATAATTTATAATGTCACATCCCTTCAACACTGCCTATGCTGATGCTGAGTGACTGTCCTGTTATGTTCACTGACTATCCTCTTCCTCCTCCTCAATGATCCATTCCTTGATAGCTTGGAAGAACATTTTTGTTTCTGGGTGCACCACACCAGTGCCTAAGGCACAATTTTTCAGCCCCTGTATAACAGGGGCGTGTAATTACAATTTTTAAAAAAAATGCTTTGCAACAGGTGTGACTGCTGTGCTCCAAGTACAGTATCTGTGAGGGGTTGCAGTGTTGTGGCACCAGCACCAGTGCCTAAGGCACAATTTTTCAGCCCCTGTTGGGGCGTGTAATTACAATTTTTAGGCAATGCTTTGCAACAGGTCTCATTGCTGTGCTAAGAGTACAGTATCTGTGAGGGGTTGCAGTGTTGTGGCACCAGCACCAATGCCTAAGGCACAATTTTTCAGCCCCTGTTTAACAGGGGCGTGTAATTACAATTTTTTAAGCAATGCTTCGCAACATGTCTGACTGCTGTGCTCCAAGTACAGTATCTGTGAGGGGTTGCAGTGTTGTGGCACCAGCACCAGTGCCTAAGGCACAATTTTTCAGCCCCTGTTGGGGCGTGTAATTACAATTTTTAGGCAATGCTTTGCAACAGGTCTCATT
The DNA here is from genome assembly GCA_028564925.1 of Lithobates sylvaticus. Classification (NCBI taxonomy): domain Eukaryota; kingdom Metazoa; phylum Chordata; class Amphibia; order Anura; family Ranidae; genus Lithobates; species Lithobates sylvaticus. The sequence continues at coordinate 158,890,481 of CM053031.1, forward strand.
GCTGTGCTCAGAGTACAGTATCTGTGAGGGGTTGCAGTGTTGTGGCACCAGCACCAATGCCTAAGGCACAATTTTTCAGCCCCTGTTTAACAGGGGCGTGTAATTACAATTTTTTAAGCAATGCTTCGCAACATGTCTGACTGCTGTGCTCCAAGTACAGTATCTGTGAGGGGTTGCAGTGTTGTGGCACCAGCACCAGTGCCTAAGGCACAATTTTTCAGCCCCTGTTGGGGCGTGTAATTACAATTTTTAGGCAATGCTTTGCAACAGGTCTCATTGCTGTGCTCAGAGTACAGTATCTGTGAGGGGTTGCAGTGTTGTGGCACCAGCACCAATGCCTAAGGCACAATTTTTCAGCCCCTGTTTAACAGGGGCGTGTAATTACAATTTTTTAAGCAATGCTTCGCAACATGTCTGACTGCTGTGCTCCAAGTACAGTATCTGTGAGGGGTTGCAGTGTTGTGGCACCAGCACCAGTGCCTAAGGCACAATTTTTCAGCCACTGTATAACAGGGGCGTGTAATTACAATTTTTAGGCAATGCTTTGCAACAGGCCTCATTGCTTTGCTCAGAGTACAGTATCTGTGAGGGGTTGCAGTGTTGTGGCACCAGCACCAATGCCTAAGGCACAATTTTTCAGCCCCTGTTTAACAGGGGCGTGTAATTACAAATCTTGATCTAATAGTTCACAGCAGGGCCCATTCCTGCGCCCACCAAGAGTAACTGTGAGGGCTTACAGTCTTGTGGCAACACCTTCCACCACCACCACCACCACCAAAGGCCCAATTTTTCTGCCCTGTTCAACAGGTGCATGCAATTACAAATCTTGATCTAATGAATCACAGCAGGGCCCATTCCTGTGCCCACCGAGAGTAACTGTGAGGGCTTACAGTCTTGTGGCAACACCTTCCACCACCACCCCCACCACCAAAGGCCCAATTTTTCTTCCCTGTTCAACAGGTGCATGCAATTACAAATCTTGATCTAATAACTCACAGCAGGGCACATTCCTGCGCCCACCAAGAGTAACTGTGAGGGCTTACAGTCTTGTGGCAACACCGTCCACCACCACAACCACCAAAGGCCCAATTTTTCTGCCCTGTTCAACAGGTGCATGCAATTACAAATCTTGATCTAATAACTCACAGCAGGGCCCATTCCTGCGCCCACCAAGAGTAACTGTGAGGGCTTACAGTCTTGTGGCAACACCGTCCACCACCACCAAAGGCCCAATTTTTCAGCCCCTCTTTAACAGGGGCGTGTAATTACAATTTTTTATGCAATGCTTTGCAACAGGTCTCATTGCTGTGCTCAGAGTAAAGTATCTGTGAGGGGTTGCAGTGTTGTAGCACCAGCACCAGTGCCTAATGCACAATTTTTCAGCCCCTGTTTAACAGGGGCGTGTAATTACAATTTTTTAAGCAATGCTTTGCAACAGGTCTCATTGCTGTGCTCCAAGTACAGTATCTGTGAGGGGTTGCAGTGTTGTGGCACCAGCACCAGCGCCTAAGGCACAATTTTTCAGCCCCTGTTTAACAGGGGCGTGTAATTACAAATCTTGATCTAATAGTTCACAGCAGGGCCCATTCCTGCACCCACCAAGAGTAACTGAGGGCTTACAGTCTTGTGGCAACACCATCCACCACCAAAGGCCCAATTTTTCAGCCCCTGTTTAACAGGGGCGTGTAATTACAAATCTTGATCTAATAATTCTCAGCAGGGCCCATTCCTTCGCCCACCAAGAGTAACTGTGAGGGCTTACAGTCTTGTGGCAACACCGTCCACCACCACCAAAGGCCCAATTTTTCTGCCCTGTTCAACAGGTGCATGCAATTACAAATCTTGATCTAATAACTCACAGCAGGGCCCATTCCTGTGCCCACCAAGAGTAACTGTGAGGGCTTACAGTCTTGTGGCTACACCAACATCTAATGGGGCAAATTTGTGCAGAGTATATACGGCAGGCCCCTACTTTCAAACATCCAACTTACAACAGGAAGTGAGAGGAAATCTACCCCTAGGAAGGGAAATTTGATCCTGTTAGATTTAATTTGGGAAAAAGGTATCTCCTCTCTACTGATGCTTTATCACCAATCCTTGTTTCAATTAAAACCCCACTTTTCCAAAAACATTTGTCATTGGGACGGAAAGTGAGGTGAAATGTTCTGAACAGATGTGCAAAGACAGCAAATGTTACAGGGGTGATAACCCCTCCCTATGTTCTCCAAAAAGCTTAAAAATAGATTTTTTGGGGATGGAGCTACACTTCATAATGTACCTGTTCAGATTCTACTTAAGAACAAACCTACAGTCCGTGTCTTGTTTGCACCGCCTGTATACTGCTGTGCAGAGTATATAGGGTTGTAGGTATAGGGTTTTATTTTGGGTGCGGGGTCCCCCTTAATATCCACACAAGACCCAAAGGAGCTTGGGTGGGGGGGGGCTGATGGGGTAGCCATGCCATTTTTCGCAAGGATTTTCAGCCATATGGCCAGGAAAAGACATGACATTAAAGCCGCAAGTGGTTTTAAATGGCTTCTTTTTTTCATTTACAAATGTCATTTTGTGCAGGGACAGTTCTAAACACGGGAAACACATGCCACTTCACAGGCATACTTTAGACACCCCCCAGGTACCATATTTAAAGGAAAATTTCACTTTTTTTTTTCACTTTATGCATCATTAAAATGACTGCTCCCGAAAAAACGTTAGTTTTTAAAAGTTTTTTTTTGCATTGATATATGTCCCCTGGGGCAGGACCCGGGTCCCCAAACCTGTTTTATGACATTAACATGCATATTGACCGTTGTAATTAGCATTTTTGATTTCGAACGTTCGCGTCCATTGTAACGAATAGGGTTCGAAAATTCGCGCAAACTTTCAGTCCGTTCGAAGGTTCTGGTGCGAACCGAACCCGGGGGTGTTCGGCTCATCCCTACCTGCAAATACCACTTTATAGGAGGGTAATCTAGAGAGAGCCCCTTGTATATGAGACACTGGGGAAGCCTGGGTTTCCCCTGGGTTTCCCTTGGGTTTCTCCACGGAGACACTGCAGGAATCCCAGGTCTTAGCTGAGGAGGACTGGGCCACCCGTCACCTGATCCCGCCCCCCTCTGACGCAACGGAAAAGCTGGGCTTCCCCAGTGATGTATGGGTGACCCCGCCCCCCCTGATGTAACGCAGGTTTCCGTTACATCAGAGGGGGGCGGGGTCACCCGTACGTCACTGGGGAAGCCCGGCTTCCCCCTTGCATCAGAGGGGGGCAGGGTCGGGTGACGAGTGGCCCGGTCCTCCTCAGCTAAGACCTGGGATTCCTGCAGTGTCTCAGCGGAGACAGGATGCACTGCGCTGGACATCATCGGAAGAGATCATCCATCGCTGGACCCCGGAGAAGAGATCAGCCATCGCTGGATAGCAAGAGTGGATTACCACCGCTGGAATCTTTTTTTTATTTTTTTTTTTTTTTTAATAAAGGACTTTTCCCAACGGTGTCTGTGTGTTTTTTAAAAAAAAATTACACTTTCTTTGTGAAATGGTAGGGGTACTTTTGTACCCCCTTACCATTTCAAATGGGGGGCGGGATCTGGGGGTCCCCTTGTTAAAGGGAGCTTCCAGATTCTGATAAGCCCCCTGCCCGCAGACCCCCACAACCACTGGCCAGGGTTGTGGGGATGAGGCCCTTGTCCTTATCAACATGGGGACATGGTGATTTTAGGGGTCACAGACCCCCAAAACATCCTCCCAATGTTGAGGGCATATGGCCTGGTATGGTTCAGAAGGGGAGGCGCTCTCTCGTCCCCCTCTTTTCCTGCGGCCTGCCCTCGGATAAAGGGACTGGTTTGGATTTTTGGGTGGAACTGCACACCATTTTTTTGTTAAATTAGGCGTGGAATTCCCCTTAAAATCCATACCAGAACTGAAGGGTCTGGTATGGATATTTAGGGGGAACCCCACATCATTTTTTTTTTAATTTGACCCGGGGTTCCCCTTAATATCCATACCAGACCTGAAGGGCCTGGTAATTGAATTTGGGGGGAAACCCACGCATATTTTTATTTTTTTTTATCAATGACTTTCAATGACTGTTCTCTGTATTACGGGAGCCGACAATTCATTATAGCCGCGAGTGATTTTAAATGACTTTTTTTCCTGCAAAAATGAGACTTTGTGCAGGGACAGCTCTAAGCACTGAAAACATGCGCCCCTTTACAGGTATACTACACACACCCCGAGGTACGAAATTTAAAGGAATATTACACTTTTATTGTTTCACTTTAAGCATTATTAAAATCATTGCTCCCAAAAAACGGCTTTTTTAAAACTTTTTTTTGCATTGATACATGTCCCCTGGGGCAGGACCCAGGTCCCCAAATACTTTTTATGACAATAACTTGCATATAAGCCTTTAAAATTAGCACTTTTGATTTTGAACGTTCGAGTCCCATAGACTTTAATAGGGTTCTAAAGTTCACACGAACTTTAGGTCTGTTTGCAGGTTCTGGTGCGAACCGAACAGGGGGGTGTTCGGCTCATCCCTACTCACCACACTTACTGTGGCATTATCAGCTGCCTTGTATCTGAGCACTTCTGTCCTGTAGGTTCTATGCAGCTTTTAGGATTACCACATGCTATCTGGGTGCCAATTGAAGGACATGCTGCAAAATACAAACTACTATTACCTTGTCTATTCCCATAGTTAGCTAGTTTATAAATCCTACTAGGCACACTGATATAAAGTTAGTTACGAAAACACACACACTGCTGCTAATAAAAACAATTTCTTATTTATTTCCCAAGGAATTATGAAATCAACATAAAAGTATTAAAAGGTATTACAATGTTACCTCACTTACAGTGTTTGGGGAGATTGCGGTTGTGATTGTGGCTCTAGTTGCTGAAAAAAATCTTTGATATCTGTTATTTGAGTTGCTTGAGCCCCAGTAGTGTTTTTATTTATACCTTCCTTTTTATCCTTTTTATTCTTTTGAGATTGTGGTGTTTTGTTGCCTTTTTTCGGTGCCATATTTAGACCTGTAAAAGTCCTTACAACCTTTTCTAGTACCGGTATCAGTCCTTTAAATAGTCCCCAATAATCCACTGCTTATTCTCAGTAAGTTCTCGGTAAACAACATAAAAACAAAAAAAAAACAGGGAAATGGGATATTGATATATATCTTTGTATGCCAAGGCTATTTCTTCAGTATAATCTCAGTTATATATAAGAAAAAAAATGTGAGCTCATTTTTCTCCTTCCAAAATAGGCATTTTGACACTATTGGCATATATCTGAATATAACTGAACTTTGCAGAGCCAAAGCAATTATCTAGGCTTATAAATGTAACTTATACAGTTAGTTATCTATCTTCTGTTTTCATAAGCATTTCATAGGCACTTCATGTGCATCAACTCACCACCCATCGAGGGTCTCCCCTTTCTCTCATACCATCTCTGGGTACTGCTTCACCATGAATTGAATGAATATGTCTTTATGTATATTATCGGACGGTATTTTATCGGCCGTCTGTGCTCCTCTAACACAGCCCTCCGCTGTCCTCCACTGCTCCGAGTCCAGCTACCCAGGTTTCCCCGCCGCAGTCAAAACTCTCCGAGGTTCTCCAAGGTTCACCTGATCTCTGCCGCTTCTTTCCGAGGACTCCGCCGAAGAGAGGGTCACGTGGCTATCGGCCTCGGCTTCGGCTTCCGCCAACACGACGAAACCCTCAACCGGACCACCTCCAGATCTCCAAGTTCGACCTTGGTCCTCGGTCTACGGCACCCCACAGGTTGATCCCTCGGGTCCTTCGTCTCCTTCCCGACCCCCTAGAGGCAGGTAAAAGGCCGGTATGCAGCGGGTATAGTTAGCTGGTATGCAGCGGATATAGCTAGCGGTATACAATGGTGTACAGTGGTGTATGCTTTCCTTTCCGTGCAGCTATCGAGCAGTATACCTGCTTATCGAGACTGCTTGTGAGTTGTGGCTTGAGGCTCTCCAGGCTAGATTAGGTACCTTCACCACTATGTCCACCGATCCATCCAATCCTTACACTTTGCGGCAGCATGTCTGTCTCACGGAGCCATCTTAGTCAGCAGCTCCTCCCCCCTACAAGTACTATAGATTTCACAAGAATTACTAAATCTGGTGGAATCATCCACAACACTGGGGACATAGGGGGAGGAATTAACAAGTCATCCTAGGAATAGCTCCCCAATAGATACAATGGGATCATCATTAGAACAGAATGAGCTGGATAAAGAAAAACAGGACATGAGAACATATATTCACTCGCACCCCGACAGGGCAGATATGGATCAATACGTACACAGACTGGAGGATTCATATAAAATAGAAATACAAGAGATTAAAGCATCCACTAAAAAGAAAAAATAGGCAAAATAGACACAAGAATGACAAACATGGAACAAGAGTTGATACAATTAAAAGAGAAAGTACAGGAGCAAGAAAAAGAACTAAAACAAGCGATAAATGCTATAGATGTAAAGTGATTTTAAATGAATAAAACAGCAGTGCTAATAATCACAGTGTCTGTGAAGAAACTAAATATTTAACCTGTGTAGACAATACTGAAAAATAATCACCCTGTATAAACAGTGCTAAAAAAACAACAACACAATTAATCACCTATATACATAAAGTGAAAAATTAAAGTGAAGTGTGATTGTATATTTCTTGCAGGTGTCCAAATAAGAAAAACAAATCCAAACAAAAGTCCATAAACTGTTACTTGTAGTGATAATGTTTCAAAAAGTGACAGAAAAGTGAATGAAAAATCTTGAAGCAAATAAGGTTTTGAAGTGTCTTTAAACAAAGTTCTTGAAGTGACTTGAAAAACTATCTTCCACCACACCACCTGTGTTCAGTGCTACTGCACCCTAAGGAAACGCACTCACCAGCAGTATATGCCTTGCACTCTCATGCTCGGCCAACTCGCTTAATAGCTCCACATGGGTCACAGATGGATCCAGACAGAATGTTAGATAGTTGCACTCCACATATAAGGAAAAAAGAGATGCTTCCAATAGTGAAGTAGAGTAAACCATTTATTTCAACAGCACGCAAAATTCCTCAACCATTGTACTCACATCCTTCATATAAAAATAAGGCACTTCAGCATAATCTTTTCAACAGGAAACAAGGACCCAGCAGTGGTGACCCGATATATTATGGTCTCGGCGGACCCGGCGTTAATACCAATATGTCTCACCCTCCACGCTGTCTCCTTTCTCTTTCACTTCACTTCAAACGGCACAGCACACCCAGTAACTGGAACGTTGAATGTTAAATGCTCCTCACAGTTGCCATGTAACCATGTGATACATATTGGTATTAACGCCGGGTATTGAACGAGCACACAGAGTTATGGGTTCAAGAAGGCTAGACCCCAGTAAACCAAGAGATGTTATCTGCAGTTTTCACTATGCTCAAATAAAGGATAAAATTATGATTGCTGCACGACAAAAAAAAAATATACAACATGAAGGGTCACAATTAATATTTTTTTAGGACTTGTATAAATATACATTAGACAGGAGAAGAACATTAAAGCCCCTTCTGGAATAACTTATAAAGAAGAACCTTCAGTACAGATAGAAATTTCCCTTTCAGTTACAATTTCAACATGAAGGACTGACAGTAACATATAGGGACTTGGAGGACTTATCGGAATTCCTGGAGACCCTTCAACTCCCGGTTGTAAAACTACCAGATTGGCCCAAAACACTTATAAGAACATTTAGAAGGCCATAAGGAAACATGGAAAAGAATGGGGGGGGGGGGCTGGGGGGTGAGGTGGGAGAGGGGACTGGGGAGGGGGAGATAAAAGGGGACGGGGAATTAAATCACATAGATCCAGTAATGATGATATATACAAAGGCACATAAGAATAACACACAATATACAATAAACAAGTGGTGTAGGAACACCTAACACAGGTATATAAAAATGGGATTTAAACAGTACACAAGCTCAACAAGTGAGCAGATGAAGAGGTAAAAGTAAATAATACACTTTCTATTATTTTGTGTCTTTTTTTTTTTTCCCACAAAAAGAACACAATGGGGATAACATAACTCGCTGAGGTAATTTTTATGCACTAACACTGAGGGTAATGACAGGGTTTTTTTTTTGTTTGTTTGTTTTTTTTTGTTCCCCTTCTCACAGCTCTTGCCCCTGGACCCTCCTTCCTGTACTATGGATGTATGGAATGGTGGAGGGGTGGAGAGGAGGGAGGAAAGAGAAAGAGAAAGAGGAAAAGAAAAAAAAAAAAAAAAAAAGGGGGGAGAAGGAGAAAAACAACAGAATATAATTAAGGGATTAAATGTGTTAATATTAACTGTAAAGGACTTTGAAATAAGGGAATAACTTAAACAGAGTAATTCGATTGTAACTAGAAATAGACGAAAAGATAAAGAAAAATAGTAAAACCGTCCAAAAGGAGAAGAAAAAAAAAGAGAGAAAAGGAAAAGAAAAAAAAAGAGAATGAATAGAATAAGCGGAAAATGGAAGTCTGACGGGCAGCAGATCTGAACCAGCGGCCCCGGTTTCCCCCCATTAGGGACCTTATTTTAAGTAAGACAGACTTATTGAAGTCAATAGATATAGGGAAGGGCAGGAGGAGTGGTGAGTGAAGGGTGAGCTGAGAGTTGAGTGTGTGTGGAGTGTAAAGTTTAGCAAGGGGAGCGGGGTGAGTAACTGTATAGGTTTTTTTTGTCCCCTCTATTCCTTTTTCTCTCCCTTCTTCTCTACCTTCTCGTTTGGCCTTGTGTACCCTTTTTGGGATATTTATCCCTCTCTGGGTTTCAATACAGGGGGGTAAAGTTCTGTTCTTTCAATGCAAGAGGCCTTAATTCTCCTTCAAAAAGAGGTCAAATTTTAAATTCCTTTCACAAGCAAAAGATAGATATTATTCTGTTCCAAGAAATGCACTTTCGTTCAGATCACATTCCGAAAATAAATAATAGGAATTATGTCACTTGGATTCATGATACATTTTCATATTCCAAGTATCGATTGCATTCCACAGGGATATACCGTATCAAATATTAAAAAATTATAAGGGTAAAGATGGCAGGTCCTTAATTGTAAGGGTCATGCTATATGGTAAAATGTTTACAATTATTAACTTTTATTTACCAAATTATGAGCAAATTAAGACTGGAATAAAAGCCCTGTTGGACGCAATGGAGAAAGCGGAAGGAAAAATAATTATGGGTGGAGATTTGAATTTCATAATGGATGCAGAAATAGATACTACTAGTACCCAAACTCACAAGAAAAACAACCAATTAAAGGAGTTCAAACATTTATTGAGAAAATATCAAATGACCGACATATGGAGGGCTCAGCACCAGAAAGAAAATAATTTTACATACTACTCAAACATACATGATTCATACCATAGATTAGATTACTTTTTTGTGAATCAATCCGGTCTGATGATGACTCCTTCAACAGATATAGGCAGATTCTTATGGTCAGACCATGCTCCGATATATATCTGGAACTTAAGATAATTGATTACAAAAAAGAGAGGGATGTGGCGATTGAATGATAACTTACCATATTTATCGGCGTATAACACGCACCATTCCCCCCTTAAAATCGGGGGAAAGTTGTGGGTGCATGTTATACGCTGATCCCCACCATCTGTGAGCCAAAAAATAGCGAGCGCCGCTGAAAAAAACAGAGAGCCGCCGAAAAATACCGAGCACTGCCGAAAAAGACCGAGCGCCGACGAAAAAGACAGAGCCGAGTGCTCGGCTCCGCTCGCAGTCCCGCCTCCCTGCTGTTTCTGGAGCGAGCTCTGCCGAAAAAGACCGAGCCGACTGTACTGCGTACTCTGCTCGGCTCCTCCATCTTTTTCGGCAGCGGCAGCGCCAGAAACAGCAGGGAGGTGGGACTGCGAGCAGAGCCGAGCAATCGGCTCGGTCTTTTTCGTCGGCGCTCAGTCTTTTTCGGCGGTGCTCAGTCTTTTTCGGCAGTGCTCTGTCTTTTTCGGCCGCGCTCGGTCTTTTTCGGCCGTGCTCGCTCGGTCTATCTCGGCGGCGGGTAATTTAAATGTGGGCAGGGCTGCAAACGGCGCTGGGCAAGCTGCAAATGACACTGGGCAAGCTGCAAATGGCGCTGGGCAAGCTGTAAATGACACTGGGCAAGCTGCAAACTACGCTAGGCAAGTTGCAAATTACACTGGCAAGCTGCAAATGACACTGGCGGGTTGCAAATGACACTGGACAAGGCTGCAAACGGCGCTCGGCAAGGCTGCAAACAGCGCTGGGCAAGCTGCAAATGACACTGGGCAAGCTGCAAATGATGCTGGGCAAGCTGCAAATGACGCTGGGCAAGCTGCAAATGACGATGATCATTCTGCAATGATGGACAAGGCTGCAGATGGACACTGATAAGGCTGCATTGATGGGCATTTAAATGTAAGTTTTTTTTTCCTTAAACTTCCCTCCTAAAAAATGTTTTCCTTAAAATGCCCTTCTAAACTTGGGGTGCGTGTTATATGCCGGTGCGTGTTATACACCGATAAATACGGTAATTAAAGACAAAAAATTGGAAAAAGATATACATCAAGCAATAAGGGAATTTTTGCTAATTCATGAAAAAGATGAGACCTCACCCCCCATGCCATGAGAAACGTTAAAATGTGTACTGCGTGGACTATTCATTAAGCATGGATCAAGAATAAAAAGGGAAAAAGAACAAAAGTAATCTCAACTGATGATAGAAATTGAGAACTTGGAAAAAAAAACATAAGCAGAGCCTGAACTTATACAACAGAATAACTCTAAAAGACAGACGAATAGAGTTACAGTCTATGCTCGACGAGGACTCCCGGTTAAGAGATAAAAATAGAGTACAGTGGTATCAATATGGAAATAAAACTGGGAAGATATTAGCCAGAACATTAAAAATACAGCAATCCATGACCTCTATAGCAAAAATATTAAAAATAAATGGGGAGATGACTTATGACCCAATAGAAATATTGAATACTTTTCACACTTACTATTCTAAATTATACAATATAGACATACAGCAAGATAATAAGGAAAAGGAAGAGAAGAAGGAAGAGATTCGAAAATATATAAAGGAAAAGCCCAGGACCAGATGGTTATACTGCCAGATTTTACAAAGCATTCCAAGATTTAATTATACCTTTTCTTAAAAAAACATATAATTCTATATCTAAAACACTAACTTTGTACCACAAAGTACAGAAACCCATATTATACTAATTCCAATACCAGAGAAAGATCACACATTATGTAAGAACTACCGACCAATTTCTTTGACTAATATAGATATAAGATTATATTCAAAAATGATTTCCAACAGATTAACATCTACTTTACCAGGGCATATAAAATAGATCAAACAGGCTTTACAAAAGGATGAGAAACTAGGGACAATATTATTAAAACTTGTACATTACTGGAGTATGCTCAGAGAACTGCCATCCCAACATGCCTCTTAGCTATAGATGCTGAGAAGGCATTTGACAGGGTGGGATGGCAGTTCTTAGAGGAAGCATTAATCCAGTTAGGAATTGGTCCTAAAATGTCAGGAAGGATTGTTGCATTGTATACCAATTCAAGAGCTAAAGTAAGAATAAATGGAATATTATCAGAGTATATAAAGATATCAAATGGAACTCGACAGGGATGCCCCCTATTCCCATTGTTATATATAATAGTAATGGAACATCTCATCAATGCAATAAGGAAGAATAAAGATATCCAAGGGATAAAAGTTAAAGACAAAGAATATAAGACAGCTGTATATGCAGATGATTTACTAATATATGCAACTAACCCTAATATAACAATTCCAAATTTAATAAAATAATTTAAACAATTCGGGGAACTAAGTAACTTTAAAGTAAATTACGATAAATCTGAGATGATGAACATCACATTAAAAGAAGAAATACAGATACTCTTACAAACATTTTTTCCATTTAAATGGAAGCAAGATGCGATTAAATATTTGGGAATATATATCCTGAAGGATTTGAAACAACTACAAGAATTGAATTACAATGTGACAATCCGAAAGGTAATTAAATTACTGCAAAAATATGATAAAATAACATATTTTTGGATGGGAAAAATAAATATAGTGAAGATGGAGATATTGCAAAAATTACTGTATATTTTTCAAACGATACCTATAGCCCCACCAAGAAAATGAATGATGGACTTATAGAAAAGCAGTAGGAAGCTTCATCTGGGCTCAAAAAAAAAAAACTGAATAAAAAAAGAAACCCTAATTAGAACAAAAAGAAATGGAGGACTAGCACTACCCGATTTCTTAAATATTCACAAGCAGCATCATTAATTAGAATAATTGATTGGCACCATAATAGGGAAAATAAACAATGGGTTAATTTAGAAGAAGATATTATAGGGAAACAACTTAAATTCTTGCCTTGGATAAAACCCCATTTAACCTCCCTGGCGGTATGATTATGTCTGGAATCTTGTACCAAAAGCGGCACAATTATTTTGCATGGAAATTTGGCGTTTTATATTGTAGGCATGCAATTCTTCTGAATAACTCACTTAAATCTGTCCAAACCAGAGCCTAGTAGACATCCCGGGTATGATAAAGTTTGAAACACAAAATCATAAATTATAATATAATAAAAATAACTATAAAAATTATGTAATCAAATCAAAAACACCGAAATTTGCTCAGTTGCAGAATTGTCCCTGTCATTAAATTTAGTGTTTGATGATGAATTGTGACTCTAATTTATTATCGCTGTTTTCTAGCTGTCTAAAACCACTTTTGACATAAAGGGACACTTTTTGGTTGCTATGGACAATCTCCAGTTTCCAGGCAGAAAAAAAATGTATTTATTATATAAAATGACATGCAGGGCACTGGGCAGACCACTGGGGACAAAGGGGATGTGTATTTTTTTTTATACAGTACTGTAATCTGTAAGATTACAGTACTGTATGTGTATTGTGTGTTTTAACTTTTTTGAATTTGGCGCCGATCTCCTCTCCCGTGCGTTGTAACGTCGCAGGGAATGGAGATCAGCGGCAATCGGCACTGTGTGAATCGAGCGAGGAGACAGCTCGCACACACAGTGGGAGGACATTGCAGGATCCAGGGGACAAGGTAAGTAAGTCTCCCTGTATCCTGCAATGCGAGCCTGAGTCCAGCTCGGGGTTACCGCTTATGGTACTAAAGTTCCACCCCGAGCCAGACTCGGGATTACAGCCAGGGGTGTTAAGGGGTCATCAAAAAGAATTACTGATTTTTGTAAGAGCTACATTAAAAATATGGGATGCCGTAAAAAAAAAAGGAAAACTTTCCACCATGATCGGACCTATGACCCAACTATTCTCCAATCCAGAATTTATGCCAGCGCTAGAAACCACAAAACATTTAAAATGGAATATATTGGTGAATGCAAGGGCGGTACAGATATTAGTGGATGGAAAAATGCCAAAACTTCAAGATTTTGGACTCAAATGTAAAAATAAATGGCTACAATACCATCAATTAAGAACATTTATTAAAACCAATAAAACTTTAATAACAGACAAATAACCACATTTGAACAAATAATTTTGGGTGAACAAAAACCGACTAAAAAATTATCTAAGATATATGATTTATTACCCCCTGTCTGTAAATATTAGGAAACTAACAGGAATAAAAAAATGGTAAGAAGAAATAGGAAATTCAATATCAGAGAAAGAATGGGTAAAAAACTTTGGAATAATACATACAACATCTACAGCAATTACATTTTAAGAGAGAAACTATAAGATTGCAATGAGATGGTACTGGAGCCAAGCAGTGTTGAATACAATAAATAGAGGGAATACAGAGAAATGTTGGAGATGTAAAGTAGAAAAGGGGACTATGGACCATATATGGTATGGATGTTATAAGGTGAGAGTTTTCTGGAATAAAATATTTGAAATATATTAGAAAATGGTCGGTAGAGAGATGAGTTTAAACATAAATATTGCATTATTTTCCCTCACATCAGACTCAATAGACTCAGACTCAATAAAGTGCATTAAAACAGATATGTTACGGGGGCGTGGCTTGGCGCGCAACGGAGATGGCAGCATAGGAGAGGAGCTCCGTCAGACCCAAGGCCCTAAGCACCTTTTCTGCTAACACTTAGCTTATAATGAGCAAGCAGACCCGCTCTACCCAACACACCCGGTCCCGCCGTTCTACCGCAACACACGCGGGGAGGAACATTACCGACCTTTTCAAAAATCAAGCAGCACTACAGAAGATCTCGGCCGGAGGCAAGATGGCGCCAGTGCACCATGAGGGAGACACGTCCGAGGACTCTCAATCAGCGCTGGAAGATAATGGTAGGAGGAATGCACGCACAGATCACCCCCTGACCTATGCTGACATGTCGTGCTTTGCAGCCGACATAAAAGCCTCATTTTCTGCGGCCATTACCGACCTCAAGACCAACCTCCTAGTTCTAACTGAAAAAATGGCGTCGGTGGAGGCGGCAGGGAAAGGAAGAGACAGGGACATACGCAGGCTGGACGAGGTGGTTGACTCACATGCTATACACTTTATTGAACTGAACAGACACCTCGAGGATTTGGACAACAGGGGAAGGAGGAACAACATCAGGGTACGAGGTATCCCCGAGTCTGTGGCGGCGGAACAAATCTCTCCAGTACTCCAAAGAGTTTTCAACAGCCTTTTGGAAAGGCCGGAAGACACAGAAATTGAATTTGTCAGGGCACACAAAGCCCTCAGAGCGAGGGGACCGGACACGTTACCCCCGCGTGACATTATCTGCTGCTTACAAAAGTTTGCCCTGAAAGAAGAGATAATGTTTAAAGCACGAAGGAACGACCATATTGTCTTCAATGGCGAAAACATTAAACTCTTTCAGGATTTATCACAGATCACGCTCAGAAACCGCAGGGCGTTGCGCCCCCTACTGGACACCTTGCGTGAGAAGGAGCTACGCTACACTTGGCGCTTCCCCTTTGCCCTCCTGGTGACGCACAACGGCAAACAACATTTCTTACGCACGCCGAATGACCTGCCGGAATTCTGCGACTCCCTGCACCTTGGCCGCATCGAACTGCCTGAATGGTACCAAGAATTCGCGATACCCCCAAAAGAAAGAAGTCCGCCACACTCACCTCTGGCTTCACCCGACAAGCACCAAGCAAAGAAGTCGCGACAATCCAGACATGACACCGTGGGTCTCGGAACACCCCGCAGCAGACCTCACTCTTCGAGGGCATCCTACGACGATTGACCTCAACGCATCCTGTCTTTCACCGCGGGCACTCGTCATCACCCAGGCGCGGCTGGCCCTAAAATTTTCAACTACGATCCGAGCCATCACTCACCGCACCCCACCCTGGCTGGGACATCCCGATGAGAAGCTTACCCACAGGTACGACTTAAACTTTACCCACCAGCTCCCCCGGGCCCTGCACCCACCCGCCTAATATTGGTCCACTCCTACCCGAACACACTGTGTTACCTTTCAGGAACCAACATTCTGGCATGATCACTGCAGATGATCAGGGACTCATCCACCCCGTTTGACAACAATGGCCACACTGAGAGTCCGAAAGACACAAATCCCAGGGACATGGCTCACTGATTTACTGCACCTGGCAGACCTGATGGGGGAGACCGCTTGTTAGAGCAAGGACCCCTAGCCCAGGTATATGTCCACGCCTGCCCTGGTACGCTAACACCAGTTTGGTTTTGTTTTTTCTTCTGTTTTATATGTTCCACCGCCTTTGACTAGATAATAATTTTATCAGCCCAAACCGCACCTGCCTGCCTGGGTGATGTAGGTGCCCGTGGTGTAAATGCTAAAATTAACATGCTCAGTAGCTCGATCCTCAGGGTTCTGTTTTTGTTCCTTTTTGTGCTCTTTTTGTTTTTTCACTGGTTATGGGTCATGTACATAACATTACAATGGCTAATCTATGTATTTTTAAGCAGAAAAGTCAAAAATTTTTAGGCACTATTCATGGGCAGATGGAGGGCCTGGGTCTGGCCCCTCCACTCTTACTGTGAACCCTTAGTTCACTTTTGTTTAACACCTGGCAGCTACCCTTCGGTTGCGAGCCTCCCAGGTTCCCCCACATATTTGAACGTTCTCATCTGAGGAGTACCATCCTCACTGAGACGTAATTGCAAGGCTCACTTGGACGGTACGTTTGTTTAAGTGAGCCGTTTACCTTGACTCTCCCCTCTCTATTATTCCCTAACCTCTTTCCTTTCTCTACTGCTTCTAATCGGTCTGTCCCCTTTTGACATACTTAGTGACATATCTGATAAACAAGCCTGCCCTCTGTGGGCCTCTCATATTTGCTACTAGTTTTTCCTACAGGTGTGGGCCGGCATCTCTCCCTGGACCTGTCCAATGGCGTACTCGGCCCTAGGCAGATCTCCGAAACTGGTGTCCCATAATGTACGTGGCCTAAACGTACCTGAGAAACGCACCACTCTGCTCCGCGAACTCAAAAAGGGTAAGCCCAAGATTATTTTCCTACAGGAAACGCATTTTAAGACACACAACATCCCTAGGCTCACCGACTCTTACTTCACACCATTCTACCAACGACACTTCTAAGTCCAAGGGGACTATTCTACTCAGTAAAGATGCCTCCTTCGAAATCACAGACAAACTGACGGACACGGACGGGAGATATATCTTCCTCAGAGGCTCCCTCGCAGGAGTACCTACCACATTGGCTAACGTATACTTCCCCAACACGGGACATGTCGCCTTCTGCAGGAAACTGGTGAGGGAACTATTGGGTTTTAGCGTCGGACGCTTAATTCTGGGGGGGGACTTTAACATCCCCTTAGACCCGCTAATGGACACGTCCTCAGGGAAAACTTCCATAACATACAAAATACTAAAACAGATCAAAAAACGTATACACTCACTAGACCTCGTAGACACCTGGCGATACTTACACCCTGACGAAAATGATTTCTCCTTTTTCTCAATCCCACACAACCGCCATTCAAGGATTGACTAGGTTTTCATCACACAAAAAGATCTCCACTCAGTCGTGGAGGCAAGCATAGGGATTCAATCAATCTCTGACCACTCCCCTATTTCATTGGACATTAACTTAAGCATTGGCAACAAAGGTTCCCCACAATGGAGGTTAAATTCCTCGCTTCTGACATACCCAGCCCTACTACCCCAAATACACACCGCCTTGAAAGACTTCTTCGCCATAAACGTCACCCCTGATGTATCTCCATTAAATATCTGGGAGGCTCACAAATGCAACATTAGAGGTCTATTGATGGGTATGGGAGCCCAAAAGAAAAGAGCAAGGGACATGGAGGCCCAAACACTATCCCGGAAAATCAAAGCCTTAGAGACACTACACAAGCAATCTTTTTCTGTTCACTCAGCCACTGAGCTCCTTGAGTCGAGGAAAGCGCTCAGACAAATATTGGAAACCAAAACCAAACGCATCCTTTTTTTCCGGAAGAAGGTTTACTATGAGCAAGGCGACAAGGCAGGCCACATGCTAGCGAGAGCCTTAAAAGAAGCTTCAGCCAGAAACACAATTCCAGGCATTAGAAACTCAATAGGCAACTTAGACAGGACAACAGACAAGATAGCCCAACACTTTCAGGATTACTACAATAAACTCTACAACCTACCCCCGTCTCACAGACCCCCAAATCTTAGAGGCCCAAGACAACAGATAATTCAGGATTTCCTTAAAGACTCAGACCTGCCCTCATTACAAGAAGAAGATTCCTCTGACATAGACAGACCAATTGAACAGTCAGAAATCAAATTGGCTATCAAAGAATTAAAGACCAATAAAAGCCCAGGCCCAGATGGCTATACAGCTATTTACTATAAGACTTTTACCGATACGCTGACTCCCCATCTACAGAAGGCTTTAAACTCACTTGCAGACGGACGACCAGTAACCCCTGACTTTCTCTCAGCCAATATTGCTGTGATCCCAAAACCCGACAAAGACCCGACACAGTGCTCCAGCTACAGGCCAATTTCACTACTGAACATTGACGTTAAACTCATGGCAAAAATAATCTCCACAAGAATGAAACCCTTATTGCATAAACTGATCGGCCCAGCCCAAGCGGGCTTCATGCCGGGAAGAGAAGCCAGAGACAATGTCACTAAGGCTCTCAACCTGATCCACATTGCCCGGGAGCGAAAGATCGAGGGTCTTCTCCTGTCCACTGACGCAGAGAAGGCCTTCGATCGAGTAGCATGGGATTACATGTTTGAAGTTTGTAAACATGTCAGATTAGGCCCCAGGATGCTTAATTGGATTTCCTCCCTATACCAAAACCCCTCAGCTAGGCTGAAAATGAATGGCTCGCTGTCAAACAAAGTAGACATAAATAATGGGACTAGACAAGGATGCCCGCTCTCCCCAATCCTATTCATTATCACGCTAGAACCCTTTATTAGGAAAATCCTAGCCAACCGCTCAATTCATGGCTTCAGCGTAGGGGGAAAGGAATACAAAATAGCAGCATACGCTGACGACCTTGCGTTCTTCCTAACAGACCCCCACATATCAATCCCCTCCCTTATGAAAGAATTCAACACCTACAGCTATGTGTCCAATCTCAAAATAAATTATACCAAGTCAGAAGCTCTAAACATCACGCTCCCAGACTCCACGCTTAGGGCTGCCAAAGAAAATAGCTCCTTTAAATGGGTCCCCAAGGCAATCAAATATTTGGGTATATGGCTGACACCTAAGATAGAAGACATACAGTGGTGTGAAAAAGTGTTTGCCCCCTTCCTCATTTCCTGTTCCTTTGCATGTTTGTCACACTTAAGTGTTTCGGAACATCAAACCAATTTAAACAATAGTCAAGGACAACACAAGTAAACACAAAATGCAATTTGTAAATGAAGGTGTTTATTATTAAAGGTGAAAAAAAATCCAAACCATCATGGCCCTGTGTGAAAAAGTGATTGCCCCCCTTGTTAAAACATACTATAACTGTGGTTGTCCACACCTGAGTTCAATTTCTCTAGCCACACCCAGGCCTGATTATTGCCACACCTGTTCACAATCAAGGCATCACTTAAATAGGAGCTGCTTGACACAGTAAGGTCCACCAGAAGATCCTTAAAAGCTACACATCATGCCGAGACCCAAAGAAATTCAGTAACAATTGAGAAAGAAAGTAATTGAGATCTATCAGTCTGGAAAGGGTTATAAAGCCATTTCCAAAGCTTTGGGAATCCAGCGAACCACAGTGAGAGCCATTATCCACAAATGGCGAAGACATGGAACAGTGGTGAACCTTCCCAGGAGTGGCCGGCCGCCCAAAATTACCCCAAGAGCGCAGCGATGACTCATCCAAGAGGTCACAAAAGACCCCACAACAACGTCCAAGGAACTGCAGGCCTCACTTGCCTCAGTTAAGGTCAGCGTTCATGCCTTCACCATCAGGAAAAGACTGGGCAAAAATGGCCTGCATGGCAGAGTTCCAAGGAGAAAACCACTGCTGAGCAAAAAGAACATCAAAGCTCGTCTCAATTTCTCCACAACACATCTTGATGATCCCCAAGACTTTTGGGACAACATTCTGTGGACCGATGAGACAAAAGTGGAACTCTTTGGAAGGTGTGTGTCCAAGTATATCTGGCGTAGAAGGAACACTGCATTTCAGAAAAAGAACATTATACCAACAGTAAAATATGGTGGTGGTAGTGTGATGGTCTGGGGCTGTTCTGCTGCTTCAGGACCTGGAAGACTTGCCGTGATAAAAGGAACTATGAATTCTGCTGTCTACCAAGAGATCCTGAAGGAGAATGTCCGACCATCTGTTTGTGTACTCAAGCTGAAACGAACTTGGGTTCTGCAGCAGGACAATGATCCTAAACACACCAGCAAGTCGACCACCGAATGGCTGAAGAAAAACAAAATGAAGACTTTGGAGTGGCCTAGCCAAAGTCCAGACCTGAATCCTATTGAGATGTTGTGGTATGACCTTAAAAAGGCCGTTCATGCTCGAAAACCCTCTAATGTAACTGAATTAGGACAATTCTGCAAAGATGAGTGGGCCAAAATTCCTCCAGGACGCTGTAAAAGCCTCATTGCACGTTATCGCAAACGCTTGGTTGCAGTTGTTGCTGCTAAGGGTGGCCCAACCAGTTATTAGGTTTAGGGGGCAATCACTTTTTCACACAGGGCCATGATGGTTTGGATTTTTTTTCACCTTTAATAATAAACACCTTCATTTACAAATTGCATTTTGTGTTTACTTGTGTTGTCCTTGACTATTGTTTAAATTGGTTTGATGTTCCGAAACACTTAAGTGTGACAAACATGCAAAGGAACAGGAAATGAAGAAGGGGGCAAACACTTTTTCACACCACTGTATTTACATCCAATTTTGTCCCTCTGCTAGGATCAATTGAGGAGGACCTCAGACGGTGGCATACCAAACCCTTTTCTTGGTTTGGCAGAGCAGCTATATGCAAAATGACTATCTTGCCGAAAGTATTATACTTACTACGCAACTTACCCATAAGAATTCCACAAAGCTTCTTTAGAACACTCCAGGCAACCCAAATGAGATTTATATGGGGACACAAAACACCCCGCATTAAGTTCTCACTACTCACAAGGGTTAAGGCACAAGGAGGTCTGGGGGTTCCGGATTACAAAAAATACTATCACGCCACACACATAGCGAGAATACTAGACTGGCACTGTCATACAGACACAAAGGACTGGGTGTCACTCGAAAATTACTCTAGTCCGATCCCCTTGAAATTTTCCCCGTGGATCGCCCCTAACAGGTACCCAAAGGATATGAAAAAACACCCACTAATAGGGACCTCCTTGAACATTTTTCACCTTCTGGCCAAACAAAAGAAAACCTTTTTTTTTTCAAACGGACCACTGACCCCATTGTCAAATAACCCCGACTTCCCACCAGGCATGGGAAACAGACAGCTTCAACTAAGCGACAATCACCCACCAATCCTTACCCTACATTGCTTTAACGGTGGAGTCATGAAAGATTTTGTAGACTTTAAGTCGGATAACCAGATATCCTCCCTACCCCTCTGGACTTACTTTCAAATACGCTCATACACTCACAGGACCACACGGAGGGAACAGTTCACCAGAGACCTCACGGTATTAGAGTCGGTGTGCCTAAAGGGAGAACAGGTACCCAGAGCCACCTCCACGGCCTACGAGTGGTTGCAACAGGCAGGCGGCGCCCCGCGGGACAGGTTCAGGGAGAAATGGTCAGAGGCCCTAGACATAGACATAGCAGAGGAGCAGTGGGAGAGAGCTTGCATAATGGCCCACAAATGTTCCATTAGCACAAAAGCACAAGAGACAGCCTACAAGCTCCTTACCCACTGGTACGCAACACCAGTGAAGATTCATAGTTGGCACCCGCAGACCAGCGACAAGTGCTGGAGGTGTGGCACAGGAAGAGGCACCCTTTTTCACATTTGGTGGCAATGTGAGAAATTGGCACCTTTCTGGGAAGCAGTGATAGAAACGATCTACAAGATCACGGAGACCAGACTTGACCTGAATGCTGCAAACTGCCTATTACACATCTCTAAATTTTCCATGAAAAAATATAAGAATCTAAACATCTATTGATAGCCGCCAACTCAATCATCCCGACTCACTGGAAGTCCACATCAGTTCCCACGATCCGAGACTGGCTACACAAAATTTCTTTGATATGTGAAATGGAGGACACCAGAGCACAAGCTGAGGAATCAGCTGAGCGTTTTCTCAAGACCTGGTCTCCCTGGTTTAGTTTCAGACTCTCCCCAGACTACTCCACACTTGTTGCGTAAAATCGCATAACAGTATTATTAGGTTCTGACTCCGCAAGACCCATAGGGTATTCCTTGGACCCGGGCCTATGCTGGCAACCGGGTCACAAGCAGCTATAACAAGAATCTACCTCAGGTTCCGGTCACTGAGACCCCCCAACGTTCATAATCATAGATTTGGGACAACCCCTTTCTCTTAACCCTTTTCTCTTCTCTGCTTATACTTCTCCCCCTTATTCCCTGTCCTCTAACTACCCACCACCTGCCTTTTGAGTACAATCCCCACCAACTGGTGGTAAGCGGCTAAAACGCATGTGCTATACTTTACGGATCCTGCTCTCTTGGTTTTAGTCAAGTTACTGGAATTTCATCCTGATTTACAACCTGTTAATATCAATCGATACAATCGGTTGACAACACTATGTTAATTCTGAACAAATTTATGTCACTGTACTCATGTTGATTACTGTACTCTGTTGAATTTTCAATAAACTTTAATGTTTAAAAAAAAAAAAAAAACAGATATGTTACATCATATGACAACGGCAGCTAGAACAGTAATAGCACGAAAATGGAGAAAAATTAGTAGCCCAACAGTGACAGAATGGATATGTGAAATAAATGAAATACAATACATGGAAAAACATATAAGAGAAGAAGGATATATAAAAAGAATTTTGGTCCTCGAGAAAAATGATAGAATATATATATAAATAGAAAAGAACAACTGGCCATATAAGGGTATACGGGGTACACGGAAGGAGGAGAGAGGGAGAGAAATCTCAGAAGGGCTCCTATTTTTTTGGGATGTATGAGAAATTAGAAAAGGGTAAGGGGAAAGAGAACAAAGAAATTAATTGACAAAAATGATGATCCCTTTAACGATGCATAAACAAAATAATTAATGTTTGTTTTATTGAATGATGAAAGTTGGATAAATGTAAATATGTTTTTTCTTAAAAAAAAATAATAAAAAGAAATTTGAAACAATGTTACCTCACTTACAATCAGAACAATTATACTAAACAGCAAATATCTACAACATATTACAATAATCAAATATACAATACAATCAAATATACAATACAAGAATATACTTATCACAAGGCCCTCCGTGAGGCTTTGTAGCATCGGCTAGGCTCAGATGACCAAGAGAGGGCCATCGCCATGAGGTTTAGGCCCAAGCCAGGATCCAAAGGGGAAGAGACTTTTTCTCTTCCTTGCTCAGTCTTTTATACTTTGATCATACACAGTTCAAACCCAACCCCATTGCCATCCCATCTAGACTTTTTACAAATCACAGTATTTATGGGGCAGTCCTTCTCAACAGTACTGTCTGTCCTGCTGTACTTTTGCATTGTCCGTGTCAATCTTTAGGTGCCTGTTGATCCTTTGATCTTTGCCACCCACCTTCATCAATCATCCTGTCAGCCATGGCCCCTTTCAAGTCTGCGTCATAGCAATAGACGGTCCGGATCCAAGAGCTGAAACGACATTCTAGACCACCCACGGGAAAGCAAATGCTTGGTTGTAAAGAAACCCTTTTAAAATTGCAAGCATTAGCCTGGGTGATCTTTGGGAATAGGAAACAGATATGTAACGGATTTATGACAGATCCAATTCAAACTCTGGATAATACCAACACACTGTTACCCATAAACACAGTAACATTGACAGAGAAACTCCAGAAATATGACACCAGACCCTGATATTATCCAACAAGGGTGTACTCACTTGTTGCCAGTGGTTTAGACATTAATGGCTGCGTGTTGAGTTATTTTGAGGGGACAGCAAATTTACACTGTTATACAAGTTGTACACTCACTACATTGTAGCAAAGTGTAATTTCTTGAGTGTTGTCACAAGAAAAGATATAATAAAATATTTACAAAAATGTGAGGGGTGTACTCACTTTTGTGAGATACTGTATGTTCCTTAGAATAAAGTCAGTCCACATTTGCCAGAGGATGCTCCTTATACCTGCACAATAAATAAATAAAAAAAAAACAAACAAAAAAAAACCTGTAAGGCAAAGGCATAATGAGCTAGTATTTTTTTTTTTCCCTGGGTTTTTTACGGATCATTGCAGTGTTGGTTTTTGGCCGTCCTTCATAGGACGATAGGACCTCTGAATATTTAGATGAAGCCTTTTGTATGCTAGTTTTTACAGTGTCTAGCTTTAAATGGGCACCAATTAATTTTACTATTATTTTGTTCACTGCAGACCTGTTGTGGCGTTCCACATGCTGGTGTATATGAAGCATAAGTTGCAAGCGGATACTTTTTACCATCATCCTGTTCACCAGAGGAAAGCTGCCATGTTCCACGCTGTGTGATTGTTTCCATCAGTTTCATTTATTGATCCGTCTATTCTGATATTGTTTCATTCATCTTTCATCTACATATACTAGGATTTATGTTATAATTTCATTTATATCATCATATAATAACACATTTGTGGTTCATTCATGTTGTTTTAGGCATGTAACATATATGGATTGATAACATCTTAGTGTCATGCATTTATGTATGTATTTTCAAATAATGAAATGTTTACTATTCATTGCATTATTCACACAATTTACACTTTTTTTTTCATTTTTGATTTTCACACTTTGATTCATTCTTTATATTTACATATTTATATATATATACATATATATATATATATATATACACATATATTTTTTTGATATGTGTTTTTTATATATATATTTTATACACAGTACATCATGGAGTATTATTAGCTAGATTATATATTTATGATAACTGTGCACAACGCATAGACACATGCGTTATTTTATTGCATTTTATTCATCTTTGCAGTGCAGTTTCTTTCATTCACTTATATAAATAGTTTTCAATATTCAACCACACCATTTTATACCATTTTGGCACATGTTACATTATAATGTCACTTGATGGGTCTTTATCACCATTTTTTACGTTTTTTACTGGCACATTCACCCATTTATGCACTCTAGTTTCACTCTTTATAGTAGCACATTTTTTACTCGTTTATTCACGTTTATATTTATTTATATATATTTTTATGAATATACATATAAACACATACGTATATATACATATTTCTTTTTGCTTACACACATCATACGGACATGGAATTAACATTGGGTTATGAGTACTTTCAGTGACACACATTGAAGGTTTGAATTATGTGCTTGACGGAGTCAGGCTGGCTACCTAATTGAACCAGCTGGTTAGTTAATTTACCAATTAAACCATCAATCAACTCAATGTGTGTAAAGTTATGAATTGTATTTATTTGCCATATTCCCATGTCTGTTAGCTATGAGTAAGCACTCCTGGTAGTGTGAAGCGCGTTAGAGATTTTGCTTTGCTGTGACCCACATTTGTGTGATTTTGTTTCACAAATAAAAGGCATTGAAATTTATTTTGGAGTGCGGCCGTCCAGAGTCTTTTCAATCTATCGTCATTAGGCTGAGCGGGGTGTCAGTCCAGGGACCTGGCGGATCCAGACTCTTATTGTCGGGATGATGTGGTGCCTGGACTGATATCCGTGACGACAGCAGAGAGCAGACTTCAGTCCCCTCTCTGCTGAAAACGGGTCATAGGAGTACAGAACGAATTGCACTCCTGTGATCCATTGGAGAAATACAGCCAAACAAGCTTTGGCTGGACTTTTCCTTTAAGAGATACCAATGTTTTTGAAGAATATGTCAAGCATGGGCATGTTGTCTATTGAATGAGGTAATCATTCTAACTGCCTCTGATTGATTATTGTTTTTCTTATTAAAGAGGACCTCTTCTACGCACTTAACTGGTAGTAAAGTCCTGGCCTTAAAAAAAACCCTGGGTGCAAAAGGCGCTTCTTGCGACCTACTCCTCGTATTCTCGAGGGGTATCTATTTTGATCAGTAAACGAATCCCATGTACAGTTCACGAGATTCATCTAGATCCCCAGGGGAAATTTGCTATGGTGGTGCTAAACATCTACAATAAGAAATATGTCATTGTGAACGTCTATCTGCCTCCTCCGAGCCAGATACACATTCTGTACGCATTGTATGAAAGGCTGGCTCCGCATTGCCCGGCGTATATCCTGTTTATGGGAGATTTTAATGCCACACTGTCCTGTGACCTAGATAGACCATCCCCACATTCTACTTTCAATCCTGATCTTGGTACGTGGGCCCAGGCAACAGACTTCCGAGAGGCATGGAGATGGCTCCATTCCCAGGACAGAGCGTACTCCTGCTTCTCATCCACATTTAAAACGTCCTCCCGAATTGATTTGGCTTTTGCCAATGATGCCCTCCTGGCCAATATACAGGAGGCCAGTTACCTTCCTTCTGGCCTATCGGATCATCATCCTCTTAAACTAACCATCAGGACCCCCAAGACAAGGAGTAAAGCCCTTTGGAGGTTACAACCCCATTGGATCAACAAGTCCGTGACAGGGTCTCTCCCTCCTTGCAGAACTACTGGGTACATAATGCAGGGTCAGCCTCCCTGGAGATGACATGGGATGCTTCCAAGGCCCACAGCAGGGGTCAGTATATCTCAGCTATAGCGGCTGTTAGGGCGGAACTTGGGGACAAGGTCTCTGTCCTGCAGCACAAAGTTGAGGAGGCTCTGAATAACTACTCGGCCTCAGCGACAGTCCCCAACTTCGAGCACCTTTCATCGCTTAGGCGAGAACTGCATCTCCATGTTTCAGACACCACCAGGCTTGGTATACAAAATAGCAGACAGAAATATTTTGAGCATGGCGATAAGAACAGCAAACTACTAGCGATGCTAGCACAGCAGGATAGGCCCTTAGCGGTCATATCAGAAATACTCACAGCAGAAGGAGTACTAGTCATCACTCCAGAGGATATTCTATCTGCTTTCACCAGGTTTTATGCCTCTCTATATGTTTCCTCACTCCCTGATAGATTTGACCCCACACCTATGACCTCCATGTTGGATACGCTAGCACTTGGATGGCTCTCTGATGCGGAGAGACAACTCCTTGTCTCGGAGATCACGCCAGAAGAGGTTGCGATGGCCATCAGGTCTTTCCCGGCAGGAAAGACCCCGGGGCCAGATGGACTACCCATAGAGTATTATAGAGCCCACGTGGAACTGCTTGCCCCCAGGTTAGCTCAGATGTATCGAGCATGTCTCCAACAGGGCTCCCTACCGTCCTCTATGAGGGAGGCCCATATTGTTCTCATTCCAAAGCCTAATAAAGATCCCCAGCTGTGCGCCTCCTATAGGCCAATAGCACTCCTAAATTGTGACTTAAAAATACTAACCAAGATATTGGCCACTAGACTCAATAAAGTAATAAAATCCCTAATTGACTCTGATCAAACAGGCTTTATGCCAGGTAGGTCCACAGACATCAACATACGTAGGCTGTTTTCTAACATTCATGCCCCTCATACTAATCAAGGCACTAGGACCATTGCCACCCTTGATATGGAGAAGGCATTTGATATGGTGGAATGGGTGTATCTGTGGTAAGGTGCTTAGAAGAATGGGTTTCCCACTGGAATTTATTGCCTGGATACGCACACTCTACACCGGTCCCCTAGCATGTATTAAACTGAATGGCTCCCTGTCTCCTTGTTCCCCCTGCAGAGGGGCACCAGGCAGGGATGCCCTCTCTCCCTGGCCCTGTTCGCCCTGGCCATGGAACCTATTGCTGAGGCCCTCAGGAGCTCGGCCGAGGTCCGTGGTCTTAGGGTGGGCTGGCTGGAGGAGAGAGTGGCCCTCTATGCGGATGATCTACTGCTTTTTTTAAATGATGCTGGTGACTCTCTGCGGGGTGCACTCGGAATCATGGACGCCTTCTCCGCCTTCACCGGGTTGAAAGTGAATTGGCATAAGTCTCAGCTTTTTCCGGTGGACGAGGGGGCCAGGACCTCCTCACCCTCCTCTACCCCGCTTCAATGGGTTGACAAGTTTACATATTTGGGAGTTATTATTTCAAGAGACAGCAGGGACTTTGTCCGGCTCAATCTTGAACCTGTTCTGTTAGGGATCAAATCCAAACTGAGGGCGTCGGGCAATCTTCCCCTCTCCCTCATTGGGCGCATCAACCTCCTAAAGATGAAAGTCCTCCCTAAACTTACGTATATATTTAGGAATCCCCCACAATGGCTGACTAAAACCTTCTTTACCTCTCCTAAGCAACTTTTCCTCTCCTTTATTTGGGGGTCTAAATCGCCTAGATTCAAGTACACTACTCTGACCAGGCCTGTGGACAGTGGGGGTTTGGCTCTCCCTGATTGCCATAAATATTTCTTGGCCACTCAGCTTGTAACTGCCCACTGGTGGTTGCAGCCAGACCTGACCAACTCTGCAACGGTGCTGGAGGCGGCTATAGTGGGGTCTCTGGAGGCCTTGAGAGGATTGATATTCAGGGGGCAAAAAACACCTCACTGCCTCACCCCTTCTATGCGCACCACTATGAGGGCATGGAAGGCGGGAGAGACACTGAGGGCATCCCTGGCGAACTCCTGGTCTCCTCACACCCCCCTGTGGCTGAATCCTAACCTGTCACAGTTCAATACCATCCCGGATCCACAGGCCTGGGCCAAATACAAAATACTGACTCTTGAGCATGTTATCACCAACGGGGAGCTCACTCCCTTTCATGTATTGCGTACCAAATTTAATGTACCTGCACGGGCCCATTTCAGGTATCTTCAAATTGCACACGCTTATAGGTGTCAATTCTTGGGTCAACAGATCATATTGGAGTACTCTGAGCTCGAATCCACCCTTCGGGTAAAAGATTTGGAGAAACCCACGTCTCAGATTTATGGGTCCCTGCTGGTTGCTGCCATCCCCGAGCTGTCCTCCCTCCGCAGGCAATGGGTGGGGGACATACCGGAGCTGGACGACGATGATTGGAGGGAGATTTGGGATTTTCCATTCTCCCCTCTGGTCTCAGCCAGGGACAAACTGGTCCAATACAAAATTTTACACAGAGCTCACTACACACCCCACAGGCTGCACAAGATGTCGCCGGCGCATTCCCCGGCGTGCTGGCGTTGCTCCTATCAACCAGGGGACTTCTTTCACATTTTCTGGGCTTGCCCAGCAATTGCGCATTATTGGAAGGAAGTTCTCCATGTGATAGTTAAGATCACCAAGACTAGTGTCCCCTATGATCCTAAATACTGTCTGCTGGGCCAGGCCATCACAATGAGCTGGAAACAATCATCTCCCCCTTCTGTCAGGTTCTGGAAAAACCTTGTGAACGCCAGTTTGCCCCTGTATAAAGCCACCTACTCGTGCAGAGGTTGCCCACAAAAATTTGAAAAGGTGTGGACCTGTTGGTTAGATGATAATTCAACGGCAACTGATGCAGTAACTAATCCCTAGATTAACTTTCAGGTTATAGTATGATAGCAAATTGACCCAAGTACCCTCATGTCACATTATCCTGTCATTATAATATTGAGCACAGACCCTCCTGAACTAAACCTCTCCCCACATTGGGGTATAGATAAGTAAGTTGTGTTTTATTGGTCTGCCCTGTTGCGGTATGTTGCTGCTTCAGAGGCAGTCTGGTTATGTTATATGATGTACACTGTTGTGGTTGTTGCCGCATCAGAGGATTTGCCCCTGCGTGGGTAATGTTTAGCCCCTGTGTGGGCAAGTTTATGTGTTAATGCAAAACTCAATAAAAAAGATTTTATAAAAAAAAAGAGGACCTATTCTTGTGACAACTTTTTTAGGGGAACTACAAGAATAATCCCTCTGGAGCAGCCTATTCTTAAGGACATTAGCTTCAAAATTAAATTCCTTATCACTCGAGCATGTACGTCAAAGCCTTGGATATTGACTGAAAGGGATGCTGCACATGAGTGGCTTAGGGTGGAAACTTTTCGCATGAAGCAGGGTGTTACCTGTCATAGGTTTGTGGTACAATGCTGTTCCAATGGAACCATCCTCTTGTGTCATAATTTAGATGTCAAGAAATGTGATTCTTTGCAGGCTATAATCCATCGTGAATCTCAAATTAAATTAGCTATTTTCCAAAGCCTGCATGAACTCTTTTAGCAACGATACAGTACCAGTCCAGAACATTATGACATCATCGATTTACTGATCCCAAAATTTGGCATATCTGTCTTCTGAGAATAAGGACCTCTCCCATCCTCTCCTACCCTCCCCCGCACCCTGTACCTGGAGGTAGTGGGAGCTGTTAAAGACAAACATATTGCCGGTCAAAATACATTCAATTACAGTGAAAATAAATCGACTGTACGTCCAAGAGTCCTGTTCTCTTTCTTTCAAAAATTTGCTCACCACTCAAATTCCCTGCAAATGAGGTATAATGTTATATAGCGCCTCAATGTCATTTGCCACAAAGATGGTGTTAGATGGTAGTACAATTCCTTCAAGTCATTTTAATAGATCTGGAATATCTTGTGTGACAGAACCATACATCACCCAGCTTGGGTGCCTCCATCAAGATATAGCTTCCTCCAGTCTGGACCCAGGAACTAGGTATTATAGCTGAGCATCCAAGACTAGCCATAAATAGTTTAGATGCAAACTGGAACTCCCTTTATTGAAAATCCACACAGAATTTATATAGCAAACAGGACCAGGTAAGGCCTAATCACATTACCCTAACAATACAAACTGTAAACAGGAATATAATTAACATAGCTAAGGAACAGCCAACATTAACATAATCTAAGTAAGCAAAATCAACATAAACATATAACATCCTCACAATATTAATCACATATCCAAGAAACGATCAGACAGACAGAAACGAAGGTGAAAAGAAGGTGAGTCAATTATGGGAAAATGGGAATGCACACCTAGGAGGCATACAATGGGACAAAAACAGACATAACAAACAGCTCTGATTGTCTGGCAAAAGTCTACAACTCATACAATGTTCCAGTAGTCTAAAAAGGTGGAATTATTTTTCTTCCTAGATCTCCTGAGGGATATTGTTGATAAATATTTATGTCCCAAGGTAAGGAAAGTGAAGGAGCCTCTCCAACCCAGTCTACCGGAAGGCCACCATATTCCCCCTTTCCATTAACATGTACAAGATTAATATTACCTCTTTACATCCACTCCAGAAGGGAAGCTTTATTGTCCTAATTCAGAGAATAAATCCAATCTGCGTTCATCACATTGTTGCCCATCATTAGAAAATGATCTGCTCTCTCCATGGGCCATAATCAGTGGGTAGGAGGCTTGCCCCTAGTCCTCTCCAAAAGCCCCTGTCCTGGTTGAGTCTGTCACATTGTCCCCCATCCAATGTAGAATAACCAGGTCCCAGATTCCCACCTGGTCGGACATGCGTTGGTTGGACAGAGTGAACCCACATAGTCAGTCCATATGATCTCCTTTCTGAGCCACAGGAAGATGTCATCAATAAGTGTGAAATCTTTGTCCGGCTGCCAGCGCTTCAGCTGGGTGGTCTTTACCATTCTGCGTATCGGTCTGCTGCTGGGGAGAGGGGCCAACTGGCCCGGCTCCCTGAAACTGTTGAGACACTATATGTGCTAGGCAGAGGCCTGTGGTGCTCTGCCCTGTTGCCAGTGCTTCAGCTGGGAGTAGGAGCTTCACTTCATCAGCTTGTCACTGGGGAGAGGGGCCACCTGCCCTGGCTCCCTGGAACTCCGGATTTGTTGTTGGTGCTGGGCAGAGGTTGGTAGCACTCTGCCCTGCCACCAGCGCTTCTGCTGGTGACCCTACACCATCCCCTATAGCTAACTATTGGGGAGGGCGGCCAGCTTCCTCCACTCCCAGACTGTGGATCTGCTGCTGGGGAGGGAGAATGACCACCTCCTCTTCCCGGTCCTTGGCCTGCTACTAGGGAGGGGAAATGGCTTCCTCCCCTCCCTTCATCTCAGGCTGCTGCTGGGGAGTGAGGATGGCTTGCTCCCCTCCCTATATAAAAAGGACAAGCATCGCCAATCTAAGTGCAGCAATAATTGTAGCATGTTTAATTAAAAGTAATGCAAAGTAAGATAAAAGCAGGCACATTTTTGCTAATGACAGATGGGCGACAGGAATCCAAAAATGAGCATCCATGCAGTGCTGCAGGGTCTTTCTAGGCAGCGCCAGTAGTTTCTAGTGTCCTGGGCTTGAACATGCAGGGCGCAGGAGGAAGTCATCACTCGGAGGGTTCCTGGTCTCAATGGAATGATGCTGTAATGTGCACAAGTTCAGAGCATGCATGCTCCTTCATCAGGCATATCGTTTGGCCATCTTGGGTATGTTATATAGGGCTGGCAGGGCAGGCGGGCCAATTGGATCACAGGACCGTCCCCTTTTTTCTTAACCATACACAGGGGAGCCGAGGGGTGGGAATTGGGCGTGTATTGTTACAATGCAACAGGAATGTAGTATATGGACAAGAAGAACATAGTGTAAGGAAGAACACAGGACAGCACCATAGGAGACACTGGCTCCTCCCCTCTTAGGAAACACCACCATTCAATTCAATATTTAAATCATACTGTCCCGCCGGCCCCTCGGTTCTTCAAGAGTACCTCCAGCCAGTTGGGGAGACACAAGAAGAACATCATACAAATCTTTATCTTACCTGATGATCTCATTCGATGAGTTCTCATAGATAGCCAATAATTTGGGTGGGTACTAGTGCTGTCCTGAAAGACTCCTGGAAAAGGATGTTACCGGTAAGTAACTCCATTTTCCCCCATTCATCTTTCAGGACAGCACCATAGAGAGGATAAGCGAGCACCTTACCTTAGGGTGGGAATACTGCCTGCAGCACTTTACACCCAAAGGCCTGATATTTGACTGACAGCAGGTCCAACCTGTAATGATTCACAAACGTGGCAACGTTTTTTTTCCCATAGCATTTTCTGCAGTTTGATACACACTTTACACACTGTGGGTGTATTCTGCTATTGCAAAAAAATAAAATCTTTCAGTGTTTTCTGCATGTGTGCAGGAGTGTGACATACAATCGATCGATATTTCTTCTATTGTGCTATCCCCAAAAAAAATTATAGTGAAATTTTTTTTTCTATAGCATTTTCTGCAGTTTAGCAGTTTGTTGAGATACACGCTTTACACACTGCTATTGCAAAAACACCAATTTAGGGCGAGATCATACATTTTGAAAATATTAGGAGATCGTCAAAAAAGGGACGTGGCCCCGGTCGTGGTGCTGCTGGCGGAGCTCCTGTTGCAGGGAGAGGACGTGGTCGATCTGTGCCAACTACACGCACTAGTGAAACACCTTCCTCAGGTGCAAGTAGGCGACAGAGCCTGCAGCGGTATTTTGGCGTGCCTAATGAGGCTGTATGAATGTTGAGGCCAGGAAAAGTACAGGGGATAGTAGATTGGGTTGGTGACAGTGCCTCCGGTTCCTTCACATTGTCTCCCATCCAGTCTCCTGATGAAAGTTCAGAGTTGGCACCTGCAGCTGATATCAATCAGTCTTTCACCTCACCCCCTTGCAAATCAGCCAATCAGTCTGAGCCCCAAATCATGCAGCAGTCTCTTCTGCTTTTTGATGACTCTGTTAGCAGGGTTTCCCGGGGCCATCCACCTAGCCCTGCCCCAGAAGTGGAAGAGATTGTGTGCACCGATGCCCAACCGCTTATGTTTCATGATGAGTACATGGGAGGACCATCGCAGCACGTCTCGGATGATGATGAAACACAGGTGCCAACTGCTGCTGCTTTCGCCATTGTGCAGACCGACAAGGAGGGCAGGGGTGAAGACTGGGTGGAAGATGATGTGGAGGACGATGAGGTCCTTGACCCCACATGGAATCAACGTCATGCAGGTGACCAGTGTAGTTCGGAGGAAGAGGCAGTGGTCGCACAGAGCCACCAGCACAGCAGAAGAGGGAGCAGGGTGCAAAAGCGGAGCGTCCGTCCCCTAGACAGTACGTCTGCTACTGCCCAACGCAGCAAGGGATGGAGCACACCAAAGCCAGG
Organism: Lithobates sylvaticus; assembly: GCA_028564925.1. Classification (NCBI taxonomy): domain Eukaryota; kingdom Metazoa; phylum Chordata; class Amphibia; order Anura; family Ranidae; genus Lithobates; species Lithobates sylvaticus. The sequence continues at coordinate 158,924,260 of CM053031.1, forward strand.
TCCAAGGAGTTCCCTAGCGTGGCAGTTCTTCAGACAATGTGCTGATGACAAGACACGAGTGGTTTGCACGCTGTGCAATCAGAGCCTGAAGCGAGGCATAAACGTTCTCAACCTGAGCACAACCTGCATGACCAGGCATCTAAGTGCAAAGCACGAGATGGAGTGGAGTAGACACCTCAAAAACCAAGAAAGGTCTCTGGCTCCTCCTGCTTCCTCTTCTGCTGCAGTCTTGGCCTCTTCATTCACCTCTGTAGTGGCAGTGGCACCTGCCAACCCGCAAACAGAGGATCTGCCAGCAACACTATCACCTGGGTAACCAACCATCTCCACAATGTCCCATGGAAGCGTTCAGCTCTCTATCTCCCAAACACTGGAGCGGAAGAGTAAGTACCCCCCTAGCCACCCGCGATCCCTGGCCCTGAATGCCAGCATTTCAAAATTCCTCGCCTTTGAAATGCTGTCATACCGTCTGGAGGAGACGCAGAGTTTTAAAAGGCTGATGTCATTGGCTGTCCCACAGTACGTTGTGCCTAGCCGCCACTACTTTTCCAGGTGAGCTATCCCTTCCCTGCACAACCAAGTGGGGGACAAAATCAGGTGTGCACTGCGCAACGCCATCTGTGGCAAGGTCCACCTAACTACGGATGCGTGGACCAGTAAGCACGGTCAGGGACGTTATATCTCCCTAACAGCATACTGGGTAAATGTAGTGGCGGCTGGGCCTGAGGCGGATAGCAGTTTGGCGCATGTCCTTCCACCACCGAGGATTGCAGGGCGCTTCAGTTTGCCTCCTGTTGCTAACTCCTCCTACTCCGCCTCCTCATCCTCCACCGCCTCCTCATCCGGTCAGCGTAACACCTTCACCACCAACTTCAGCACAGCCAGGGGTAAATGACAGCAGGCAGTTTTAAAACTTTCCTGTTTGGGGAAAAACCCCACACTGTACAGGAGTTGTGGAGGGACATGGAACAACAGACCGATGAGTGGTTGGTGGCAGTGAGCCTCAAGCCCGGCATGGTGGTGTGCGATGATGGGCGAAATCTCGTAGCAGCTCGGGGCCTAGCAGGTTTGACGCACATCCCTTGCCTGGTGCATGTGCTGAACTTGGTGGTCCAGAGGTTCTTTAAGAATTACCCCGATATGCCAGAGCTGCTGCAGAAAGTGCGGGCCGTCTGTGTGCACTTTCGGCGTTCTCACCCTGCTGCTGCTCGCCTGTCAGCGCTGCAGCGTAACTTCGGCCTTCCCGCTCACCGCCTCACATGTGACGTGCCCACAAGGTGGAACTCCACGTTGCACATGCTGGCCAGACTGTGCGAGCAGCAGCAGGCGATAGTGGAGTTTCAGCTGCAGCACGCACACGTGAGTCGCTCTGCGGAATAGCACCACTTCACCACCAATAACTGGGCCTCCATGCGAGACTTGTGTGCCTTGTTGCGCTGTTTCGAGTACTCCACCAACATGGCCAGTGCCGATGACACCGTTCTCAGCGTTACTATGCCAGTTCTATGCCTCCTTGAAAAAACGCTTCACGTGATGATGGAAGAGGATGTGGCACAGGAGGAGGAGGAGGAGGAAGAGGGATCATTTCCAAGGCTTTCAGGGCAGTAATTCACAAGTGGCTACGAGGGTGGGTTCCTGCACCAACAAGCGCCAGGTACACAATTGTCCGGCAGCGAGGGCACAGTTCTGGAGGAGGACGAGGTGGAGGATGATGAGGAGATGGAGGAGGAGGAACCATGTTCACAGCAGGGTGGCACCCAGACCAGCTCATGTCCATCACTGGTGCGTGACTGGGGGGATACAGAGAACACAGACGATACCCTCCCACAGAGGACAGCTTTTCGTTGCCTCTGGGCAGCCTGGCACACATGAGCGATTACATGCTGCAGTGTCTCTGCAACGACCGCCGAGTTTCCCACATTTTAACTGGTGCTGATTACTGGGTGGCCACCCTGCTGGATCCCCATTACAAGGACAACGTGCCGTCCTTAATTACCTCACTGGACCGTGATCGTAAGATGCGCGAGTACAAGCGCACGCTAGTAGACGCGCTGCTGGTGGCATTCCCACTTGATAGCGGGGGTACGGTGGAAGCACAAGGCGAAGACAGAGGAGGAGGAAGAGGTCGCCAATGCAGCCGGGGCATCGCCAGCACCTTGGAAGGCAGGGTTAGCATGGCCAAAATGTGGAAAAGCTTTGTCAGTACGCCACAACATCCAGCACCACCAGAGATGGAACGTCTTAGCAGGAGGCAGCATTTCACCAACATGGTGGAGCAGTATGTGTGCACACACCTACACGTACTGAATGACGGGTCTGCCCCCTTCAACTTCTGGGTCTCCAAATTGGGCACATGGCCTGAGCTTGCCCTTTACGCCTTGGAGGTTCTGGCCTGCCCTGCAGCCAGTGTATTATCTGAACGTGTATTTAGCACGGCAGGGGGCGTTATCACAGACAAGCGCAGCCGCCTGTCCAGAGCCAATGTGGACAAGCTCACGTTCATTAAAATGAACCAGGCATGGATCCCACAGGACTTGTCCGTACGTTGTGCAGAATAGACACGTATACCGGTGTTCTGACAAAAACTGTCTGGCCATCGGATAGTGTCCGGCCACTTACTGCGCAGGAGCAGTGCTTGCGCAGTACGAAGGGCAAGGAGATTCACAAAATCTCCAAAGATGAACGGCGCCTGCGCAGTGAGTGCAGGTTCAAGCCCCACCATCCAAGTGGACATACGGTAGCACATAGTAACAGGGCCCCTCAACCTCGGATGATGTGGCTTGAACCTGGGACTTACTAAAACATTTAATGTGAAAATGGATTAATGTAGCTTAAAGTGGAAGTAAACCCCCCTATAGTTTTCAGCCAAGGAAGCTGCCATCTTTAATCTTCAACTGCCACAGTGCTGCACATGTGATCCGTTATGACACCAGCCAATGGATGGTTTGACTGTTTGGTTGAGAGCACAGCCAATGTGCAGTTAGCATTCACGGCATGCCTTTTTTTTTTAGACTGTTAAATCGATGGGTTTACTTCCGCTTTAACCACTTTCAGACCGGACCATTATGCAGCCTAAAGACCAGAGGACTATATAGAGCGCATGCGCGGGATCTCGGAAGTGGACGCGTTCTAGCCGAGCTCCGCACGCTCCGGTCCTAATAGCCTATATCCAGCCAGACAGCAGACCTACGGACGACCGCACACAACCATCTGTCATCCCGGAGGGGAATGAACAAAACGGCGCAAGGACAACCGAAAAAGGGGCAAAAGAAACAGACCAAAACAAACGGAGTGCCGGGACCCTCCGCAGATACAAGGCCGCATCCAAAGATGGCGCCGGGACGGCCGGACACACGAGGCAGCACGGCCTCCAAAAACGACCAGACGCTGCATCAGCCACACAAAACGGGACTCCCCACACAGTCAAGGGACCCATTTTCGTCCCAATCCACAGCTGACCTGGAGGCCGACCAGAGGGGTGAGTCACATTTACAGCCCTTATCCCCGGGCAGTTATACGGCATCACAGGAACTGGTAGATTCCCCTAGATCCTCTATGGACGGGAATATGGCTGAAATAGCAGAGGCCCTGTTTAGCCAGAATAGCCAGACAAGCCAGAATACAGCGGCACCTCCTCAAGTCCAGCATGCTCACTACTCCCCAGATGCACTACTACTAGCACGCTTTTCCACATTGCTTCAGCAAGAGCTTGCTAAGGCCTGCACCCTTATAACAACAGATTTAAAGAAAGACATACATAGCTTTGGGGAACGTTTTGATCTGGTAGAAACCAAGTTGGACAATACTGTTAAAAAGGTCAATCAGAACGCTACCATGATAACAGACCTCCAGGATAGGCTGGAGGAGGCCTACACAAAAATAGAAGATTTGGAAAATCGCTCACGCCGTTACAACATATGGATACGGGGCCTGCCAGAAACCCATACTGACCTAGAAGAGGTCATGCGTGAACTAATGACAGAGCTAATCCCAGATATACCACCCCATCACTTGGAAATAGACCGTATTCACAGAGCCTTAACAGCCCCGAGAACTGATGGCCTGCCACGTGATATAATAGTCAAGCCACATTACTATAGCGTAAAGGAAAAGTTGATGTTTGCTGCACGCAATAGAAAAGACCTGACCATACAGGGTGCAGGTATACAGCTATTTACAGATCTAGCACCGTCGACCATACAGAAACGCAGAACATTAAGACCCCTTCTACAACAACTGGCAAATAAACAAATAAAATATAGATGGGCATTCCCTTTCAAGCTATCTTTTTCCTTCAAAGGACGGTCCTACTCTTTTACAACTTTTCAAACAGGCGAAGACCTCCTGGGCGAACTTGGAATACTCAACCACGACTCTCCAGCTACATCGCCTCGACGGGCAGACCAAAGACCTCTTTCACCCCTGTGGCAAGAACCCAAGCAATCGCAATCCAGGAAATCGCACCGGATCACCTGAAAACACCCCCAACAACTATGGACCCTTCAAAGGTCAGGCTAAAACCCTGATGAAGATTAGAAACCTTAACTGATACCAGGAAAGACCCCCTGCGGACCCTATGGGTCGCCCCCTCAGGGGAATAAAACTCTGACACTGGCCACATAACCCATACGAACATAAGCTAAGAAATTCCCTTATTTTTGGTCTAGGGCCTGCTACAGTTTTTGTTTATCTTTTTGATCTCGATTTTTGATTTTTGATCTTTGATATCGGATGCATAATTCAAGAATTTGGACTTGCCTGTTGATTTTTGCACTATTTTTTTAATCCCTTTTTACACTAGCCCGTAGAGGCATATAAGGACAGTCCTAAAACTGCTAATATACCCCTTTTTCTTTTTCTTTTTTTTTTTTTTTTTTTTTCTTTTTCTCTCCTTTATTTTTTTTTATATATATATTCAATTTTCTTTTTGATATTTGATGACACATCTTGATATAGCACTAGAATATTTCTGAAATGTTAAGAAGCCATGTCTAGCACATAGACTATTTTCAGTCTACATTTTTTCGACCAACAGGGAAGGGCCCCTCCAAAGGAGGCGAGTTAGCCTCCTGAGAAGTGGTGCCCCCAGGGCAGGAGTAACCGATGGGGACCCTGCCTGCCCTGGGGCCACGACAAATGAGAGGCCTTTCCAAATGTAAAGTCATCCACATACTATGCCGTCCTAAAAGGGGGAGAGAAGGGGAAAAAAGAAGAGGAAAAAGCCTCAATAATAACTAATAATGTGTATTTAACATGTTAGTCTGATAATAGGCCTAGTTACATGGGCCGGAGCGGTAATACATGTCGCACGCTTGCAAGAATATCTATCCTATGAATGTTGCAGCCTAAGGCTGCCGTGTTATTTATGGTATTTACTATATTCTCTTTTCCCCCCTCTTTCTATCCTTCTATCCCCCTCCCGACGAGCTCTGGTCCAAAATCCTACCCACAGATTGAAGCAGAAACAAAGAAACGAAAGGTCAACTATAGTCTGCCTTACCCCACTGACTAATCGACAAACACAAGGTAAGAGTGCTCTGCCTAACCACGATGGCTAATAGATATTCCACAGACTATTCGATCATAACACACAACGTCCATGGGTTTAATTCCCCCACTAAAAGAACTAAGGCATACCAGTTCTATCATAGACAAAAAGCAGACGTCCTATTATTACAGGAAACCCATTTTACCAAGGCCTCGGCTCCTAGATATCTAAATGTAAAATACCCACAAACATTTCTAGCCTGCGGCCCACAGAAGAAGGGAGGAGTGGCGGTCTGCTTCTCAAAGTGGACCCCCTTTACCCCCATCTCGATAATTAAAGATAAAGCAGGGAGATACCTAATGGCCATAGGCCGCCTACATGATAGACTGGTCTCATTTATATCATACTATGCCCCAAACACAGGACAAGTAGAATTTTTTAGACAGATGTTTAACCTACTGATGCCCAAGGCCCAGGGACAAGTTATATTAGGAGGAGACAGCAATATATCCTTAGACAGGGCCATGGATAAATCTGACACTGCTAGACCGATCTTACGACGTCCCCCTAACGACAGTAGCAAGATAGCCCGTCTCATACACCAGCAAGACCTTATTGATACCTGGAGAGAACATAACCCCACCGTAAGAGACTTTACCTTTTACTCACAGGCACATCATACCTACTCCAGAATCGACCACATATTTGCACACACCTCCTTACTCCCATACATTACATCAGTTAAAATACTTAATACACCTTGGTCAGACCATTCCCCAATAAAACTAGTGACTAAAGGGATGTGGACTAAGGCGACCCCCTCGCCTTGGCGACTTAATGTTAATACACTCACCGACCCTATCTTATACACCGAAATAGAAAAGGAAATACAGGAATACTTTAGAAATAACAAGCCCCAAGACACCACCCCAGTCAATAACTGGGCGGCCCATAAGGCAACTATACGAGGAAAACGTATTCAAATCACGGCCAGAATAAAAAAGAATAGGAACCTTACAATTAAAAACCTAGAAGAGAATCTAGCAGCCCTCATGGCAGAACAACACAGTAACCCCAAGACAGACATTAGCAAAAAGATAGAAGAAGTTAGACTATCACTGAATCTCTGTTTAACAACACAGGCAGAAAAGCGCATTAGTTGGTCAAAGCATAAATATTATACCATGGGAGACAAACCCACTACTCTACTGGCCAGAAAGCTGGTACCCAGACCATATTCAGCCACTTTACCTAAATTGAAGACATCATCGGGACATCTCACACAAAACCCAGAACTGATAATAAGAGAATTTCATAAATTCTACACCAAACTTTATAGTGCCCAAAAGCCACCCGATCAAGCTGTAGTCGATAGATTTTTCCAAGATATACGGTTGCCCCAACTGACCCATGACCATGCTGCTTTCATGAATGAAGCAATCACAGAAACGGAAATACAGATGGCTATAAAGGCAATCCATTCCTCCAAAGCACCTGGCCCAGACGGATACCCAGGGATATACTACAAAAAATATCAACACCTACTCACCCCGCATCTCTGTTTATATTTTAATGATCTGAGACGAGGTACGAAATTACCAGAACAAGAAAATACGGCATACATAAACGTCATACCGAAACCAAGCAAAGACCATACAGACTGTTCAAACTACCGCCCAATCTCACTGATCAATACTGATCTAAAACTACTAACAAAGATTTTAGCCACAAGACTAAATACCTTCCTCCCACAATACATACACCCTGACCAGACAGGATTTGTACCACAAAGACAGGCCACTGACCAAACCCGCAGACTAATTAACTTGATATCAGCAATCCAATCCAACTGGGACGGGGAGGGCACCAGACAGGGAATGCTATTATCACTAGATATACAGAAGGCATTTGATTCCCTCTCATGGGATTATCTATTTCAAGTGTTGAGACGTTTCGGGTTTGGGGAATCTTTTCTGAGACTACTGCAGACTCTATACGATACCCCGTCGGCCTCCCTGATGGTCAGGGGCTACTCTTCAAGGCCCCTGGCCGTCAGGAGGGGAACCAGACAGGGATGCCCATTGTCACCATTGTTGTTTGCTTTGGCAATCGAACCGTTAGCAATCAAATTGCGATCGAGCCCTGATATTAGAGGCATAAGATGTGGAGGACTAGAACATAAATGCCTGCTATTTGCAGACGACCTAATATTGACACTGACATCCCCAACCACCACACTCCCAAATCTGTATGCAATTATGGACCCGTTCTCTAAGATATCAGGGTTATATGTAAACCATAACAAATCTAGGGCATTAAATCTTTCACTCCCCAGGTCTATCCAAGAGTCACTAGAACAGTCCCATCCCTTTAAGTGGGAACAAAAAGATATCCCTTACTTGGGCATACACCTGACCCCCTCTATACACACGCTCTATGAAAGAAACTATCCAACTCTTATAAAGAAACTAACTGACGACATGGCAAAGTGGCAAGTACAACCTCCATCGTGGTTTGGCAGACTCCACTCAGTAAAAATGAATATTTTACCAAGGATTTTGTATTATTTCAGAACTTTACCAATATCACTGATAACTAAAGACCTAAAGCAGCTACAGAAAAAGATCCTACAGTACATATGGGGAGATAAGAGGCCTAGGGTCAACAAGAGCACTATGTACACACCAAAACAAAAAGGGGGACTGGGACTACCAGACCTGCAAAAATATTTCTGTGCAGCACAATTGGCCCAACTGGCCAGATACCATTCTAAAGCCCCAAAGGCGATCTGGATGACCATGGAGTCATACTCATGCCAACCCAATCCAATATCCCACATCATGTGGCTTCCAAGTAGAGAGCGACGACTAATTCTGTGCCCAACTTTATCCTATTCCATGGATATATGGGACAGGATAACAAGAATACATAAACTTAAATCTCCCCATACCCCGTTGGCTCCAATACTTAACAATAGTGCGTTTACCCCGGGCCTCACTCCGCAAGCCTTTGAATGGTGGACTAACAAAAGCCTGCTAAGAATAGCTGACCTGTATAACCACAAAGGGATCCTAACACAACAAACCATGGTAGAGAAGTATCAAATGCCACCAGCTGAAAGCTATCGATATGCGCAGATACACCACTTTCTACAACAGTTAGCTCGTAGAGGTAACCTGGGGATGCTGACCCCAATGGAGCAGTTGTGTTCAGGATATGATAAAATCAAAGCACATATATCAATAATATATATACTACTAACGAAAGCCACAACCAAACTAAATTATATGCTCCAGTGGGAGAGGGATCTCCAGGAAACCCTCGACTTGACACAATGGCAGGATCTAGCTGGGGCAGCATCTAAGTCTCTCATTAATACTTCAATAATAGAAGCTAATTATAAGGTATTGCTGAGATGGTATATGGTGCCATCTAGATTGGCCACTTTTGTCCAGGGAATAACTTCCAGATGTTTTAGAGGCTGCGGACAGGAGGGAACCACGTACCATATCTGGTGGACCTGCCCTAAGGTCAGGAGATTCTGGATTAGAGTCTATAATCTCCTCTATACCCTTGCCCAGGTAAATCTAATCAAGTCAGCTAAACACGCACTGCTGGGGGTGAGCATACCTGGGATCTACGGCCCAAAGAAGCGGTTACTCACTTTCATATTTATAGCAGCAAAGATCAAGATAGCCAGGAACTGGAGATCCGCAGCATTACCGATAGGCCAGCTTAAGAATAAAATCTCATGGTTGATGCTTAATGAGAGGCTAACCGCCCTAGTCCAGGACAAAATGGAGCGTTTCCACAAAACCTGGGATCCATGGATAGACTATCTGGCTAGTGACCCCAGACCTTTGGCAACATAAAAAAGACAAAGACAAACGACAACAAGGGAAAAGGACCAGAGCTCGTCAATACCCCTCCCTCCCCTCATTCCCCCCTTCCTCTCCTTCTAACACCACTCTTTTCTTACCTGTCCCCGACATCGTCTCCTTTAAAATGCTATCTCATCACCCCTATTGCTCTTCCGTCACTATTTCTCTGAGTGAGACTTAGCAGACATTGAATAACTAACGAACACGAGTTATAATTATAGAGCATGGAGACGCCGACCACCAGAGAGGAATATAGCCCGGCCCTGGGGCCCCCGCCACCTGGAGGTGAAGCCTATTACCCCCCGAATAGTTAGATGGGGGTGGGTTTTGCCCCGGGGGGGAGGGCACAGGGCTGGAGAGTAACAGTGAAAATAGGTCGGCAGCTCCTGAGCTCCAGAAACTCAGCTATGGAAAAGTACCAGCCACCACTGTTCGACAGGTTACAGTTACTCTTATCCTTTCCTTCTTACTTCCTTTTAATTTTGTTACCCCGTTATGGTAAATAATGGTTTACATTTGCACTATGACTATATTACCAAACGAACATTTATACTGTACAAACTGTATTTTGTAAAATCAAACACTTTATTGTACAAATGTCACTGTATAAAACTTTAATAAAAACATTGAAACATAAAGACCAGAGGACTTTTTACAATTTCGCACTGCACTGGTAATTACGTGGTCATGCAATGTTGTACCCAAACGAAATTTGCGTCCTTTTCTTCCCACAAATAGAGCTTTCTTTTGATGGTATTTGATTGCCTCTGCGATTTTTATTTTTTTGCGCTATAAACGGAAAAAGACCGAAAATTTTGAAAAAAAATGATATTTTCTACTTTTTGTTATAAGAATAATCCAATAAACTCAATTTTAGTTATACTTTTAAGATGTATTCAGCCACATGTCTTTGGTAAAAAAAATGTCAATAAGTGTATATTTATTGGTTTGCGCAAAAGTTATAGCGTCTACAAACTAGGGTACATTTTCTGGAATTTACGCAGCTTTTAGTTTATGACTGCCTATCTCATTTCCTGAGGTGCTAAAATGGCAGGGAAGTACAAAACCCCCCCAAATGACCCCATTTTGGAAAGTAGACACCCTAAGGAAATTGCTAAGAGGCATGTTGAGCCCATTAAATATTTTATTTTTTTGTCCCAAGTGATTGAATAATGACAAAAAAAAATAAATGTTTACAAAAAGTTGTCACTAAATGATATATTTCTCACACATGCCATGGGCATATGTGGAATTACACCCCAAAATAAATTCTGCTGCTTCTTCTGAGTACGGGGATACCACATGTGTGGGACTTTTTGGGAGCCTATCCGTGTACGGGACCCCAAAATCCAAGCACCGCCTTCAGGTTTTCTAAGGGCGTAAATTTTTGTTTTCACTCCTCACTACCTATCACAGTTTTGAAGGCCATAAAATGCCAAGATGGCACAAACCCCCCCCCCCCCCCCCCCAAATGACCCCATTTTGGAAAGTAGACACCCCAAGCTAATTGCTGAGAGGCATGTTGAGTCCATGGAATATTTTATATTTTGCCACAAGTAGCGGGAAAAATGACAAACTTTTTTTTTTTTTTTTTTGCCCAAAGTTGTCACTAAATGATATATTTCTCACACATGCCATGGGCATATGTGGAATTACACCCCAAAATAAATTCTGCTGCTTCTCCTGAGTATGGGGTCATTTTTCCCGCAACTTGTGGCAAAATATAAAATATTCCATGGACTCAACATGCCACTCAGCAAATAGCTTGGGGTGTCTACTTTCCAAAATGGGGTCATTTGGGGGGGTTTTGTGCCATCTTGGCATTTTATGGCCTTCAAAACTGTGATAGGTAGTGATAGGTAGTGAGGAGTGAAATCAAAAATTTACGCCCTTAGAAATCCTGAAGGCGGTGCTTGGATTTTGGGGTCCCGTACACGGATAGGCTCCCAAAAAGTCCCACACATGTGGTGTCCCCGTACTCAGGAGAAGCAGCAGAATGTATTTTGGGGTGTAATTCCACATATGCCCATGGCATGTTTGAGCAATATATCATTTAGTGACAAATTTTGTGCAAAAAAAAAAAAAAAAAAAATTATTTTTTCCGCAACTTGTGTCAAAATATAAAATATTCCATGGACTCGACATGCCTCTCAGCAAAAAGCTTGGGGTGTCTACTTTCCAAAATGGGGTCATTTGGGGGGGGTTTTGAACTGTCCTGGCATTTTATGCACAACATTCAGACGCTTATGTCACACATTACCCACTCTTCTAACCACTTGAAGACAAAGCCCTTTCTGACACTTTTTGTTTACATGAGAAAATATTTTTTTTTTGCAAGAAAATTACGTTGAACCCCCAAACAATATATATTTTTTTTAAAGCAAAGGCCCTACAGATTAAAATGGTGGGTGTTTCATTTTTTTTTTCACTCAGTATTTGCGCAGCGATTTTTCAAACGCATTTTTTGCATTTGAAAAAACACACTTTTTTAAATTTTAATGCACTAAAACACACTATCTTGCCCAAATATGAAATAAATGGGAGGGGGGGCATTCCCTCCCACTGCTTGTAAAAGCAGTCTAGAGACTAATTAGCCACTAGGATTGCTTTTACATGAAAGCCGACCGCTGGCTGAAAAGAATGATACCAAGATAATACCTAAACCCGCCAGCATCATTCTGGTATAACCACTCAAAGTCCAGCAACATACCAGTACGTTGCTGGCCCTTGTTTGGCATATATTGTAATCTTTTTTTTCATGCAGCCTGTGGGCTGAACGAAAAAAAAAGATTGATCGGTGGGTATGCCCACCATTAGAATACCTCCCTTCATCCACCCACTTCTAATGATGGGCATACATGCACCATTTTGTTTTTAACTGTGGTGGTGAAATCACCTCCAACAGCGCTGGAGTCACGGATTTATGTATCGTGGGAGCAAACGCTGTTGCTGTCAAGATAAATAAATCCACGCTGCAGCTGAATGGCGTACCTGCTAAGCAAATTATGGTTAACAATAAAACAAAGTAACATTACAGTATAACAGTAAGATTTACCATACCTGCAAAGCAAATACCAAAAAAAAACATTTTTTAATGCAACCTGTGCCTAAAATATATATATGCCAAAGCATGGGGGCATCCTCCTGCAAAAAAGTTATGCCGCGTACACACGGTCGGAATTTTCCACGGGCAAGCCTCCGTCGGAATTTCGACCGTATGTAGGCGGCATTAGGAGCAAATCGCTCCTCCGCCCCTGCTGCCCCCATGCTTCGGCATATATGCTCTTTTTTTTTAACTGTGGTGGTGAAATCACCTCCTACAGCGTTGGAGTCACGGCTTTATGTATCGTGGGAGCAAACGCTGTTGCTGTCAAGATAGATAAATCCGCGCTACAACTGAATGGCGTACCTGAAAACAAAAAAATGGTTAACAATAAAACATTGCAGAATAGAATACAGTAAAAAAAAGAACAATAGAGAGAGAATAGAGAGATAGAGAACAATAAAACAACAACTATTTTTGGTTTTTTTATTTTATATTTTTTTTGTTTTTTTATTTTTTACTTTTTTTTTTAACTTTTGTTTGTAACTGTAACAGTTCTAACGGAACTGTTGTAACGGTTACAGCGGTTTTGGTCTCAAAATGCGATGGCATTCTTGAGAACGTGTGCCTAGTCTGTGCAATGCTGTACCCTACGCTAATACTCAACTAGTGTATGGTAGCGTTCAAAACATTCACCAATGCAAAGACCAGGATTGTCAGGACAGCGGGGACAATAATAGCGAGTGTCACGCCTAAATCCGCGCTTTCTGCAGACACGACATTTTCTTTGGGGGGCTCGTTGGGTAGGGGTACTCGGGAGGACATAAATAAAATGCCGCTCATGCAGTGGGCTAACTGCATTTGGATTAGGAAGGTGAGGTGGAGCACCGTCTGGAAACAGAAGGGCTCCGATGATCTCTTCCTGGAATTTAAGGAAGGATCCAGTATGTCCTGAAGCTCCGTATAGCACATGAGTGTTCAGCAAAGCTAATTGGAATAAGTAAATAGACACTTTTTTGTACCAACTAGGTACGGCGCCAAATACTGGTCGTTGAGGTCCACCCCTCCCATGTTTTGGTTGTACTCGTGGACACAGAGGGGTTTCGTCACAACACCAGCCGCCGTAGTAATTTGGACCATCGTGTCTGCATGAAGGGAGGTAAGAACGAAAACATTCTTATTATCCCTCCACTTCATAGCGAGCAAGTTATTACACTTCAAGCAGGCTCTCTCCCCCAGCCTAAGACGGGAATCTAAAAGCCGCTGGGGAAAGCCCCAGCGATTAGGTCGCACGGTGCCACATGCTCCAATCTGCTGATCAAACAAATGACTAAACAGTGGCACGCTCGTGTAATAATTGTCCACGTACAAGTGGTACCCCTTTCCGAATAAGGGTGACACCAAGTCCCACACAATCTTGCCAGCACTCCCTATGTAGTCAGGGCAGTTTGTCGGCTCTATGTGGCTATCTTTGCCCTCATAAACCATAAAACTACATGTATAGCCTGTGGCCCTGTCACAGAGCTTATACATCTTGACCCCGTATCTGGCACGCTTGCTGGGAAGGTATTATTTGAATGACAAGCGGCCAGTAAACTTAATCAGGGACTCGTCAACGCAGACAACTTGATGGGGAGTAAACAAGTCTGAAAAACGTTGGTTGAAATGGTTTATGAGGGGCCAAATTTTATAGAGCCGATCGTATGCAGGGTCTCCACGAGGACGACAGAGTTCATTGTCGTTGAAGTGCATGAAGCGCAAAATCTGTTCGTATCATGCCCTGGACATGGAGGCATAGAACACGGGCATATGGTACATTGGCTCAGTGGACCAATATGAACGCAACGTACCCATTTTAACTACGCCCATGATGAGGGAAAGGCCCAGAAAGAGCTTAAATTCGGGGACCGTAATTGTTCTCCAATCCCTGGCAAGGGTGGATAACTGGGGATTAGCGGCGATGTGTTGACCAGCGTACAAATTGGTTTGGTCCACAATAGATCTATAGAGATCTTTGGTGAAAAACAGTGAAAAAAAATCAAATGACGTAAAATCAGCTGTTTCCACCTGAATACCGGGTTGGCCAGTGAATGGGGGAAGTACGGGTTCTGCAGAAGTGGTGGGCACCCAATCAGGATTGGCGAATTCTGCAGGAAGGGCACTATGGGCACGACGGGCCTGTCTTTGTCTTCTTCTTGGTGGCAGCGGGACACTACTTGTGCTTGCCACCTTGCCAGCTGGAACTGCACTTATGGGACTCGCCATGTCACCACGTGATACTGCAGTGATGGTTTGACTACGTCAAGGGTGTACTAGGCCGCTGGTGCTTGCCTGTTCACCAGAAGGAATAGCGGCTCTAGTACGTCTCTGCCTACTACGAGCGACCTGCTGTTCCTGCACCTCAACAACAGAAGAAGGAGTTTGGGGTCTGGTACACCTGACCTTAGCAGGGACCACAACTCCGCCGTCAGAGCTATCTGTCATGGAGCCGCTGTCGTCTACTGGGTCGTATTCTGAGCCTGATTCTGACAGATGAGTGACCTCCTCTTCACTATCTGTCATACTCAGAAACAAGTAGGCCTGTTCACTAGTGTACGTTTGACTTGCCATTTTGGGCTCTAAATTTAGTAGTACACTAGTGAGACTATCAGGAAAAAAAAAGCTCCTGACTGTTAGCGACTGAATCAAAACGCTACCAAAAAACTGTTAGCGATCGCAGGGATCAGGCCTGACTCTGCGAACGCTGCAATTATGTGTGCTTAGTGTTTTGTAAGTGACAGTGATCGATCGATACTGCACTTGGGTGGGCTGGGCGGAGGGGAAAAACGCGGGTGCTAGTAGGTATCTGGGCTGATCCCGCTAACAATGCGTTTTTGGGAGCCCTAAACTGCTGGGGACGCTAGTATAGATCTGATCAGATCAGATATCGATCTGTTCAGATTCTATACCACTAAGGGAGGTGTATGCTGCGTGCGTGGGTGTTAGCGGTACTGGCACTAACCCGACGCTGCCTGGGGCGACGCAGACCCTATTTGACTCTAAAACCTTACTTATATCACCCGCCGGGCGATCAGGGGGTTAAAACTTTATTAGGTAATAAACGGCCGGTGCCCTGAAACTATAAAAAATAAACTAACTGACCAGCGTCACCGTAACAGTTATATGGTGATCACTGTTGAAAGGGTTAACTAGGGGGCAATCAGGGGGTTAAAACCTTTAGTAGGTGGTATATGGGGGGTCCCTGACGCTATAAAACGCTGCGGCAAACCTAAATACCTACCTCCCTAACTAGCGTCAACTGTGACACTAATACAGCGATCAAAAAAACGATCGCTTAGTGACACTGGTGACGGGGGGTGATCATGGGGTTAAACCTTTATTAGGGGGGGGATCCTAGACCTAAAGGGGGCTAAATCTTACTGCCCTAACAGTTATTAGGGTCACAATGCACCAATGCAGTTAACAGTAAAAAAAAAAAAAAAAAAACTGCTTTGGTGTCACTGTGACAGGGGGTGCAGGGGGGCAATCGGGGGGGGGGGCTGGGGTGTGAAAAGTGTGCCTAGAGTGTTCTACTGTTAGTGTAGTGTAGGTGTAGTGTTGTGCAACTCACGTGTCTTCTCTCCTCGGCGTCGGTTCGAAAAGACCGCCACGAGGAGAGATGACCTCACTTCCTCTAGCTCTGTACACAATACAGAGCAAGAGGAAGCATTCCATTGGCCGGGAGCGATCGCGAGGGGGGGGGCACGAATGAGTGCCCCCCCTCATCTCCGATCCCTCCCCCAATGTCCCGGACAATTACAGGCACGGGGGCGGGCCCGATCGGGCCCCCCACCCGCGGCTGTTAGGGATGACATCACTTCCTCTAGCCCTGTTTACATGACAGGGCTATAGGAAGTATTTGATTGGCCGGGAGCGATCACGAGGGGGTGGCCACGAATGAGTGGCCTCCCCCTCATCTCCGATCGATCCCCCAACGATGCCGACCGCCGCAGGCACCGGGGGGGCCTGATGGGGCCCCCCACCCGCAGGCAGATAGGGACTTATATATACGCCCTCCTGCCTGTACGTGCCATTCTGCCGACGTATATCGTCGTGCGGCGGTCGGCAAGTGGTTAATGTGTAATAAATTGCCTAAACCTCAATTAATTGCCCTGAAACTTTGCACAGCCTAAGATCTCAACTTACCAAACCTATCCAAGAAGTTTCATGCTATTCAAATGCAAATTAGGGACATTAAGCTTGATTTTTTGGAAGCTTAATGTACAAAAAAGACCTTAAATGTTAACCAATTTCCCCCAAACTTTACACAATAGAAGACTCTATCCATGCCAACATATTCTGAGAATTTCAGCTCATTTGGTTAATCACACCAAAAGTAATTCACGTTAAGCTATATTTTACAATGCTAAAACATTTAATGTGAAAATGGCTTAATGTAGCTTAACATGTAATAAAGTGCCTAAACCTCAATCGATTGCCCTGAAACTTTGCGCGGCCTAAGATCTCAACTTCCCAAACCTATCCAAGAAGTTTCATGCGATTTGGTGTTCCACAAGGCAAACCAGGGACATTAAGCTTGATTTTTGGGGAGCTTAATGTAGTTTAACGTACAAAAAAGACCTTAAATGTTAACCAATTTCCACCAAACTTTAAACAATAGAATACTCTATCCATGCCAACATATTCTGAAAATTTCAGCTCATTTGGTTAATCACACCAAAAGTAATTCACGTTAAGCTATATTTTACAATGCTAAAACATTTAATGTGAAAATGGCTTAAGGTAGCTTAACATGTAATAAAGTGCCTAAACCTCAATCGATTGCCCTGAAACTTTGCGCGGCCTAAGATCTCAACTTCCCAAACCTATCCAAGAAGTTTCATGCGATTCAGTGTTCCACAAGGCAAACTAGGGACATTAAGCTTGTTTTTTGGGGAGCTTAACGTACAAAAAAGACCTTAAATGTTAACCAATTTCCCCCAAACTTCACACAATAGAAGACACTATACATGCCAACATATTCTAAAAATGTCAGCTCATTTGGTTAATCACACCAAAAGTTAATCACGTTAAGCTATATTTTACAATGCTAAAACACTTAATGTGAAAATGGCTTAATGTAGCTTAACGTGTAATAAAGTGCCTAAACCTCAATCAATTGTCCTGAAACTTTGCACAGCCTAAGATCTCAACTTACCAAACCTATCCAAGAAGTTTCATGCTATTCAAATGCAAATTAGGGACATTAAGTTTGATTTTTTGGAAGCTTAATGTGGCTTAACGTACAAAAAAGACCTTAAATGTTAACCAATTAATCACACCAAAAGTTATTCACAGTAAGCTATATTTTACAATGCTAAAACATTTAATGTGAAAATGGCTTAACCACTTGCCGACCGCTGTCGGCACATATACGTCGGCAGAATGGCACGGCTGGGCAAAGTAACATACCCGTACGTTACTTTGATTTTACCACCATGCCCACGCGAGCTCCGTGACAGTGCCTGCGGATTCCGCGGACTGTCAGTGCGGGGATACCCGCGATCGTGTCACGGAGCTCAAGAACGGGGAGATGCCGATGTAAACAGCATCTCCCCGTTCTGCCTAATGACAGCACACTGATCGTCTGCTCCCTGTCATCTGGAGCAGCGATCAGTGTGGTGTCACACACAGCCACGCCCTCAGACAGTTAGAAACACGCCCCCAGGATACACTTAACCCCTCCCGCCCCCTAGTGGTTAACCCCTTCCCTACCAGTGAAATTTTTACAGTAATCAATGCAATTTTATAGCACTGATCGCTGTATTAATGCCAATGGTCCCAAAAATGTGTCAAAATTGTCCGATGTTTCCGCCTTAATGTCGCCGTCACGATAAAAATCGCTGATCACCGCCATTACTAGTAAAAAAAAAAAATATTAATAAAAATGCCATAAAACTATCCCCTATTTTGTAGACGCTATAACTTTTGTGCAAACCAATTAATAAACGCTTATTGTGATTTTTTTTACCAAAAATATGTAGAAGAATATGTATCGGCCTAAACTGAGGAAAAAAAATTTTTTTTTATATATATTTTTGGAGGATATTTATTATAGAAAAAAGTAAAAAATATAGCTTTTTTTTCAAAATTGTCACACATTTTTTTGTTTATAGCGCAAAAAATAAAAACCGCAGAGGTGATCAAATACCACCAAAAGAAAGCTCTATTTGTGGGAAAGAAAGTATGCAAATTTTGTTTGGGTACAACATTGCATGACCGCACAATTGTCAGTTAAAGCGACGCAGTGCCAAATTGTAAAAAGTGCTCTGGTCAGGAAGGGGGTAAAATCTTCCAGGGCTGAAGAATTTAAAGGGATTTTAAAGTCAGAAGGTTTATTTACCTTAATGCATTCTATGCATTAGGATAAAATGCCTTCTGTGTGCAGCAGCCCCCCTAACACTACCCTGAGTCCCATCTAGATCCCGCGATGACATTGCAAGACCCTGCCAATCACAGGCATGACTTCTAGAGGCAGAGGCATGATGGTATTTGTAGTTTCACCACAGCTGGAGTGCTGAGCTTGCCTAAACCCTTAGGCCCCTTTCACACGAG
This sequence comes from Lithobates sylvaticus, assembly GCA_028564925.1. NCBI lineage: Eukaryota > Metazoa > Chordata > Amphibia > Anura > Ranidae > Lithobates > Lithobates sylvaticus. Next base: position 158,943,266 of record CM053031.1, read on the forward strand.
GCGGACTCCGCTTCCACGGAGTCCGCCTCTGTCCGCCGGCTCAGCGGGAGATCTCTCCGTTGATCTCCACTGAGCCGGCGGATGACAAGTCCCTCTCTGCTCACTGAGCGAGGAGGGGCTTGCGAGCGCCGCTGGTCTCTATGGAGAGATCGGATGAAAACGGACAGTGTGTCCGTTTTCATCAGATCTCACCCGATCCGATCCGCCAGCGACGGATCTGGACGTGGGGCCATACGTCTGCTTTTGGCGGATCGGACCGGGTCGGATGTCAGCGGAGATGTCCTTGATGACGCCCTGGAGGAGGGGCGAAACGCGCCGACGTAACTTCCGGTCTGAAAGCCAGTGACGCTGCTTCCTGTTCTGTTTGGAGCGCACGCCATGCGCGCACCCGGAACTCGCTGATCCCTGTCTGCTCAGTAGTGAGTCACTATTGCATAGTGTTATACAGGTGTATTACGGCGATACCACACATGTTGTTGTTTCTGTTTTTCCTCTCTATGGCACTTTAAATCTATCTGGAGTCTTCGTTGGTCCATCTGGAGTTCCATCAGGATTTCTGACATCATTCACCCTATTCCCCCACCAATACATTTTAAGACCCTAGGACTGCAAAGCCGTGGGTCATGTCCTTTCGGTGAGTGGGGTTTCAGAGGGGATTATCGTTCAGTGACTACCTGCAATTTATCATCTCAATAACTTTAATTATTCTAGTCTGTTAAATTGGTTTTGTTCATCACCAATTATGTAACACTGATTAATGTAACGAAAGTCACCTTTCACATCATTATAATATTGTAGCCATTGTTGCACAATTTATTTGATCTACCATTATATATGTTTTTGTTTATTTTCCATATATTCTCATGGTGGTGAGTTATACCCGCTAGCGCAGCCTATATATTTCATTTATTCCATTCCTTAAGGTTTATTTAACCTTTGCAGGCAGCAGCAGCAGGTGTGTGTTTTATGCGATTTTCCATTATCGCATTGTGTGTTTTATGCGATTTTCTATTTTCACATTGTGTCACTATTTGATTATTCAGTAGTCTATTTCATTTGGCGCAGGTTATTAAGTTTTGTTTGTAATGTCCCTAGTTTGCCTTGCGGGACACTGAATCGCATGAAACCTCTTGGATATGTTTGGTAAGTTGAAATCTTAGGCTGTCCAAAGTTTCAGGGCAATTGATTGAGGTTTAGGCACTTTATTACACGTTAAGCTACATTAAAGCCCCATACACACGGTCGGACTTTTTCATGGATTTGGTCCGATCGGACAAGGTTGTTGAAAAATCAGACCGTGTGTATGCACCATCGGACAGTGTTCGTCGGTTTGTCCGTCGGACAAAGTCTTATCTCCTGCTGGAAAGATTTGCCGTCAACCCGGTCCGATCACACCAAATCCGAGCGTGTGTACGCTTGTCCGACGGACAAAGTGCTACGCATGCTCAGAAGAAATTCTGTGACGGAAGCGCTCGGTCAGGTAAAACTACCTTTCCTAATCGACACAGCACATTCGTCACGCTGCAATGTTAAAATGTCTTTAATGCAGCGCATTCTCTTTTTCTTTACAATGCAACAAGAATGACATCTTTTAGCTGCTCCTATTCACCCGCACTTCTCACAAACTTACTTCTTTATTACTTTGCAGCATTTATACACTACATGTTTATTTTTACTCAGATCGTAATACAATCTTTGTTATTTTTTTACCATGATTTTTTTTTTTTTTTTTTTTGGGGACTACATATTTGAAGGAGATTTTTTTTTGTTTTTTGGAGGGGGTTTGTATGTCTCAACTTAGCAAAACCACATTATTAACATTTGTATTTCTTGCTTAAATTTACTAGGAGTTTGTTGGTTGTTGGTGCCCCTTGTTAATTCTACTTTAGGATTAGTGAAATGTACTTGCCTACTCAAAGAAAAACTGTCATTGTAGAAAAGTAAAACACAATAGTCAATGATTATTTCAAATCAAAAAAACCTTTATTTAGGTCTCAGCAACAAACCAAAGAGGAACGCAGCCATGGTGAAACTTGGGGAATTTGCAAAGCCTTGGACACCCATGGCAACCATCATTTTACAGACTTAAACAATTGGGGGCATGAAGAGTACCTATCTAAATAATAAGGGAGCGCAATCTGGTCCTGAAGTCCAAAACATCCGGAACTGCAGCAGATGCCATCTAGGTCCCCAGGCTCTGGTCCTACGAGAGGCTCCATCTTCTCTCAGACCAGACTGAGTCCAGGTCGTCACTCTCTTGTCTTCCTTGTACGCTTCCTTCCACGCCGTGGTGCTGGTGCTGGTGGGGTGGCAGAAGGAGGAGGAGGAGGCGGAGCAAGGTCACTCTCGCAAACATGTGTGAGGGGAGTCATCTCCCCAGCCATCCCCTCATTTAGTATTTTGAGGATGACCTCCTCACACATGCTGCGTTGCCCCGCCTCCATACCCGTAAATTTACTGGTAACCAAGGAGGCAAAGGCCTCCTCGTAGGTGGGTGTGGCATAGAGGGAGGCTGAGGCATCTCTGATCAGCTGGAGCGCTGACTCTCCCACCTCCCCCATGTTTTTCGCCCTTCTGTAGGGAAGGCGGAGGGGAGAGACTTGGGAGACAGTCAGGCTCCTACGCCTCCCCCCCTCTTGGCTGCCACTACCCCCTGCCTCCTCCTGACTGCCACCTTCCACAGCCACCTCCTGGCTGAGGTCTTCCTGTGTATGAAAAAGGGACATAGTTTCAGTTATTTGTTCATCAAACACACACAATTCTCATCTAGTGACTGTTGCAAAATGTTTTCAAATACAAAACCATACAATTCTCTGCCTTGCAGTTTAGATTCTTCCCAAAAATGTCTCCCACACCACTGTCTGTTGATATGTCAATCACGTTAGGAAATAAGCAATTGGGGATCCTGAATTAACTGAACATCATTCATTATTCCCCAAACTGGTTACAAAACTACTATACCTGGAACAAGCTGGGCACCTGCACATCTTCCATACTGGAAGGCCCAGGTTGGTCCTCGGAAGCCTCACGCGGGGTGGCGTGCGTGGAAGGACGCGTGCAAGGAAGAGTCGAGAGTGACTTCCTGACAGTAGCCTGGTCTTTGAGAAAGTGGAGCCTCTCATAGTACCAGAGCGTGGGGACATGGACATCAGCTGCTGCAGCTCCAGATGCTTGTGACTTCAGGACCTTATTGCGCTCCCGGAAATAGGTAGTCTTCATGTTGGTGATCTTAACTTTTAAGTTTGCGACGGTTGCCATGGGCAGGGTAGGCTTTACAAATGCCACAAGTTTCAGCAGGGCTGCGTACCTCTTTGGTCTGTTGCTATAATCCCTGTGTTTCGCCTGCCATAAGAGGGGGAATTGCCGGTATTTATCAATGAAGTGGGGTAGAAAGCTCACGTCGTAGAAGGCATCCATCACCTCTGCAAGACACAACGCCACACAAAACAATATAAATAATGTCAGCCTAAACTCTCCTAATCTTCTCCATAAAGAAGCCTCAAGTTCTAATCAGTCTAGGCTAGTTATGTATCAACGTCAAATTGTACCTTCGTTTGTAGCGATCGTCTCGTGCGTGAGCTTTCTATCCCCTCGTCTCCCAGATCGTGGCTACGACACAGGCGTGTGACGTTTTATATACAGTGCGCATGCGTCAAACTCCGCCCGCCCCTGACGATCTTTCTCGTCTATTCCCCACCCCTTCTCTTTACGGCGCAGTGGGGAGAGCACATGGCGGGGACACAGCAGGTGCGCCCCAAATATCCCCCCAACGAGGAGGTGGACGAGGAAAGTCCGGAGGCACAAACGTCCCGATCCCGGAGCCTGAAATTCAAGGCCTCCAATATGTCATTTGGAGAAATGTTGGAGATGGTGGACATATTGAAGAGGAGCGACTATGATGGGAAGTATGGGCCTTACCTCAACCCCAATGTCCGCAAGGCCAAGATCATGTCTAAAGTTGTGAGGAGGCTGTACAATCATTTTGGGGTACAACGATCCAAGGAGCAACTGAGGAAACGCTGGTCAGACCTGAAACTGAGGGAGGCCGATCAGTACAGAAAGATCAAGCGAATTCTTCAAAAAAGTAAGTAGTTGTGTTTTGTGTTTGATTTCTTGCTTGCATACTGCTCCATGTGGTTGGATTTTTACAAAGTTGTACATTCCAAAATGGCCACTTTCATGTTCGTCTGTGCATTCGATCGTCCTCAGCCTCGATCTTTCTGCCACTGTCATGGTCGTGTGTGTGTCCATTCGATCGTACGCAACCTCGAACGTTCGGCCACTTATAATACGATGTTTGTTTTTTTTTGGGGGAAAGGAAGTTTGTTCTCCCTAGAAATGTCATCCAGAATGTAAAGCCAATTTATTCAATGTAAAGGAGAGGTCACCCAGTAGCTGTTTACCCATCTGGACTCGAGAGCACTAGTGCTGGGACACCCAAACCCCCTTTTTAGTAGGCTTTTCCACACATGTGCTCCAGTGGATACTAGAGGGGGGTCTCCATCACACAAACTTCTACCAAAAAGCTAGTCAGTTTAGCACCTTTACAAAGTGACTACATTCATGTAGTTGACATTTGTAACTGGCAAAACTAAAATAGTGTCCGTCACTTTCAAGCAATGTTTGTCATTTCCTATTTCTGCCCTCAATAGATTGTGTTGCTAAATCTTCCTTTTGTACATTCTCATAGGGGAGAGAAAACTTGGGCCGTCTGAGGAAACCCCCAAACCAACACCTCCCAAAAAAGGGGAAAGAGCAGAAGCAGAGGAGGAGGAGGAGGAAGGAGAGATCATCGAACTTGGAGAAATTGTCACCACAACAGGTGAGTGTTGGAGAACACAGCTACTGGTAAGCTAATCCATGTATGGCTGCCTCATTTCCAACACCCGATTTTTGTTTGTTTGTGGTTTTTAGGTGACGTGGATGTTGTGGAAGAAAAATCGCACTTTACCACAGAGAGTGCCCACGTACTCATCGGAGAGATAATGGTCTGCAATCGAGATCTAGATTACATAAAGCAAAACATCAATGATGTTCAACAAAAATTGAAGAACATCATTGATGTTTTAGGAAAAATATGAAAACGCACCAAGTAATTAACACACATTTGTGCCAGCTTCTGAACACATTTGCAACTTAAAAACTGTGTGAAATTTGGAACATGCACACATTGTGTCCACATGTGCTAGCTCCCATCATGGTGGATGAATGCCAACGTTTTTTTGGGGGTGCAAACACTTTACGAACTACGAAAGTGGTTGTGGTGAAGGGGTTGCACCCCCAAAAAACGTCCATTCATACCCATGATGGAAAATGGCACTTTTGAAGCTTCTAGGCATGTGTTTTACCATCTAATGACCATTTTCAGACCCAAATTGTGTGCATGTTCAAAATTTCCACTTTTCGGGGGTGACCCCCCCATGTGATGAAGGCAAGATCAAACACACTTTGAACATATAGTCATGTCTGATCTTGTCTTCACTTTACAAAGTTGAACTTTCCTAGTTCATAGGTTCTGGTTAGCTCCATGCCTGGTTTTAACAATTGCGTAATCTTTGTAAACAATGTTGTAAATAACCAAGATGTTGTCAGTTTTGGCGTGAAGATTGTAAACGCACTTGTGAATGTTTTCCAAGTAAACTTTTATATTTTTCTAAATGTGTGGCTTCCTTATTTTAAAAACACAATGCATTATGTATGTAAAATGTAAAGGATATGGGGGGCAATGGGTGTTATTTACTAAAGGCAAATCCACTTGGCACTGCAAATTCCTTTCCCAGGGAACTTTTTCAATGCACTTGTAGAGCATAGCGGATTTGACTTATGTAAATGACACCCACAGTGCTTTGTACGAAAACACGGAGCACAGCATTTTTCTGAATACACACATGTCAGACCTGGTGATGAAAAGGAGTATTTTGGGTGTCAGTTATGCAGGACAAACCTTCTCTAGACCAAAGATTAGGTATCAAACACACAACATGAGAATAATCTTTTTGGGAAGAAGAGACTGTTACCTCCTTTTGCCCAGAAAGTGCATTCCCACTGTCGAAGGCAAAGGGAAAAAATGTCAAAGTAAAATAAGCTAAAAAGAAGACTGAAATGACAAGAAATCAGAGGTTGGTTAAAATATCAGATTTATTAAAAAATGCCTCTCACACATCGTCAGGCAGAGCAATGGCCCCCCTACCCACAAAGTACTGCATATATTGGTCGCGGACCGCGCGGGCATTTAGAGGGGGCAAGCCTGGACGTGCCACTTGAAGGGCTGTGAGGTCTGCATTTGGAGGGCCCTCCACATCTGGGCCAACGGGCACCACATAGTTCCTGTTATGTCTTTTGAGGAAGTTGTGCAATATGCAACAGGCAAGAACTATGTGGTTCAGTTTGTATTCCGCCGAGTTAAATGCCGTCAGGAACAGGCGGAAGCGGCTGGCCAGGATGCCAAAAGTGTTCTCCACCACTCTTCTGGCTCTGGACAGCCTGTAGTTGAAGACCCTCTGGTCCGGGGTGAGGGTCCTCATCGGGAACGGCCTCATCACATGGGGAGTCAACGCAAACGCTTCATCTGCGACAAAGACGAAGGGGAGTCCTTCGGCATTCTCCTCTGGAGGTGGCAAGCACAGACTGCCACTTTGGAGACGCCAGTAGAACTCCGTGTGCGTAATGGCCCCACCATCCGATATCCGGCCGTTCATCCCCACGTCCACATACATAAACTCGTATGTTGCCGACACCACCGCCAACATCACTACACTATTAAACCCTTTATAATTATAATAGTAGGACCCCGAGTTGGGCGGTGGGACGATGCGGACGTGTTTCCCATCAATTGCCCCTCCGCAGTTAGGAAAGTCCCAACGGCTGGCAAAGTGGGAGGCCACAGTCTGCCATTCCTGTGGCGTGGAAGGGAACTGTGGAGTGAAACAAGAAAAAAAAAAATTAGTCACTTTGCACTTAAACATTGCAAGCAGATTAGACAATCAACATCTTGGAACAAGAGCATTGTATAAAATTGGAGGCTGGAAAGTATTTGCACAGAAAAGTAGAGGCTCCCCTTCACAGATGACTCACCCCCCATCAATCCCCCCACTTCTGATGGGCCATTGGCACTAACTAGGGTTTTGGGGGGGGGGGGGGGTTACAGGTAACCCTCTGCACTTAATTGATTGCCAAATGGCTCAATAATGTGTGCTAGTTTGGCCAGACCCTCACTTAACACTATTGGCAGCCCCCAGGAAAGATAAAATAACATTTCAACCCCCCCCCCACCCCAAAAAAAGGCAGGCACATTGTGACATTCTTAAATTACCAAGAAAGCTAATAGGAGGGAAAGAAGACAAAAAATTAGGAAATGGAATGTATGGAGGCAGCCCCTTGCACTACATGCTTTGCTGAATTCATCCCTAAAGATGCCCACTATAAAGAGGTAGGTATATAGTGTGTATGGACCTTGGGAAAGCCAGCAGATAAAGGATTGGTACCATCTGACAGAGCAGTTGGGGGAGGGGGTTCCTAATGAGTTTGCCACCCCCCCCCCCCCCCCCCCAACAAAAAAAAAAAAAAATTTCTAAAGGGGCTCGACATGAAGTAGACCACACAGCAAACATTTGTGCATATTTTAGGGGGTGTTTGGGGACAAACAATACTATGCAGCAGACAAAAGACATTGATTAAGTGACTAGGCCATAGGTGTCTATTGGGGCAGAAGAGCATGCTGGTGAGGTAAGTGAAGGGAAAAATGCATGAAGGAGAAAAGGGGCACAGCATATTAGAACATATTGCAATCATGGTAATTAGGGAAGGAGGTCAAAAATAGAAGACATTAGCAAACAGAGCATACATAGAAGGGAATAGTCAAGTAGAAATGTTACCTTAATATAGTCCTCCTGCAGGACCTGAATGATGGCAGAACAGGTCTCTGGAATAATGATTCCCAGGGCCTGGGGAGAGATACCTGAAGAGAACTTCAAATCCTGAAGACTTCTCCCTGTCGCCAAGTACCTCAACGTGGCAACAAGCCTCTGCTCCGGAGTAATGGCTTGTCTCATGCAGGTATCCTGCCGGCTGATAAAGGGGGTCAGCAAAGCCAAAAGACGGTGAAAATCGGGGTCCGTCATCCTGAGAAAGTTCCTGAAATCATCAGGATTATTCTCTCGGATCTCACGAAGCAAAGGCATGTGCGAGAACTGGTCACGCTGAAGCAACCAATTCTTGGTCCACATACTCCTCGTCACTCTGTTCATGGACGGGTCTTGGGTCAAAGCTAAAAGCCCGACACCAATTCCGCGTACAGCACGAACTCGGCGACGAGTACGCACGGGAAACATCGCTCAGAAGGTCACAAAAGGTCGGCTGGTCAGAACGGACAAACAGAAAGCACCGATAAACAGCAAGGCCTGAAAGAACGAACTGAATACCAGCAACGAGCAGACAATAAGCAGTGCAAATCAAAGCGTCCTATATCAAGATATAGGCCGCAATGACCAACAAATGCGAACTGACTACACGCACTAATAAACAGATACGCACGACAAGCACAAACTGAAGAGCAGTAACGATCTGAGTCAGAAAACTGAGAAGCGCGAATCTTAAGTCACCAAACTTCCACTAACTCTCGATAAACACGGGATCAGCAGAAGGAGCCCAACGGGTGCCTGACGTGGTGCTGAACTTCCCTTTTGTAATCTCGTGGACGACGACTTACGTCACGACGTTCTTCCGGACCGGATATTCCGACAACGTAGTCCGACCGTGTGTACGCAACACCAACATCGGACAAAGTACGTCGGACAAAATCCGACCGACCTGGTCCGCGGATTGTCCGAGCGTGTGTATGGGGCTTTAGTCATTTTCACATTAAATGTTTTAGCATTGTAAAATATAGCTTAACCTGAATAACCTTTGGGTGATTAACCAAATGAGCTGAAATGTTCAGAATATGTTGGCATGGATAGAGTCTTCTATTGTGTAAAGTTTGGGGGAAATTGGATAACATTTAAGGTCTTTTTTGTACGTTAAGCCACATTAAGCTCCCCAAAAATCAAGCTTAATGTCCCTAGTTGGCCTTGTGGGACACCGAATCGCATGAAACTTCTTGGATATTTTTGGGAAGTTGAGATCTTAGGCTGTGCAAAGTTTCAGGGCAATCGATTGAGGTTTAGGCACTTTATTACACGTTAAGCTACATTAAGCTACATTAAACCATATTCACATTAAATGTTTTAGTATTGTGGAATATAGCTTAATGTGAATAACTTTTGGTGTGATTAACCAAATCAGCTGAAACTTTCAGAATATGTTGGCATGGATAGAGTCTTCTATTGTGTGAAGTTTGGGGGGAATTGGTTAACATTTAAGGTCTTTTTTATACGTTAAGCTCTCCAAAAAACAAGCTTAATATCCCTAGTTTGCCTTGTGGAACACCAAATTGCAAGAAACTTCTCGGATGGGTTTGGGAAGTTGAGATCGTAGGCTGTGCAAAGTTTCAGGGCAATCAATTGAGGTTTAGGCACTTTATTACACGTTAAGCTACATTAAGCCATTTTCACATTAAATGTTTTAGCATTGTAAAATATAGCTTAACGTGAATAACTTTTGGTGTGATTAACCAAATGAGCTGAAATTTTCAGAATATGTTGACATGGATAGAGTCTTCTATTGTGTGAAGTTTGGGGGAAATTGGTTAACATTTAAGGTCTTTTTTGTACGTTAAGCCTCATTAACCACTTTCAGACCGGACCATTATGCAGCCTAAAGACCAGAGGACTTTTTACAATTTCGCACTGCACTGGTTTAACTGGTAATTACGCGGTCATGCAATGTTGTACCCAAACGAAATTTGCGTCCTTTTCTTGCCACAAATAGAGCTTTCTTTTGATGGTATTTGATTGCCTCTGCGAAAATTTTGAAAAAAAATGATATTTTCTAATTTTTGTTATAAGAAAAATCCAATAAACTCAATTTTAGTCATACTTTTAAGCCAAAATGTATTCAGCCACATGTCTTTGGTAAAAAAATGTCAATAAGCGTATATTTATTGGTTTGCGCAAAAGTTATAGCGTCTACAAACTAGGGTACATTTTCTGGAATTTACGCAGCTTTTAGTTTTTACGACTGCCTATCTCATTTCCTGAGGTGCTAAAATGGCAGGGAAGTACAAAACCCCCCCAAATGACCCCATTTTGGAAAGTAGACACCCTAAGGAAATTGCTAAGAGGCATGTTGAGCCCATTGAATATTTAATTTTTTTGTCCCAAGTGATTGAATAATGACAAAAAAAAAAAAAATGTTTACAAAAAGTTGTCACTAAATGATATATTTCTCACACATGCCATGGGCATATGTGGAATTACACCCCAAAATAAATTCTGCTGCTTCTTCTGAGTACGGGGATACCACATGTGTGGGACTTTTTGGGAGCCTATCCGTGTACGGGACCCCGAAATCCAAGCACCGCCTTCAGGATTTCTAAGGGCGTAAATTTTTGATTTCACTCCTCACTACCTATCACTACCTATTACAGTTTTGAAGGCCATAAAATGCCAAGATGGCACAAAACCCCCCCAAATGACCTTATTTTGGAAAGTAGACACCCCAAGCTATTTGCTGAGTGGCATGTTGAGTCCATGGAATATTTTATATTTTGCCACAAGTAGCGGGAAAAATTACAAACTTTTTTTTTTTTTGCCCAAAGTTGTCACTAAATGATATATTTCTCACACATGCCATGGGCATATGTGGAATTACACCCCAAAATAAATTCTGCTGCTTCTTCTGAGTACGGGGATACCACATGTGTGGGACTTTTTGGGAGCCTATCCGTGTACGGGACCCCGAAATCCAAGCACCGCCTTCAGGATTTCTAAGGGCGAAAATTTTTGATTTCACTCCTCACTACCTATCACTACCTATCACAGTTTTGAAGGCCATAAAATGCCAAGATGGCACAAAACCCCCCCCAAAATGACCCCATTTTGGAAAGTAGACACCCCAAGCTATTTGCTGAGAGGCATGTTGAGTCCATGGAATATTTTATATTTTGCCACAAGTAGCGGGAAAAATTACAAACTTTTTATTTTATTTTATTTTTTGCCCAAAGTTGTCACTAAATTATATATTGCTCACACATGCCATGGGCATATGTGGAATTACACCCCAAAATATATTCTGCTGCTTCTCCTGAGTATGGGGATACTACATGTGTGGGAATTTTTGGGAGCCTATCCGTGTACGGGACCCCGAAATCCAAGCACCGCCTTCAGGATTTCTAAGGGCGTAAATTTTTGATTTCACTCCTCACTACCTATCACAGTTTTGAAGGCCATAAAATGCCCAGATGGCACAAAACCCCCCCAAATGACCCCATTTTGGAAAGTAGACACCCCAAGCTATTTTATGAGAGGCATGGTGAGTATTTTGCAGCTTTCATTTTTTTTTGAAAATGAAGAAAATAAAGAAAATTTTTTTTTTTTTCTTTTTTCAATTTTCAAAACTTTGTGACAAAAAGCGAGATCTGCAAAATACTCACCATACCTCTCAGCAAATAGCTTGGGGTGTCTACTTTCCAAAATGGGGTCATTTGGGGGTATTTTGTGCCATCTGGGCATTCCATGGCCTCTGAAACTGTGATAGGCAGTGAGGAATGAATTCAAAAATTCACACCCTTAGAAATCCTGAAGGTGGTGCTTGGTTTTTGGGGCCCCGTACGTGGCTAGGCTCCCAAAAAGTCCCACACATGTGGTATCCCCGTACTCAGGAGAAGCAGCAGAATGTATTTTGGGGTGTAATTCCACATATGCCCATGGCATGTTTGAGCAATATATCATTTAGTGACAACTTTGTGCAAAAAAAAATAAAATAAATAATAATTATTATTTTTCCCGCAACTTGTGTCAAAATATAAAATATTCCATGGACTCGACATGCCTCTCAGCAAAAAGCTTGGGGTGTCTACTTTCCAAAATGGGGTCATTTGGGGGGGGTTTTGAACTGTCCTGGCATTTTATGCACAACATTTAGACGCTTATGTCACACATTACCCACTCTTCTAACCACTTGAAGACAAAGCCCTTTCTGACACTTTTTGTTTACATGAGAAAATAATTTTTTTTTGCAAGAAAATTACGTTGAACCCCCAAACAATATATAGCAAAGGCCCTACAGATTAAAATGGTGGGTGTTTCATTTTTTTTTTCACTCAGTATTTGCGCAGCGATTTTTCAAACGCATTTTTTGGGGAAAAAACACACTTTTTTTAATTTTAATGCACTAAAACACACTATCTTGCCCAAATATTTGATGAAATAAAAAATTAGATGTTAGGCCAAGTACATAGATACCAAACATGACATGCTTTAAAATTGCGCAGAAACGTGCAGCGGTGACAAACTACATACATTTTTAAAAGCATTTAAACGCCTTTACAGGTTACCACTTTAGATTTACGGAGGAGGTCTACTGCTAAAATTACTGCCCTCGATCTGACCTTCGCAGTGATACCTCACATGCATGGTGCAATTGCTGTTTACATATGACGCCAGACCGACGCTTGCGTTCGCCTTTGCGCGAGAGCAGGGGGGGACAGGGGTGCTTTTTTTTTTTTTTTTTTTTTTATAATTTTTTTTATAATTATTATTGATTTTGCTTTTTTATTTTATTTTTCAACTGTTCCTTTCATTTATATATATTTTTTATCATTTTTATTGCTATCTCAGGGAATGTAAATATCCCCTATGATAGCAATAGGTAGTGACAGGTACTCTTTTTTGAAAAAATTGGGGTCCATTAGACCCTAGATCTGTCCTCTGCCCTCAAAGCATCTGACCACACCAAGATCGGTGTGATAAAATACTTTCCCAATTTCCCAATGGCGCTGATTATATCCGGCGAAATTTAAGTCATGAAATGCTCGTAGCTTCCGGTTTCTTAGGCCATAGAGATGATTGGAGCCATTCTTGTCTCTGATCAGCTCTATGGTCAGCTGGCGGAACCACCGGCTGCATTCTCAGGTTCCCTGTTGGGACAGGAGAGCCAGAGAAAACCATGGAAGACGGTGGGAGGGGGGTACATTCCCTCCCACTGCTTGTAAAAGCAGTCTGGAGACTAATTAGCCACTAGGATTGCTTTTACATGAAAGCCGACCGCTGGCTGAAAAGAATGATACCAAGATAATGCCTAATCCTGCCGGCATCATTCTGGTATAACCACTCAAAGTCCAGCAACATACCAGTATGTTGCTGGCCCTTGTTTGGCATATATTGTAATCTTTTTTTTCATGCAGCCTGTGGGCTGAACGAAAAAAAAAGATTGATCGGTGGGTATGCCCACCATTAGAAAACCTCCCTTCATCCACTCACTTCTAATGATGGGCATACATGCACCATTTTGTTTTTAACTGTGGTGGTGAAATCACCTCCAACAGCGCTGGAGTCACGGATTTATGTATCGTGGGAGCAAGCGCTGTTGCTGTCAAGATAAATAAATCCGCGCTGTAGCTGAATGGCGTACCTGCTAAGCAAATTATGGTTAACAATAAAACAAAGTAACATTACAGTATAACAGTAAGATTTACCATACCTGCAAAGCAAATACCAAAAAAAAACATAGTAAAAAATAAAACATTTTTTAATGCAACCTGTGCCTAAAATATATATATGCCGAAGCATGGGGGCATCCTCCCGCAAAAAAGTTATGCCGCGTACACACGGTCGGAATTTTCCACGGGCAAGCCTCCGTCGGAATTTCAACCGTATGTAGGCGGCATTAGGAGCAAATCGCTCCTCCGCCCTCTGCTGCCCCCATGCTTCGGCATATATGCTCTTTTTTTTTTTAACTGTGGTGGTGAAATCACCTCCTACAGCGTTGGAGTCACGGCTTTATGTATCGTGGGAGCAAACGCTGTTGCTGTCAAGATAGATAAATCCGCGCTGCAACTGAATGGCGTACCTGAAAACAAAAAAAATGGTTAACAATAAAATATTGCAGAATAGAATACAGTAAAAAAGAGAACAATAGAGAGAGAATAGAGAGAAAGAGAACAATAAAACAACAACTATTTTTTGTTTTTTATTTTATATTTTTTTTGTTTTTTTATTTTTTACTTTTTTTTTTTAAACTTTTGTTTGTAACTGTAACAGTTCTAACGGAACTGTTGTAACGGTTCCAGCGGTTTTGGTCTCAAAATGCGATGGCATTCTTGAGAACGTGTGCCTAGTCTGTGCAATGCTGTACCCTACGCTAATACTCAACTAGTGTATGGTAGTGTTCAAAACATTCACCAATGCAAAGACCAGGATTGTCAGGACAGCGGGGACAATAATAGCGGGTGTCACGCCTAAATCCGCGCTTTCTGCAGACACGACATTTTCTTTGGGGGGCTCGTTGGGTAGGGGTACTCGGGAGGACATGAATAAAATGCCGCTCATGCAGCCGGCTAACTGCATTTGGTTGGGGAATGTGAGGTGGAGCACCGTCTGGAAACAGAAGGGCTCCGATGATCTCTTCCTGGAATTTAAGGAAGGATCCAGTCTGTCCTGAAGCTCCGTATAGCACATGAGCGTTCAGCAAAGCCAATTGGAAAAGGTAAATAGACACTTTTTTGTACCAGCGTCTAGCCTTACGGGCAACTAGGTACGGCGCCAAAAACTGGTCGTTGAGGTCCACCCCTCCCATGTTTTGGTTGTACTCGTGGACACAGAGGGGTTTCGTCACAACACCAGCCGCCGTAGTAATTTGGACCGTCGTGTCTGCATGAAGGGAGGTAAGAACGAAAACATTCTTATTATCCCTCCACTTCATAGCGAGCAAGTTATTACACTTCAAGCAGGCTCTCTCCCCCAGCCTAAGACGGGACTCTACAAGCCGCTGGGGAAAGCCCCGGCGATTAGGTCGCACGGTGCCACATGCTCCAATCTGATGATCAAACAAATGACTAAACAGTGGCACGCTCGTGTAATAATTGTCCACGTACAAGTGGTACCCCTTTCCGAATAAGGGTGACACCAAGTCCCACACAATCTTGCCAGCGCTCCCTATGTAGTCAGGGCAGTTTGTCGGCTCTATGTGGCTATCTTTGCCCTCATAAACCATAAATTTACATGTATAGCCTGTGGCCCTGTCACAGAGCTTATACATCTTGACCCCGTATCTGGCACGCTTGCTGGGAAGGTATTGTTTGAATGACAAGCAGCCAGTAAACTTAATCAGGGACTCATCAACGCAGACAACTTGATAGGGAGTAAACAAGTCTGCAAAACGTTGGTTGAAATGGTTTATGAGGGGCCGAATTTTATAGAGCCGATCGTATGCAGGGTCTCCACGAGGACGACAGAGTTCATTGTCATTGAAGTGCATGAACCGCAAAATCTGTTCGTATCGTGCCCTGGACATGGAGGCAGAGAACACGGGCATATGGTACATTGGCTCAGTGGACCAATACGAACGCAACGTACCCATTTTAACTACGCCCATGATGAGGGAAAGGCCCAGAAAGATCTTAAATTCGGGGACCATAATTGGTCTCCAATCTCTGGCAAGGGTGGACAACTGGGGATTAGCGGCGATGTGTTGACCAGCGTACAAATTGGTTTGGTCCACAATAGATCTATAGAGATCTTCGGTGAAAAACAGCGAAAAAAAATCAAGTGACGTAAAATCAGCTGTTTCCACCTGAATACCGGGTTGGCCAGTGAATGGGGGAAGTACGGGTTCTGCAGAAGTGGTGGGCACCCAATCAGGATTGGCGAATTCTGCAGGGAGGGCACTATGGGCACGACGGGCCTGTCTTTGTCGTCTTCTTGGTGGCAGCGGGACACTACTTGTGCTTGCCACCTCGCCAGCTGGAACTGCACTTATGGGACTCGCCACGTCACCACGTGATACTGCAGTGCTGGTTTGACTACGTCCAGGGTGTACTAGGCCGCTGGTGCTTGCCTGTTCACCAGAAGGAATAGCGGCTCTAGTACGTCTCTGCCTACTACGAGCGACCTGCGGTTCCTGCACCTCAACAACAGAAGAAGGAGTTTGGGGTCTGGTACGCCTGACCTTAGCAGGGACCACAACTCCGCCGTCAGAGCTATCTGTCATGGAGCCGCTGTCGTCTACTGGGTCGTATTCTGAGCTTGATTCTGACAGATGAGTGACCTCCTCTTCACTATCTGTCATACTCAGAAACAAGTAGGCCTGTTCACTAGTGTACGTTTGACTTGCCATTTTGGGCTCTAAATTTAGTAGTACACTAGTGAGACTCACAGGAAAAAAAAAGCTCCTGACTGTTAGCGACTGAATCAAAACGCTACCAAAAAACTGTAAGCGATCGCAGGGATCAGGCCTGACTCTGCGAACGCTGCAGTTATGTGTGCTTAGTGTTTTGTAAGTGACAGTGATCGATCGATACTGCACTTGGGTGGGCTGGGCGGAGGGGGAAAAACGCAGGTGCTAGCAGGTATCTGGGCTGATCCCGCTAACAATGCGTTTTTGGGAACCCTAAACAGCTGGGGACGCTAGTATAGATCTGATCAGATCAGATATCGATCTGTTCAGATTCTATACCACTAAGGGAGGTGTATGCTGCGTGCGTGGGTGTTAGCGGTACTGGCACTAACCCGACGCTGCCTGGGGCGACGCAGACCCTATTTGACTCTAAAACCTTACTTATATCACCCGCCGGGCGATCAGGGGGTTAAATCTTTATTAGGTAATAAACGGCGGGGGCCCTGAAACTATAAAAAATAAACTAACTGACCAGCGTCACTCGTAACAGTTATATGGTGATCACTGGTGAAAGGGTTAACTAGGGGGCAATCAGGGGGTTAAAACCTTTAGTAGGTAGTATATGGGGGTCCCTGACCCTATAAAACGCTGCGGCAAACCTAAATACCTACCTCCCTAACTAGCGTCAACTGTGACACTAATACAGCGATCAAAAGAACGATCGCTTAGTGACACTGGTGACGGGGGGTGATCACGGGGTTAAACCTTTATTAGGGGGGGTTCCTAGACCTAAAGGGGGCTAAATATAACTGCCCTAACAGTTATTAGGGTCACAATGCACCAATGCAGTTAACAGTAAAAAAAAAAAAAAAACTGCGTTGGTGTCACTGTGACAGGGGGTGCAGGGGGGCAATCGGGGGGGGGGCTGGGGTGTGTAAAGTGTGCCTAAAGTGTTCTACTGTTAGTGTAGTGTAGTGTAGGTGTAGTGTTGTGCAACTCACGTGTCTTCTCTCCTCGGCGTCGGTTCGAAAAGACCGCCACGAGGAGAGATGACCTCACTTCCTCTAGCTCTGTACACAATACAGAGCCAGGGGAAGCATTCCATTGGCTGGGAGCGATCGCGAGGGGGGGGCACGAATGAGTGCCCCCCCTCATCTCCGATCCCTCCCCCAATGTCCCGGACAATTTACAGGCACGGGGGCGGGCCCGATCGGCCCCCCACCCGCGTCTGTTAGGGATGACATCATTTCCTCTAGCCCTGTTTACATGACGGGGCTAGAGGAAGTGTTTGATTGGCTGGGAGCGATCGCGAGGGGGGGGCCACCCCCTCATCTCCGATCGCTCCCCCAACGATGCCGACTGCCGCAGGCACCGGGGGGGGGGCCTGATGAGGCCCCCCACCCGCAGGCAGGTAGGGACTTATATATACGCCCTCCTGCCAGTACGTGCCATTCTGTCGACGTATATCGTCGTGCGGCGGTCGGCAAGTGGTTAAGCTCCCCAAAAATCAAGCTTAATGTCCCTAGTTTGCTTTGTGGGACACCGAATCGCATGAAACTTCTTGGATGGGGTTGAGTAGTTGAGAACTTAGTCTGTGCAAAGTTTGATTGAGGTTAAGGCACATTATGGTACGTTAAGCTCTTTACATTAAACGTTTTAGCATTTTAAAATATAGCTTAATGTGAATAACTTTTGGTGTGATTTACTAAATGAGCTGCAATTTTCAAAATATGTTGGCATGGATAGAGTCTTCTATTGTGTGAAGTTTGGAGGAAATTGGTTAACATTTTAGGTCTTTTTTGTACGTTAAGCCGCATTAAGCTCCCAAAAAACAAGCTCAATGTCCTTAATTTGACTTGTGGAACTCGCATGAAACTTCTTGGACAGATTTGGGAAGTTGAGATCTTAGGCTGTGCAAAATTCAGGGCAATTGATTGAGGTTTAGGCACTTTATTACACGTTAAGCTACATTAAGCCATTTTCACATTAAATGTTTTAGTAAATCCCCTTGAACCTGGAGTCACCGCGCATCTTCTTCGGAGAGTTTCGAAATCCCCTTGTCCTACGTACTGAGCAAGCGCAGTACAGGGTGGACACTATGCGACGGGGGACAGAATTCGACACATCACCACTAGCCTTACCCAGCCATTGTTGTATTTTTGAACCAGTGTTGGCTACCTAGTCCTCCTCCACCGCTGATTCGACCTACACCGCCACATCCTACTCCATATGGACCTCGTCCTCCTAAGTCGAGAATAAAAAAAAAATATTTTTTTATTTTCCAAGTATTTTATTTTTCCACTATTTTATCCATTAAATTTAATAATTTTTTTCCAGAAAGTGCGTATTCTGGGGCATCCCCACCATATGTACGGCATCGTGCCGTTGAGTTTCTGAGGTTATTAATGACTTCCTGTACCTCTTCTGCTTAGAAAGGGGGCCTCCAGCATATTATTTTTATTTTTTATTTTTTTTATGTTATTTTAAATTATTTCCCTATCCACATTTGTTTACAGAGCACTTGCCATGCTCTTAACAACATTTTGTTGCCATTTGCAGCCCTCTAGCCCTTTCCATTACTTTTTTACAGCCTTTTTAGTCTTGAAAAGTTTGGGTCCCCATTGACTTCAATGGGGTTCGGGGTCAAGTTCGGGTCAAGTTCAGTCCCGGACCTGGACTTTTTTCCGAAGTTCGGCCAAACCCGAACATCCAGGTGTCCGCTCAACTCTAGTCAGGTTTGCTAATTATTATGGAGATAAAATCACCTTTACATGGTGTAGAGGGTCAGCCTGGGGCACGGTTAGGAAGGGGTTAATCGAAGAGGGCAGGTACTTCCCCTTCAGACCTGCTTATATTCAGGTGTGTTGAAAATGTCAGAGAGGAGCTGTTTGTGTAGGAGAAAGAGACACAGCCGCATGCTGTGTGGAAGTGTCCATTGCTGGACGGTGTACCTGCTGGGTGAGCTTAAAAACAAACCATATAAAGACTGTATCTTTTTGGAGCCATGAACTGTGAACCATATAAAGACTGTAGCTTTTTGGAGCCATGAACTGTGAGCTGTACCTGCTTGCTAAGACAAGTCTATCTGGCCTTATGTCTGTTTTTTTTGTTTGATGTTTTGCTGAATAAAAGCCATTTTTATTTTTAATGGACTGTCTCTAAACCCGCTCTTCACCCCCTGATCCCCTACAATTGGTGGAGAATGCGGGCAGTTTGAGGGGTCCAGTCTAATCCCATGTCCTGGGTTAAAGCCGCACAGACAGTGAAAACTTCTGAACAAACCATGGAGGATGTGGTTAAGCAGCTGGTACTGGCCAATACACAAGCGCAGGCCCGCCATCAGGAGGCCCAGCAGGCCCTAATACAAGCACAGGCTCGGCAGGAGCAGATCCTGGTGCAGACAGTCGCTGTGCAACAGGAAACAAATCGCTTACTGAGTGAACAGATAGCGGGATTACAAAAGGCGGTGACCCAGCAGGCTGAAATGATGAAAGGTGACCCGCTGTAAAGTGTAACCCCCGGAAGGCAGTGCAGCGGACCCTGCAAAAGATGACGGCCTTGGATAATGTGGAAGCATACTTAGCTATGTTTGAGCGGGTTGCAACAAGGGAAGGTCTGCCTGATAAAAGACTGGGCAGATGTGCTGGCTCCTTTCCTGACCGCAGACCCCCAACAAGCGTACTGTGACTTGGCCCCTGAATCCGCACGTGATTATAAGCTCCTGAAAGCAGAAATCCTAGCAAGGATGGGAGTGACTGTCACTTTAAGGGCGAACCGAGTCCATGGCTGGCGCTTTGACAAGGCTAAGCCTGCCCGTGCGCAGCTCTACCACCTGATGCACTTGTTGCAAGATTGGCTGAAACCTGAGGAAAAGACACCCACTCAGATTGTGGAAAGAGTCGCACTCGATCGTTTCCTGCATGGATTATCTAGGGACCTCCACCGATGGGTGGCTCAGTCCGAGCCTCAGTCCCTGGATGAGATGGCTACAGCTGTGGAGCGCTACAGTTGTGCGGAAAAGTTCCAGGAGAGTCCCTCTGTCACAAGAGAGCTGGCCCGTTTCAAAGAAGTGCGTTCCAGCACCAGTGTGCTTCCCGGTGATCGCATAGTGGCTGCTCGGAGGGATAATACAACTACCAGGAGCACATCAGGTCCTAAGCTTCCAGGGAGCCGACAGAGGGAACTCCGTGAGGTTCGCTGTTGGTCCTGCCATCAACTGGGTCATCTGGCGGCCCAGTGCCCAAGTCGGGAAGAACCAATGGAGTGCGACATGGGTCGCCGTCGCTCCATGTATGTCCATGCATTATGTGCTGCGACCAACCTAAACCTGCATGAGTGTGTGGTGCGGGTCAATGGACAGGAGGTGGTAGCGCTCCTGGACTCTGGGAGTGTTGTTACCCTGCTCCGATCGGACGGGTTGCCAAGAAAGCTGGTACCAAGGGAACAGGTTGGGGTCATCTGTGTGCATGGTGATGTTAAAAACTATCCGGTGGCCTGTGTGACCCTGTGTACACCAACAGGAATGGCTAAATTAAAAGTGGGGGTGGTCCCGGGATTACCTCATGATTTACTAATCGGGCGAGACTGCCCCATGTTTTGGGACTTGTATGAGCAAAAGCTCAAAGGTTCGGGGGTTTCCCCCAAAAACCAAGAACCCACAGAGGTGGTAAATAAAACTGTGTTGCAGGAGGATGTTACTAAGGATCAGTACCAGGTTGCTGAACCTGCAGGAAATGAGCCCGGTCACCTGGAGGTGTTTGCGGGATTGGAAGTGGAAAGTACCTCCTCTGAGCCAGATATGTCCGATCTTGGGGGCTCCCGGGAAGATTTCCTTAGTGCTCAGATGAGGGACCCCACTTTGATCCCCGCCAGGGAACAGGCCACGGTCTTAAACGGTGAACCACAGCACCCTGGGGCAGACGTGAAGTTCCCCCATTTTGCTGTGAATCATGACTTGTTGTACCGAGTAACTAAGATCAATCAAGAAGTGTTGGAACAACTGGTGGTGCCCAAACCTTTTAGGTCTAGGGTGTTGCATATGGCTCATAGTCATGTACTTGGGGGTCACCTTGGAGCGGCTAAAACGCAGGAACGGGTTTTACAGCGTTTCTATTGGCCCGGTGTCTATCGAGAAATTAAGGACTACTGTGAGTCCTGCCCTACCTGTCAAAGAACCGCTCCAACACCCCATTTTCGCAGTCCGCTGGTACCGCTTCCAATTATCGAGGTTCCCTTTGATCGCATAGCCATGGACTTGGTGGGCCCCTTACCAAAGTCAGCTAGGGGACACCAATACATTTTAGTTGTCCTTGACTATGCCACCAGGTATCCGGAAGCGGTCCCTTTAAGAAACTGCTCGTCCAAGGTCATCGCACGGGAGTTGTTTCAGATGTTCATGAGAACAGGGCTCCCATCCGAGATCTTGACAGACCAAGGTACCCCGTTCATGTCAAAAGTGATGAAGGAACTCTGCAACCTGTTTAAGATTAAACACTTGCGGACTTCAGTGTATCACCCACAAACTGATGGGTTAGTGGAGCGGTTCAACAAAACCTTAAAGGGAATGCTAAAGAAAGCAGTTGAGGAGGATGGTCGAGATTGGGATTGCTTGTTGCCTCCCTTGTTGTTTGCCATAAGAGAGGTACCCCAGGCCTCCACGGGATTCTCCCCCTTTGAGCTGGTTTATGGGAGACACCCCCGTGGACTACTGGATATAATGAAAGAGACGTGGGAACAGGAAGCTTCCCCGTATCGGAGTGTGGTAGAACACGTGTCTCAAATGCAGGACCGAATAACAAAAGTTATGCCCATAGTACGGGAACATTTGCAGGCTGCGCAAAATGCCCAGAGTCGTGTATACAACCGATCTGCCAAGATTAGAGAGTTTAAACCTGGGGATCGGGTGCTGGTCTTAGTGCCTACCGTCTAGAGTAACTTTCTCGCCAAGTGGCAAGGACCCTTTGAGATAGTTGAGAGGGTGGGCAAGGTCAACTATAAAGTCCATCAGCCCACCAAACGTAAGCCCTACCAGATTTACCACATCAACTTGATCAAACCATGGAAAGATAGACAGGTTTTGACAGTCAGTCTGAAAGTCCCAGAAGACCATGATGCTCAGATTAAGAAGGTAGGGATTGCAGAGGCTCTCTCCCCTTCTCAAAAACAGGAGTTTTTGCAGAGGAATCGAGACATTTTTTCAAATCTACCGGGCCTAACCTCGGTAATTGAACATAATGTCATTACAGACCCTGGCGTTCGAGTAAACCTCAAACCCTACCGCATACCCGAAGCTCGCCGGAATATTGTCTCGGCCGAGCTTAAGAGCATGTTGGACCTTGGGGTTATTGAGGAGTCTTCAAGTAGCTGGTCCAGCCCTATAGTCCTTGTACCCAAGCCGAATGGAACCTGGCGGTTCTGCAATGACTTTCGCAAGTTAAACAAAGTCTCCAAGCCAGACGCGTATCCCATGCCCCGGGTCGATGAGTTAATCGAGAGATTAGGACCGGCCCGGTACATTACCACTCTTGACTTGACCAAGGGATACTGGCAGATCCCGCTTTCCCCAGAGGCTAAAGAAAAAACTGCATTTGCCACACCTGAGGGCTTATGGCAGTATGTCCGAATGCCA
Source organism: Lithobates sylvaticus (assembly GCA_028564925.1). NCBI lineage: Eukaryota > Metazoa > Chordata > Amphibia > Anura > Ranidae > Lithobates > Lithobates sylvaticus. The sequence goes on from CM053031.1 coordinate 158,966,106, forward strand.
TTCGGGTTACATGGGGCCCCAGCCACTTTCCAGAGGGCCATGGACTTCGTCCTGAGACCTCATAAGGGGTTTTCAGGAGCCTATCTTGATGACATTGTCATCTTTAGTCAGGACTGGGAGAGTCACTTACCAAAGGTCCAGTTGGTCTTGGATGCCCTCCAAAGGGCGGGGTTCACAGTGAACCCAGAAAAGAGCAAGGTTGGGTTGGAGGAGGCCCGCTACCTGGGGTATGTGGTAGGCAGGGGTGTGATTAAACCCCAACTAAACAAAGTGGAGGCTATTCAGAAATGGCCACGTCCACTCACAAAGAAACAAGTGCGTTCTTTCCATGGCATTGTGGGTTATTATAGGAGGTTTGTCCCCAACTTTGCCAGTCTAGCAGCACCTCTGACTGATCTCACCAAGGGAAAGAACGCAACTGTTGTTCAGTGGAGTGCAGAAGCAGAAGCAGCGTTCTGCCGGTTGAAGCAAGCTTTGTGCCAGGAACCAGTGTTGGTAGCTCCCGACTTCCAAAAAGAATTCCTGGTACAAACAGATGCCTCAAAATTGGGTCTGGGTGCAGTACTGTCCCAGATGATTGGGGGGGATGAGCACCCTGTTGTGTACTTGAGCCGGAAGCTCACGCCAGCTGAGAGGAATTATTCCATTGTGGAAAGGGAGTGTCTCGCAATAAAATGGGCTTTGGAGACACTCCGCTACTACTTGTTGGGCCGACCCTTCAAGTTAGTTTCAGATCATGCGCCCCTTAAGTGGATGGCCCAAAATAAAGATAAAAACTCCAGAATCACCCGGTGGTTCCTTGCTCTACAGGACTTCAGCTTTGTAGTGGTACATAGACCGGGAAAGGTACATAAGAATGTGGATGCCCTTTCCCGGGTCTACTGCCACTGGGTTAGTGGTGTCCAGACCCCTGGCCTGGAACAGAGGGGGGGGGGTATGTAGAGGGTCAGCCTGGGGCACGGTTAGGAAGGGGTTAATCGAAGAGGGCAGGTACTTCCCCTTCAGACCTGCTTATATTCAGGTGTGTTGAAAATGTCAGAGAGGAGCTGTTTGTGTAGGAGAAAGAGACACAGCCGCATGCTGTGTGGAAGTGTCCATTGCTGGACGGTGTACCTGCTGGGTGAGCTTAAAAACACTTAAAGACTGTAGCTTTTTGGAGCCATGAACTGTGAGCTGTACCTGTTTGCTAAGACAAGTCTATCTGGCCTTATGTCTGTTTTTTTTGTTTGATGTTTTGCTGAATAAAAGCCATTTTTATTTTTAATGGACTGTCTCTGAGCCCGCTCTTCACCCCCTGATCCCCTACAATGGTCACAAATTTGCCCTGTCGGGTGTCTCAGAGGATGAAGAAGATAATAATGATGTTCCCCAAAGCCATTAAAACCAAAAGATGAAGGATAAATGGAAAATTGTATCAAATACTTACCGAAAATAATCCTTTCCTGACGCCAATACATGGCAGCATACATGGCAGCATACATATGATATAGCTCCGCCCCTATATCCACCCACAGGACCTGTTTAGCTCTATAAAAGTCTGACTGAGAGCTACCTCCCCCATTCTCCATATAAAGCACAAAGATCAGAGGGAAGGTTCGTATTCTGCCATGTATTGGCATCAGGAAAGGAAAATTATGGTAAGTAATTGAAAAATTTTCCATTTTCCTGACGCCGTCATGGCAGCATACATATGATAAATAATGAGCTTTTGAGAGGGAGGGTTTAATGCTGTAAACTTAGTCTTTATTTAACAATAGACATAGAAGCTTGGATTGTTTTCCTCACAAACTCTACTGTAGTAAGAGCTGCTGGATGCACCCTGTAGCGTCTTAAGAGCGTATGATGTGATGACCGGCTAGCCACTTTGCAGACTGTCTCTAGAGACACTCCTGCCCATGCCGCCCAAGAAGAAGACATCGTCCTGGTTAAGTGAGATCTAACCACCTCCAGAGGATGCTTTTGCCGCTCTATATGCCCAGTGAATCGTTATTACTATAAAGGCCAAGATGGTTCTGGCCCGAGGCCTCTTTCCCTTTACATTTTCTGGAAGGTATAATAAAAAGTCTGTCAGAACGTCTGAATGAAGTAGCCTGGAGATAGGCTTTGAGGACTTTGGGAATGCCCAACTACTGCAGGCCAGCATCTGCTTCTGCTGGGAAGGTTGGAAGCACCCATTCATTGGATGAGATCCATTGCCAGAGAGAATCATGGTCTGCGAGGCCAGTAAGGTAATACTGCAATGACTGTCAAATTCTCTGTCAATCTCCTCAGGAATTTCAGAATTAAAGAAATTGGAGGGAAGGCATAGGCCAGTTGCACAACCCAAGGATGGGTGAAGGCGTTCGTCACCTCTGCTAATGGATGAGGGTGGCATGAGATGAACCAGCTTACCTTGCAGTTGGTTGATGAGGCAAAAAAATCCAGTTGCGGACACCCCCACTCGTGAATGATCTGTTTGAACACTTCGGAGTGAAGGGACCATTCGTTGGGATCCTTGAATTGTCTGGATAAGCGATCCGCTTCCAAGTTCCAACAGCCTGGAAGATATATGGCCCTCAAATTTGGGAGATATTGTTGTGCCAATGTCATGGTCGGTTCCACCTCTCTCAAGAGGGATTGACTGTGTGTCCCGCCTTGTTGCTGTATATAGGACACTGCTGCCGTGATGTTCAGACAGAGCAGGACTCGGCAACCCTGTATGTGAGGCAGCAAGGTGGCCAACGCCATGATTGCTGCTCAAAGTTCTAGAATATTAGGAACCTATGAAACTAGGCCCTAAGTGGGAAATTCCTCTCTGCCCTGGATCTTGAGTTGTTCGCAGGTGGTGCCCTACCCTGCTGCACTGGAATCTGTGTTAACAATGATCCATGGCTGCAGCCCTAATGGACGATGCTGTTTAGCATTTCTTGTTTCGTCTACCACCAGATACTCTGGCGCATTCGGCTGGTGATCCTGATTGGCTGGGCTAGACAAACTCTCTTCCACTGCATCAGGAAGCCTTTTTGAAAAATTCTAATTTTCCAGTGAGCCCAGGGGATCATCAGGATACATGAAGCCAATGTCCCAAGAAGGCTCATGCACTGGGATGCTGACATAACTGGTGCAGCCAATGCCTGTTGGAACTTCTTCCTGATTTTGGGGAGTTTATGAAGTGGCAAAGAAACTGTGGCCGTCTGAGTAATGAATTGGGCCCCTTGGTAGACCATATTCTGTGTAGGCTCCAGCTGGCTCTGGTAATGCCTGTCCCACAATGCAAATGAGGAATAGGGATGAGCCCGATGTTTGAGTCGAATGTAAGTTCGATTTGAACATCGGGTGTTCGCCTGTTTGCCGAACAGCGAACAAAAGCTGCCGGAACATCGATAAAGTCTATGGGACACTAACATGAAAAATCAAAAGTGCTAATTTTAAAGGCTTATATGCAAGTTATTGTCATAAAAAGAGTTTGGGGACCTGGGTACTACCCCAGGGGACATGTATCAATGCAATTATTTTTTTTAAATGGCCGTTTTTTGGGGAGCAGTGATTTTTTTAATGCTTAAAGTGAAACAATAAAAATGAAATATTCCTTTAAATATCGTGCCTGGGTGGTGTCTATAGTATGCCTGTAATGTGGTTTTTCTGAAGGAAAAATTGTCATTTAAAATTGATCACGGCTGTAATGAATTGTCGGGTCTCGGCAATTTGGATACAGCTAATTGAAAAAAAGAGCATGGGATCCCCCCCATCCATTACCAGGCCCTTTGGGTCTGGCATGAATATTAAGGGGAACCCCGAATCAATATTAAAAATTGTGACCCCTGGTCCTGGGTCTGATATGGAAATTAAGGGGAAACCTGTCCCAAATTTAAAAAAAAAAAATGGGGTAGGGGGTCCCCATTTTTTTTATTTGGCGCAGGGTTGAATTTTAGGGGGACCCCACGAATTTTTTTTTATTATTTATTCGGGGCTCCCCTTAATAATTTATACCAGACCCAAAGGGACTGGTAATGGAGGGGAGGATCCCATGCTCTTTTTTTCAATTATCTGTATCTATATTTCCGAGACCCGACAATTCATTACAGCCGCGATCAGTTTTAAATGACAATTTTTCCTTTAGAAATAAAATTTTGCTGTGGTACTGTTCTAAACACGGGAAAAATGCGCCACTTTACAGGCATGCTATAGACCCCCCCCCCCCAGGCACGATATTTAAAGGAATATTACATTTGTATTGTTTCACTTTAAGCATTAAAAAAATCACTGCTCCCGAAAAAAACGGGCGTTTGAAAAAAAATGTTTACATTGATACATGTCCCCTGTTCATGTCCCATAGACTTTAACAGTGTTCGCATGTTCTTCCAAATTTTTTGCCTGTTCGCATGTTCTGCTGCGAACCGATCAGGAGGGTATTCAGGTAATCCCTACCGAGGAACTGCTAGTATGAATGAAGGATCAGGACATGCTGGTAGGCATCCTGCAAGTCCACTGGAATCCTCCAGTCTCCTGGTTGAATAACCTGGATTATGGTATGGAGAGACTCCATCTGGAGTCTCTCTATCCGGATAAATTAATTCAACTCCTTGAGGTCGTTCTGGAAGCTGCTATTTGAACAGCCATTAATGGCCTTGAGCCACTGTGGACTGAATCTGCTGTTTTTGATTCTGCTGTGATCTTGCCAGAACTGGGTCACTTTGAGTCGCCTGGCTCCAACTGCCTCCTGGGCAGGCCTGGCTTCTGGGTATCTGTGGGAGCCGCAGGGGCCTTAGCTCTCTGCGATCTTATTAAGGTTGACTGTGTACCCCTTTTAACCCCTTCTGGAGTCCTTGGATGGGTGAAAGCCTCTGAAATACCAGTACCTATTTGGCGCTTCTCTGGATGGTTGCACCCTCTGGCGTCTTGACCTTCGATCTTGGGGCAGAAGACCTGATTTTTCTCCTGTAACCCTGGAGATGGCAGATCTCCAGTTTTTTGACTAAACTGCGCCTTCTCATCAAAAGGCAGTTTACAGCAATTCTGCTTTGAGGATGGGTCAGCCGCCCAGGGTTTTATCAGCAACGCTCTTTTGGCTGTGACTGAGCTGTGAATAATGTCTATAGCTGCTTCACCAGTGAAGTCCGCAGAGAGTTTTATCTCATACAGAGCCTTGGTGATTTTTTTTTTGGCAGCTGGTTTTTGATTGCATACTCCAAGTTCTACGCCCACACTCGCATAGTGCTTGCTATGGATGTTAAAGCAATGGCGGGCTTACAAGCACCCCCTACCACGAGGTAAAACTTTCTTAAGTTCATGTCAATGCATCTATCAAGGATATCCCGAAAGGAAGAAGAGTCTTCCATTGAAAGTGTCACATTCTTGACCCAGTCTGGTGACCGGTGGGGGTTAGATAAAGGAGCCTCCTCCGTGAGTGGATACAACTTCTGCAACCTATTGGTTGAGGAGGATTTCCTCTCCCTTCTCCCATTCCTCTGGAAACAGGCCTCTAATTTCTGTCGTAAGAGGAAAGGTATCTTTAGGTTCCTCCTATGGAACCCAAAGGCTTGTTCACACTTGCAGCAGGCTCTGCTATTGCACTGAAAAACAATCTGTGCTTATGTCACTTTTCAGAGGCATTTGGTATTATTATGTAGAGGGGACAAATGTTTCCAATATGCAATTTGCTGCCCTACGCGTGCAAAAAGAAGCCCCTGCTCCTATTTATGGGCGACGATCTTCGCACTTCGCATGTTTTTAAAGGCGCGTTCTCCCATGTGACAATCACAGCAGAATCACATCGCATTTGGGGTGCCCTGAAAGGATAAAGGCACCTAATGCAAAATCAGATTGTATGGTGTGTGATAATACGTTTTCTCCTTCTTTGGAGAAGGTTCTGGATCCTCCCATTCCAGTGCAGAATTTACTGCCTTAATGAATGGTGGTATCATCACAAAATCAATGCCTGAACTTTCAGGATACTCTGCCGAGGAGGAGGTGGTATCTTCTCCCTCTTCCTGGAAGGTTGGCTGTAATACTGGGTCTGGGGGATCAGCCGCCTAATCCACTTGGCTGGAGTCACCACCGAAGTGTCCTGTACCTCTCTAGTTAGAGAGGGTTGAATGGCTTGGTTTGGTCCTGGTGCAGGGCCCACACTCTGTTCATCCTTGACGACCGGAAAATTCTGTCAGGGAGTCATGGACTACTTTCTTGAGCAAGGTTGGCACCTGCTGACTCTCATACTCCTGGTTTCTGATAAGCTGCCTAAAGCAGTTGCTGCAAAATAGCTTTCTGGCATGGGGTCATCTCCACATGACCAATATTTGCCTTTCGGGCACTGAGCCCTCAGAGGAGAAGCTATGTGCTTTCTCTTAAGCGTACATTTGCGCCATTTGTACTGGGGTCTGCCAGGACTGGAGGAGTCACTTTCTGCCCTGGAGAAATTCTAACGATCCAGGGGGACTCTGGACCTGTGGAGTGTAGGTGGCCGGGGCTGCAATAGACAAGAAGGCATGCTCATCCAGGTATAATGCACTCTTTTCCCCGCATCTTCTTACTTACCCAAAGTTAGCCCTTACCTGGTATAGTGGTGGTCTTTGTTATGTGGTGTTAGGCGCATGCTGGCTGAAGAACCGAAAGGTGCAAGGGGGACTGCATGGCAAAGGAGAGAAATAAGGGAAGCGAGAGAGGGAAAAAATACCTTTTTTTTTGGCAAAGAGAAAACTAATTTAAATGAAAGAAATCTGGGTAGGTTTGTCACGCAAAGTAGTCTCTCGCCAGCCGTTATACAAAAATGACACTATTTTAGTACGTAATGAGTCCATTCCTGCTGCGGATCTTGTGGTGTGGTTGTGGACATATGTGGATGTCCAAGCCCCCTCAAGGAAAGTTTTAGATGATAGGGTGGTATGGACGGGAGGATGGACAGTGTTAGTAAAACTGCATGTCACAGGTAATGTTGTTAAGCACATCCCTTCATCTGCCTTTATAAGTCGTGACATGATAATTACTTTTTATGCAGAACAACCAAAGCTGTGTCATCACTGTGGTGAAAAGGGGCATTTTTCAAGCTCATGTTCTGTGCAGAAATGTTCCCTCTGTCAGGGCGAGGACATGTTGCAAAGAACTGCAATTGTATTCAATGTAATCTTTGTAACAAGTTAGGTCACCCTATAACCTTTGCCCTGAAGCCCTCCATAATCAACCGGAGGTGGTGGAAGAGCTGCTGAGGATGGAGGAGGAGGGACATAGGGGGCAGCAATGGGGAAAAAATGCGAACGCTGTAAAGTCTATGGGACACGAACATGAAAAATCAAAAGTGCTCATTTCAAAGGCTTATATGCAGGGGACATGTATAAATGCAAAAAAAAAAATTGTTTACGTTTTTTCAGGAGCAGTGAATTTAATAATGCTTAAAGTGAAACAATAAAACAATAAAAAATAAATATTCCTTTAAATATAGTGCACGGGGGGTCCCCTTATGCCGCATACACACGATCGCACTATCCGGCGGACTGAATCCAGCGGACAATCCGCCAGACTTTCCAGCGGAGCTCTGCCGGACTTTCCGAACGTGCGGACTTGCCCACACACGCCTGGACATTTCCGGCAGACTAGATCCGGCAGATAATCCACCAGAGTTTTGGCGGATGTTTGAAATGAACGGACTTGCCGACACACGGAGTAAAGTCCATTCATTTTGAACGGGACTCATGGTAGACGGGACTAGCGAAGGAAGTCAATGCCGCCGCCTCCCTCGGCAAGATTGACACCTTGCTAGACCCATCGCCTGGTATGGATTTAAAAGGGGAATCCCTAAGCCAAAAAAAAAGGCGTGGGGGTCCCCCCAAATCCATGTCAGACCCTTGTCCGAGCACGCAGCCCGGCTGGTCAGGAAAGGGGGTGGGGATGAGCGAGCACCCCCCCTCCTGAGCCGTACTAGTCCATGTGCCCTCAACATGGGGGAGGGCTGCCCACCCCAAAGGACCTTGTCCCCATGTTGATGAGCACAAGGGCCTCTTCCCAACAACCCTGGCCGTTGGTTGTTGGGGTCTGCAGGCGGGGGGCTTATCGGAATCTGAAGATTAATAAGGGGGCCCCCAGATTCCAGCCCCCCACCCTATGTGAATGAGTATGGGGTACCATGTACCCAGTGGCGTACAAGTGGGGTGCGGGGGGGGCGGGCCGCACCGGGTGCCACACACTGGGGGGGTGTCAGGCCGGCGTGGCGGCGCCCCCCTCCGCGATGGAAGCGGGGACAGCGCGCCAAGCGCTGATATATGTTGCGCAGCGGCAGGTGAGGTGAGAGAAGGGGGAGGGTGTTCGCCGCTCTCCGCTCTCCGCGGCTCTCCGCGGCTCTGATCTGTCTCGGCTGTGTCATACAGCCGAGCAGAGTGAAGCCGCCAGCTCCGCCTCCCCTCCTCCTTGTAGTCTACATGTGTGCTGCTGTGTGTCCCGTGCTGACAATCCTGACCTGAGGTACATTATGGGTCGTAGGGGGGGTCTGTACTGAAGGGGGGGTCACTCTGTACTGAAGGGGGGGTCTGCATTGTAGTAGGGGGGGTCTGCATTGTAGGGGGGGGGGGGGGTTCTCCACTGTAGGGGGGTCTGTACTGAAGAGGGGGGTGTCTGCACTGTAGGGGGGCTCTGCATTGTAGGGGGGTCTGTACTGAAGGCGGGGGGGTGTCTGCACTGTAGGGGGGTTTTGCAGGGGGGGTCTGTATTGTAGGGGGGTCTGTATTGTAGGCGGGTCTGTGTAACATGCAGGGGGTCCAGAGCTGTTGGGGGGGGGGGTGTCTGTGTAACATACAGGTGTCCAGAGATGCAGGGTGCTGTGTAATGTAAAGGGGTCTAGAGGTGCAGGGTGCTGTGTAATGTAAAGGGGTCTAGAGGTGCAGGGTGCTGTGTAATGTAAAGGGGTCTAGAGGTGCAGGGTGCTGTGTAATGTAAAGGGGTCTAGAGGTGCAGGGTGCTGTGTAATGTCAAGGGGTCCAGAGGTGCAGGGTGCTGTGTAATGTAAAGGGGTCCAGAGGTGCAGGGTGATGTGTAATGTAAAGGGGTCCAGAGGTGCAGGGTGCTGTGTAATGTAAAGGGGTCCAGAGGTGCAGGGTGCTGTGTAATGTAAAGGGGTCCAGAGGTGCAGGGTGCTATGTAATGTAAAGGGGTCCAGAGGTGCTGTGTAATGTAAAGGGGTCCAGAGGTGCAGGGTGCTGTGTAATGTAAAGGGGTGCAGGGTGCTGTGTAATGTAAAGGGGTCCAGAGGTGCAGGGTTCTGCGTAATGTAAAGGGGTCAAGAGGTGCAGGGTGCTGTGTAATGTAAAGGGGTCTAGAGGTGCTGGGTGCTGTGTAATGTAAAGGGGTCTAGAGGTGCAGGGTGCTGTGTAATGTAAAGGGGTCCAGAGGTGCAGGGTGCTGTGTAATGTAAAGGGGTCCAGAGGTGCAAGGGCTGTGTAATGTAAAGGGGTCCAGAGGTGCAGGGTGCTGTGTAATGTAAAGGGGTCCAGAGGTGCAGGGGGGTGTGTAATGTACACAGTAGTGACAAAGATATTTAAGGATGCAGAGAGCACAGTGGGGTGTTTTTACGTTTTAAGGTGGGGGGGGTACTAGGTATGCCCCTGCATGTACCCCTACACATTAACCTGGGGAAAAAAGTGTACATAAAAATACACAACACAGGTTTTTAAAATACTTTATTAGACAGCTCCGGAGGTCTTCTCTTCTTCCCTCTTAGGGGCTCTTCTCGCCGGACTCCTCCACTATCTTCTGCTTTTACTAGCTCTTTTACTAGCGGAGGAGCCCGCTGCCATCCGGGGGTCTTCTTCTGACTTCGGGGGTCTTGTCCCGCTCTTTGTTTGTTCTGCCGGGCCTCTGCTATCTTCTTGCAGCTCTTTTACTAGCATTGACCCGGTCTTCTGCGTTGTCGCTGTTGTCGCCGCTGCCTTCTGCTTCTTCTTCTTCTGCTTCTTCTTTTCTTCTCCCGATGTTGACACGATGCTGTCTCCACTTGTAATGGCCGAGACGTGTTGCGCGGCCACTTATATAGGAACAAGGGGCGGGGTCACTGGCTCTTGTCACATGTTGACCCCACCCCTTATCATGTCACAGTCCCGGGGGATGCTGGGACTGTGACATAATAATGGGCGGGTCACCATGTGACATGAGCCAGTGACCCTGCCCCTTGTCCCTATATAAGTGGCCGCGCAACACGTCTCGGCCATTACAAGTGGAGACAGCACTGTGTCAACATCAGGAGAAGAAAGAAGAAGAAGCAGAAGAAGAATAAGAATAAGCAGAAGCAGAAGGCGACAACAGCGATGAAGCAGAAGACCAGGCCAACGCTAGTAAAAGAGCTGCAAGAGGCCCGGCAGAACAAACGAAGAGTGGGACAAGACCCCCGAAGTCGGATGAAGACCCCCGGGTGGCTGAATGGGTACATGGTACGTCATACTCATTCACATAGGGTGGGGGCCGGAATATGGGGGCCCTTATTAAAGGGGGCTCCCGGATTCCGATAAGCCCCCCGCCCGCAGACCCCGACAACCGATAGCCAGGGTTGTCGGGAAGAGGCCCTTGTTCTCATCAACATGGGGACAAGGATCTTTTGGGTGGGGAGGCCGCAGGCCCCCCCTTCCCCAAAGCACCCCCCCATGTTGAGGACACGCGGCCTGGTACGGCTCAGGAGGGGGGGCGCATGCTCTTCCCCACCCCCTTTCCTGACCGGTCGGGCTGCGTGCTCGGATAAGGGTCTGATATGGATTTGGGGGGGACCCCCATGCCGTTTTTTTTCGGCGTAGGGGGATTCCCCTTTAAATCCATACCAGGCGACGGGGCTAGCAAGGTGTCAATCTCGCCGAGGGAGGCAGCAGCATTGACTTCCTTCGCTAGTCTTGTTTACCTGGAGTCACGTTCAAAATGAACGGACTTTACTCTGTGTGTCGGCAAGTCCGTTCATTTAAAAATTCCGGCGGACTAGCACACAGATGGGCGGATTGTCCGCCGGACTGCCGAGTCCGGCGGACAATTTAGAGTCAAAACTTCTTTCTAGGTCCGCCGGACTTTTGGGATGAAACACACGGTCGGATTGTCCGGCGTCCACTGGACCAAGTCTGCCGGATAATCTGGTTGTGTGTACGCAGCATTAGTCTGCCTGTAAAGTAGCACATCTTTCCCATGTTCATTACAGTATCACAGCAAAATTACATTTCATCCCCAGAACCGTTTCCCGGTGGTTGTGGGGGTCTGCGGGCTGGGGGTATCAGAATCTTGAAGCCCCCTTTAACAAGGGGGCTCCCAGATCCCAGTCCCCCGTATGTGAAAATAAGTATGGAGTACATTGTACCCCTACCCATTCACCAAAAAAAGTGTCAAAAATTTTAAAATGACAGGTTACAGTTTTTGACAATTCCTTTATAAAAAAAAAAGTATCCTGCGATGTAAATCCATCGTCAATCATGGCGCCGATGGTCCCGAAAAGTAGAGAAAAAAAAAAAAAAAAAACGGAAAAACTCTGCCTCCATGGGAGACATCTGGCCAACTGCCGTCTTTTTCGATTTGACAGCTCTTATATAGGCAAGGGCGGGGCGACCCGTTGACGTAACCAGGTGCTAGTGTATACAGAGAGGCTGGGGTATACAGAGAGACTAGTGTATACAAAGAAGCTAGTGTATACAGAAGACTGGCTAGTGTATACAGAGAGGCTATTGTGTACAGAAGACAACATAGTGTGTTGCTGTAGAATCTGCAAGTGTGGCTTAAGGGCCCTTTGCTTGGTTATGGTTAGTTGAGAAAGGTCATGGAAAACTTGGTAGTTGTAACCTTGAAAAACAAGGGAGTCCTTGGTACAAGCTGCAGACATTGTTCTTTCGTGGGAAAGAAGTGAAGTTTCACGATTATGTCATGGGAGGGCCATCAGACTTGTGGGGAGCTAAGGCTCTATGGATTCAGTTTATTTCCAGTCATTCAATGGGAATCAAAGCTGCTAATTCCTGAAAAATCGCAGTAAGTAATGGTGGATTGGAGGTCTGTGATCTCTTTGGGTATACCGCAAACGCGGAGGTTAGAGCATATAGCACTAGTTTCAAAATCTTCCAGGGTTTGCAATGTGAGATTTAAAAAATGTAATTATGAGTAAGAATATCAAGGTCATCTACTCTCTGTTTGAAATTTGACGTACGCTGTTCCAGTTCCCGGATTTTGCGGGTAAATTTGTTTGTAATGTGGTCAGAGGTCTGGTTTAGAACCCTATTGAGCATCTTCTCAGACTGGTGTAGCAGATAAAGCTGTTAGGCATCTGACTGACTGATCCGCCCCCATACTATACACACACATATGAATGTAAACACATCCATTGGGGCAACCTACACTTGAAAATGTTGCTTGAGATACACATGTTATATATGGCTGTGCCCATCAGAGAGCTAATTCTAGGCCTCGTATTCATGGTTAACTTTAAACTGATGACCTGTAGGGGCTTTTAAAGCATCAACTATGGGATAATTTAGGGTACCACAGTTTGTAACTGTTTTGCAGGTGCATTTGAAGATTGGATATCTATTTACGCTGAAACCTCATCTTTTACCAAAAATGTGGGTAATAAATTATGTTTTTGTGTCCTAGAGATTTCCCCATGGTAAGTTGTCTGGGTACAGCTCCCAAGGTTTTACTGAGGTTACAACAATCCAGATGACCTGCTTCAATTGTTGTATTAGATGACAGTGAGAAGTTGATTGAAGTATCCAAAATAAAATAATTAAATAATTAAAGGACCACCAAAAAAAAAAAAAGCTGTCGGGTGTTGCCGCCGCCATTGCGGGTAAGGGTAGCAAGCAGTATAGCCTTTCAGCTTCATGCCGGGAACCCTGCTGCGCATGCGTGAGGCCTGCTCCTCTCTTCTACTGGCCCGGTGACAGGGGAAGGAGGAGGGAGGTGGAGGTAGCCCCAGTCGTGACATCAATAGCTGTGGCTGAGGCTCCCAGAAGTGGGAAAGGATACCTGTCAAAGACAGGGTATAGAATAATTCTTCGTAAGGGGCGAAGAAGTCCATCACCTAAAAACACTAGCAAAAAAACTGAAGTCTCAAGTAGTGGGGCAGGGTTACAGGGCTACACCCAGGGGGCATATCCAGTAAAGCTTTGCAGCTGACCAATCACTTGAAGGTAGCAGCCTATAACCCAGGGTCTATGAATATCCAGCCTGTGTCCTGTACTGTACAATTAAGATACATATTTGTAAGTATTGTTGCATATTTTATTCTACTTAACAGAATATAGCATTCCACATCAGTTCATAGTAAATTAGTATGAGTCGTATTACTGGAAAGTGTAATTTAATTATGATCATTGGCCTAGGTAAATTCACTGCTGAGTTGTGAATATTTTGATGCTATTCTTAATGTAATTGTTTCTTTGCATTAGACAGTTCACAGAGTGTGCTAGCAACTGTGCTATGTGCACCTGGGGAGTTATGAATCAACATAATCAAATAAACTAGTCTGGTCTATGGGTGGCCCTGTAGCAGTGTGATGTATTCGGCTTTGCAAGCAGGTGCTGCACAGCTCAGATAATTTGCAAAGAGCTCCCTCCTTCTGCAATTTTGGTTCTCATGAAGGTTTTAATTAAATCATTTTTCAGTGATGCAAAACCAGTTTTACTTTTTGCAAAAAACAATCTAGGACAGCTCTCTAAGGAGGTCATCTGTGAAGAAAAATGCACTTGGCATACTTTGGTACCAAAAGAAATGTATGTTCAGAACAGTACTGAATGATGATGAAGACAGAAATTTTATCTTGCCAGTGGATAAAAACATATTTTCTGGGTCATCATGTAAAGTTTTGGCAGTGAACAGAAAAATATTTATGAAAACAGAATGAAGGAACTACCCAAATAGCATTCACATGATCTACAAAATACAAATAGATTGGAATATTTAACACTGTAACATTTGGTAACTCAGAGCCAGTGATGAAGCTTATGTAACATGACACATTGCTAAGACCTTTCTGTGCACAGACTGGTGATAAACAGTCAGAGAACAGCCTTGAAAAGAATAGACAAAACAGCTTTTAAACAGAATGATTTGTATTTTCTCTATCAAGTTGGGGCAGCACAGTGGTGTAGTGGTTAGCACTCTCACCTAGCAGTAACAAGGGTCACTGGTTCAAATCCCAACCATGACACTACCTGCCTGGAGTTTGCATGTTCTCCCTGTGCCTGTGTGGGTTTCCTCCAGGTACTCCGGTTTCCTCCCACAATCCAAAGACATGCAGGTAGGTTAATTGGCTTCTGTCCAAAATTGGCCCCAGTATATGAATGGGGACCTTGGATTGTGGGCTCCTTGAGGGTAGGGACCAATGTGATGTGAGTGTGCAATGGATAGGGACAATTGTAGACAATTGCTCAGGTTGAACTGGATGGACTGGTGTCTTTATTCAACCTTACTAACTATGAAACTACTATGAAACTAAGTTTCCACATTCTTTTACTGCAACGTTGATTATTGTGGGATACACAACTTCTTACAGTATACACAGCAACCATACAACAAAACATAACCACACAAAATTTAAAATAAAATCTTATTGGTTCATAGCTTCTCAATATGTATGTACTGTATAGCCCTGCTACAACAAATGTATTATTGTGCAAAAATAGATAAAGTTGTGTTGTTGGCAAGCTTTTAGACTATTTGAACCTCTGTATTTTGCATGGGCTGCAGTTGTTCCTTACACGCCTTACCAATCATACCTACAAAAGGTGCAGTTTTCTGGAAACCCCATCAAAGGTACATCAAGCCATATTTTTTTAGATTATTAAGCACAGAGGTGTAAGTGGGATCTTAAAGCAGTAATATTCATATTTTGAAGAACTACCTGTGTAAGTGTTGATAACTTTTGAAGGGTGTATAATATTTTTTGATACTTTATTCACATTGATCAAACAAAAGTTTTATACAGGAAAAGAAAAAGATAAAAATGAGAGAGAGCACCAAGTGACAAGGGGTTGCCTACAAAGGCTGTGCGCATATTGTAGTAATGAAACATACAAAGTCCATATCCCTTCATATGAATATTTTAGTCCAAAATAAATAAATCAATATATTTAGGTAGGGTCAAAACATACAACTGTTGGTTCTTCAGAGAGCAGTGTTCATAAGTATCAAAGGCTTTAAAGACTATCCAAACTGACCATGCATGTCTGAATTTATCCAGGGTATCATTTGCAATCACTCTTCCAACTCTATATGTGCAACATAGCCATTCAGGGGTGGTGGTGGGTAGTGGCATATCAAATGCGTGAAATAAATGGTTCGTGCTCTCCCCGGGGCACTTGAAAGAGAGGGCCCCACTCAGCAGTAGGGATGTCAAAGCCACCGATAGGGTAGTAGGGGCAGCTCTCCTGTTCTTGGTCCAGGTCCTGTCGGGTCAGCAAAGGGGGGGACTTTAAGGGCTGCCGCCAAAGAATCCCATGGTGTAAACTGAGGCAGGCTAAGACTGTTACATGTGACCTGGTGCTGTACTCCAGTTAGCTTGAACTGAGTGGGAGGACTAAAAGAACAGGCAGAAGGTAGACAATGACAGTTTTAGAAGTAAAGGGGACTACTGATGTGTAGGTAGAGGACCCTTATGTGGGTGGGGGGCTCTGTTAAAAGGGGGAATCTGATGTGTGGGGGGGGGGGGGCTCTGATGTGAGTAGGACTTGGATGTGTGGAGGGCTTTGATGTTGTTGAGGGGGGGCTCAGATGTGAGAAAGGACTCTGATGTTAGGGGGGCTTTGATGTGGGGGGACTCAGATCTGAAGGACTCTGATGTGAGGGGAGTCTGGGGGGAAGCTATTATGAGGGAGGACTGTGATGTAAGGGGGGTTTTTATGTGGGGGGCTCTGATGTGAGGGGGGCTCTGATGCATAGGGGAGATATGATGTGATGCACAGCTGCATCATTGCGGAGTCTCCAGTTTTAGTAAATCAACCCATTTGGCTACGCTACCTCTCCTCATCTCTCCCGCTCTCCCTACAACTTGGTCTTTCCCTCTCTACCTCCCTCCATCGCTCGCTGTCTTTCTATTTCTCTTGCTCTCCTTCTCAACCCTTCTCTCATCCTGACTGCTGAAGTCTATATCACATCACATCATAGAAAAAAATCTGTGAAAACAAGGAAGGTGATAATATAATTTTTATGAAGTGCCATAATTTAATAATTAAAAGATTAACAGATTTGACTTGCATTTCCGAATTTCTAGAATGGAAAAGTAATCCAAAATAAGGGTGTCAGATGTTTGTTGAGGTACAATTTAATTGCTTGTCATAGATGCAATTTACATACATTTCATTCCATACCGGGGGAAGGGGTTATGTTTTCCTGTGTCTAGGAATAAGGTAATGAGTTGTTTTGCTATTGATGTTTAGTGTAATTTGTGCAATGCAATGTATTGTGTAGTAGACGTGCAGATTGGAAACATTTTGTTTTGTTTCGGATGGATTTGTTATGTTACTAATTTAGTTTTGTTTCGTTTTCATTAAAAAAATCGTTTTGTTTATAAATTTTCTAATGATTTCCAACTTTTCAGAATTATTAGAATTTGGATTGGTCGAAAAATGATCGACCCATTATATTTCTGTGTGAAGAATAGTTACATAGTTAGCTAGGCTGAAAAAAGACACAAGTCCATCCAGTTCAACCATAAAAAAATAAATAAAAGAAAAAATATTGTACAATCCAATATACCCGATTCTATACCCACAGTTGATCAAGAGGAAGGCAAAAAAAAAAACAGCAGAGCATGCTCCAATCTGCTACAGCAGGGGAAAAAATCCCTTCCGGATTCCCCAAGAGGCAATTGGATTTTCCCTGGATAAACTTTACCTATAAATGTTAGTACCAAGTTATATTATGTACATTTAGGAAAGTATCCAGGCCTTTCTTAAAGCAATCTACTGAGCTAGCCAGAACCACCTCTGGAGGGAGTCTATTCCACATTTTCACAGCTCTTACTGTGAAGAAACGTTTCTGTATTTGGAGATGAAATCTCTTTTACTCTAGATGTAAAGAGTGCCCCCTTGTATTCTGTGTTGACCGTAAAGTGAATAACTTAACACCAAGTTTACTATATGAACCCCTTATATATTTGAACATGTTGATCACAGGGGGGGAATTCTCCTCTTCTCAAGAGTGAATAAATTAAGTTCCGCTAATCTTTCCTCATAGCTGAGTTCCTCCATGCCTCTTATCAGTTTAGTTGCCCTTCTCTGCACTTTCTCCAGTTCCCCAATATCCTTTTTGAGAACTGGTGCCCAAAACTGAACTACATATTCCAGATGAGGTCTTACTAATGATTTGAACAGGGGCAAAATTATATCTCTCTCTCTCTGGAGTCCATACCTCACTTAATGCAAGAAAGGACTTTGCTCGTTTTGGAAACCGCAGCTTGGTATTGCATGCTATTATTGAGCTTATGATCTACCAAAACCCCCAGATTCTTCTCCACTACAGATTCCCACAGTTGTACCCCCCCTAGCATGTATGATGCATGCATATTCTTAGCCTCCATTTGCATAACTTTACATTTATCAACATTAAACCTCATCTGCCACATAGTTGCCCAATTAGACAGTGCATTGAGGTCGGCTTGTAAATTAGAGACATCCTGTAAGGACGTTATTCCACTACATAGCTTGGTGTCATCTGCAAAGACAGAAATTTAACTTTTGATCCCAGACCCAATATCATTTATAAAAGATATTAAAAATTAAGGGTCCCAGCACTGAACCTTGGGGTACACCACTGATAACCTTAGACAATTCAGAGTAAGAATCATTAACCACTACTCTCTGAATTCTGTCATTTAGCCAGTTTTCCAGCCATTTACAAACTGATATTGCCAAGCCTGTAGACTTTACCTTACACATGAGCCGTGTGTGGGGAACTGTATCGAACGCTTTTGCAAAGGGCCTACATGCTAAGACCTGACCTTTTTACTATTAATACATTTAAAGAATTTTTTGGGGGTTGTCCTACTATCTTTAGCAATCTGTCGCTCATTTTGAATTTTTGCATCCTTGATTTAATTTTTACATATTCTGTTAAATTCTTTGTAACATTTAAACGACACTAGTGTTCCTTCATTTTTATATTTTTTAAAAGCTCTTTTCTTAGTGTTTATAGCTTTTTTAACTTTGACCGTGACCACATAGGTTTTATTTTTAGCCTTTTAAACGTATTGCCCATGGGAATATACTTTGCAGTGAGGTCCCAAACAGTCTTTTTGAAGAATTCCCATTTCTGTTCTGTGTCCATTGATGCCAATATTCCTGGAGAGCAGCCCTTATCCTTGGAAAATTTGCTCGCTTGAAGTTGAGTGTTTTTATAATTCCCGTATGTAATTCTTGCTTATAGCTAACATCAAATGAAATCATGTTATGATCACTGCTACCCAGGTGTTCCTTTATCTGAACATTAGTAATAAGCTCTACATGGTTTGAGATTACCAGATCCAGCAGAGCATTATTCCTAGTTGGGGCCTCAATAAACTGGACCATAAAATTGTCCTGTAATAGGTTTATACATTTTTGCACTTTAACTGTCCCAGCAGTGCCATTACTCCACTCAATTTCCGGGTAGTTAAAATCCCCCATTATTATCACCGTCCCAGCCCTTACAACCCTTTCCATCTGTGCAAGGATCTGAGTCTCCACCTCCTCGTTAACATTGGGTGGTCTATAACAAACTCCAATGATTAACTTTGAACTACGCACATCTGTATGCAGTTCCACTCATAATGCTTCAGACTCATCACACTCTCCATCAACCAGGTCCTCTTTCACGCTTGCTTTGAGATCACTTCTCACATAGAGACAGACCCCGCCACCTTTGCTTTTTACCCTGTCTCTCTGAAAGAGTGCATAGCCAGGAATATTAATAGCCCAGTCATGTGAAGATTGAAGCCAAGTTTCAGCAATACCAATTACATCATAGCTCTCCTCATGCACCAGAGCTTCCAACCCACCTATTTTGCTTGACAGACTTCTGGCACTGGTGAACAAACACTTTAATGCATTACTACATTTTGCTCTGATGTTTTTCATATCATTTTAGTAGTACAAATGGCACTATAGTTTCCAATGGCGGTTTGCAACATGGGAAATTTTTCATCACCTGCCATAACTCTCCCCCCATCTATCCCCATTCCACCCTCCATTAATATCAGACCCCTAACTAACCTGTCTGCCCGATGTAATTCTAGTTCACCCTTCCCCCCTCAATCCTAGTTTAAATACTCCTCCTGCCTTCCTATAAACCTCTCCCCCAGCACAGCAGACCCCCTTCCATTCAATTGCAAACCATCTTTAGCATATAGGTTGCACCCCAATGAAAAGTCAGCCGAGTGCTCTAGAAACCCAAATCCCTCCTCCCTACACCAGGTCTTTAGCCATGCATTCAGCTCTCTAATCACCCCCTGCCTTTCCTGTGTTGCGCATGGCACAGGCAATATTTCAGAGAATATCACCTTGGAGGTCCTTCCCTTCAACTTTCAGCCTAGTTCTTTAAATTGATTCTTAAGGAACCTCCACCTTCCATGTATACTGTCATTGGTTCCAACGTGGACCATGACAGCTGTGTCATGCCCAGCCCCTCTCAGTAATTTATCCACCTGGTCCACCACATGCCGAACCCTAGCACCAGGGAGACAGCAAAACATTCGGCTGAGGCAATCCTGGCAACAAATTATTCTATCAGTCCTTCTGATTATAGAATCCCCTATTACAACCAACTGTCTAGGCCTACCTGCACTCCCCTCACCACCTCTACTAGATGGGCTGCTCTCTCAGCTGTTAGCGATAGCAGTGACATCTAGGGCTGCCACCTCTGTGTTTGCCACCTCCACATCTTCACCCAACTTGGCAAATTTGTTTTGATGCACAAATACAGGACTGGCCTTCCTTTCTGCAAGCCCCTTCCACTCCCCCTAACTACATTAACCCATCTTCCTATCTGATAATCCTGACTTGCCTCTCCACCCTCCACATAAACCCTACTGACCACCTGCTCAGCGAGCAGGTTGTCCTTTCTGCCCAGTGTTGCAACTTGCTCCACCAGATCTCTAATGCGAGCTTCCAGAAGGGCAACACGCTCACATCTGTCACGCCGGTATCAATCCTGGAGCTGTTGCACCAGTTTTGCATACATGTGGCATAGCTGGTTGTTAAGAAGGGAGCTTGGAAGCCAGCCTGCCATGTCCCTAACAACCATGACTCATCATCTGTCAGCTGGCTTCCCCACCGACAGATTAATGTAAAGAAAAGACTGGTAGGGTGTAGGTCCTTGGGTCAGCCCTGAACGTCTTGGGAGGGGGTGGATGTGGCCTTCTGGCTTGGTTCGTCCTCTCTTGTGGGGTCTCCCTTTGGGGGGAGCCCCACCCAGAACTTGGGTTGGTTGGTCTCAGCATACCTTTCAAAGAATGAAGTCCGGTTTCGGCCAGATGGACCAAGTAAAGTACCTCAGTCCCTGTCTGGAGCTTAATGCCCCAGAGGATCAGGGTCAAGGCCCTTCTCTTTTGGAGGACCATGTGTACACCCTGTGCACGTTTTTGTGTTTGACATTTATGTGTGCACTTTTTTGTACCGGGTGAGGTTTTTGGACTGTGTTCACACACCACAGGCTTTAAAAGAAAAAAAAAAGAATGTCAGCATGGAAAAATGTTAAAAATGTCCCCTGCAGCCCATACCAGGCTCTCCGGGTCTGATATGGATTTTAACACGCAAAAAAAAAAAAAAAAATACATATCACCGACCCTTATCCGAGCATGCAGCCCATCAGGAAAGGGGGGTGATGAGTGAGCGGCCTCCCTCCTGAACCACACCAGGCCACATGCCCTCAACATGGGGGGGTGGGTGCTTTGGGGCATGTTGATGGGGACAAGGGCCTCATCCCCACAACCATGACTGGTGGTTGTGGGGGTCTGAAGGCAGGGGGCCCACAGATCCCATCCCCATGTGAATGAGTATAGGGTACTTAGTACCCCTGCCCATTCACCAAAAAAGTATCAAAAAGAAATAAAAACACAGAGATGGTTTTTGACAAATCCTTTATTAAAAAAAAAAAAAAAAAAAACTGTGTCCCCCAATGTAGATTCATTTACATTGGGGACACTGTTTTTTATTTTTTAATGAAGTAATTGTCAAAAACTGTCTGTGTTTTTTTTACTTGCCGGGAAGCATGCTCAGGTACGGGTCTGAATAAGGGGACCCTAGAGGGGGACCCCACACCGTATAAAAAAAATAGTAATTGAATCCACACTAGACCCAAGAGGCCTGGTATGGACTGGGGGGACCCCACGCCATTTTTTCCTTTCTTTTTTTTAAATAGCCGGGCCGGCAATTGTTTAAAATACACAACAATGCTGTTGTGCAGAAGGTGCGCTTTCAATCAACCTTAAAATAAGTGTAGATATGTAGAAAATGCTGTTTGTATGGTGTGTAAAAACTTTCCTTAAAATCCGTGCACTGTGTGTAAATAAATTACATAAATATAATACATAAAACCATAAATAAATATATAAATAAATATATAGGTGCTTTTCCTATTTATGGTGCCGGTGGGTAAGTGATAATAGTGGGACAAGGCTGGGGTGAAAAAACACGTTGAAAATAACTGAAATGAAGCCGTGTTTAATTAGAGACCCTAATTAAGGTCCATGCATTTGAATTTGGATAGGACTGCGGGTGTTAATGAACCCTTGGTAAGACCGTGCATTTATTAGATGTTTCCTGAGGGTGAAAAATGCGGTCACTTATCAGGTGTTTCTCCTTAATGATTCTCCTTAATTGGTATTGAATAATAGTCTTTTTGCAATCCAAAAAAAGGTTTAAAAATGAATGAATAAATAAATAAAAAACCCTTTTGTTTAGCCTGGTAAGCCTTTGGTGTTGAACAAGGATATAAAAAAGATAAGGATAAAAGATAAAAGATTATGCACCATCAATAGAAAAAAAGATAAGCCCAATCAATGAATGTATATTGTAACAAGTGTATACATTTCACTTTCACTTATCTTTTCCTGGTGTTTTCTTTCTCGCTGGTTCCGTCCCTTTTATCCTTCCTATGTTTGCATGGGGATATAAAGCAGATACACACACATTGCGCAGTGTTGTAGGACTTTAAAAAGGTGTGCATAAGTGTGGCTAGAGCCTAACTACTTACACAGCACCCTGCGTTTCATGCGCGGTAGTGTAGAATGTGTCAGGCACTGTTAGGGCTCCCTGCCCTGTTCGTCTCGGTAGCGTCACTTAGCTCCTCCTCCCGACGCGTTGCGTCACGCCCACGTGACTTTATCAAGGGATTATGGGTCATTGTGGCAGCCGAGACCTTTTATAGGGCAACATTTGGCGTGGGGGTTACCATAGCAACTTAATATGCGCTCATCATCCTATTCAGCACACCGCTGCGCTCGGGTGCTGTGGATATTATGCACATTTAACTCTTTTGGTTCCTAGGAACCAGGAACAAATTGTTGAATCTACAGGCGCTTACACATGGTTGAAAAAATATATATAGACAAATATAAAGTTTAATGTGGAATAAAAATATAAAATATATATAAATAAAATATATAATAGAATGGGTAAAATAAAAATAGATATAAAAATAAATGAAAATAAAAATGTTAGTGTGTGTGGTGGTTGATTAAAAAATGCGGGTGTGTGGATGATGGTAGTGGACGTGATAAAGTGATTAAAAATTGCGAATAAAGGATGAGTATATAAAAATATGTATAATGTGTAAAAATAAAAATAAAAAATAAATGTGAAAATAAATGTGAGAAATAAATGTAAAAAATAAAAATAAATGTAAATATAAAAATAAAAATAAATATAAAAATAAAAATAAAAAATAAAAATAAAAAAATGTAAATTGAAATAAAAAAATGAAATAAAATATAAGCATGAATGAAAAATGGATAGAATATAAATTAAAATGGGGAGTGGAAAAATATAAAAAAACCGCGGGACTTGTAAAGGCATGGGAAGATGGATCAAACCAAAGTTTATGAATAGTTCCTTGTATAGATTGGTGGATTTCTATTCAGAGCATCATTTCCTTGAAAATAGTTTCTTTATAAAAAATAAATAAAAAATACTTCTTTTCCGGTGTATATGGTGACCGTATACCATATGTAAGGGCCGGCAATTGCAGTTGCAGGAATTTTTTATTATTTATTGTTTCACTTAATGTGGGGTTCCCACAATAAATTTAAAAATATAAATGAAACATTCCTTTAAATATAGTCCCCTTAGTCTGCCTGTAAAGTGGCACATCTGTAGCATACATAGAACTTGCTGCAGCAAAAATTACATTTCTAAAGGAAAAAAAATGCATGAAATGACATTGCTGGCAATAGAAAAATGTTAAAAAAAAATGGCATGGCACCGTTGTCTGGGAATGAACCATGACAGGTCAGGAAAGGGGGGGTGAGCGAACACCCCCTCTTAAACCATACTAGGCCACATGCCCTCAACATAGGGGGGTAGGAGGAGGAGGAGGAGTCCCCTGCTCGGCAAAATAGCAGAGAAGACCCACGGAGCAGTGCAATAAAATATTTTTAAAAAATTGTGTGTTTTTTTTTTATTTACACCTTAGGTGAATGGGTAGGGGTACATCATACCCCATACTCATTCACATAGGGTGGGGGGCTGGGATCTGGGGGCCCCCTTATTAAAGGGGGCTCCCGGATTCCGATAAGCCCCCCGCCTGCAGATCTAAGAAAAGTAGTTTTTATTGACCGTGCTAGTGTATTTGTCCCTAAATATAAGGGGCAAAGAAATAATAAATTCCATCAAAAACCTTTATGTCATACCTTATATTATATAGAGGTTGATATCATAGCCAATATGCATATGTTCAGAAAAAACACACAATTTTCCATAGGGGGTACCATAAGAGGAAGGTATTCCCGTATGAGAAAGAGTGAAAAGAGGCTACCATTAATATCAAAGACAAATAAGGTTAAAACCACAGTTATTGTAGTATCAAAAAGCTGGTTTATTATTTACAAATCATAAAAAAATATTATTAGATCAGACATGAAATATCATGTCACATGTATAGATTATATCCCTATATATATTTATACACACCCCTATAGAATACACATAAAACACACAACAAACATTGACAAACAAAGATTGACAAACATGCAACAATAACGGTTAGAGGCGCCTCATTAACCACCTACGTGCCAATATACCCAGATGGGATGTCTCGTTAATAAACCACTACGTGGTCATAAATATTTATTGGCATGTGTGTGGTTGGTGGGGTAGTGGAGATAACTAAACTACCAGGGTAGCTGATATTCTGTTGGAAAACATTCCCTAATTGGCTGTTGGTTGCCTGGCTCTCCAATTAGGGCTTAATTGAAATCCGGTAATAAGTGTAAGGCAGTCCATACAATGCAGTCTCTTAAAAGTTTTGAAGTTAATTTCTTAATAGGCAGTGTTGATCTTTTTCTTTTTGAATGGTGCTCTATCACTTTTCATAGGCGGCAAAAAAACACATTGCAAGCAGTTTTAGGAAATAGCAAAAAACAAAAAACGTGTACGTAGAGTGTTCATATAGAGGTAGTAGGAAAGTAGCCAGAACCACCCTGTTTGCCAATATTAGTGTATGAGTAAAGTTCTTTCTTTGTTGTTTAACTGTGAAAACTCATATGTTGCAACATTGTTCCCAGACAAAACAGGATTATGTGACAGGTTGCTTATGTCGATAATTATTAAGTAAATACTTTAGACTGGCTTCGCTCTTATCTCATATGGTGAGAAAAAAAATATATAGCCATAAAGCATTATATAAGCATTGACGCTAATTCCAGCATACCATGCCTCACTTAGCAGGAAAAATATATCACAGCAGATTGAAAGAGGAGGTTTGGTTTACGTTACCACTTCCTTAGGTGACTTCAGGTAGGTTTAATCAGTCCGTGTATTGGGTTTCTGACATATGCTGGAAGGGTATCCTCCATTCACACTGCTGTTTTGGATTTCATCCGATATTCCTTTGTCAAGTGTTCCGTCAGTTTATAGGCGTCGGCCCGTTTTTGTCTTTCTGAATAGGTTGCGTGTGTCCATGCAAGTGGTATGAGCGGAGAAGATACTTAACGTCTGCTCAGCTGTGCTGGTAATCCACTGTTTGCCGTCAGCTAGCGCTGGTAGTCATCAATCTCCACCTTTACAGTTTGTAGTTACCCCATGGGGGCCCGTTCACCGCTCCTACGCCAACGCGTTTCGCAACGCAGCGTTGCGTAGCTTCGACTGGGCGTGAAGGATCTTCAAATACGTCACTCCCTTATAGTCCTGTGTGACGATTTGTTTCCTCCCTTTTGAGATGTTTTCAGCATGTGATTGGGTATGGGATCGGCTGTGTTGTAAGCGCCGAATTGTTCATTCATTTTGCAATGTGTAAGGTCATTGAGGTTTCCTATTGTAGAGCAATATGTTTTATCAGACAGGATTGTCTTATATAGACGTGGTCCCCTTATCAGTTGTATAACAAGAAGTCTCATAAATATGAGAGAAAGGGGGCAAGACAGTTTATAATCTATCTAAAACTAACAACATTAATGGACAGGACACAGACAATACAAGACGTCCCATTTAATGGGCACATTTCTTTTACAGTATATTTTTTTGTGTTTTTTGATTTTTAGGGGGACATGTGTGTCCCCCAAAGGAGAACCTAAGTTGTGTGACAACAGCACAATTAATAGATTGCATACATGTGGTTACAATGGACTTGTAGGGATTATATTGTTATAAGAATAAGCATCCTAATTATTGATGGCCCTACATGATGAGGATGGGGGATTGGTCCCTCTGCTGATATATATGTAAATGTATGTGCCATTTAAGGTGGCACTTATTCATTATTTGGGGCCATATCCGATGCTTTTGATATCGTTTCCCCATCCTATATTTCCATAGTTCATATCACATTATTACTTTAGTCCATTCCTGGAAAGGAGGAGATGAGAAGAGATTTCTTTAAAGAAAAAGGGAGAGGCCAAAAAACCTGGGAGACATCTTAATACACTCAGAGTATGTGCGCAACCAAAATAGCAACTGGCTCTCAGAGTACCCACGTTGTAAGGGGATGGTCCCCTGCGCCAAATGTCAAATCTGTCCATTTGTTGAGAGAACCACCACCTTCGAGGACTCTGAGGGCAAGAGGCAATATGAAATAAAAAATCTGATAAATTGTTCGACCACCAAAGTGATCTATATGATCACCTGCCCGTGCCCGAAACTATATATAGGGAAAACGAAAAGAGCCTTAAAAGGTACGCATAGGGGAACACTTAAGAGACATAAAAAAGGAGAGGGAGAGAAGGGAGAGAGCTGAGGAGAAAAAAGAGGTCTCAATACCATGAGGGCAAAGTAGATGGTCTAAGGGTCAAAGGAATATATGTCCTCAATTTACCACCAAGAAGAGGGGACTTTGATCGCATTTCAAATCAAAAAACACAAAAAAATATACTGTAAAAGAAATGTGCCCATTAACCACTTCAGCCCCGGACCAATTGGCAGCCAAAGGACCAGGCCCCTTTTTGCGATTCGGCACTGCGTCGCTTTAACTGACAATTGCGCGGTTGTGCAACGTGGCTCCCAAACAAAATTGGCGTCCTTTTTTTCCCACAAATAGAGCTTTCTTTTGGTGGTATTTGATCGCCCCTGCGGTTTTTATTTTTTGCGCTATAAACAAAAATAGAGCGACAATTTTGAAAAAAATGCAATATTTTTTTTACTTTTTGCTATAATAAATATCCCCAAAAAATATATAAAAAACATTTTTTTCCTCAGTTTAGGCCGATACGTATTCTTCTACATATTTTTGGTAAAAAAAATCGCAATTAGCGATTATTGATTAGTTTGCGCAAAAGTTATAGCGTTTACAAAATAGGGGATAGTTTTATAGCATTTTTTTTTATATTTTTTTTTTTATTAGTAATGGCGGCGATCAGTGATTTTTATTGTGACTGCGACATTATGGCGGACACATCGGACATTTTTGACACATTTTTGGGACATTTGTCATTTATACAGAAATCAGTGCTATTTAAATAGCACTGATTCCTATGTAAATGACAGTTGTAGTGAAGGGGTTAACCACTAGGGGGCGGGGAGGAGTCAGTGTGACGTGTTGTGGTTTTTTTACAGTAGGGGGGCGTGGCTGTACGTCTGACGTCATTGATCGGCGTTCCCGATGACAGGGAACCGCCGATCACTGACAGTCAGTGTAGGAAGCGCGGGGAGAGGTTTGTTTACATATACCTCTCCCCGTTCTTGAGCTCCGTAACCCGATCGCGGGATACCAGCGGCAATCGGGTCCGCTGGTCCCGTGGCCGTGGTCACGGAGCTCCCGACCGGGTCGCGCGCGCGCCGCTGGCGGCGCGCGCGCGCGCCCCCCCGGGCAGGCAAATTAAAGGGGTTGTACCCGTACGTGCTTTTGCCTGCCCGTGCCATTCTGTAGACGTATATCTACATGAGGCGGTCGGGAAGCGGTTAAATGGTACGTCTTGTATTGTCTGTGTCCTGTCCATTAATGTTGTTAGTTTTAGATAGATTATAAACTGTCTTGCCCCCTTTCTCTCATATTTATGAGACTTCTTGTTATACAACTGATAAGGGGACCACGTCTATATAAGACAATCCTGTCTGATAAAACATATTGCTCTACAATAGGAAACCTCAATGAGCTTACACATTGCAAAATGAATGAACAATTCGGCGCTTACAACACAGCCGATCCCATACCCAATCACTTGCTGAAAACATCTCAAAAGGGAGGAAACAAATCGTCACACAGGACTATAAGGGAGTGACGTATTTGAAGATCCTTCACGCCCAGTCGAAGCTACGCAACGCTGCGTTGCGAAACGCGTTGGCGTAGGAGCGGTGAATGGGCCCCCATGGGGTAACTACAAACTGTAAAGGTGGAGATTGATGACTACCAGCGCTAGCTGAAGTTAAGTATCTTCTCCGCTCATACCACTTGCATGGACACACGCAACCTATTCAGAAAGACAAAAACGGGCCGACGCCTATAAACTGACGGAACACTTGGCAAAGGAATATCGGATGCAGTGTGAATGGAGGATACCCTTCCAGCATATGTCAGAAACCCAATACACGGACTGATTAAACCTACCTGAAGTCACCTAAGGAAGTGGTAACGTAAACCAAACCTCCTCTTTCAATCTGCTGAAGCAGTGAGGCATGGTATGCTGGAATTAGTGTCAATGCTTATATAATGCTTTATGGCTATATATATTTTTTCTCACCATATGAGATAAGAGCGAAGCCAGTCTAAAGTATTTACTTAATAATTATCGACATAAGCAACCTGTCACATAATCCTGTTTTGTCTGGGAACAATGTTGCAATATATGAGTTTTCACAGTTAAACAACAAAGAAAGAACTTTACTCATACACTAATATTGGCAAACAGGGTGGTTCTGGCTACTTTCCTACTACCTCTATATGAACACTCTACGTACACGTTTTTTTGTTTTTTACTATTTCCTAAAACTGCTTGCAATGTGTTTTTTTGCCGCCTATGAAAAGTGATAGAGCACCATTCAAAAAGAAAAAGATCAACACTGCCTATTAAGAAATTAACTTCAAAACTTTTAAGAGACTGCATTGTATGGACTGCCTTACACTTATTACCGGATTTCAATTAAGCCCTAATTGGAGAGCCAGGCAACCAGCAGCCAATTAGGGAATGTTTTCCAACAGAATATCAGCTACCCTGGTAGTTTAGTTATCTCCACTACCCCACCAACCACACACATGCCAATAAATATTTATGACCACGTAGTGGTTTATTAACGAGACATCCCATTTGGGTATATTGGCACGTAGGTGGTTAATGAGGCGCCTCTAACCGTTATTGTTGCATGTTTGTCAATCTTTGTTTGTCAATGTTTGTTGTGTGTTTTATGTGTATTCTATAGGGGTGTGTATAAATATATATAGGGATATAATCTATACATGTGACATGATATTTCATGTCTGATCTAATAATATTTTTTTATGATTTGTAAATAATAAACCAGCTTTTTGATACTACAATAACTGTGGTTTTAACCTTATTTGTCTTTGATATTAATGGTAGCCTCTTTTCACTCTTTCTCATACGGGAATACCTTCCTCTTATGGTACCCCCTATGGAAAATTGTGTGTTTTTTCTGAACCCCCGCCTGCAGACCCTGACAACCAACGGCCAGGGTTGTCGGGAAGAGGCCCTTGTCCTCATCAACATGGGGACAAGGTGCTTTGGGGTGGGGGGGGCGCACGGCCCCCCTTTCCCCAGGGCATCCCCCATGTTGAGGGCATGCGGCCTGGTACGGCTCAGGAGGGGGGGCGCTCGCTCGTCCCACCCCTTTCCTGGCCGGCCGGGCTGCGTGCTCGGATAAGGGTCTGGGATGGATTTGGGGGGGACCCCCACGCAGTTTTTCGGCGTGGGGATTCCCTTCAAATCCATGCCAGGTGACAGGGCTAGCGCGGCGGCATTCACTGCCTTCGCTAGCCCCGTCTACCTGCAGTTACGTTCTAAATGAACGGACTTTGCTCCGTGTGTGGGCAAGTCCGTTCATTTTCAAAAGTCCCGCGGACTCTTTCCCGCGGATTGTCCGCCGGAGAAGTCCGGGCGTGTGTGGGCAAGTCACACGCTCGGAAAGTCCGTCAAAGCCCCGCAGAAAAGTCCGAGCGTGTGTACGAGGCATAATAATAGGAACACACAACAAATACTTTTTTGCAGCACTTTCCTGATCGTTCTATACTGATCCTGCTCCCTTATATCGGGTCAGACCAGCGTTTCCTCAATTGCTCCTTGGATTGTCATACCCCAAAAGTCCTGTGCAGACTTCTCACAACTTTAGTCATGATGATCTTGGCCTTTCTCACATTTGGGTTTCCTGTATGGTCCATGAAGCCCATCATAGTCTGTCCTCTTCAAGATCTTCACCATCTCCACTATCTCTTCAAAGGACATATTTGAGGCCTTATATCTCCTCCTGGATCTGGAACTGCCTTGCTCCAGGCTTTTCTCATCTTTGCTGCTCTCTGCAGGCACCTGCTGTCTCTGCAATGTGCTCTCCCTCTGCCCCAAAAGAGAAGTGGGGAATACACTAGAAAGAAGGACAGGGGTGTAGTTTCACGCATGCGCAGTGTATATAAAACATAACACGAGGGTGGCGTATGTACGATCTGTGAGTGGAGGACAGAGAATCGTTAGCGCCAATCGTTCAAACAAAGGTACAATTGTTTAGGTAGGTACAACTTGAGGCATCAGTAGTTAGTGGCCTATACTGCTTATAGTTGCAGGCCTATATTGGAACAATATTAGAGTTTAGCCTGACATTAGGATTTGTCTTGTGTTGTGTCTTGCAGATAAAATGGTTGAAAAATTCACAGCCTTCCTGCCCAACTTCATACTGTAGACAAGTACAGGGATCTGCCATTTCTCTGACAAGTCCAATGCAGGGACTATTCGAACAAGCAAAAGAGGAAGGCAGCACTGGATAAACTGTTGGAATTGGTGAAGCCTGTGTATCCCACAGCAGACATCAACTATTTGAAGGACAAAATTGGTAACCTGAGGAGCACATATAATAGGGAGTGCAAGAAGTTCCTGGATTACATGAGATACGGAGCAGAGCAGATGGCGTATATGTCTCCAGGCTATGGTACTACGTCAGCCTGCATTTTTTGTCCGACCAGACGGAACCCAGGCCATCGCTATCAACACTTCTTTCAACACTTCCTTCCACATCAGCTTAGGCTCCTGAAGTCCAACCTGGGCCTTCCACCCAGGAAGAAGATATTATATTCAGGATCACTAGAAATAATAAAAAATACATTTGTCAGAACTCTGTGAATATCAGCAGCAAAGCAACTTCATTATTATAGCATTATAAAGAAGAAGAGAATGCGCTGCATTTCTAGATTTCATAATTTGCCATTATCTCCATTACAAACGCTAATTTTACAAGACTGAACGCTTCCGGCTCGTACTTGATTCCAGGCATGCGCAAACTTTTGTGCGACGGACTTGTGTACACATGATCGGAAAGTCCGATAACAACGTTTTGTTGGCGGAAAATTTGAGAACCTGCTAGCCAACATTTGTTGGTGGAAAGTCCAACAACAAATGTTCGATGGAGAATACACATGGTCGAACTTTCAGCTAACAAGCTCACATCCAACACACGTGGCAAAAGTGTTGCCTATGCAGCTTAGTACTATGATGGATACCATATATGTGAAGTATATTCTAACGTTTTGATTTTTGTAGAGTGTAGACAGACTTAAGCCTTATAAACACGATTGGACATCCATCAGACTTTTCCGTGGATTTTGGTCGGAAGGGTGTTTTATAAAAAAATAAAAAAAAATAAAAAAAAAAGCGTGGGGGTCCCCCCAAAATTCAATAACCAGGCCCTTCAGGTCTGCTATGGATATTAAGGGGGACCCCAGCCAACAAAAAACAAAAAAAAATAGCATGGGGTCCCCCTCAAAATCCATACCAGACCCTTGAGGTCTGGGATGGATTTTAAGGGGAACCCTGGCCAAAAAAAAAAAAAAAATGGCGTGGGGTCCCCCTCAAAATCCATACCAGACCCTTATCTGAGCACGCAACCTGGCAGGCCGCAGGAAAAGAGGGGGGACGAGAGCGGCCCCCCCTCCCTCCTGAACCGTACCAGGCCACATGCCCTCAACATTGGGAGGGTACCCCTACCATTTCACCAAAAAAGTGTCAAAAAATTGTAAAAATGACAGGAGACAGTCTTTGACAATTCCTTTATTAAAATCTTCTTTCTTCTGGTCTTCCTTCTTCCTTTCTTCATCCTTTGGTTTCTTCATCTTCTCCTTCCGGCATCTTCTTCCATCTTCTTCTTCTTCCATCATCTTCTTCCTCCCATCCGCTGCTTCTTGCTCTGGTCTTCTCGTCCGGCATCTTCTTCCACGGCGTCCGGGTCTCTTCTTGGGCCGCTCCGCGCAATGGGAGGCTCCCGCTGTGTGAGGCTTCGCTGCGTCTGACAGGTCTTTTATAACGGAGGGCGGGGCCACCTGGTGACCCCCCCCCCCCTCTGACCTCACGGGGAAAGCCATAGGGAATTTCCCATGACGTCCCCGAGCGTCAGAGGGGGGCGGTGTTACCAGGTGGCCCCGCTCTCCATTATAAACGACCGGTCAGACGCAGCGAAGCCTCACCCAGCGGGAGCCTCCCATTGCGTGGAGCGGCCCAGAAGAGACGCCGACTCCATGGAAGAAGATGCCGGATGAGAAGACCAGAGCAAGAAGAAGCGGATAGGAGGAAGAAGATGATGGAAGAAGATGCCGGAAGGAGAAGATGAAGAAACCGAAGGATGAAGAGAGGAAGAAGGAAGATCAGAAGAAAGAAGATTTTAATAAAGGAATTGTCAAAGACCGTCTCCTGTAATTTTTACAATTTTTGACACTTTTTTGGTGAAATGGTAGGTACCCCCTTACCATTTCACACGGGGGGGGGGTGGGATCTGGGGGTCCCCTTGTTAAAGGGGGCTTCCAGATTCCGA
This sequence comes from Lithobates sylvaticus, assembly GCA_028564925.1. Lineage (NCBI taxonomy): Eukaryota > Metazoa > Chordata > Amphibia > Anura > Ranidae > Lithobates > Lithobates sylvaticus. Next base: position 158,998,664 of record CM053031.1, read on the forward strand.
TAAGCCCCCCCCCCCGCCCGCAGACCCCCACAACCAATGGCCAGGGTTGTGGGGACGTTGCCCTTGTCCTCATCAACATGGGGACAAGGTGCTTTGGGGGGTCTCAGACCCCCAAAGCACCCTCCCAATGTTGAGGGCATGTGGCCTGGTACGGTTCAGGAGGGAGGGGGGGCCGCTCTTGTCCTCTTTTCCTGCGGCCTGCCAGGTTGCGTGCTTGGATAAGGGTCTGGTATGGATTTTGAGGGGGACCCCACGCCATTTTTTTTGGCTGGGGTCCCCCTTAATATCCATAGCAGACCTGAAGGGCCTGGTTATTGAATTTGGGGTGACCCCCACGCTTTTTTTTTTTTTTTTATCAATGACTTTTTTTTTTATCAATGGCTTTCAATGAATGACTGTTCTCTGTGTTACGGGAGCCGTCAATTCATTAGCCGCAAGTGATTTTAAATATCTTTTTTTTCCTGCAAAAAGGGAATTTTGTGCAGGCACAGTTCTAAGCACAGGAAACATGCACCCCTTCACAGGCATACTATAGACACCCCCCCCCCCCCAGATGTGATACTGCAATGCTGTACTAACAGCACGCACACACTAATCCCCAGAATCACAGCACATAATGTCAGCAGCACATAACGCTGACAACACAATATGCGAGGCCGCGGGCGCGGCGGCCTTTTATACTGTGGGGCGTGTACTAAACCCCCTGAGCTATAATTGGCCACAGGCATCCTGCTTGTGGCCAATTATTGCTCTCCTCGCCGCTGGCTCTTTGATTGGCCAAGCATGCGGGTCACAGTGCATGCTTGGCCAATCATCAGCCAGCAATGCACTGCGACTGGCGCAGTGCATTGCGGGCCGCTCGCATCACACAAATTTGATGCGAGCGGCCCAAATAGTTCTGGGCTCGCCGAGCGGGCGAACGCCCGATGTTCGAATCGAACACCGGGCTCATCCCTACTCCTCAGCACACAGCCACCATACAAAGTGAGAGAAATGCCCCATACACACGGTCGGATTTTCCGAGGACCAGTTCCATCGGATCATGTCCGTCGGACTTTGTCCGATGTTGGTGTTGCGTACACGCGGTCGGACAACATTGTCGGAATTTCCGGTCTGCAAGAACGTCGTGACGTAAGTTGTCTTCCACGAGACTAGAAAAGGGAAGTTCAGCACCACGTCCTGCACCCGTTGGGCTCCTTCTGCTGATCCCGTGTTTATCGCGAGTTAGTTGAAGTTTGGTGACTTACGATTCGCGCTTCTCAGTTTTGTGACTCGTTACTGCTCTTCAGTTTGTGCTTGTCGTGCGTATCTGTTTATTAGTGCGTGTAGTCAGTTCGCATTTGTTGGTCATTGCGGCCTATATCTTGATATAGGACGCTTTGATTTTCACTGCTTATTGTCTGCTCGTTTCTGGTATTCATTTCGTTCTTTCAGGCCTTGCTGTTTATCGGTGCTTTCTGTTTGTCCGTTCTGACCAGCCGACAGTTTGTGAGCGATGTTTCCCGTACGTACTCGTCGCCGAGTTTGTGCTGTACGCGCAATTGGTGTCGGGCTTTTAGCTTTGAGCCAAGACCCGTCCATGAACAGAGTGACGAGGAGTATGTGAACCAAGAATTGGTTGCTTCAGCGTGACCAATTCTCGCACATGCCTTTGCTTCGTGAGATCCGGGAGAATAATCCTGATGATTTCAGGAACTTTCTCCGGATGACGGACCCCGTTTTTCACCGTCTTTTGGCTTTGCTGACCCCTTTTATCAGTCGGCAGGATACCTGCATGAGACAAGCCATCACTCCGGAGCAGAGGCTTGTTGCTACGTTGAGGTACTTGGCGACAGGGAGAAGCCTTCAGGATTTGAAGTTCTCCTCAGGTATCTCTCCCCAGGCCCTGGGAATCATTATTCCAGAGACCTGTTCTGCCATCATCCAGGTCCTGCAGGAGGACTATATTAAGGTAACATTTCTACTTTACTATTCCCTTCTATGTATGCTCTGTTTGCTAATGTCTTGTATTTTTGACCTCCTTCCCTAATTACCATGATTGCAATATGCTCTAATATGCTGTGCCCCTTTTCTCCTTCCTGCATTTTCCCTTCACTTACCTCCCCAGCATGCTCTTCTGGCCCAATAGACACCTATGGCCTAGTCACTTAAGCAATGTATTTTTTCTGCTGCATAGTATTGTTTTCCCCCAAACACCCCCTAAAATATGCACTCATGTTTGCTGTGTGTTTTACTTCATGCCGAGCCCCATTTTGTCCCCATTTTTTTAGGGGGGGGGGGTGCCAAACTCATGAGGAACCCCCTCCCCCAACTGCTCTGTCAGATGCTAACAATCCTCTATCTGCTGGCTTTCCCAAGGTCAATACACACTATATACCTACCTCTTTATAGTGGGCATCTTTAGGGATGAATTCAGCAAAGCATGTAGTGCAAGGGGCTGGCTCCATACTTTCCATTTGCTCTTTTTTTTGGTTATTTCCCTCCTATTAGCTTGCTAGGTAATTGCAGAATGTCAAAATGTGCTTTCCTTTTTTTTTTTTGGGGGGGGGGGGGGGGATTTAGAATGTTCTTTTATCTTTCCTGTGGGCTGCCAATAGTGTTAAGTAAGGAGGGTCTGGCCAAACTAGCACACATTATTGAGCCATTTGGCAATCAATGAAGTGCAGAGGGTTACCTGTCCAAACCCCCCCCCCCCCCCCCCCCCCCCCCCCCAAACCCCTAGTTATTGTCAATGGCCCATCAGAAGTGGGGGGATTGATGGGGGTGAGTAATCTGCTAGGGGGACCCTCTACTTTTCGGTGCAAATACTTTCCATCTTAAAATGTAAAAGTCTGATCTTGTTCCAAGATGTTTAGTGTCTAATCTGCTTGCAATGTTTATGTGCAAAATGACTAATTATTTTTTCTTGTTTCACTCCACAGTTCCCTTCCACGCCACAGGAATGGCAGACTGTGGCCTCCCACTTTGCCAGCCGTTGGGACTTTCCTAACTGCGGAGGTGCAATTGATGGGAAACACGTCCGCATCGTCCTACCCCCCAACTCGGGGTCCTACTATTATAATTATAAGGGGTTTAATAGTGTAGTGATGTTGGCGGTGGTGTCGGCGACATACGATTTTTTGTATGTGGACGTGGGGATGAACGGCCGGATCTCGGATGGTGGTGCCATTGCGCACACGGAGTTCTACTGGCGTCTCCAAAGTGGCAGTCTGTGCTTGCCACCTCCAGAGGAGAATGCTGAAGGACTCCCCTTCGTCTTTGTCGCAGATGAAGCGCTTGCGCTGACTCCCCATCTGGTGAGGCCCTTCCCGATGAGGACCCTCACCCCAGACCAGAGGGTCTTCAATTACAGGCTGTTGAGAGCCCGCAGAGTGGTGGAGAACACCTTCGGGATCCTGGCCAGCCGCTTCCGCCTGTTTTGACGGCTATTAACTTGGTGGAATACAAACTGAACCACATAGTTCTTGCCTGTTGCATATTGCACAACTTTTTGAAAAGACATAACAGCAACTATGTGGTGCCCGTTGGCCCAGATGTGGAGGGCCCTTCCAATGCCGACCTCACAGCCCTTCAAGCGGCACGTCCAGCCTTGCCCCCTCTAAATGCCCACGAGGTCCGCGAGCAATATATGGAGTACTTTGTGGGTAGGGGGGCCATTGCTCTGCCTGACGATGTGTGAGAGGCATTTTTAAATAAATATATTTTTTAAACAAACCTATGATTTCTTGTCATTTCCGTATTATTGCTTATTTGAGCTAGAAATTTTTGCCCTTTAGCTTCAACAGTGGGAATGCACTTTCTGGGCAAAAGGAGGTAACAGTCTCTTCTTCGTAAAAAGAATCTTCTCATGTTGTGTGTGTGATACCTAATCTTTTGTCTAGAGAAGGTTTGTAGTGCATAACTGACACCCAAAATACTCCTTTTCATCACCATGTCAGACATGTGTGTATTCCCAAAAATGGTGTGCTACGTGTTTTCGTACAAAGCACTGTGGGTGTCATTTACAAAGTCAAATCCACTATGCACTACAAGTGCACTGCAAAAGTGCCCTGGAAAATAAACTTGCAGTGCAAACTGGAATTGCCTTTAGTAAATAACACCCATTGCCCCCCAAATCCTTTACATTTGACATACATAATGCTTTTGTGTTTTTAAATAAGGAAGCCACACATTTAGAAAATTAAAAAAGTTTTCTTGCAACACATTCACAAGTGCGTTTCCAAACTTCTTGGCAAAACTGACAAGATCTTGGTTCTATCGAACATTGTTTACTAACATTCCGCATTTGTTAAAACCAGGCATGGAGCAAAACAGAACATAGGAACTTGCAAAGTTCAACTTTCTAAAGTGAAGACAAGATCAGACATGACTATATGTTCAAAGTGTGTTTGATCTTGCCTTCATCACATGGGGTGTCACCCCTGGAAACTGGAAATTTAGAACATGCACACAATTTGGGTCTGAAAATGGACATTAGATGGTAAAACACATGCATAGAATGTTCAAAAGTGCCATTTCCTATCATGGGGATCAATGGACGTGTTTTGGGGGTGCAACCCCTTCACCACACCAACTTTAGTAGTTAGTAAAGTGGTTGCACCCCCAAAAAAACGTTGTCATTCATCCACCATGATGGGAGCTAGCACATGTGGACACAATGTGTGCATGTTCAAAATTTCACACAGTTCTTAAGTTGCAAATGTTGTCACAAACAGCCACAAATGTGTGTTATTAATTACTTGGTGCGTTTTCAGATTTTCCCTAAAACATCAATGATGTTCTTCAATTTTTGTTGAACATCATTGATGTTTTGCTTTATCTCATCTAGATCTCGATTGCTGACCATTATCTCCCCGATGAGTACGTGTGCACTTTCAGTGGTAAAGTGCGATTCTTCTTCCACAACATCCACGTCACCTAAAAAAAACAAAAATAAAAAAAAATGTCTCTTGGAAATGAGGCAGGCATACATTGATTAGCTTACCAGTAGCTGTGTTCTCCCACACTCACCTGTTGTGGTGACAAGTTCTCCAACTTCTATGATCTCTCCTTCCTCCTCCTCCTCCTTTGCTTCTGGTCTTTCCCCTTCTTTGGGAGGTGTGGGTTTTCTGGTTTCCTCAGACGTCCGAGTTTTCGCTCCCCTATGAGAATGTACAAAAGGAAGATTTAGCACCACAATCTATTGAGGGCAGAAATAGGAAATGTCAAACATTGCTTGAAAGTGAGGGACAATATTTTTGGTTGGCCAGTTACAAATGACAACAACATGAATGTAGTCACTTTGTAAAGGTGCTAAACTTACTAGCTTTTTGGTAGAAGTTTGTCTGATGGAGACACCCCTCTAGTATCCACTGGAGCACATGTGTGGAAAAGCATAATAAAAAGGGGGTTTGGGTGTCCCAGCACTAGTGCTCTAGAGTCCAGATGGGTAAACAGCTACTGAGTGACCTTTCCTTTACATTGAATAAATTAGCTTGACATTCTTGATGACATCTCTATTGAGAACAAACTTCCTTTCACTAAAAAACTTCACTTCACCAAACATCGTATTATAAGTGGCCGAACGATCGAGGTTGAGTACGATCGAATGAACACACACGAACATGACACTGGCAGAAAGATCGAGGTTGAGTACGATCGAATGCACAGACGAACATGAAAGTGGCCATTTTCTAATGTACAACATTGAAAAAATACAAACACATGGAGCAGTATGCAAGCAAAAAATCAAACACAAAACACAACTACTTACTTTTTTGAAGAACTCGCTTGATCTATCTGTACTGATCGGGCTCCCTCAGTTTCAGGTCTGACCAGCGTTTCCTCAGTTGCTCCTTGGATCGTTGTACCCCAAAATGATTGTACAGCCTCCTCACAACTTTAGACATGATCTTGGCCTTTCGGACATTGGGGTTGAGGTAAGGCCCATACTTCCCATCATAGTCGCTCCTCTTTAATATGTCCACCATCTCCAACATTTCTCCAAATGACATATTGGTGGCCTTGAATTTCAGGCTCCGGGATCGGGACGTTTCTGCCTCCGGCCTTTCCTCGTCCTCCTCCTCGTTGGTGTAATATTTGGGGTGCACCGGCTGTGTCCCCGCCATGTGCTCTCCCCACTGTATATAAAACGTCACACGCCTGTGTCGTAGCCACGATCTGTGAGACGAGGTGAGAGAAAGCTCACGCACGAGACGATCGCTACAACGAAGGTACAATTTGAAGTTGGTACATAACTAGCCTAGACTGATTAGACCTTGAGGCTTATTTATGGAGAAGATTAGGAGAGTTTAGCCTGACATTATTTATAGTGTTTTGTGTGGTGTTGTGTCTTGCAGAGATTATGCACGGATTCAACGATGTGAGTTTTCTCCCCCTCTTCCTTGATAAGTACAGGGAAATGACCCTATTATGGCAGGCTAAACACCCCGATTACGGCAACAAACCAAAGAGGTACGCAGCCATGCTGAAACTTGTGGAATTTGTAAAGCCAAGGATGCCTACGGCAACCGTTCGTAAGTTAAGACTCAAAATTGGCAGCCTGAGGAGTGCGTATTTCAGGGAGCGCAAGAAGGTCCTGAAGTCCCAAGCATCTGGAGCTGCAGCAGATCAGGTCTATGTCCCCAAGCTCTGGTACTATGACAGGCTCCATTTTCTCAAAGACCAGGCTGATGTCACGGAGTCACTCTCGACTCCTCCTTCCACGCTTCCTTCCGCGCAGGCCACCCCTGATGAGGCATCCGAGGAGCAACCTGGGCCTTCCAGTCTGGAAGATGTGGAGGAGCCCAGCTTGAGCCAGGTATAGTAGTTTTGGAACCAATTTTTTGAAAACTAAATGATGTTCAGTTAATTCAGGATCCCCAATTGCTTAGTTCCTAACGTGTTTTGACATATCAACGGACAGTAGTGTTGGAGACATTTGGGGCAAGAATCTAAACTGCAGGGCTGAGAATTGTATGGTTTTCGATTTGTAAACATTTAGCAACAGTCACTAGATGAAAATTGTGTGTGTTTGATGACCAAATAACTCAAACTATGTCCCTTTTTCATACACAGGAAGACCTCAGCCAGGAGGAGGCTGTGGAATGTGGCAGTCAGGAGGAGGAAGGGGTTAGTGGCAGCCAAGAGGTGGGTAGTGGCAGCCAAGAGGGGGTAGGCCTAGGAGCCTGACTGTCTCCCAAGTCCCTCCCCTCCGCCTTCCCTACAAAAGGGCGAGAAGGGGGGGTGAGGAGGGAGAGTCAGCGCTCCGGCTGATCAGAGAGGCTTCAGCCTCCCTACATGCCACACCCACCTACGAGGAGACCTTTGGCTCCGTGGTTGCCATGAAAATGATGGCTATGGGAGGTGGGGCAACGCAACATGTGTGAGGATGTCATCCTCAAGGTCCTAAATAAGGGTATGGCTGGGGGGATGACCCCACTCACAAATGTTTGCAATAGTGACCTTGCTCCGCCTCCTCCTCCTCCTTCTGCCACCCCACCAGCACCACAGCCACAGCGTGCAAGGAAGCGTGGAAGGAAGACAAGAGAGTGACGACCTGGATTCAGTCTGGTCTGAGAGAAGATGGGGCCTCTCGTAGTACCAGAGCCTGGGGACCTAGATGGCATCTGCTGCAGTTCCGGATGTTTTGGACTTCAGGACCAACATACGTACTCCTCAGGCCACCAATTTTAGAAGCCTCAAAAATGATGTTTGCCGTGGGTGTCCAAGGCTTTGCAAATTCCCCAAGTTTCTCCATTGCTGCGTTCCTCTTTGGTTTGTTGCTGAGACCTAAATAAAGGTATTTTTGATTTGAAAAAAACATTGCCTATTGTGTTTTACTTTTCTACAATGACAGTTTATTTGTGAGTAGGCAGGTACATTTCACAAATCATAAAGTCCAATTAACAAGGGGCACCAACAACAAACAAACTCCTACTAAATTTAAGCAACAAATACAAATGATAATAATGTTGTTTTGCTAAGTTGAGACACACAACCCCCCTCAAAAATCTAAATAAATTATCCTGAAAATATGTATTCCAAACAAAATAAAAAAAAGACAAATCATCCCAAAAATATAACAAACATTCTTTTACAATCTGAGGAAAAATAAACATCTAGTCAAGAAATCCTGAAAAAGAATAAATAAATAAGTTTGTGAGAAGTGAGTGTGAATAGGAGCAGCTAAAACACGTCATTCTTCTTGCATTGTAAAGAAAAAGAGAATGCGCTGCATTAAAGACATTTTAACGTTGCAGCGTGACGAATGTGCTGTGTCGATTAGGAATGGTAGTTTTACCTGACCGAGCGCTTCCGTCACAGAATTTCTTCTGAGCATGCGTAGCACTTTGTCCGTCGAACTACGCTACACACGATCGGAATTGGTGTGATCGGACTTTGTTGTCGGAAAATCTATCCAGCAGGAGATAGAACTTTGTCCGTCGGACAATCCGAGGTAAACTGTCCGATGGTGCCTACACACGGTCGGAATTTCCGACAACATTGTCCGATAGGACAGAATCCATCAGAAAATCCGACCGTGTGTATGGGGCTATAGAATGGATCTCATAGTGTAGTATCATAAAAACAAGTGTCTTTATTTAAATAAAATAATAATCACAAGGTTGAAACATCAAAATAGCTGTAAACATAAATGTGTGAGCTGTCTCTTTAAACGGTATTACCTTCAAATCTAGCACCAATTGTGCAATGTGCTAAATGTTGCACCACCTTATAACATATACAGAAGTTCATGTGAAAAATTCCACGTCAACCATATACAGTAACTCACAAAAGTGAGTACACCCCTCACATTTTTGTAAATATTTTATTCTATCTTTTCATGTGACAACACTGAAGAAATTACACTTTGCTACAATGTAAAGTAGTGAGTGTACAGCTTGTATAACAGTGTACATTTGCTGTCCCCTAAAAATAACTAAACCACTGGCAACAAAAGTGAGTACACCCCTAAGTGAAAATGTTCAAATTGTGCCCAAAGTGTCAATATTTGTGTGGCCACCATTATTTTCCAGCACTGCCTTAACCCTCTTGGACATAGAGTTCACCAGAGCTTCACAGGTTGCCACTGGAGTCCTCTTCCACTCCTCCGTGACAACATCACGGAGCTGGTGGATGTTAGAGACCTTGCGTTCCCCCACCTTTCGTTTGTGGATGCTCAACAAGGTTTAGGTTTGGAGACATGCTTGGCCAGTCCATCACCTTTTCCCTCAACTTCTTCACTTCTTTAGCAAGGCAGTGGTCATGTTGGAGGTGTGTTTGGAATACTGCCCTGCGGCCCAGTCTTTGAAGGGAGGGGATCATGCTCTGCTTCAGTATGTTACAGTACATGTTGGCATTCATGGTTCCATCAATGAACTGTAGCTCCCCAGTGCCAGCAGCACTCATGCACTCGACAACCATGCAGATAAATTTGATGCAGTGTGCAGCGTATTGTCTGAGCATTGACAGGCTGACCCCCCCCCTCCAACCCTTTAACCTCTGCAGCAATTCTGGCAGCACTCATATGCCTATTTCCCAAAGACAAACTCTGGATATGATGCTGAGCATGTGCACTCAACTTCTTTGCTATGGTGAGGCTTGTTCTGAGTGGAACCTGTCCAGTTAAACCACTGTATGGTCTTGGCCACCATGCAGCAGCTCAGTTTCAGGGTCTTGGCAATCTTCTTATAGCCTAGGCCATCTTTATATAGAGCAACAATTCTTTTTTCATATCCTCAGAGTTCTTTACCATGAGGTGCCATGTTGAACTTCCAGTGACCAGTATGAGAGAGTGAGAGCGATAACAAATTTAACACACCTGCTCCTCATTCACACCTGAGTCACATGGTACCAGGGAGGGAAAATGGCTAATTGGGCCCAATTTGGACAATTTTCACTTAGGGGTTTACTCACTTTTGTTGCCCGTGGTTTAGACATTAATGGCTGTGTGTTGAGTTATTTTTAGGGGACAGCAAATTTACACTGTTATACAAGCTGTACACTGTCTACTTTACGTTGTAGCAAAGTGTCATTTCTTCACTGTTGTCACATGAAAATTATAAAATAAAATATTTACAAAAATGTGAGGGGTGTACTCACTTTTGTGAGATACTGTGTGTGTGTGTGTGTATATATATATATATATATATATATATATATATATTGATATATTGAGTCCACGCCAGATATGCCGATTTAAGGGCTTGTAGGCCCACTTTTAATAAAGAAAGAAAATGTCCATAAAACAGACGAGTTGCCCACCCAGGGGTTTCAGCTTTCCACAGCAATAATGTAAGTCAAACCAAAAATACCAAGCCACCTGGCTCTCTTTAGCAGCACGGCTGCTTCAGCCCTCTCGGCTCTTTAACAGAGTTCCTGTACACCCAGTACCTCAGCACTCTTTTCCAGCTTCCTTTTCCAGCCCACAGGCTTGGACCCTCTGTCTGCTCTCACAGACAGACCTGTGCAGACATGCACATTTCTCCCTTGCTTGCCTGGACTCCTTGGGAGGGTGGAGCCCAGAACCATAGTCAGGTGTGTACAAATAGCCCAGCACATTCACACCTGACCAGTCAGTATGCTGGTGGATCTCAAGATCTGGACCCAGGACTGGGGATTTCATCCCACCCAGATCGATTCGAAATCCCCAGGCTCCAGATCCCAAAACGGATTTTAGTAAACAATGAGGAAACTGAAAAGCCAGTTTCCTCCCAAATAAACAAATAAACTGGAGCCCCTCAACCTGCCTGGTTGAGAATCCTCAGTCCAAACACTGGTGGTGTACCCCACTACCACATATCCCCCCCCCTTTGTTTCAATCCGGAGGGAGGAACACCAGCACCCGTCATGGTTGGGACACCTCTGTGCTGGCTGTCAGCCACGTAGGCCCAACCTTTTTTCCGGGTGCGCTTCCAGGCACGTCCCACCCTGGATCTTAACAGGGTCCTATATTTTCCCACTTCTCTTGGGCCTACACTAGTCCCTTTACCAATCTTGGTACCTTTTTGCAGCTGAGGTTGATTTCTGAATTTTACGGGTCCAATACCATTAAGGTAATAAAGTGCTCCCTCAATTTCCACTAGACCACCCCTTTTCTCTTTACTAAATTTAGAAGGAACCACATTTTTAAACACTGGTTTAATGATAAGTGGGGGCTCTTTTATTAGGGTGACACTGGTCTCTCTCTGTACTCCAAGTACGGGCACCCTCTTACTGTCCAGACTTAGCGTCACTCTTTTCCTCATGTACATTGCATGCTTATTTTTGTCAGTTTCATCAGTAACATCCTCATATGACTGCAGCCTCATCCTAGTCTCCCTCTGAAGGACATACTGACTGTCTTGCGACTTTATGGTTTTAAAGTCATGCGACACCTTGCTGAGCTTTGGGCCATTTCCCTCCGACCATTGTTTACCACGGTCCTTCTCAGATCTTAGAAGTTTCTCAAACCTCAGGAAATCTTCCCCAGAACTAACCTCCTGAACCGGTAGGGGGCCTAAATTCTGCTGTACCTTTTACCTCTCCTGTGTCAATCATACCATTCCCTATCTCATTACAATTTTCAGGGTTTGCTACAACCAGATCAACTTGACCAAGATCTTCAGGTCTACCATTATTTTTGTTGTCACCCATGGTAACCAAACCCTTACAAATTGACAATGAGCTGCATTTTTAATCACGGTCAGAAATATCAATGCATCTGTCATATTTCATTTCACGCATGTTCGGCAGGGCAGTGTCTGAAGAGGAACTGCATCCAGCGGAGTGGTTGTCTGCGGTAGCTTCACTATCCACCAACTCCACTGGTAGGAGATCCTCTGCCAACAACTGTCCTGACTCCTGACCATCATCCCATAAAACATTTGGACCTGTGACTACAATCACTTCATTTATTGCTGTGCCATCCGGCACTTACACCAACACATTTGGCACGGCATTATCCATTATCACATCATTTGGCCCTTTGTGGATCACAGATATGATCTCTTCTGTGCGTTTGCCCTTATTTGGCGTTTCCATCTCATGAACACCATCATCTGCAGTAGCAAGTGCACCCTTGCATAAAAGTTGCTCTGCAGGTCCTTCATCTGGCACTGCAGAAGTCATGTCTGCTCCACTTTTACCAACAGAGGCCTTCTCCAACAAAGCCAACAGGCTTTTTGTCCACCTGTCCCAGTCTGTTATCCCTGTGCTCCCAGAGGTACCAAGCAGTACCGCTCCTACTGCACAAGGAGACCCAGAGGGACAGAGTGGTTCAGCAACAGACACATTGCACATATCACTTTGGTTCATATAAGATTTTGGCACTACATTTTTAACCATAGCAGACTGCAATGCCACACCTTCACCACCTTGCTCTGGTGGCGCTTCATTAAACGCATTAAAGCTTTGATACCGGTCGTTGCCAGACTGCATTAACCCATTTCCACCATGAGTGTTTTCAAACATTTCAGTTGTAACATTTAACATCCTGTCATCACTATGTTCAGGTACCCTCTTATCCTTCAGAGAAGCACCAAAGCTGTTCCAGGCAACCTCCGCCTTCAAAACGCAGAGCTCCCTGGGGGTTTCTAGGGACACCTCTGTGGCCTTCTTCACAGTTGCTAGGGGAGATAGCACATCTTTAACCGCATTCACAGCAAGGTTATCTCTAGTGAGCTGAACTAGCCCATTAGCAACTGGACCATTCACTTTAGCCAACACAATATTAGCAGTTATACCCATCATATTGTCACATTCAAGTTTACCACTTGCCTCCCCACTGGACAGGGCACTGCAGAGAGGCAAGTCCTTTTTCAAACAGACAGTGGATCTCCCATTTGGGGTCACTTCCACTCCAGTGTGCACATATTCAGTCTCTTCTATGCATTTACCAGCACCAGTCTTTTTCAACATCAACCCAGCGGTTCCAGACATTATTTCATTAAAGACAGTCTTACCCACCGCAGTAGTAGGGGTCACCATCTTCATTTGAGTACGTTGTCTCACAAACCAGTCCTCTTCTGTACTTTTACTGGCCCACTCTCCCTGGTGGCCACTGGATGAAATTACAGCAGGCATCTCCAACTGTTTAGCACCCCCTGCCGACACAACAGGAAAATCCTCGTTGCCAGGGGTGACTGCAAACATATTTGCACAGGAATCTGGGCCTGGAGATAAAGACCTTTGCTCAGGAACACCATCTCCAGTGGTATCCCATAACCTAGGGCAAAAAAAACACGTCGTGCCCCAGATGTCTACATTCCAGGCATGGTACTGGATGTTTTTCTTTTTCAGGTAACCTTCCTCCTGGTAATTTTGAAATGCATACACATCTTTAGGTGGATGCTTAGCTACATATGCCCTGTAGCTCCTCCTTTCCTTTGGCAATCTTTCTCCCGTTGCCAGAGACCGCACTCTCCCAGCAGAGCTTTGCTGATTCTCCAAAACTCATTGATGCATTGTGGCTTTCAACTTGCCACGACTCTCTGCAGGCAATACTTTTCTCATATGGTCTGCAGACTTGACATCACAGCCATTGCTATGGGCAACCACATACCTCTCCAACTTCCGGTCAGGCTGTCGGTCTATGATGCGATGGAACTCTCCTCTAAAAAGGATTTCCTCTTTAAACTTGCGGTAGTCATCCTGGTCACCGTCCATCAAATGGTACACCGACCGGAACTCTATCCGTAATAAGGTTTGCAGTAGTTTTGGCCACCAGTCCCTAGGCCATTTTCTCTTTACAGCAACTTTTTCAAATCTTACAAGGAAGTCCCCAACCTCCTCTGTAGGCAGCATGGGTTGCATATAGTCAGAGGCCAAGATTTGAGCCCCTTGCACTGCGCCACACTCTTTGCGATTCCACTTGAACCATTCATTCACTGTCTCACACATCACTGGCCCCTTTTGACTGGCCCTCCAAGGTGGAGACATCTTCTCAGGCCACGCTGAGCTCACTTCATTTAACATGAACTTCTTGTGTTTTGACTGCCACATCCTTGCAGTCACATGCACAGCAGCTTGTTACACAGTTCACAGCATAAAAAAAAAAAATTCTCACAGGTGCACTTCCTGCACACAATGCAACACAGTCAATTGAACTCTTGCACAATGCAGTTTGCCTGGCTGCCACACACAGCTAGCAGCAGTACCTGAAATGACTCACTACTGGCGCGGAGACCGGATTTCACCGTCTGTATGCCCGCATTCGGACACCACTTGTAACATCGGGGGATGTTTTTAGCATAAGGGTAGAGCTTACCAGTGAGCTGAGTCCACGCCAGATATGCCGATTTAAGGGCTTGTAGGCCCACTTTTATTAAAGAAAGAAAATGTCCATAAAACAGACGAGTTGCCCACCCAGGGGTTTCAGCTTTCCACAGCAATAATGTAAGTCAAACCAAAAATACCAAGCCACCTGGCTCTCTTTAGCAGCACGGCTGCTCAGACTTGTGCTTCAGCCCTCTCGGCTCTTTAACAGAGTTCCTGTACACCCAGTACCTCAGCACTCTTTTCCAGCTTTCTTTTACAGCCCACAGGCTTGGACCCTCTGTCTGCTCTCACAGACAGATCTGTGCAGACATGCACACTTCTCCCTTGCTTGCCTGGACTCCTCGGGAGCGTGGAGCCCAGAACCATGGTCAGGTGTGTACAAATAGCCCAGCACACACACACCTGACCAGTCAGTATGCTGGTGGATCTCAAGATCTGGACCCAGGACTGGGGATTTCATCCCACCCGGATCGCTACGAAATCCCCGGGCTCCAGATCCCAAAACGGATTTTAGTAAACAATGAGGAAACTGAAAAGCCAGTTTCCTCCCAAATAAACAAATAAACTGGAGCCCCTCAACCTGCCTGGTTGAAAATCCTCTGTCCGAAAAATGGTGGCGTACCCCACTACCACAATATATATATATATGTGTGTGTGTATATATGTATGTATGTGTGTGTGTATATGTATGTATGTATGCGCCGTGAGTCGAGGTGTAAGCCCCACCATCCAAGTGGACATAGGGCTACATGAATTTAAAGGGCCCCTCGCGGGCTCGCTTCGCTCGCCAAGCTTCGGGCACGGCCTCGCTGCGCTCGGCTCTTTTATATTCTAACTCTATGTCCACTTGGATGGTGGGGCTTGAAAGTGGACTCACGGCGCAGGTGCCGTTCATCTTTGGCAATTTTCGGAATCTGGTTGTCCTGTGTACTGCGCATGCGCAGTACACAGCGGACACTTTCTGATGGGGGACAGAAAATGACAGTACACTGGGTCATACATGAACAAACAGGAACATCGGATCAGGTCTTGGTGGGTCAGGAAGAAGCTGAAGATCATCCAGCACTGTTTACAGTGACAGAGCAGTTTAAATAGGCCACTGGGCGCCAAGCTCTAATTGGTGTGTGCACACGCTCGATGAACTGGCATTGCGGGCATTATGTTGGTCTTTTGCTTATGAATATTAGCATGAGTGCAATGTGTACGAGCATGAGCAGGCATCCACACTGGCCTTTTAGTGGTGGAGGTCAGGTTTACCTTACATTGCCCCCCCAATGGGCAGCCTCCGGATGCCCATCTGAGACATCTTTGCAGGATGGGTTTGAAGAAACTTCCTTACTAGCCTTGGAGCATGGACATTGTCTTCTGGTTCCCACAAGCTCTCCTCAGGACTGTACTCTTTCCATTTGATCAAATACTGAATGTGGCCACCCCTCCTACTACAATCTATAACGGACTAAATTTCATATTCTTCTTCGTCATCAATAATAACTGGTGCTGGAGGGCAGGGAAGGGATCTGGTACAGTAGGCTTCAGTAAAGATACATGAAAAACCGGATGAATCTTATACTTTTCTGGAAGCAAAAGTTCATAAATTGTTGGATTTATTTTTCTCTTTACAGCAAATGGACCTTGTACTTGGGAGCCAATTTTTTGGAAGGACAAGCCATTTTCAGATTAGTGGTTGATAACCAAACCATGTCACCTGGTTTAAGATCCAGATCACCCCTTCTCTTTCTATCAAATAATTTTTTGTTGTCCTGTTGGGCCTTGGCAATAGCTTCCTGTAGAATTTTATTGTTGGTTTGTAGAAACAACAGTCGCTCCTGGACTGCTGGAACAGAAGAATCAAAGACTGCATCAGGTAAAAAAGAGGGGTTGAATCCGAAGTTTGCGAAGAATGGCGTTTGACCTGTGGCTGAGTGGACAGAATCGTTGTAAGTGAATTCTGCTAGTGGAAGAAGCAAAGCCCAGTCATCTTGTGCAAAAGAAGAAAAACACTGAAGATATTGTTCTGGGGTCTTATTTCTACGTTCTGTCTAACCATTTATCTGGGGATGATATGCTGAAGATAACCATGACTCAATTTTACGTGCATTACAAAGTTCTTTCCAAAATTTTGACGTAAACTGCACTCCACGGTCAGAATTATACTCCGAGGAACCCCATGCAACCGTACTATCTCCTTGATAAATACTTGTACAGTCTCTAAAGCAGATGGTGTTCCAATCATTGGTATAAAGTGTGCCATTTTGGATAGCCTATCAACTATCACAAAAATAGTGGTAAAACTTTCAGAAGGTGGGAGCTCGACAATGAAGTCCACGTTAATCGTCTCCTAGGGCTTGCTAGGAATGGGCAAGGGTCTTAACAAACCCCAAACTTTGGTCTTGTCTCCTTTGCTCCAGGTACAAATCTCAAAGCTCCTCACATCATTATGACAATCAAGTCTCAGGCCGGGCCACCAGAAGGATCATTGTAACAGCTCCAAAATCTTACGGATCCCAAAATGCCCTGCCAACGGGTGGGGATGGAATAGATTTAAGGTTGACTGGCGCAAACTTGAGGGTACAAAAACTCTTCTTCTGCTCATGGAAGAACAATCCATCCCGTTCTTGCAACTGGAAGTCCTGCGGTGGCCCCTCCTCCCTAGAAGCTTGTTTAAGCTGTGACACCAAATCTCCTTGCAGTAACAGAAAATGTTGTGGATATAGGGTGGTATCGGGTTGGGTAACTTCCTTTTCTTCCAGAAACATACGTGACAAGGCTCAGGTTTCCCATTCTTAGAGCCTGGTCTGTAGGTTATATGGAATGTAAATCATGAGAAAAACAAGGCCCACCTGGCCTGAGATGGCTTTAGGCGTTTGGCTGTATGGAGGTATTCCAAATTTTTGTGCTCAGTAAAAATAAGGATTTGGTGACTTGCTCCCTCAAGCAGATAACGCCATTCCTCTAGAGAGGCCTTGATGGCAAGTAACTCACGATCTCCCACATCATAATTTTTCTCTGAAGGGCTGAGTTTCCTAGAGAAGAAGGCCAAGGCGTGCAGGAGAGATTTAGCACCTTGTCATTGGGATAAGATGGCGCTCACTATGTTCTCAGAAGCATCCACCTCAAGAACATGGGGTAATGCAGGGTCAGGATGTTGTAAAATTGGTGCTGATGTAAAGAGAATTTTCAATTTATCAAAGGTGAGTTGCACTGCTGGAGTCCACTGAAATTGGGTGTTATGCTTAGTAAGCTGAGTGATGGGGCTGATGATAGCTGAAAAGATTTTGATAAATTTACGATAAAAGTTAGCAAATCCAATAAATATCTGGGTTCCCTTTCGATCAGTTGGCACTGGCCACTCAAGGATGGCACTAACTTTGTGTGGGTCCATTGCGATGCCTGATGTTGAGATAATAAGCCCCAGGAACTGGATCGTTTCTTTCACTAACTCACATTTTTCCGCCTTTGCGTATAACTGGTGAGGACCTTTTGAGGACCTTTTTAACTTGCAGCCAGTGTTCCTCTATGGAAGGGGAGAATATGAGTATATCGTCGAGATGCACAATCATGAAGAGGTCAAGAAAGTCTCTAAAAACATTGTTGACAAGATGCTGAAAAGTAGCTGGGGCATTACATAGCCCAAAAGGCATAACTAAATATTCAAAGTGCCCAAAACAGGTACGGAAGGCCGTTTTCCATTCACCCCCTTTCTGAATTCTTAGAAGATTATATGCACCCCGTAGGTCAAGTTTCATTAATACTTTTGCTGCTCTGAAGTGCTGGAAAAGTTCTGGAACAAGTGGAAGAGGGTATCTGTTCTTAACGGTTATTTTGTTTATTTCTCTATAGTCCACACAAGGTCTCAAAGTGTGATCTTTTTTTTCAACAAAAAATATGCCAGCCCAAGCAGGCGATGTGAATGGATTGATAAATCCCCTTTCCAGGTTTTCATCAATGTATAGGCGCAACACCTCCAGCACAAGTTCTGATAAAGGAAAAATCCATCCAAATGGGATCTCTGCCCCTGGTAGCAATTCGATCGGGCAATCATATGGCCGATGGGGAGGCACAGTCTCGACCTTCTTCAAAAACATCCAAGAAATCATGGTAAACAGGTGGGACATGATGTGAAACGTCCAGACGAAGCTACGCAACCTCCTCAGTGAAACGCATTGACGTCACCAGCGTCACGTGACGCCGCTTCTTAGCAGTTTCCCGGAAGTAAGCCTACGGCGAGTTTGAGAGACGGTGAATCAGAGAGCCTTTGGTAGATGACACACGGAGCCGCAGCATAGGAGGAGAGCAACGTAAAAGCGAAAAAGGGTGGAAACTACTAGCGCTGTTGAGCACCAATAACATACCTAACAGAACTCTTACAACATCATCTATGAGATCCGGTATATGAATTTGTCTTTGTGGGACCATCACTCCTCCAATATTATTCACTGGATACAGCAACACCGTGGATAAGGTATTGTATGGCATATTTCCTTTCACACATATTGCCAATACAGGCGTGCTATATGGATATTATATTAGCCTCATACCCAGTACCATATTAGAGTTATCCAGTTTACCAGGGACTACTAATTGGACAGTGACTATATCAGGTTACCCACTGTGACATGACCTTTTCATAGGTCCACCTTGGATCCCCATATATTCATAATCATTTCCGCTCTTCACGAGTCCTGTGTACCAGTATTGATTTCCAGATAATGGTCAATAACCTTTGATACACGGCTACCAGTGGCTTTGGGAACTATTCACCAGCAATTAAATTTAGCATCTTTACAGGACTTCCCAACCACCAGAATTAGTCCCTCTCCTCTTTCCCCTACCCCCTCTCTCTCCCTGCATACTATATGCTTGAGCCTTCCAGGGACCTCTGTGCGGATATCTCTGCCTATCAGCATATTAATGCTATAGCACATATACATCGATTAGATGTGGCAGGGACACCCGCACACAGACCCTTGGTGTCCGGACGCTTTGTTATATGTTGTATGTATTCAGTGTTTTGTGTTTAATGGTCCCTTTGTTGCCACATCCAGAACATGCATGACATGGTATTTCTGGATGCTATTTAGCTGCACATGTCCACATTTTTACCTACCATTGTGGAGTGGTTTGTACTTTTTGTAAAATTCATAATACATTTTTACCATTTATCTTCACATTGCACGTTGTGGCACTTATTTTGGTCCTCTGGTTCCTGCCAGTCTAGACAGGAACAAACCAGGTTTTTTGATAGATATGAAGTCTCTGGTTGCAGCTCCATTAGGTGTGCTGTGGTGGTGACGGCTTGAGGAAAACAGTGCTGCTGGCAGTAGGTGGTAGGAAAAGACACAGTTCCAGATTGCCAGTTTTTTTGGGGGGTTGTGTGTCTGCAACCATGGAATCCCCAGAATGATGGGAAACAAGGGAGATGGGATAATGTCCAGGTTTAGGTATTCAGAATGATCCAAAGAGGTTACTGCCAGTAGGGGACA
This sequence comes from Lithobates sylvaticus, assembly GCA_028564925.1. NCBI lineage: Eukaryota > Metazoa > Chordata > Amphibia > Anura > Ranidae > Lithobates > Lithobates sylvaticus. The sequence goes on from CM053031.1 coordinate 159,018,385, forward strand.
AGTTTCTTGCGTGACAGGTCCTGACTTGAGATTTGAGCCATCCGCCAGATTAACTTTTAAATGCTGCATCTTAGTTTGCATTGAGACTTGAGGTTGTTTGTCAAAGGTGTAGTCCATAAAACAACTGCAGGCTCCGGAATCAATAATAGCTTGGGTTTGGATGCTCCTTCCCGGTAGCTGCAGAAAGAGCGTCAACAGAAGATGAGAGGAAATGTTTTTTTACAGGACAGCTGGAAGCATCAGGAGCATGGACAGTCTTTTGTATGGGGCAGTTGCAGAGATAATTACCAACGCCACCACAGTAAAGGCATAAGTCATTTTGCCGGTGTCTAATGCCCCGTACACACGGTCGGACATTCTGACGTCAAAATACATCTGATTTTTTCTGACGGATTTTGGGCCAAACTTGTCTTGCATACACACGGTCGCACAAAGTCGTTCTGAAGGAGGTGACATACAATACGTACGCGGGACTATAAACGGGCCAGTAGCCAATAGCTTTGGTCTTTCGGGTAGCTGGCTGGTGATGTCCCCTCTGTAGGTAGGTAGAGCTGACAGTCAAAGTCCTTGGAGCAAGAAGTAGAAGAATCTGATGGCCTTGCTATCAAGTTATGAAATCATGCTGGATGCAGGACGGCCCAGTATCTCAATTGCATATTGGGCAGGCGGGTTATTCTCATGACCCAGTAAACAGTGGATCGTCAACTGGAAAGCTCTCCATGTCTATTTCCGCCCCTAGATAAGCTTCCATCATATGATGCAGACGCTGGGATGTTTAAGCTGACAGTCCTGGGTGGTGAGGACTAAAAATTTTGGAAAAGGCATCACTGAGGCAACCTTCTCTCTTGACCAACAGAACCCTCAAAACTACGTTTTCCACCAGACTGTAACCTACCAGAGTTGGGAAAGGCATTACATAAACTCCTCTATAAGGTGTCCTCAAGAGATTTCATCTTCTGCTCCCTCTGTGGGGATGGGATGACTTCCAAGACTTTCCCCTTGTAAAGGTGGTCAAGGAGGGTTGCCAACCAATAGTGATCCTTCTCCTTGATGCCACAGATTCTTGGGCCCTTCGCAGGCTTTGAAGAATAAGGGATCCCATGCACCACCAAGTTTGCAGAGGCATGAGAAGCAAACTCCTCACACAGACACACTCCACTGACACTACAATATACTGCAGTAAAACTGCACTAACACACTGCAATATACTGTGGTAAATGTGCACTAATGCACTGAAATATACTCCATAAATGTGCACCTACGCTCTGAAATATACTGTGTTAAATGTGCAGTAACACACTGCGTTAAATGTGCAGTAATGCACCGGAATATACTTTGTTAAACGTACACTAACGCACTGAAATATTCTTTGTTGAATGTGCAGTAACGCACTGAATTATACAGAGTTAAACGTGCAGTAACGCACTGATTTATACTGCATTAAACGTGCAGTAACGCACTGAAATATACTGCATTAAACATGCAGTTAACACATTGAAATATACTGCAGGAAACCTACCCTGACAAAATAAAATTACACTGAAGTAAAAATGAATGGTCACACTACACCCACGCTGCACAATCCCTAGATTCACACTAAACTGATATTCTACACTTACAAATGAATTATAATACACTATAGCACACTAACTCGCTAGTAGCACTGAACAGATCCCTGTGTCACATGCCAATATCACACTGCAAATGGCTGCTATGGGGAGAATATTTTTAAAGTGTGGGGCCGGACTAAGAGCAATTAGCTGTGATTGGATAGAGTCATCATTACTTTCTCCAATCATGGCTCTGACAGTGCTATGTGCCCTGATTGGGCAAAGCTTTCATTACTTTAGCCAATCAGGGCTTCCAATACACTGTGTGGCGATGCAGTGAATTATGTTCGTTCAGCGAGCTGAACAAATGGTTGAACTCCCCGATAATTCGGGTATTCGTCGAACAGGCGAACAGCCAATGTTTGGCCCATACTCATGCTTGGCCCAAACTGGTCATCCCCATTTCTATTTAGAAGTAATGGAAATTGTCAGCCGAACAGTTTTTTCTATCGTGATTAGGGTTGAGCGAACCCGAACTGTAAAGTTCGGGTCCGTACCGGACTTTTGGGTGTTCGGGACCCGGACCCGAACCCGAACTATTGGCTGTAAGTTCGGGTTCAGGTCCGGTGTTCGGCGCTGTATTGGCGCCATTTTAACAGCTGCAGGGCAGCCAATCGACGATCGTTTCACTAGTGTGCCCTTAGAAGCCATCACAGCCATGCTTACTAATGGCATGGCTGTGATTGGGCAGTGCAGCATGTGACCCAGCCTCTATATATAGTCCAGACACACAGCACACAGCGTCATTCTGCTATAGACAGGTTCCTGTGCTGCTGAGAGGATTTTAGGAGTTGTGTGATTCAGTCAGTCAGGCAGTCAGCATTCCTTAACTTTGCTTCTAATTAGTTAGATCAGTGAGCGATCTACATGGCTAGAGTAGAGTAGGGAGTTTCTTTAGTAAGGAAGAGAAAGAGGCAGAGAGAATTATTGAAGAGATTCCTAAATCAATTGTACCCTGGCTGGGGTGCAGTGCACAGTCTTTTAACAGTGCCATGAGGCCAGTGCCAGACAAAATATAAAAGTTTTACCTGCGAGCTCAGTGCACCATTAGGACCAACACTGCATATACTAAGAGATACACCATAGTCTGTGTGTATTCTGCTATTAGAAAAACATTGCATAAAAATTTAATTTTGCTTTTTTTTTGTTTTTCCCAATAGCATTTTCTGCGTGTTCATACATACATCATACATACACGCTGTAGACACTATCCGTGTATTCTGATATTGCAAAAACATTGCAAAAAACTTAAATTTTGCTGTTTTTTTTTTCCCAATAGCATTTTCTGCGTTTTCATAAATGCTTTACATACTGTCCGTGTATTCTGATTTTGGAAAAACATTGCAAAAAAAATAATTTTGCAGGGTTTTTTTTTTCCCCAATAGCATTTTCTGCGTTTTCATAAACGCTTTACATACTGTCCATGTATTCTGATATTGGAAAAACATTGCAAAAAAATTTAATTTTGCAGTGTTTTTTTTCCCCCAATAGCATTTTCTGCGTTTTCATACATACACGCTGTAGACACTATCCGTGTATTCTGATATTGCAAAAACATTGCAAAAAAATAAAATTTTGCAGTGTTTTTTTTCCCCAATAGCATTTTCTGCGTTTTCATAAACGCTTTACATACTGTCCGTGTATTCTGATATTGGAAAAACATTGCAAAAATTTTTTATTTTGCAGTGGTTTTTTTTCTTCCCAATAGCATTTCCTGGTGCCTCCATGGCAGTATACCTGTGATAGCTCCGCCCCGGAGTCCTCCCCTCAGGATAGTTAATAGCTTATAAAAATGACCCCTGTGTCCCTCCTTAGCATTCTCCTTTTTTTCCTCATACCTGAAGGATAGTATTCTGTGCGTGTCCTACCTCTGCCCTGTGCAGCTTCCGTCTGGGTTCAGGCCTCTCCCAGATGCAGTCCCCGGTCTTGGGTTGCTAACAGCGCTGATAAGCGGGGAAGCTTATTGGGGTAGCAGCAGCTTCCTAATTTGGGGCGACAGACTGCAGACAGGCATTGCTGGGCTCCGTGGAGGCAGGTAGGGGCTCATGGGAGCCTTTCTCTTTCTTTCTTCCCACTCCCTTCCCTTCATCCCTTTGGGTATACCTAGGCTATGTTTCACATGTATTTCCAGGAGTTTGAATTCCTAGGCAAGCGCTAGAGCGCAGAGCGCTGTCCCTCTGCATAGCTTTATCTCTATGGTCTGCGTCGGGTTGGGCGGCGTGTCGTGCGGCGCATGCGCAAACGGCGGATGCGGACGGCGCCATCTTGGATGTGGGAAAAGAGCTATTTTCTTTCCCTTAGTTAACCTGACATGGAGGGGGGGGCGGGAGACGGCGGTAGTCTCCTCCCCCTTCTCCTATTTAAAAGTCAGTGGGCTCAGTAGGCAGCAGGCTCTCTTGGGAACAGGTCACACCTGAAGAGTGCTCCTGCGCTGCTCTGCCTTGGTCAAAAGTAAGTGAAATCTCTTCCTCTGGAGGCTCCCTATCTATTAAATGTTTTTTTGATATATACATAGATTAAAATTTTACATTTTTTCTACTCTATGGCGGGGATATGTTCTTGGTGTCTGATTTTTTTATTGGGGGAAAATATATAAAAAAAAAAAGAAAAGAGAGGGAGGGGGGCAGAGATATATAAATATATACATATATATATTTAGCCTTGGGAGGCAGTAGCATGTTTTATTCATCTGTCCTTCCGTCTATTTCTCAGTCTCTGTCCAGTCACCTATCTGCCCTTGCCCGCCTCTGCAAAAATGAGCCGGCCGCCTTTTGATCAAGACCCTCGCTTCCTTAGGTAAGGGCACGTGCAGCCATGTATGGAGTGTGTGTCCGTGTGTGTATATATATATATATATATATATATATATATATATATATATGTGTGTGTGTGTGTGTGTGTGTGTGTGTGTATATATATATATATATACTTCCATACATGGAGGTCGGTTGTACATATATGTGTATATATGGAAAAAAAAAAAAGATTCTAAAAGAGTGCCTTGTGCTGTTACTTTCGTTTCAGCCCTATACACCAGAATACGTCTAACCAGACTTCTGGCCACCACAGTGGACGCTCCCACCCTATCTCAGGGCACAGTCGCTCAGCCAGTTCCCGACACCATTCCAAAGGGAAATCCTCTTCCAAAAGGCACAGATCCATCAGTCCATCTAGAAGAGGGGGATGCAGAGCATGTGGGGCGGCCCCTTTACCAGATAAACAAATCTGCAGAGACTGTTTACAGGGGTACGCTAGCCAGGAGAGGGCCGAAGTGGACCAGGTTACAGACCTAATCAAAAGGGTAGTCAAGGACTCTCTGGTTGAAATAATGCAATCAAACCCTGCTATGCAGTATATCCCTGGTGCCCAGGTACAGCCTTCGGATACAGCCACTCCAGGCCCGTCCGCGGACCGGGCGGGCCCCGCTCGGGATCTTCCTCCCGCAGTAGGCGATAGGGGCGACTCGGATGATTCTCTGGATGAATCAGACCCCTCCGGCTTCAATTTTGGGCTAGTCCAGCCATTTGTGGTGGCAGTCAAGCAAGCCATTGGTTGGGAGGAAGCAGAGGAGCCCCCCAAGAAAAACAAGTCTTTCTTTCCATTTCTGAAGAAAAAACAAAACTTCTTTCCCTTCCTGGAAGAACTGAAAGATCTAGTGGAGGGGGAATGGAAGCGAACGGATAAACGTTTTTCCGTGAACAAGCTTCAGAAACTTTACCCGTTGGCAGAATCGGATGCTTCTCTCCTGGATACTCCCCTGATAGTTGACGCTGCGGTTGTGCGTCTGGCCAAGAATGTCACCTTACCGATGGAAGACTCAACATCCTTTAAAGACCCGCTTGACAGGCGCATAGATGCCGATCTGAGGAAAACTTACCAATTAGCGGGTGGGGCCTGTAGGCCGGCGATCGCCTTGGCCTCAGTGTCTAGCGCAGTCAAGGTATGGACCGAAAATATCGAGGTGGCCATTCGGGAGGATGTGCCAAAAGAAGATATTATAAAGGCCTTGGATGAGCTCAAACTATCAGCCGACTTTATTGGAGAGGCCGCGATCGATTCTATGAGATAATCAGCCAGAGCGATGCTGCACGCGGTCATGGCCAAACGGGCGTTATGGCTGAAGCCATGGGCAGCGGACGCGGCATCAAAACAGAATTGGTGCAAAATTCCGTATGATGGGAAGACGCTTTTCGGGGAGAAGCTAGAGAAGGCGATCTCGAGAGTGACCGGGGGGAAATCGGGGTTACTCCCCCAAGATAGGAGAGTAAGACGCTCTCGGGTAGTTTCTTCCAAGTTCCAGTGGTCCAGGAACAAGAACTTTAACAATTTCCGGCAAAACAGGGACTCCAAAAAGAACTGGAGAAGTACCCAGGCGACCTTTTTAAAAGTGAACAGAGAAGTCTCCCCGGTGCCTCAGAGGGGACGAAGTCCTTTTGACAAGAACCCACCCTCACCAGTAGGGGCCAGATTGAGGGAGTTTGCGGAGGTCTGGAGACACAAGTGCAGAGACCCGTGGGTGGTCTCTACAGTCAGGTTTGGACATTTTTGGACTTTCCTGGAAGGGCCTCCACAGGACTCATTCAGCCCAACAAGGGTTCCGACATCGCCTTAAAAGGCAGAAGCGCTGCAAAGGTACCTCCAACTCCTGGGGGCTCAGCAGGCGGTAATACCTGTCCCTCCCTCCGAGAGATTCACAGGTTTCTACTCTCCGCTCTTTCTCACCCCCAAAAGGGGAGGAGAGTGGAGACCGGTAGTGGATCTAAAGAGACTAAACCGTTTTATTCCGCTCGACTCTTTCAAAATGGAGTCCCTACAGACTATCATCCAGTCGATCCTACCAGGAGACTGGATGATCTCGGTAGATTTACAAGATGCATACTTCCATGTGCCCATTCTACCGGCTTTCCAGAAATACCTGAGAGTAGCAGTTGGCTCAGCACACCTCCAATTTCAATGCCTTCCGTTTGGCCTATGCACATCACCCAGAATTTTTTCAAAAGTACTGATAGCAGTTCTGGCACCTCTCAGGGAAAAGGGTCTTCGTGTCTTCCATTTTTTAGACGACATTCTTCTCCTAGCATCCGGCCTGGACCAGCTGCTAGGGCACAGACAGGTGCTTCTGGCTACCCTAGAAGAATTTGGATGGCTAATAAACCCCAAGAAGAGCGTCCTTGCCCCAACTCAAGCAATGATCTATCTGGGGGCCCTCTTCGACACCAAGGCAGGTACGGTTCGCCTTCCCCCTCAGAAGGTAATGGCGATTACTCAGAAAATGGTACATGTAAGATCTCTGTCCCATCTACAAGTGACGGATTGTCTAAGCCTAATAGGGACTATGTCAGCATGCATACCAATTGTACCCTGGGCCCACTGGCATTTGAGGACCTTTCAGTGGGGCTTCTTGACACAGTGGAGGAGGAAGTCACTGCACCAAATGATACTGATCTCAGCTCCCATGAAGAGGGGCCTTCTCTGGTGGACAAAAGAAGATTTCATCTCGAAACCCCGTCTCCTGCGATCCCCCTCTTGGACCATTCTTACCACAGACGCAAGTTCAAGAGGGTGGGGAGCACACTGCGATCACCTGGAGATACAGGGGAAATGGGAAGTTCCCACAGAGGGAATAGTCTCCAATATTCTGGAGTTGAGGGCGGTTTACTTGGCTCTATTGAATCTGGGGAAACATCTGCTACAGAAACAAGTCCTGGTCCGATTAGACAACAGAGCGGCGGTAGCCTATATTCAGCGGCAGGGAGGGACCCACAGCATCTCATTGTTAAAAGAAGTGGAACCTATTATGCTGTGGGCGGAAAAGAACCTGACAGAGTTGAAGGCAGTCTACCTCCCAGGCCATCTGAACCAGCAGGCGGACCATCTATCTCGCTGCTTTCAGCACAACAACGAATGGGCCCTACACCCGGCAGTGTTCAACTGGATCATGGACCGTCAGGATCCCACAGAAATAGACCTATTCGCCTCCTCAGCGAACGCGAAGCTACCGAGATTCATATCACGCCTACCTCATCCCGAGGCGGAAGCAGTGGATGCTCTATCGAGCCCATGGCTTTGCAAGACAGCGTATGCCTTTCCTCCAAGACCGTTAATCATGAAGTTCCTGCTCCGGTTAACAAGGGAGCCAGTCACGGTGGTGGCAATCCTTCCCTACTGGCCAAGGAGGCCATGGTTCTCTTGGGCAATGAACCTCAGCTTATGTGCCCTGCTCAAAATTCCGGTATTCCCACAACTGCTCTCACAGGGGAAGTTCATTCATCCAGCACCACACAAGTTGAACCTTCATGTCTGGATCTTGAACGGGAAAGATTCCAATCCATGGGATGCTCGGCAGGGGTGATCTTGACTCTCTTAAAAGCTAGGAAGCCCTCTACGAACTACATTTACTCTAGGATATGGAATAGGTTCAAACAATTTTCGGAAGACAGGCAGGCAGACCCAACAAGGCCGTCTACCGCAGTAATCCTAGAGTTTTTGCAGTCGGGATTAGATCTGGGCCTCAGCCTAAGCTCATTAAAGGTTCAGGTGGCGGCAATTTCCGCAAGTACCCAGAAGCGGTGGCCAGAAGATATTCTCATCGCCCAATTCTTGAAAGCGGTCAAAAAGATTCGCCCACCATCAAAACGAGCCTTCCCAGCATGGGATCTACCTCTAATCCTGGAAGGTCTGATGGCCCAACCATTCATCCCTCTGGAAACCGCGTCACTTTGGAACTTGACTCTTAAGACTGTCTTCCTGGTGGCAATAACTTCAGGAAGGAGGGCTTCAGAATTGCAAGCTTTAGGTGCAGGGGAAGAGCACGTAGCCTTCTTCCCGGATAGAGTAGAACTAAGGACGGTGCAAGGTTTTGTGCCTAAGGTCTCATCCCGTGCCACTCTCTCAGAGGCCTGGGCACTACCTACGTTTACAGATCCTCATTCAGGAACACAACAGGAACTGGACATTTCCAAAGTGCTAACGCAATACCTGCAGGTCACAAACCCCTTCAGAACATCAGACAGGCTATTCATACTACCATGGGGCAGAAGCAGGGGGAAGGAGGCTACAACTAGAACGATTGCTTCTTGGATCTGTAAATGAATCCATAAGGTGTATAGGGCAAGAGGGCTGGATCCACCAATGGTTAAAGCCCATTCTACAAGGGCAGTTGCTTCATCATGGGCAGCAAGGGCAAGCGTATCCTTGGAGACCATTTGCAGAGCAGCCACATGGACGACACCAAACACGTTCATGCGACACTATAGGATTGACCCAGGGGTGCTCACTTCGGTGGAATTCGGAAGAAGGACAATTGAGTCAGCTGTAGCTGGTCCTTAAATAAAATTTTCTTTGAAGCAGTACTCACCCTTGTTTTCAGCTATTTATTGTATCACAGGTATACTGCCATGGAGGCACCAGAAAAACGGAAAATTGTATCATACTTACCGTAATTTTCCTTTCCTGGTGCCTATCCATGGCAGTATACATGGCCCTCCCTTCTTTGGTATTCGATATAATTGGAGAATGCTAAGGAGGGACACGGGGGTCATTTTTATAAGCTATTAACTATCCTGAGGGGAGGACTCCGGGGCGGAGCTATCACAGGTATACTGCCATGGATAGGCACCAGGAAAGGAAAATTACGGTAAGTATGATACAATTTTCCATTTTTCTGCGTTTTCATAAACGCTTTAGACACTATCCGTGTATTCTGATATTGGAAAAACATTGCAAAAAAATTTAATTTTGCTGTGTTTTTTTTTTTCCCCAATAGCATTTTCTGCGTTTTCATAAACGCTTTAGACACTATCCGTTTATTCTGATATTGGAAAAACATTGCAAAAAAATTTAATTTTGCGTTTTTTTTTTCTTCCCAATAGCATTTTCTGCGTGTTCATAAACGCTTTAGACACTGTACGTGTATTTTGCTATTGACAAAAACACCCATTTAGGGCGAGATCATAAATTTTGAAAATATGAGGAGATCATCAAAAAGGGGACGTGGCCCGGGTCGTGGTGCTGCTGGTGGCGCTCCTGTTGCAGGGAGAGGACGTGGTCGATTTGTGCCAGCTACACGCACTAGTGAAACACCTTCCTCAGGTGAGAGTAGGCGACAGAGCCTGCAGCGGTATTTTGGCGCGCCTAATGAGGATGTACAGATGTTGAGGCCAGGACAAGTACAGGCGATAGTAGATTGGGTTGCTGACAGTGCCTCCGGTTCCTTCACATTGTCTCCCACCCAGTCTCCTGATGAAAGTTAATAATTTTTTCCAGAAAGTGCGTATTCTGGGGTATTCCCACCATATGTGCGGCATCGTGCCGTTGAGTTTCTGAGGTCCTTAATGACTTCCTGTACCTCTACTGCTGAGAAGGGGGCCTCCAGCATTTTATTTTTATTTTTTATTTTTTTATGTTATTTTAAGTTATTTCCCTATCCACATTTGTTTGCAGATCACTTGCCATGCTCTTAACAACATTTTGTTGCCATTTGCAGCCCTCTAGCCCTTTCCATGACCTTTTTACAGCCATTTTAGTGTTCAAAAGTCCGGGTCCCATTGACTTCAATGGGGTTCGGAGTTCGGGGTCAAGTTCGGGTCAAGTTCGGTCCCGAACCCAGACTTTTTTCCGAAGTTCGGCCGAACCCACCGAACCCGAACATCCAGGTGTCCGCTCAACTCTAATCGTGATCACAAACTGTGCCTGGGCTCCCATTACAAATCGAAATGGCTAGATCAGATTATATTTCCTCGTAGATGAATGCAACCTTGCATTCATCTACCTTGCATTCGAGTATTTCACAATGTTACCACAAAACAAATTTTGAATTTTACGGTAATTCACCTAAATACTTGTAAAGGAAGAAAATGAAAAGTAAACTTTAACCACGACCGCAGCAACTATGTAATACACAGTAATGATATTAATGGATAAGATAAGCTTCTATCTATTTCACTTATTTTCTCTTATATGTTTATATTTATTACAGAACAGTGTCCCTAAACACACTTCAGTGTGTTTCTATTCTGGGGAGATAAAAATCATGGCACAGCACTTTTGCTTTCATCTGAAGCCATGTAACAATTTGATGAATGTTTATTTTTCTGAATAGTTCTGTATCCATGAAGAAATGCTCAATGGGACATTGCCCTCCTGGGGGATGGCATTGCTGCAACAACTCCCAAAGTGGATCCTATTTCTCTGTCATAGATGATTTATGGCAGCACAAATTAACTTTTAAAATTCAAAATTTAAGGTATTTAGCTCTATAACAATTAAAAATTATTTATTTTAGTACAGTTTTAACATGCTAACAAATCTTGTCTTAAAGAAAAACCAAAGACTACCTAATAACCAAGCTTAAATTGGTTCTACAGACAGAAGGTTTTTTATCTTAATGCATTCTCATGCATTAAGATAAAAATCCTTCTTTGTGCCTCCCTTCTAATATTTACCTAAGCCCCATCTCGATCCAGCGATGTTGCACAAGAGCCTCGGATGTCCTTGGACTCTCCCCCCTGATTGGCTGGGACACAGCAGCGAGCACCATTGTCTCCTACGGCTGTCAATCAAAGTCAGTGAGCAAATAAGGGGAGAGAGGAGGAGGGGCTGAGCCACTGCTCCTTGTCTGAATGGACACACAGAGCAGCGGCTTGGCTCGGGTGCCCCCACAGCAAACTGCTTGCTGTGGGGGCACTCGGCAGGAGGGAGGGGCCAGGAATGGTGGTGAGGAACCCGAGAAGAGGAGGATCTGGGCTGCTCTGTGCAAAACCACTGCACAGAGCAGGTAAGTAATAACAACATTTTTGTTATTTTTAAAAAAAAAACAAGACTTTAATATCACTTTAAATGTTGCCTGTTCACTGCCATTAGTAGTGTTGCAGTCTGTTTGTAATAAGTATTGTGCAAAGAGCTTTTTAAAAAAAATATTTTTTTAGCAGTCATGTGATCACACAGCTAAGTCCTGGCCTACTGCTGATAGACTCCAACAATAGGGATGAGCTTAAAGTGATTGTGAACTTTTTTTTAAAATTAATAAACATGTCATACTTACCTGCTCTTTACAATTGTTTTGCATAGAGCAGCACTGATCCTCCTATTCTGGGGTCTCATGCCAGTGCTTCTGGCTCCTCCTCTTCAGCGAGTGCCCCCATGGGAAGCCACTTCCTATGGGGGAACTCCCGCAGGCTTGATCCTGAGCCCTGATTTCTCGTCACAGAATTGACAGTTACATAGGGCCCAATTCACTAAGAATGAGAAGAAAAAGTAGTCACTCTACATCGAGTTACTCCTAATTAAGCAATAAAGACCTCAACTAGGTTGAAAAGTGCGTAAGTGAGCATTAGTAAATTCCATTTCGGTATAGTCGCGGTTCCATAACTGGCAATTGCATAACATATCATTGTATGCAATTGAGCATACTTTCAGCAGAATATGCCGTTTAAAATTTAATTTCAAAATTTTTATTGGGCTTTGAAGTACACAGTTTGCGTTAGATGTGAAAACTTGACTGATGTTCCAACTAAAGTATAACATTGGGTAATATAGAAGACAACTCTTAACATCGGTATAATAAGTAAATTCAAAACATAGACATATAGGTGTATCTTCATCTGGAGATAGTGGTGAAGAGACTCCAGAGGAGGAGGGGGAAGGGGGGAAGGAGGGGGTTGGGGAGGGAAAGGAAGAAGTGGGGAGGGAGGAAGGTACCAGCAAATATCTTAGGAGAGTACATTTCAACAGTCAACATGTCATTAAACTTGTACAGTACAACTAGGGGGGGACAGCCAAGAGGACCACTTGTAGAGGAATGTGTCCATGGCTAGGTTTTTCCTGGCTACAATTTTTTCCTTTTCACACTGGTAGTTAAAATCAGCTAGTGTAGACTTTAGAGACAGGGGTTCGGTAGTTTTCCACTGTCTGGTAATGTTCACTTTTTCTGCCAGTAAAAGATGTATGATTATGTCTCTGAATCTGGGAGGGAATTTTTCTATGCACAAATGGAGTAAAGCTAGTGATGGGGAGGGTTCAGTAGGGCTTTGTGTTATGGAGGAGATATGGGAGAAGACTTGTCTCCAAAAGGAGCTGAGGGATCTGCAAAACGAGAGGAAGTGTGCAATTGTGCCTATACTGCCGCAGGTTCTCCAACAAGTAGAGGGTGAGTTAGCGTATCTTTTTGACAATCTGTAGGGTGTTAGATACCATCTGTGTAGGGTTTTTTGATAAGTTTTCCAGTGATTGGAGCAATGGGATGCCGCATAGCTGTATTTGAAGGCTTTCTGCCACATGGGAGGGGTTTTAGTGAGGTTTAGTTCTGTTTTCCATTTTGATAGTGTGTTAATTTGGGTGAGGGGACGGTGGTCCACTAGGGCTATATATATTGTGGATATGCCATGTTTAGGGTATGTGGGTTAAGAGTAAAATCTGTGGAGTGTTTGTGAAGTGTTTCAGGGATGGAGACTACCGACGAGAGTTTAGACGTTTTAAGGAAGTGGCTGATTCTTATGTGTGTGAACGCTTCAGATTCTGGGAGACGGTATTCATTTTGGAGGTCCTTGAATGTTTTCAGTGACTTTTGTGATGTGAGGTCTAGTAGAGAGTTGATTCCATAGGTGTGACAATGCTGGATTCTGAGATCTGGGATTTGGCCCATTAGTGCTCTGAGGGGGATGGAGTAAGAATGCGTGGGTTGAATAGGGGGTGTGTCATATGTAAACTTCTTCCAGGCCAGTGATGCCAGAAGTCCGATGGTGTATGAGTCATGTGGTGTGAGGATTCTATACCCAACCAAATATCCAGGATAGAGGCGTAGTAGGTGTGGATGTGGGGAAGCCCTACTCCGCCATGGATATGTGTCTTGTTAAAATATGACTAATTACTTTTTTAAAGTAAGATGACCAACACTGGTAGTGATTTATCTTGTTCAGAGAGGTTCATTGAAAGAATTAGGGATTTGTTGGCGTTGAGTTTGTAGAAAGATACCGAGCTGAACTGGTGGATAATTTCTTGGATCGCCTGTAATGATTGGTTTGGGTTGGAGATTATATCGTCCGTGAACAGACTGATTTTGTGATCTGTACCATTATAGGAGATTCACGAAAATTCATTGACAGTCCTAATTTTGGATGCTAGGGGTTCTATTAGGAGAGAAAATATGATTGGGAAGAGCGGACAGCCTTGGCAGGTGCCATTGGAGATCCCGAAAGGGCTTGGATAGCATACCTTCCGTTATGACTCTAGAGGAGGGGTTGGAGTATAGAGAGAGTATTGCTGCTTGAAACCAGCCTATGATACCAAATTTGGAAAGCACTGCCTTCAGGAATCCCCAATGCAGCCTGTCAAATGCCTTCTCCGCATCTAGGGATAGGCGCAGAGAAGGCACTTTTGACTGAGTGGCTCAGTGGATTCAATTAATAATGCTTCTTGTTGCATCTGTAGCTTGTCTGTCAGGTACAAAACCAGCTTGGTCTGGGTGTTACCAGGGTTGGTAAGTAGGGGATTAGTCTGGATGCTATAACTTTGGCTAGTAGTTTGACGTCAGTGTTAAGAAGAGACATTGGTCTGTAGTTAGTTGTGGAGGTGGGGTCTTTATCTGGTTTAGGTATGGTTGTGATGATGGAGTGTAGCATGTCCAGTGGGTGGGTGCCAGAGAAAGCAGCAGAATTGAAGAGATTGGTAAGATGGGGATAAAGAATGTTGGCAAAGTGTTTGTAATATTCAATGACAAGTCCATCTTCGCCTGGGGATTTGTTGCAGGGGAGGAATCTGATTGCGTCAGGAATTTGATCTCCTGTAAAGGGTTGTCACAGCTGCTGCAGTTGATGTGAGAAAATAGATGGAAGGTTAACCGTTGACAGGAATTCCTAGATGAGGGGGTCTGTGGGCTGTGGGGTGGTGGGGTCTGAAGCTAGATTATAGAGGGATAAGTAATAATCACCAAAGGCATTGGCAATATCCTGAGAATTGCTTAGTAATTATTTGGGTTTTGACTTGGCGAGCTTTGTTCCCTAGTGCATAGAAATTTGCTTTGCTAAGTTTAAGGTTGGTTTCAAACTTGTAAAGTAGTATACAACAAAGTTTTGATCAATGGGTGAGAATCTTATTAGTATTAGTATGGGACGGGGTTTGTTTATTGAGTGTTTCTAGTTGGTCAATTTGGAATAGTATCTCCTCAATTTGCTGCATCCCCTGTCTTTTAATCTTACTATACAATTTGATAAGAACACCCGCATATACACTTTGCAGGAGTTCAAAGAATGAACAGTGTTCATCAGTAATATTTTGGATAGTACCCTGATCGGCGAGAAATTAGGTGTTGAGTCTCCAAATGTTACCGTTATCCGCTCTTGAACAATGATGGTGACAGGTGCGTTGTCTGACCACACGATGGTTCCAATCGTTGAGTCAGTGATGTCTTGAAGCATCTGTTTATCTACCAGAAAAAAAATCGATGCGAGAATAGAACAATTGACATGGTGAGAAGTAGAAGAAATCCTGTTTTGAGCCATGGTGGCATCTCCAAATGTTGTATAGTTTGTTTGCTTGAAGAAATGGGATCAGGGTAGGTCTTCGGTGGCGGGAGGTTGATTTGGTGTCCATGTCAGTGTCTCCAATTATATTAAGGTCACCTCCTTTTATAACTTTGCCTCTTTTGATATGGGTTACTTTCTTGTATAGACATTTGCAGAAGTGAATTTGCTGTTTATTTGGGCCATAAACGTTGACTAAGGTGTACGGGATTTGGTTGATGTCACAAATCAGTATCAAATAGCAGCCTTGTGGATCCGTAAGGGTTTGGTGTAGGTTGAAGTGTAACGAGTAGAGTTGAGCGGACACCTGGATGTTCGGGTTCGGCGGGTTCGGCCGAACTTCGGAAAAAAGTCCGGGTTCGGGACCGAACTTGACCCGAACTTGATCCCGAACTCCAAACCCCATTGAAGTCAATGGGGACCCGGACTTTTGAACACAAAAATGGCTGTAAAAAGGTCATGGAAAGGGCTAGAGGGCTGCAAATGGCAACAAAATGTTGTTAAGAGCATGGCAAGTGATCTGCAAACAAATGTGGATAGGGAAATAACTTAAAATAACATAAAAAAAAAAAATGCTGGAGGCCCCCTTCTCAGCAGAAGAGGTACAGAAAGTCATTAAGAACCTCAGAAACTCAACGGCACGATGCCGCACATATGGTGGGAATACCCCAGAATACGCACTTTCTGGAAAAAAATATTCAATTTAATGGATAAGATAGTGGGAAAATAAAATACTTGGAAATAAAAAAAAATGAAAAAAATTATAATCTTGACCTAGGAGGACGAAATTCAAATGGAGTAGGAGGTTGAGGTGGCGGTGGATGTGGCGGTGTAGGTGGAAGCGGCGGTGGAGGAGGACGAGGTAGCCAAAACTGGTTCAAAAATACCACAATGGCTGGGTAAGGCTAGTGGTGAATGATGTGTCGAATTCTGTCCCCCGTCGCATAGTGTCCGCCCTGTACTGCGCTTGCTCAGTACGTAGGACAAGGGGATTTTGAAACTCTCCGAAGATGATGCGCGGTGACTCCAGGTTCAAGCCACATCATCCGAGGTTGAAGCCTAGCCAAGCGAGCCCGTGAGGGGCCCTGTTACGTGCTATGTGCTACCGTATGTCCACTTGGATGGTCGGGCTTGAACCTGCACTTACTGCGCATGTGACGTTCATCTTTGGAGATTTTGTGAATCTCCTTGTCCTCCGTACTGCGCAAGCACTGCACCTGCGCAGTAAGTGGCCGGACACTATCCGATGGCAAGACAGTTTTCGTCAGAACACCGGTATATGTGTCTATTCTGCACAAGGTACGGCCAAGTCCTGTGGGATCCATGCCTGGTTCATTTTAATGAACGTGAGCTTGTCCACATTGGCTCTGGACAGGCGGCTGCGCTTGTCTGTGATAACGCCCCCTGCCGTACTAAATACACGTTCAGATAATACACTAGCGGCAGGGCAGGCCAGCACCTCCAAGGCGTAAAGGGCAAGCTCAGGCCATGTGTCCAATTTGGAGACCCAGAAGTTGAAGGGGGCAGACCCGTCATGCAGTACGTGTACGCGTGTGCACACATACTGCTCCACCATGTTGGTGAAATGCTGCCTCCTGCTAAGACGTTCCATCTCAGCTGGTGGTGCTGGTTGTTGTGGCGTGCTGACAAAGCTTTTCCACATTCCGGCTATGCTAATCCTGCTTTGCCAGGTGCTGGTGGTGCCCCGGCTGCGTTGGTGACCTCTTCCTCCTCCTCTGCCTTCGCCTTGTGCTTCCACCGTACCCCCGCTTCCAAGTGGGAATGCCACCAGCAGCGCGTCTACCAGCGTGCGCTTGTACTCGCGCATCTTAGGATCACGCTCCAGTGAGGTAATTAAGGACGGCACGTTGTCCTTGTAACGGGGATCCAGCAGGGTGGCCACCCAATAATCAGCACCAGTTAAAATGTGGGCAACTCGGCGGTCGTTGCGGAGACACTGCAGCATGTAATCGCTCATGTGTGCCAGGCTGCCCAGAAGCTGTCCTCTGTGGGAGGTGTATCGTCTGTGTCCTCTGTATCCCCCCCAGCCACGCACCAGTGATGGACATGAGCTGGTCTGGGTGCCACCCTGCTGTGAACATGGTTCCTCCTCCTCCTCCATCTCCTCCTCATCCTCCACCTCGTCATCCTCCAGAACTGTGCCCTTGCTGCCAGACAATTGTGTACCTGGCGCTTGTTGGTGCAAGAACCCAGCCTCGTAGCCACTTGTAAATGACTGCCCTGAAAGCCTTGGAAATGAACCCTCTTCCTCCTCCTCCTCCTCCTCATCCTGTGCCACATCCTCTTCCATCATCGCCTTAAAGCCCCATACACACGGTCGGACTTTTTCATGGATTCTGTCCGATCGGACAAGGTTGTTGAAAAATCAGACCGTGTGTATGCACCATCGGACAGTGTTCGTCGGTTTGTCCGACGGACAAAGTCTTATCTCCTGCTGGAAAGATTTGCCGTCAACACGGTCCGATCACACCAAATCCGAGCGTGTGTACGGTTGTCCGACGGACAAAGTGCTACGCATGCTCAGAAGAAATTCTGTGACGGAAGCGCTCGGTCAGGTAAAACTACCTTTCCTAATCGACACAGCACATTCGTCACGCTGCAATGTTAAAATGTCTTTAATGCAGCGCATTCTCTTTTTCTTTACAATGCAACAAGAATGACATGTTTTAGCTGCTCCTATTCACCCGCACTTCTCACAAACTTACTTCTTTATTACTTTGCAGCATTTCTACACTACATGTTTATTTTTACTCAGATCGTAAAAGAATCTTTGTTATATTTTTAGCATGTTTTTTTTTTTTTTTTTTTTTTTTGGGGAATACATATTTGAAGGAGAATTTTTTTGTTTTTTGGAGGGGGGTTGTGTGTCTCAACTTAGCAAAACCACATTATTAACATTTGTATTTCTTGCTTAAATTTACTAGGAGTTTGTTGGTTGTTGGTGCCCCTTGTTAATTCTACTTTAGGATTAGTGAAATGTACCTGCCTACTCAAAGAAAAACTGTCATTGTAGAAAAGTAAAACACAATAGTCAATGATTATTTCAAATCCAAAAAACATTTATTTAGGTCTCAGCAACAAACCAAAGAGGAACGCAGCCATGGTGAAACTTGGGGAATTTGCAAAGCCTTGGACACCCATGGCAACCATCATTTTACAGGCTTAAACAATTGGGGGCATGAAGAGTACCTATCTAAATAATAAGGGAGCGCAATCTGGTCCTGAAGTCCAAAACATCCGGAACTGCAGCAGATGCCATCTAGGTCCCCAGGCTCTGGTCCTACGAGAGGCTCCATCTTCTCTCAGACCAGACTGAATCAAGGTCATCACTCTCTTGTCTTCCTTGTACGCTTCCTTCCACGCCGTGGTGCTGGTGCTGGTGGGGTGGCAGAAGGAGGAGGCGGAGCAAGGTCACTCTCGCAAACATGTGTGAGGGGAGTCATCTCCCCAGCCATCCCCTCATTTAGTATTTTGAGGATGACCTCCTCACACATGCTGCGTTGCCCCGCCTCCATACCCGTAAGTTTACTGCCAACCAAGGAGGCAAAGGCCTCCTCGTAGGTGGGTGTGGCATAGAGGGAGGCTGAGGCATCTCTGATCAGCTGGAGCGCTGACTCTCCCACCTCCCCCATGTTTTTCGCCCTTCTGTAGGGAAGGCGGAGGGGAGAGACTTGGGAGACAGTCAGGCTCCTACGCCTACCCCCCTCTTGGCTGCCACTAACCCCTGCCTCCTCCTGACTGCCACCTTCCACAGCCACCTCCTGGCTGAGGTCTTCCTGTGTATGAAAAAGGGACATAGTTTCAGTTATTTGTTCATCAAACACACACAATTCTCATCTAGTGACTGTTGCAAAATGTTTACAAATAGAAAAACATACAATTCTCAGCCCTGCAGTTTAGATTCTTCCCAAAAATGTCTCCAACACCACTGTCTGTTGATATGTCAAACACGTTAGGAACTAAGCAATTGGGGATCCTGAATTAACTGAACATCATTCATTATTCCCCAAACTGGTTCCAAAACTACTATACCTGGAACAAGTTGGGCTCCTGCACATATTCCATACTGGAAGGCCCAGGTTGGTCCTCGGAAGCCTCATCAGGGGTGGCGTGCGTGGAAGGACGCGTGCAAGGAAGAGTCGAGAGTGACTTCCTGACAGTAGCCTGGTCTTTGAGAAAGTGGAGCCTCTCATAGTACCAGAGCGTGGGGACATGGACATCAGATGCTGCAGCTCCAGATGCTAGGGACTTCCGGACCTTATTGCGCTCCCGGAAATAGGTACTCTTCATGTTGTTGATCTTCACTTTTAAGTTTGCCACGGTTGCCATGGGCAGGTTAGGCTTTACAAATGCCACAAGTTTCAGCAGGGCTGCGTACCTCTTTGGTCTGTTGCTGTAGTCCCGATGTTTAGGTTGCCATAAGAGGGGGAATTGGCGGTATTTATCAATGAAGAGGGGGAGAAAGCTGACGTCGTAGAAGGCCTCCATCACCTCTGCAAGACACAACGCCACACAAAACAATATAAATAATGTCAGCCTAAACTCTCCTAATCTTCTCCATAAAGAAGCCTCAAGTTCTAATCAGTCTAGGCTAGTTATGTACCAACGTCAAATTGTACCTTCGTTTGTAGCGATCGTCTCGTGCGTGAGCTTTCTCTCCCCTCGTCTCCCAGATCGTGGCTACGACACAGGCGTGTGACGTTTTATATACAGTGCGCATGCGTCAAACTCCGCCCGCCCCTGACGATCTTTCTCGTCTATTCCCCACTCCTTCTCTTTACGGCGCAGTGGGGAGAGCACATGGCGGGGACACAGCAGGTGCGCCCCAAATATCCCCCCAACGAGGAGGAGGACGAGGAAAGTCCGGAGGCAGAAACGTCCCGATCCCGGAGCCTGAAATTCAAGGCCTCCAATATGTCATTTGGAGAAATGTTGGAGATGGTGGACATATTAAAGAGGAGCGACTATGATGGGAAGTATGGGCCTTACCTCAACCCCAATGTCCGCAAGGCCAAGATCATGTCTAAAGTTGTGAGAAGGCTGTACAATAATTTTGGGGTACAACGATCCAAGGAGCAACTGAGGAAACGCTGGTCAGACCTGAAACTGAGGGAGGCCGATCAGTACAGAAAGATCAAGCGAATTCTTCAAAAAAGTAAGTAGTTGTGTTTTGTGTTTGATTTCTTGCTTGCATACTGCTCCATGTGGTTTGATTTTTACAAAGTTGTACATTCCAAAATGGCCACTTTCATGTTCGTCTGTGCATTCGATCGTACTCAGCCTCGATCTTTCTGCCACTGTCATGGTCGTGTGTGTGTCCATTCGATCGTACGCAACCTCGAACGTTCGGCCACTTATAATACGTGGTTTGGTGTATTTTTTGGGGAAAGGAAGTTTGGTCTCACTAGAAATGTCATCAAGAATGTAAAGCCAATTTATTCAATGTAAAGGAGAGGTCACCCAGTAGCTGTTTACCCATCTGGACTCTAGAGCACTAGTGCTGGGACACCCAAACCCCCTTTTTATTAGGCTTTTCCACACATGTGCTCCAGTGGATACTAGAGGGGTGTCTACATCACACAAACTTCTACCAAAAAGCTAGTCAGTTTAGCACCTTTACAAAGTGACTACATTCATGTTGTTGGCATTTGTAACTGGCCAAACTAAAATAGTGTCCGTCACTTTCAAGCAATGTTTGTCATTTCCTATTTCTGCCCTCAATAGCTTGTGTTGCTAAATCATCCTTTTGTACATTCTCATAGGGGAGCGAAAACTTGGGCCGTCTGAGGAAACCCCCAAACCCAAACCAACACCTCCCAAAAAAGGGGAAAGAGCAGAAGCAGAGGAGGAAGGAGAGATCATCGAACTTGGAGAAATTGTCACCACAACAGGTGAGTGTGTGAGAACACAGCTACTGGTAAGCTAATCCATGTATGGCTGCCTCATTTCCAACACCCCATTTTTGTTTGTTTGTGGTTTTTAGGTGACGTGGATGTTGTGGAAGAAAAATCGCACTTTACCACAGAGAGTGCCCACGTACTCATCGGAGAGATAATGGTCTGCAATAGAGATCTAGATTACATAAAGCAAAACATCAATGATGTTCAACAAAAATTGAAGAACATCATTGATGTTTTAGGAAAAATATGAAAACGCACCAAGTAATTAACACACATTTGTGCCAGCTTCTGAACACATTTGCAACTTAAAAACTGTGTGAAATTTGGAACATGCACACATTGTGTCCACATGTGCTAGCTCCCATCATGGTGGATGAATGCCAACGTTTTTTTGGGGGTGCAAACACTTTACGAACTACGAAAGTGGTTGTGGTGAAGGGGTTGCACCCCCAAAAAACGTCCATTCATCCCCATGATGGAAAATGGCACTTTTGAAGCTTCTAGGCATGTGTTTTACCATCTAATGACCATTTTCAGACCCAAATTGTGTGCATGTTCCAAATTTCCACTTTTCGGGGGTGGCCCCCCCATGTGATGAAGGCAAGATCAAACACACTTTGAACATATAGTCATGTCTGATCTTGTCTTCACTTTACAAAGTAGAACTTTCCTAGTTCATAGGTTCTGTTTAGCTCCATGCCTGGTTTTACCAATTGCGGAATGTTTGTAAACAATGTTGTAAATAACCAAGATGTTGTCAGTTTTGGCGTGAAGATTGTAAACGCACTTGTGAATGTTTTCCAAGTAAACTTTTTTATTTTTCTAAATGTGTGGCTTCCTTATTTAAAAAACACAATGCATTATGTATGTAAAATGTAAAGGATATGGGGGGCAATGGGTGTTATTTACTAAAGGCAAATCCACTTTGCACTGCAATTTCCTTTCCCAGGGAACTTTTTCAATGCACTTGTAGAGCATAGCGGATTTGACTTATGTAAATGACACCCACAGTGCTTTGTACGAAAACACGGAGCACAGCATTTTTGAGAATACACACATGTCAGACCTGGTGATGAAAAGGAGTATTTTGGGTGTCAGTTATGCAGGACAAACCTTCTCTAGACCAAAGATTAGGTAGCAAACACACAACATGAGAATAATCTTTTTGGGAAGAAGAGACTGTTACCTCCTTTTGCCCAGAAAGTGCATTCCCACTGTTGAAGGCAAAGGGAAAAAATGTCAAGGTAAAATAAGCTAAAAAGAAGACTGAAATGACAAGAAATCCGAGGTTGGTTAAAATATCAGATTTATTAAAAAATGCCTCTCACACATCGTCAGGCAGAGCAATGGCCCCCCTACCCACAAAGTACTCCATATATTGCTCGCGGACCATGCAGGCATTTAGAGGGGGCAAGCCTGGACGTGCCACTTGAAGGGCTGTGAGGTCCGCATTTGGAGGGCCCTCCACATCTGGGCCAACGGGCACCACATAGTTCCTGTTATGTCTTTTGAGGAAGTTGTGCAATATGCAACAGGCAAGAACTATGTGGTTCAGTTTGTATTCCGCCAAGTTAAATGCCGTCAGGAACAGGCGGAAGCGGCTGGCCAGGATGCCAAAAGTGTTCTCCACAACTCTTCTGGCTCTGGACAGCCTGTAGTTGAAGACCCTCTGGTCCGGGGTGAGGGTCCTCATCGGGAACGGCCTCATCAGATGGGGAGTCAACGCAAACGCTTCATCTGCGACAAAGACGAAGGGGAGTCCTTCGGCATTCTCCTCTGGAGGTGGCAAGCACAGACTGCCACTTTGGAGACGCCAGTAGAACTCCGTGTGCGTAATGGCACCACCATCCGAGATCCGGCCGTTCATCCCCACGTCCACATACATAAACTCGTATGTTGCCGACACCACCGCCAACATCACTACACTATTAAACCCTTTATAATTATAATAGTAGGACCCCGAGTTGGGCGGTGGGACGATGCGGACGTGTTTCCCATCAATTGCCCCTCCGCAGTTAGGAAAGTCCCAACGGCTGGCAAAGTGGGAGGCCACAGTCTGCCATTCCTGTGGCGTGGAAGGGAACTGTGGAGTGAAACAAGAAAAAAAAATTAGTCACTTTGCACCTAAACATTGCAAGCAGATTAGACAATCAACATCTTGGAACAAGAGCATTGTATAAAATTGGAGGCTGGAAAGTATTTGCACAGAAAAGTAGAGGCTCCCCTTCACAGATTACTCACCCCCCATCAATCCCCCCACTTCTGATGGGCCATTGGCAATAACTAGGGTTTTGGGGGGGGGGGGGTGGTGGACAGGTAACCCTCTGCACTTCATTGATTGGCAAATGGCTCAATAATGTGTGCTAGTTTGGCCAGACCCTCTGTACTTAACACTATTGGCAGCCCCCAGGAAAGATAAAATAACATTTCAACCCCCCCCCCCCCCCAAAAAAAAAGGCAGGCACATTGTGACATTCTGAAATTACCAAGCAAGCTAATAGGAGGGAAAGAAGACAACAAATTAGGAAATGGAATGTATGGAGGCAGCCCCTTGCACTACATGCTTTGCTGAATTCATCCCTAAAGATGCCCACTATAAAGAGGTAGGTATATAGTGTGTATGGACCTTGGGAAAGCCAGCAGATAAAGGATTGGTACCATCTGACAGAGCAGTTGGGGGAGGGGGTTCCTAATGAGTTTGCCACCCCCCCCCCCCCCACCAAAAAAAAAAAATAAAATTCTAAAGGGGCTCTACATGAAGTAAACCACACAGCAAACATTTGTGCATATTTTAGGGGGTGTTTGGGGGCAAACAATACTATGCAGCAGACAAAAGACATTGCTTAAGTGACTAGGCCATAGGTGTCTATTGGGGCAGAAGAGCATGCTGGGGAGGTAAGTGAAGGGAAAAATGCATGAAGGAGAAAAGGGGCACAGCATATTAGAGCATATTGCAATCATGGTAATTAGGGAAGGAGGTCAAAAATAGAAGACATTAGCAAACAGAGCATACATAGAAGGGAATAGTAAAGGAGAAATGTTACCTTAATATAGTCCTCCTGCAGGACCTCGATGATGGCAGAACAGGTCTCTGGAATAATGAGTCCCAGGGCCTGGGGAGAGATACCTGAAGAGAACTTCAAATCCTGAAGACTTCTCCCTGTCGCCAAGTACCTCAACGTGGCAACAAGCCTCTGCTCCGGAGTAATGGCTTGTCTCATGCAGGTATCCTGCCGGCTGATAAAGGGGGTCAGCAAAGCCAAAAGACGGTGAAAATCGGGGTCCGTCATCCTGAGAAAGTTCCTGAAATCATCAGGATTATTCTCCCGGATCTCACGAAGCAAAGGCATGTGCGAGAATTGGTCACGCTGAAGCAACCAATTCTTGGTCCACATACTCCTCGTCACTCTGTTCATGGACGGGTCTTGGCTCAAAGCTAAAAGCCCGACACCAATTCCGCGTACAGCACGAACTCGGCGACGAGTACGCACGGGAAACATCGCTCAGAAGGTCACAAAAGGTCGGCTGGTCAGAACGGACAAACAGAAAGCACCGATAAACAGCAAGGCCTGAAAGAACGAAATGAATACCAGAAACGAGCAGACAATAAGCAGTGCAAATCAAAGCGTCCTATATCAAGATATAGGCCGCAATGACCAACAAATGCGAACTGACTACACGCACTAATAAACAGATACGCACGACAAGCACAAACTGAAGAGCAGTAACGATCTGAGTCAGAAAACTGAGAAGCGCGAATCTTAAGTCACCAAACTTCCACTAACTCTCGATAAACACGGGATCAGCAGAAGGAGCCCAACGGGTGCCTGACGTGGTGCTGAACTTCCCTTTTGTAATCTCGTGGACGACGACTTACGTCACGATGTTCTTCCAGACCGGATATTCCGACAAAGTAGTCCGACCGTGTGTACGCAACACCAACATCGGACAAAGTACGATGGACAAAATCCGACCGACCTGGTCCGCGGATTGTCCGACCGTGTGTATGGGGCTTAAGAGTTTTTTCAAGGAGGCATAGAACTGGGATAGTAACGCTGAGAACGGCGTCATCGGCACTAGCCACTATGGTGGAGTACTCGAAACAGCGCAACAAGGCACTCAGGTCTCGCATGGAGGCCGAGTTATTGGCGGTGAAGTGGTGCTGTTCTGCAGAGTGACTCACGCGTGCGTGCTGCAGCTGAAACTCCACTATCGCCTGCTGCTGCTCGCACAGTCTGGCAAGCATGTGCAAGGTGGAGTTCCACCTTGTGGGCACGTCACATATGAGACGGTGAGCGGGAAGGCCGAAGTTACGCTGCAGCGCTGACAGGCGAGCAGCAGCAGGGTGAGAATGCCGAAAGTGCGCACAGACGGCCCGCACTTTCTGCAGCAGCTCTGGCATATCGGGGTAATTCTTCAGGAACCTCTGGACCACCAAGTTCAGCACATGCACCAGGCAAGGGATGTGCGTCAAACCGGCAAGGCCCAGAGCTGCTACGAGATTTCGCCCATTATCGCACACCACCAGGCCGGGCTTGAGGCTCACTGCCACCAACCAGTCATCGGTCTGTTGTTCCATGTCCCTCCACAACTCCTGCGCGGTGTGGGGTTTTTCCCCCAAACAGGAAAGTTTTAAAACTGCCAGCTGTCGTTTAGCCCTGGCTGTGCTGAAGTTGTTGGTGACGGTGTTACGCTGACCGGATGAGGAGGCGGTAGAGGATGAGGAGGCGGAGTAGGAGGAGTTAGCAACAGGAGGCAAACTGAAGTGCCCTGCAATCCTCGGTGGTGGAAGGACATGCGCCAAAGTGCTATCCGCCTCAGGCCCAGCCGCCACTACATTTACCAAGTGTGCTGTTAGGGAGATATAACGTCCCCGACCGTGCTTACTGGTCCACGCATCCGTAGTTAGGTGGACCTTGCCACAGATGGCGTTGCGCAGTGCACACCTGATTTTGTCCCCCACTTGGTTGTGCAGGGAAGGGATAGCTCGTCTGGAAAAGTAGTGGCGGCTGGGCACGACGTACTGTGGGACAGCCAATGACATCAGCCTTTAAAAACTCTGCGTCTCCACCAGACGAAATGCTGGCATTCAGGGCCAGGGATCGCGGGTGGCTAGGGGGGTACTTCCTCTTCCGCTCCAGTGTTTGGGAAATAGAGAGCTGAAAGCTTCCATGGGACATTGTTGAGATGGTTGGTGACCCAGGTGGTAGTGTTGCTGGCAGATCCTCTGTTTGCGGGTTGGCCGCAGACTGCAGCCGCAGTGTCACTGCCACTACAGAGGTGGATGAAGAGGCCGAGACTGCAGCAGAAGAGGAAGCAGGAGGAGCCAGAGACCTTTCTTGGTTTTTGCGGTGTCTACTCCACTGCATCTCGTGCTTTGCACTTAGATGCCTGGTCATGCAGGTTGTGCTCAGGTTGAGAACGTTTATGCCTCGCTTCAAGCTCTGATTGCACAGCGTGCAAACCACTCGTGTCTTGTCATCAGGACATTGTCTGAAGAACTGCCACGCTAGGGAACTCCTTGCACCTGGCTTTGGTGTGCTCGGTCCCTTGCTGCATTGGGCAGCAGCAGACGTACTGTCTAGGGGACGGACGCTCCGCTTTTGCACCCTGCTCCCTCTTCTGCTGTGCTGGTGGCTCTGTGCGACCACCGCCTCTTCCTCTGAACTACACTGGTCACCTGCATGACATTGATTCCATGTGGGGTCAAGGACCTCATCGTCCTCCACATCATCTTCCACCCAAAAATCACCCCTGCCCTCCTTGTCGGTCCGCACAATGGCGAAAGCAGCAGCAGTTGGCACCTGTGTTTCGTCATCATCCGAGACGTGCTGCGTTGGTCCTCCTATGTACTCATCATGAAACATAAGTGGTTGGGCACACAATGTCTTCCACTTCTGAGGCAGGGCTAGGTGGATGGCCCTGGGAAACCCTGCTAACAGAGTCATCAAAAAGCAGAAGAGACTGCATTTGGGGCTCAGACTGATTGGCTGATTTGCAAGGGGGTGGTGGTGGAGGTGAAAGACTGATGAACATCGGCTGCAGGTGCCAACTCTGAACTTTCATCAGGAGACTGGGTGGGAGACAATGTGAAGGAACCGGAGGCACTGTCAGCAGCAACCCAATCTACTATCGCCCATACTTGTCCTGGCCTCGACATTCGTACAGCCTCATTAGGCGCGCCAAAATACTGCTGCAGGCTCTGTCGCCTACTCGCACCTGCGGAAGGTGTTTCACTAGTGCGTGTAGCTGGCACAGATCGACCACGTCCTCTCCCTGCAACAGGAGCGCCACCAGCAGCACCACGACCCGGGCCACGTCCCCTTTTTGAGGATCTCCTCATATTTTCAAAATTTTAGATCTCGCCCTAAATGGGTGTTTTTGTATATAGCAGAATACACGTACACGTAAAGCGTTTATGAAAACGCAGAAAATGCTATTGGGAAGAAAAAAAAACACAGCAAAATTTTATTTTTTTGCAATGTTTTTGCAATATCAGACTACACAGATAGTATGTAAAGCGTTTATGAAAACGCAGAAAATGCTATTGGGAGGAAAAAAAAACACTGCAAAATATATATTTTTTGCAATATCAGACTACACGGATAGTATGAGATGCAGGATAAAAGGAAAAAAATTGGCGCTACCTCTAATAAGAAATGCAGGGTTCCAAGGGTTAATGAGCAAAAAGGGGGGCGGTGTGAGTGTGCGTTAATAGAGCAAGTGGCCTCACCTGTTATCCTCCCCTCCTATAAATACATAAAGTAGTGAGAGATTGGGGAGGGTTTTTTAGGGGAACAAATGGCCCAACACGGATAGTATGTAAAGCGTTTATGAAAACGCAGAAAATGCTATTGGGAAGAAAAAAAAAAACACTGCAAAATGTTATTTTTTTGCAATGTTTTTGCAATATCAGAATACACGGTTAGTGAATACACGGTTAGTGTCTACAGCGTGTATGTAGGAACACGCAGAAAATGCTATTGGGGAAAAAAAAATAAAAAGCAAAATTCAATTTTTATGCAATGTTTTTCCAATAGCAGAATACACACAGACTGTGGTGTATCTCTTAGTATATGCAGTGCAGTAATGTTGCACTGAGCTTGCAGGTAAAACGTTTAGATTTTGTCTGGCACTGGCCTCATGGCACTGTTACTGTGACTGTGCACTGCACCCCAGCCAGGGTACAATTGCTTTAGGAATCTCTTCAATAATTATGTCTGCCTCTTTCTTTTGCAAAATAAAGAAACTCCCTCCCTACTCTAGCTATCTAGATCGGTCACTGATCTAACTAATTAGAATAAAATTCCAGGAATGTGGACTGACTTTAGCACACTAACTCTATCTATCTATCTATCTATCTGCAGCACAGGAACCTGCCTAACAGTGTCTGTGTAACAGAATGACGCTGTGTGCTGTGTGTGTACTATTTATAGAGACTGGGTCACATGCTGCACTGGCCAATCACAGCCATGCCATTAGTAGGCATGGATGTGATGGCTTCTAGGGCACACTAGTGAAACGATCATCCATTGGCTGCCCTAAAGCTGTTAAAAATGCGCCAATACAGCGCCGAACACCGGACCCGAACCCGAACTTACAGCCAATAGTTTGGGTTCAGGTCCGGGTCCCGGACACCCAAAAGTCCGGTATGGACCCGAACTTTACAGTTCGGGTTTGCTCAACCCTAGTAAAGAGTCCCGAATAGCAGTCATGACTCCATTTTTTTTCCTTGGGCTTGAGGCTAGAAAGATCTGGCTATTGTTTTGATTTTCATTTTGCCAGACTGCTGGTTGGAAGCTAAACAGTGGGGACCTTGAGTGGAGAGTGTGAAGAAGTTTTGCTTTTTTGACTGCTGGTGATTGCCGGGTTGCATTTTTAGGTTCTTTTAGGGACTTTTCCATGTAGCTTTTCAACACCTTTTTTCTGTCACTTTTTAAACAGCTTTTTTTTTTTTCTTTGCTTCCTTCAGCCTCCTAATTAAGGGGAGTGGTTAATTGGTCACAGGTGCTTGAGGCCTATATAACCTTCTGTAGAACTCATTGTGAGCCTGCTCATCTTTGAGCTTGATGGAACTTAGACCGAGTGGAACTGGTCTAAGTGGTGAGTTAAAAAAAACAGGGTGGAAAACAAGACGTGAGTGCTGCGAGTGCACGTGGACTGTGTTGAGTGTTAGTGTCAGGTAGTACCTGTGTATTGTGAGTACCTGAATGTTGTCTGAAAAGTGTGTGTGGATCGTTAGTACTGGTGTATTGTGTGTGTGTGTGCAAGTGCACGTTGGTTCAGCGGGTGCACGTTGGTTCAGCGAGTGCATGTTGGTCAGCGAGTACCTGTGTATTGTCTTGTTTAGTACCTGTGTATTGTCTTGTTGAGTATTAGTGTCAGGAAGCTAGTTGTTAGGTAATTTGGACAGAGTATAATCCCCAATCCTCATTAAATTAGTAGGTACGATGCCCGGTGGGTGTGGAGATGCGACTTGGTGTACATCTTGCAGCATGTATGCGTTCCTTGATCATCCAAGCGTGGGTGAATACTGCTGTGCACAATGTAAGCACATTGTTTCCCTGGAAGCCTAGGTTCTGAATCTGGGGAAGCAACTGTCAGCACTGAGAAGTCCCTCCATAGTAAAGCAGAGGCAGGAACATACACGGCAGGTGCCAGCAGGGACCAGCACAGGGCGGGTGGAAACAAAGAGGTGCAGGCACTAGGAAAGTGTAGATGGGTGACAGTCAGGAAGGGTAGAGGTGGAAGTGCCAGGGAGGCCGATCCAGGGCTGGAGCATCCTAATAAGTACGCTCCATTGAGTGACATTGGTGAAACCAGTCAGGGACCAGCACTGCTGGAGCTGAGGGACTTTCCTAGCTGCCAGGGGAAGGACTCCTCCAGTGAGAAACAAAGGCCTGAAGTGCAAAACTGTATGTTGTCTACTGGGCGCTCGGGTTTGGCACATTATGGATCTTGTGGACAGATTACTGAAAGGGGCTGGGGAAGACCCAGCTGTCATGGTGCACGTTGGCACTAATGACAAAGTCAGAGGCAGATGGAGTGTCCTAAAGAACGATTTTAGGGACTTGGAAGCTAAATTGAGGAAAAGGACTTCCAAGGTAGTATTCTCAGGAATACTACCGGTACATCGAGCCACACCAGAAAGGCAGAGGGAGATTAGGGAAGTAAACAAGTGGCTGAGGAGCTGGTGTAGTAAGAAGGGTTTTGGATTCCAGGAGGACTGGGTCAACTTCTTAGTGGATCCCCAGTACTATAGAAGGGAAAGACTGCACCTAAATGAGGAGCTGGGAGTAAAGATGGCCAAGAAGTTAGAGGGGTTTTTAAACTAGGCGATGGGGGGAGGGCCTAGAGGTAGACATAGTCAGCGTGGAACATATTCCAGAGGGGAGTATTGGGGGTATTAGTGGTAGGTTGACTAGAGCACATAGGTAAGTATAGTAACAAGTCCTAGTTGCAATCTCGGAACACCCAATGAGAGGACAGTATGCAACTGGTCTAAACTACGTGGCATATTCACCAATGTCTGGCGGACAAGATGGGTGAACTAGGATTTTTTGGGAATTTCAGAGACCTGGTTCAACAGCTCTCATGATTGTCTGGCAACCCTTCAAGGGTATATCATTTATTGCAGGGATAGAGAGGGTAAAAATGGGGGAGGGGTATGCCTATATATCAAGAATAATAGAAAAACGCAAAAAAAAGAAACAACTACAACTAAACATATGTACCTAAATCACATAAATATCTGTGAAAAATATTAGAAGCAGTGATTCTTCTGCATGGCATTAATACAGTGAAATGAAAAAGAAAAAAACTAGAATCATGCTAAATCTGTGAATAAAAATAATCAACGAGTGCAAACTAATGCACTAACCCACTGATAGTGGGGTGATCCAAAATTTACAGAAGTAAACCATATGTGTTGTAAATTATCAAAAATACAGACCTGATCACGGTTGTGGAAATGCAGAGCAATTTAGGAAACAGCTATCATAGGTCAATTGGCTTCAGTATAAATCACACAAATAGGAAACATAAGGGGAATACAAAGACACTGAATTTCAAAAGAGCCAACTTCCCTAATCTACGAACCTTGTTAGAAAGCATGAATTGGGATAAACTCTAAATCCCCATACACACGGTCGGACTTTTTCATCAATTTGGTCCGATCGGACAAGGTTGTTGAAAAATCAGACCGTGTGTATGCACCATCGGACAGTGTTCGTCGGTTTGTCCGTCGGACAAAGTCTTATCTCCTGCTGGAAAGATTTGCCGTCAACCCGGTCCGATCACACCAAATCCGAGCGTGTGTACGCTTGTCCGACGGACAAAGTGCTACGCATGCTCAGAAGAAATTCTGTGACGGAAGCGCTCGGTCAGGTAAAACTACCTTTCCTAATCGACACAGCACATTCGTCACGCTGCAATGTTAAAATGTCTTTAATGCAGCGCATTCTCTTTTTCTTTACAATGCAACAAGAATGACATCTTTTAGCTGCTCCTATTCACCCGCACTTCTCACAAACTTACTTCTTTATTACTTTGCAGCATTTATACACTACATGTTTATTTTTACTCTGAACGGAAAAGAATCTTTGTTATTTTTTTACCATGTTTTGTCTTTTTTTTTTTTTTTTGGGGAATACATATTTGAATGTTTTTTTTTTTTTTTTTTGGAGGGGGGTTGTGTGTCTCAAATTACCAAAAACACATTATTTACATTTGTATTTCTTGCTTAAATTTACTAGGAGGTTGTTTGTTGTTGTTGCCCCTTGTTAATTCTACTTTAGGATTAGTGAAATGTACCAGCCTACTCAAAGAAAAACTGTCATTGTAGCAAAGTAAAACACAATAGTCAATGATTATTTCAAATCAAAAAAACCTTTATTTAGGTCACACCAACAAACCAAAGAGGAACGCAGCCATGGTGAAACTTGGGGAATTTGCAAAGTCTTGGCCCCCCACGGCAACCATCATTGTCCAAGCGTAGAAAATTGGGGGCCTGAGGAGTACGTATATTAAGGGGAGTGCAATCTGGTCGTGAAGTCCAAAGTATCCGGAACTGCAGCAGATGCCATCTAGGTCCCCAGGCTCTGGTACTACAAGAGGCTCCATCTTCTCTCACACCAGACTGATTGCAGGTCGTCACTCTCAGGTCTTCCTTCCACGCTTCCTTCCACGCTGTGGCTGTCGTGCTGGTGGGGTGGCAGAAGGAGGAGGAGGAGGAGGAGGAGGCGGAGCATGGTAACTATGGCAAACATGTGTGACTGGGGTCATCTCCCCAGCCCTACCCTTATTTAGGACATGGAGGATGAGCCCCTCACACATGTTGCGTTGCCCCACCTCCATACCCATCATTTTTGTGACAACCACCGAGCCAAAGGTCTCCTCGTCGGCGGGTGTGGCATGTAGGGAGTCTGAAGCCTCTCTGATCATCCGGAGCGCTGACTGTGCCGCATAACCCCCCCTTCTCGCCCTTTTGTACGGAGGGCGGAGGGGAGGGGTTTGGGTGTCAGTCAGGCTCCGAGGCCTAGCCCCCTCTTGGCTGCCACTACCCAGCTGGTGGCTGCCACTAACCCCTGCCTCCTCCTGACTGCCACCTTCCACAGCCACCTCCTGGCTGAGGTCTTCCTGTGTAGGAAAAAGGGACATAGTTTCAGTTATTTGTTCATCAAACACACACAATTCTCATCTAGTGACTGGTGCAAAATGTTTACAAATAGGAAACCATACAATTCTCAGCCCAGCAGTTTAGATTCTGGCCCCAAATGTCTCCCACACCACTGTCTGTTGATATGTCAAACACGTTAGGAACTAAGCAATTGGCGATCCTGAATTAACCACTTTCAGACCGGACCAATTTGCAGCCAAAGGACCAGGCCCCTTTTTGCGATTCGGCACTGCGTCGCTTTAACTGACAATTGCGCGGTCGTGCGACGTGGCTCCCAAACAAAATTGACGTCCTTTTTTTCCCACAAATAGAGCTTTCTTTTGGTGGTATTTGATCGCCCCTGCGGTTTTTATTTTTTGCGCTATAAACAAAAATAGAGCGACAATTTTGAAAAAAATGCATTATTTTTTATTTTTTGCTATAATAAATATCCCCCAAAAATATATAAAAAAACATTTTTTTTCCTCAGTTTAGGCCGATACGTATTCTTCTACATATTTTTGGTAAAAAAAATCGCAATAAGCGATTATTGATCGGTTTGCGCAGAAGTTATAGCGTTTACAAGATAGGGGATAGTTTTATAGCATTTTTATTAATAATTTTTTTTTTATTATTAATGGCGGAGATCTGCGATTTTTTTTGTGACTGCGACATTATGGCGGACACATCGGACATTTTTGACACATTTTTGGGACCATTGTCATTTTTACAGCAATTAATGCATTTAAATGCATTGATTTCTGTATAAATGACACTGGCAGTTTAGGAGTTAACCACAAGGTGGCAGTGTAGGGGTTAAGTAGGCCTAGGGGTGTTTTTTTTACTGTGGGGGGCGTGGCTGTCAGCTAGTGAATGCTGATCTCTGCTCCAATCACAGGGAGCAGAGATCGGCGTCACTAGTTGCTAGGCAGAACGGGGAGATGCTGTTTATCTCGGCATCTCCCCGTTTAGCCGCTCCGTGAGACGATCGCGGGAGTCCCCGCGGCGATCGAGTCCGCGGGGACCGCGGCCGGACTCACGGGGGTCCCGACCGGCGCGGGAGCGCGCCGCTCCCGGCGCGCTCCCGATGGCACGGACAGGCTAAAGGAGGGACGTATATATACGCCCTCCTGCCTGTACGTGCCATTCTGTCGACGTATATCGTCGTGCGCCGGTCGGCAAGTGGTTAAGTGAACATCATTCATTATTCCCATAAATGGTAACAAAACTACTATACCTGGAACAAGCTGGGCTCCTCCACCTCTTCCAGACTGGAAGGCCCAGGTTGCTCCTCGGAAGCCTCATCAGGGGTGGGCTGCGCGCAAGGAAGCGTGGAAGGAGGAGTTGAGGTTGGCTCCGTGACATCAGCCTGGTCCTTCAGAAAATGGAGACTCTGATAGTACCAGAGCTTGGGGACATAGACCTCATCTGCTGAAGTTGCAGTTTCCTCAGACTTCACGACCTTCTTCCGCTCCCTGATATACGCACTCCTCAGGCTGCCAATTTTCTTTCTAATATCATCAACAGTTGCCGTGGGGAACCTTGGCTTGACAAATTCCACAAGTTCCTCCAGGGCTGCGTGCCTCTTTGGTTTGTTGGTGTAATGTGGGTGTATACCCTGCCACAATATGGGAAAATCCCTGTATTTGGCAATGAAGAGGGGGAGAAAACTCATGTCGTTGAATCCCTTCATATCAATCTCTGCAAGACACAACAACACACCAAACCCTATAAATTATGTCAGGCTAAACTCTCCTAATCTTCTCCATAAAGAAGCCTCAAGTTCAAATCAGTCTAGGCTAGTTATGTACCAACGTTAAATTGTACCTTCGTTTGTAGCGATCGTCTCGTGTGAGTTTTCTCTCCCCCTCGTCTCCCAGATCGTGGCTACGACACAGGCGTGTGACGTTTTATATACACTGCGCATGCTTCAAACTCCGCCCGCCCCTGACGATCTTTCTCGTCTATTCCCCACCCCTTCTCTTTACGGCGTAGTGGGGAGAGCACATGGCGGGGACACAGCAGGTGCGCCACAAATATCCCACCAACGAGGAGGAGGACGAGGAAAGTCCGGAGGCAGAAACGTCCCGATCCCGGAACCTGAAATTCAAGGCCTCCAATATGTCATTTGGAGAAATGTTGGAGATGGTGGACATATTAAAGAGGAGCGACTATGATGGGAAGTATGGGCCTTACCTCAACCCCAATGTCCGCAAGGCCAAGATCATGTCTAAAGTTGTGAGAAGGCTGTACAATAATTTTGGGGTACAACGATCCAAGGAGCAACTCAGGAAACGCTGGTCAGACCTGAAACTGAGGGAGGCCGATCAGTACAGAAAGATCAAGAGAATTCTTCAAAAAAGTAAGTAGTTGTGTTTTGTGTTTGATTTCTTGCTTGCATACTGCTCCATTGTGTTTTGATTTTTACCAAGTTGTACATTCCAAAATGGCCACTTTCAGGTTCGTCTGTGCATTCGATCGTACTCAGCCTCGATCTTTCTGCCACTGTCATGGTCGTGTGTGTGTGCATTCGATCGTACGCAACCTCGATCGTTCGGCCACTTATAATACGATGTTTGGTGTTTTTTTGGGGGAAAGGAAGTTTGTTCTCACTAGAAATGTCATCAAGAATGTAAAGCCAATTTATTCAATGTAAAGGAGAGGTCACTCAGTAGCTGTTTACCCATCTGGACTCTAGAGCACTAGTGCTGGGACACCCAAACCCCCTTTTTATTATGCTTTTCCACACATGTGCTCCAGTGGATACTAGAGGGGGGTCTCCATCACACAAACTTCTACCAAAAAGCTAGTCAGTTTAGCACCTTTACAAAGTGACTTCATTCATGTAGTTGACATTTGTAACTGGCCAAACTAAAATAGTGTCCGTCACTTTCAAGCAATGTTTGTCATTTCCTATTTCTGCCCTCAATAGCTTGTGTTGCTAAATCTTCCTTTTGGACATTCTCATAGGGGAGCGAAAACTTGGGCCGTCTGAGGAAACCCCCAAACCAACACCTCCCAAAAAAGGGGAAAGAGCAGAAGCAGAGGAGGAGGAGGAGGAGGAAGGAGAGATCATCGAACTTGGAGAAATTGTCACCACAACAGGTGAGTGTGGGAGAACACAGCTACTGGTAAGCTAATCCATGTATGGCTGCCTCATTTCCAACACCCCATTTTTGTTTGTTTGTGGTTTTTAGGTGACGTGGATGTTGTGGAAGAAAAATCGCACTTTACCACAGAGAGTGCCCACGTACTCATCGGAGAGATAATGGTCTGCAATAGAGATCTAGATTACATAAAGCAAAACATCAATGATGTTCAACAAAAATTGAAGAACATCATTGATGTTTTAGGAAAAATATGAAAACGCACCAAGTAATTAACACACATTTGTGCCAGCTTCAGAACACATTTGCAACTTAAAAACTGTCTGAAATTTGGAACATGCACACATTGTGTCCACATGTGCTAGCTCCCACCATGGTGGATGAATGGCAACGTTTTTTTGGGGGTGCAAACACTTTACGAACTACGAAAGTGGTTGTGGTGAAGGGGTTGCCCCCCCAAAAAAAACGTCCATTCATCCCCATGATGGAAAATGGCACTTTTGAAGCTTCTAGGCATGTGTTTTACCATCTAATGACCATTTTCAGTCCCAAATTGTGTGCATGTTCCAAATTTCCACTTTTCGGGGGTGACCCCCCCATGTGATGAAGGCAAGATCAAACACACTTTGAACATATAGTCATGTCTGATCTTGTCTTCACTTTACAAAGTTGAACTTTCCAAGTTCCTAGGTTCTGTTTTGCTCCATGCCTGGTTTTACCAATTGCGGAATGTTTGTAAACAATGTTGTAAATAACCAAGATGTTGTCAGTTTTGGCGTGAAGATTGTAAACGCACTTGTGAATGTTTTCCTAGTAAACTTTTATTTTTCTAAATGTGTGGCTTCCTTATTTAAAAAACACAATGCATTATGTATGTAAAATGAAAAGGATATGGGGGGCAATGGGTGTTATTTACTAAAGGCAAATCCACTTTGCACTCCAATTTTCTTTCCCGGGGAACTTTTTCAATGCACTTGTAGAGCATAGCGGATTTGACTTATGTAAATGACACCCACAGTGCTTTGTACGAAAACACGGAGCACAGCATTTTGGAGAATACACACATGTCAGACCTGGTGATGAAAAGGAGTATTTTGGGTGTCAGTTATGCAGTACAAACCTTCTCTAGACCAAAGATTAGGTAGCAAACACACAACATGAGAATAATCTTTTTGGGAAGAAGAGACTGTTACCTCCTTTTGCCCAGAAAGTGCATTCCCACTGTCGAAGGCAAAGGGAAAAAATGTCAAAGTAAAATAAGCTAAAAAGAAGACTGAAATGACATGAAATCATAGGTTGGTTAAAATATCAGATTTATTAAAAAATGCCTCTCACACATCGTCAGGCAGAGCAATGGCCCCCCTACCCACAAAGTACTGCATATATTGGTCCCGGACGTGCCACTCGAAGGGCTGTGAGTTCGGCATTTGGAGGGCCCTCCACATCTGGGCCAACGGGCACTACATAGTTCCTGTTATGTCTTTTGAGGAAGTTGTGCAATATGCAACAGGCAAGAACTATGTGGTTCAGTTTGTATTCCGCCAAGTTAAATGCCGTCAGGAACAGGCGGAAGCGGCTGGCCAGGATGCCAAAAGCGTTCTCCACAACTCTTCTGGCTCTGGACAGCCTGTAGTTGAAGACCCTCTGGTCCGGGGTGAGGGTCCTCATCGGGAACGGCCTCATCACATGGGGAGTCAACGCAAACGCTTCATCTGCGACAAAGACGAAGGGGAGTCCTTCGGCATTCTCCTCTGGAGGTGGCAAGCACAGACTGCCACTTTGGAGACGCCAGTAGAACTCCGTGTGCGTAATGGCCCCACCATCCGATATCCGGCCGTTCATCCCCACGTCCACATACATAAACTCGTATGTTGCCGACACCACCGCCAACATCACTACACTATTAAACCCTTTATAATTATAATAGTAGGACCCCGAGTTGGGCGGTGGGACGATGCGGGCGTGTTTCCCATCAATTGCCCCTCCGCAGTTAGGAAAGTCCCAACGGCTGGCAAAGTGGGAGGCCACAGTCTGCCATTCCTGTGGCGTGGAAGGGAACTGTGGAGTGAAACAAGAAAAAAAAATGAGTCACTTTGCACCTAAACATTGCAAGCAGATTAGACAATCAACATCTTGGAACAAGAGCATTGTATAAAATTGGAGGCTGGAAAGTATTTGCACAGAAAAGTAGAGGCTCCCCTTCACAGATTACTCACCCCCCCATCAATCCCCCCACTTCTGATGGGCCATTGGCCAATAACTAGGGGTTTTGGGGGGGGGTGGTGGACAGCTAACCCTCTGCACTTCATTGATTGGCAAATGGCTCAATAATGTGGGCTAGTTTGGCCAGACCCTCTGTACTTAACACTATTGGCAGGCCACAGGAAAGATCAAATAACATTTCAACCCCCCCCCCCCCCAAAAAAAGGCAGGCACAGTGTGACATTCTGAAATTACCAAGCAAGCTAATAGGAGGGAAAGAAGACAACAAATTAGGAAATGGAATGTATGGAGGCAGCCCCTTGCACTACATGCTTTGCTGAATTCATCCCTAAAGATGCGCACTATAAAGAGGTAGGTATATAGTGTGTATGGACCTTGGGAAAGCCAGCAGATAAAGGATTGGTACCATCTGACAGAGCAGTTGGGGGAGGGGGTTCCTAATGAGTTTGCCCCCCCCCCCACCAAAAGAACAAAAAAAGGGGGCTCTACATGAAGTAAACCACACAGCAAACATTTGTGCATATTTTAGGGGGTGTTTTGGGGCAAACAATACTATGCAGCAGACAAAAGACATTGCTTAAGTGACTAGGCCATAGGTGTCTATTGGGGCAGAAGAGCATGCTGGTGAGGTAAGTGAAGGGAAAAATGCATGAAGGAGAAAAGGGGCACAGCATATTAGAACATATTGCAATCATGGTAATTAGGGAAGGAGGTCAAAAATACAAGTCATTAGCAAACAGAGCATACATAGAAGGGAATAGTAAAGTATAAATGTTACCTTAATATAGTCCTCCTGCAGGACCTGAATGATGGCAGAACAGGTCTCTGGAATAATGATTCCCAGGGCCTGGGGAGAGATACCTGAAGAGAACTTCAAATCCTGAAGACTTCTCCCTGTCGCCAAGTACCTCAACGTGGCAACAAGCCTCTGCTCCGGAGTAATGGCTTGTCTCATGCAGGTATCCTGCCGGCTGATAAAGGGGGTCAGCAAAGCCAAAAGACGGTGAAAATCGGGGTCCGTCATCCTGAGAAAGTTCCTGAAATCATCAGGATTATTCTCCCGGATCTCACGAAGCAAAGGCATGTGCGAGAACTGGTCACGCTGAAGCAACCAATTCTTGGTCCACATACTCCTCGTCACTCTGTTCATGGACGGGTCTTGGGTCAAAGCTAAAAGCCCGACACCAATTCCGCGTACAGCACGAACTCGGCGACGAGTACGCACGGGAAACATCGCTCAGAAGGTCACAAAAGGTCGGCTGGTCAGAACGGACAAACAGAAAGCACCGATAAACAGCAAGGCCTGAAAGAACGAAGTGAATACCAGCAACGAGCAGACAATAAGCAGTGCAAATCAAAGCGTCCTATATCAAGATATAGGCCGCAATGACCAACAAATGCGAACTGACTACACGCACTAATAAACAGATACGCACGACAAGCACAAACTGAAGAGCAGTAACGATCTGAGTCAGAAAACTGAGAAGCGCGAATCTTAAGTCACCAAACTTCCACTAACTCTCGATAAACACGGGATCAGCAGAAGGAGCCCAACGGGTGCCTGACGTGGTGCTGAACTTCCCTTTTGTAATCTCGTGGACGACGACTTACGTCACGACGTTCTTCCGGACCGGATATTCCGACAACGTAGTCCGACCGTGTGTACGCAACGCCAACATCGGACAAAGTACGTCGGACAAAGTCCGACCGACCTGGTCCGCGGATTGTCCGAGCGTGTGTATGGGGCTTTAGGAATAAAGAACACGGAGGAGAGATTAGTTTGCTTTAAGCCTCCGTACACACGGTCGGAAATTCCGATGACCAAATCCGTTGGATCATTTCCGTCGGATTTTGTCTGAAGCTGGTGTTGCGTACACACGGTCGGACAACGTTGTCGGAATTTCCAGTCGCCAAGAACGCCGTGACGTGAGCCGTGTATGATGGGACTAGAAAAGGGAAGTTCAGCAACACGTCCGGCACCCTTTGTGCTCCTTCTGCTGATTTTGTGTTTATCGCGTGTTAGTAGAAGTTTGGTTAGAGACGATTTGCGCTTTTCAGACTTGTGCTTCAGATCGTTACTGCTCTACAGTTTGTGCTTGTCGGTGCGTATCTGTTTATCAGTGCGTGTAGTCAGTTTGCATTTGTTTGTCATTGCGGCCTATATCTTGATATCTTGATATAGTACGCTTTGATTCTCACTGCTTATTGTCTGCTCGTTTATGGTATTTAATTTGTTCTTTCAGGCCTTGCTGTTTATCGGTGCTTTCTGTTAGTCCGTTCTGACCAGCCAACCGTTTTTAAGCCATGTTTCGTGTACGTACTCGTCGTGGAGTTTGTGCTGTGCAGGGGCTTGGTGTTGGGCTTTTAGCTTTGACACAAGCCCAGTCCATAAACAGGGCGAGGAGGAGTTCATGGACCAAGAATTGGTTGCTCCAGCGTGACCAATTCTCGCACATGCCTTTGCTTTGTGAGATCCGGGAGAATAATCCTGATGATTTCAGGAACTTTCTCAGGATCGTCTGTTGGCTTTGCTGACCCCTTATATCAGCAGGCAGGATACCTGCATGAGGCAAGCCATCACTGTGGAGCAGAGGCTAGTTGCCATGTTGAGGTACTTGGCGACAGGGAGAAGCCTTCAGGACCTCAAGTTCTCCACAGGCATCTCCCCCCCCAGGCTCTGGGGATCATTATTCCAGAGACCTGTTCTGCCATCATACAGGTTCCGCAGAAGGACTATATGAAGGTAAGATTTCTCTTTTAACATCACATTCTATGTATTTAAGGTTCATAGTTTTATAGTTAGTAAGGTTGAATAAAGACACCAGTCCATCCAGGTCAACCTGAGTGAGTGTTTACAATTGTCCCTATCCATTGCACACTCACATCACATGTCCCTACCCTCAAGGAGCCCACAATCCAAGGTCCCCATTCATATACTAGGGCCAATTTTGGACAGAAGCCAATTAACCTACCTGCATGTCTTTGGATTGTGGGAGGAAACTGGAGTACCCGGAGGAAACCCACGCAGGCACAGGGAGAACATGCAAACTCTAGGCAGGTAGTGTCGTGGTTGGGATACGAACCAGTGACCCTTGTTACTGCTAGGCGAGAGTGCTAACCACTACACCACTACACCACCTGTCCAGGTTTGCTAATGTATTGTATTTCTTTCCTCGTTCCCTAATTACCAGGATTGCAATATGCTGTAATATGCTGTGCCCCTTTATCCTCATGCATGCTGGAAGCTTTTAATGTTTTTTTTGTCCTTCATGCATTTTTGCCTTCACTTACCTCCCCAGCATGCTCTCCTGGGCCCATATACACCTATAGCCTAGTCACTTAGCAATGTATTTTGTCAGCTCCATAGTATTGGTTTCTCCTAAACACCCCCTAAAATCTCTACAAATGTTATGTGTGTGTTTAACTTCATGCAGAGTCCCCAAGGTTTTTTTTTTTGGTGGGCCAAACTCATTAGGAACCCCCTTCCCAACTGCTAGGTCAGCTGATACCAATCCTCTATCTGCTGACTTTGCCAAACCCAATACACACTATACCTACCTCTTTAGTGGTTATATTATTGTTAAATTTCTTCAAAGCATGTAGTGTAAGGGCCTGCCTCAATACTTTCAAATGCTAAATGTTGTTTTTTTTTTTATTTACTCCTATTATTATCTTGATAGGTAATAGCAGAATGGAAAAATGTGCTTCCATTTGTTCATTTTGTGATTTTTATTTTTTTTTGTATTATGACACTTCTTACCTGTCCGGTGGGCTGCCAATAGTGTAAAGTAAGGAGGGTCTGGCCAAACTATCACACATTATTTAGGCATTCATCTCTCAATGAAGTGGAGAGGGTTACCTGTCCAATACATCCCCCCCTAATTTTTGGCAATGGGCCATCAGATGTGGGGGGGGGGTGAGGAATCTGCTTTTCTTTTTTTTTTTAAATACTGTTTTCCAAAAATGTAAGACTGATCTTGGCCCAAAATGTTTGTTTCTAATCTGCTTGCAATTTTTATGTGCAAAAATACAATTTTTTTTCTTGTTTGACTCCACAGTTTCCTTCAACGCCACAGGAATTGCAGACTGTGGCCTCCCACTTTGCCAGCCATTGGGACTTTTCCAACTGTGGAGGGGAAATTGATGGGAAACACGTCTGCATCATCCCACCCCCCAACTCGGGGTCCTACTATTATAATTACAAGGGGTATAATAATATTGTGATGTTGGCGGTGGTGTCAGCGACATATAACTTCATGTATGTGGACGTGGGGAAAAATGGTGGGATCTCAGATGGTGGAGTCATCGTGCTGATGGAGTTCTACTGGCATCTCCAGAGTGGCAGTCTGGGCTTGCCACCTCCAGAGGAGAATTCAGAAGGACTCCCCTTCGTGTTTGTTGTGGATGAGGCATTTGCTCTGTCAAGACATCTGATGCGGCCTTTTCCGATGAGGACCCTTACACCGGACCAGAGGGTCTTTCATTTCTGGCTGTCCAGAGCC
The DNA here is from genome assembly GCA_028564925.1 of Lithobates sylvaticus. Classification (NCBI taxonomy): domain Eukaryota; kingdom Metazoa; phylum Chordata; class Amphibia; order Anura; family Ranidae; genus Lithobates; species Lithobates sylvaticus. The sequence goes on from CM053031.1 coordinate 159,060,921, forward strand.
CAAAGAGTAGTGGAGAACACTTTTGGGATAATGGCCAGCCGGTTCCGCCTATTTTTGACACCTATCCACATGGCGGAATATAAACTCAATCACATTGTGCTTTCCTGCTGCATTCTGCACAATTTAAAAAAAAAACATTCACCAAACTATGAGGTCTCAGTTGGCCCTGATGCTGACTTACCCCAAAATGCCAACCTGACGGCCCTTGAAGCTGTCCGTCCTGGCTTGCCCCCCCAAAACGCCCGCAAAGTCAGAACAAGATATATGGAGTACTTTGTGGGTAGGGGGGCCATTGATATGCCAGACAATGTCTGAGAGGCATTTTTTAATACATTTTACTTTTAAAATGAAAGAACCTTTGTTTTTATTTACTGCTTGGGTTTGTTTTAGGTGTCTCCTAGCTTATTTAATGTTTTATTTTTTTGGCCTTTATCTTCAACAGTGTAAACCCACTTTCTGGGCGAGATGAGGTGACAGTCTCTTCTTCCTAAAAATAATCTTTTAATGTTGTGGGTCTGCTACATACAGCTAGTTTTTCTAGTTAAGGTATGTAGTGCATTACTGACAAAAAGATTACTCCTTTTCAACACCATGACAGAAATGTGTGGAGTCCTGAAAATGGCGTGATTGGTGGTTAATTAAAAAGCACTGTGGGTGTTATTTACTAAAGGCAAATCCACAATGCACTACAAGTGCACTGCAAAAGTGCACCTGAAACTGCACTTGGAGTGCAAAGTGGATTTGCCTTTAGTAAATAACACCCATTGTCACAGAATACAACAACTTTACTACAAATACTGCTTTTGGGGTATTGAATAAGGAAGCCACACATTGTTGATAAAGAACATTTTTACTTCAAGCACATTCACATGTGCGTTTCTAAATGGGTTTTACAACAAACCAACATATTTGGTGTAGATAACATTATTTGCTAACATTAATATAATTTGGCGCTTTTGTGTAAACAGGCATGTATCAAAGCATAACATACAGAACACAGGAACTTACAAAGTTCAACTTAGAAAAGTGAGACAATATCAGATATGAGTATGTCCAAACTGTGTTGATATTGCCTTCATCACATGGGGTATCACCACTGGAAAAGCAAAATTTAGAAGATGCACACAAACTGGGGATCAAACTGGGCATTTACTTCCTGAACCCATGCGTAGAATGTCAAAATGTGCAATCTCCCATCATGTGGGATCAATGTATGTGTTTTGGGGGTGCAACCCCTTCACCTCAGCCACTTTAGTAGCAAGGAAGGGGTTGCACACACAAAACGTGGACATTGACTCCCCATGATGGGAGATAGCACATGTTGACACACTGTGTGCATCTTCCAAATAGTGCATTTTTCAAACTTTAAAACTTTAAAATTTTGTGATTGAAAAACAGAAAATGTCTGCTAGCTAGTTTGGGGTGTTTCCGATTTTCCCTAAAACATCAATGATGTTCTTCATTTTTTGTTGAACATTATTGATGTTTTCCTTGATTTCATCTAAATTGCGATTGCACACCATTATCTCCCCGATAAGGATCTGGGCACTTTCACTGGTAAAATGTGAATCTTCTTCCACAACATCCACATCACCTAAAAAGAAACCCAAAACAACACAGTGTATTATTGTCAGGAACGGTGCTATTACCTGGATCGCCTGCTGGTGTCACTACTTCCTTCAGCATCAAGGGTGCAGTTCTGGTGGCCACCAGCGGGGGTCTCCCAGCAGATGGACATTCTAGGAATCAAGCTGCACCTGTTGTTGAACTGCTGAGACTATATAAGCCTGTCCTTCACTGAAGCTCAGTGCTTCAGTATTCCTTTCTGTAGCCTTGTCTTTGCCTGTTCTGAAACCTGATCCTGGACCTGAAACCTGAAACCTGAAACCTGACCCTTTATCCGCTTCCTGCCCTGTCCTGGATGTTGTCCCCCTTACCTGGTTCCTGAGACCCGTCCCCTGATTCCTGCCTTGATGTTCCCTTGCTTCCTGTTTCCCCCTTGGTCTCTTCTCCCTGCATTGTATATATATGTATATATATATATATATGTTCCATTTTCTTGTGTTTATTGTTAGTTAGTTAGATTAGGGCTTTGGGGTTTGCTGTGTTATTTGCGTTCTTGCTTGTTTTGTGGTTGCTGTGTTCACGTGTGTCTTTATTATTTAATAAATATATATCTTTATCACTACCTTTGGAGCCTGATTCCTTTAGTGCAGCCCATCGATCTGTTCACTTGTGTTGGATGCCTGTGTTTAGGCTCCTTTCATGACAGAATACTGAAGCCATACAAACAGATCGGCTGCACTTGGGAAATTGGGTCTGACACTTGCTATTGCCAAGAAAGATGCATCTGGAAGATATATTGTATCTTTCGCTCCTGGCAATGGAAGAAAGAGATTTTTGTTATCAGACTTTGGGTGACTATACTAGGGAGCAACTACTGTGTGTAGTATGCATCCGTATATACTAGGGAGCAACTACTGGAGTGCATCCGTATAGCCCATGTTTTCGTTGATCAGGGCCATTTTCTTTTTGAGGACGTGCAGCCTCTGATCAAGATTTGTACAGAGCTGGCCCTGCCCTGTATTCCTGAGGGCCATGATGATTTCACTCCCCCTTTTAATATGAATCAGGTTGTATCCCTAGTATGGCTTTTTGAAGATGATCCTGCCGATTTCTGTGAGCACTACTCTGGCTGTTCCCCACAGGTGATTGCTGAGTGCATTGTGTCCGCTCAGTCTTTTGTTAGACAGGGAAACTTAAATCCACAGTTTGTACAACCCATACTTTCAGCATGGTCTGACATTGTAAAATTAGCCCCAGCCAAACCAACCACTTCTGCCATCAGACACCAGCCTACCCAAATGTATGTTTCCCCATCACCCATACCAAACCCAGTTGCCACCCAGTATTCACTGCTCCCCACTAAATACTCATATCCGGTCTCTTCTCCCTGTACCTATCCTGCATTTAACCCCCCTGCCTCTTCTCAGCTGCTTACAAATCCACAAATGTATGTTTCCCCATCACCCATGCCAAACGCAGTTGCCACCCAGTATACATTGCTCCCAACCAAATATTCATATCCGGTCTCTTCTCCCTGTACCTATCCTGCATACAACCCCCCTGCCTCTTCTCAGTTGCCTACAAATTCACAAAAACTTCCCCCAGCTACTGTTACCTCTTCTGTGCCATATTCCAATCCTCCTTTCCTGACTGCTGGACCCCCCACCTACAAAGCTTCAGCGACCAAGTCAAAGAAAAAAACGAAAGTTCTTCCCAACCAAAACGATCCTGCCAGTAATCCAATCTGCCTCCACACCCACTAATCTGTCCCAGCCTGAAGCGCCAGAGTTCCAGCCAGAGGTGCCAGCAATCCAGCCTGAAGAGCCAGTACTAGCCTTCCAGCCTGACGTTCCAGCCTTCCAGCCTGATGTCCTAGCCTTCCAGCCTGATGTCCCAGCCTTCAAGCCTGACGTCCCAGCCCTTCAGTCTGATGTCCTGGTGCCAGCCTTCCAGTCTGATGTTCCAGCCCTCAAGCCTGATGTCCCAGCCTTCCAGTCTGATGTCCTGGTGCCAGCCTTCCAGCCTGATGTTCCAGCATTCCAGTCTGATGTCGTGGTGCCAGCCCTCCAGCCTGACGTTCCAGCCTTCCAGTCTGATGTCCTAGCCCTCCAGCCTGACGTCCCAGCCTTCCAGCCTGATGTCCTGGTGCCGGCCTTCCAGCCTGATGTTCCAGCCTTCCAGCCTGACGTCCCAGCCTTCCAGTCTGATGTCCTGGTGTCAGTTTTCCAGTCTGATGACCCGCTGCCAGTTTTCCAGTCTGATGACCCGCTGCCAGTTTTCCAGTCTGATGAACCGCTGCCAGTTTTCCAGTCTGATGACCCGCTGCCAGTTTTCCAGTCTGATGACCCGCTGCTAGTTTTCCAGTCTGATGACCCGCTGCCAGTTTTCCAGTCTGATGACCCGCTGCCAGTTTTCCAGTCTGATGACCCGCTGCCAGTTTTCCAGTCTGATGACCCGCTGCCAGTTTTCCAGTCTGATGACCCGCTGCCAGTTTTCCAGTCTGATGACCCGCTGCCAGTTTTCCAGTCTGATGACCCGCTGCCAGTGACCCGCTGCCAGTTTTCCAGTCTGATGACCCGCTGCTAGTTTTCCAGTCTGATGACCCGCTGCCAGTTTTCCAGTCTGATGACCCGCTGCCAGTTTTCCAGTCTGATGACCCGCTGCCAGTTTTACAGTCTGATGACCCGCTGCCAGTTTTCCAGTCTGATGACCCGCTGCCAGTTTTCCAGTCTGATGACCCGCTGCCAGTTTTCCAGTCTGATGACCCGCTGCCAGTTCTCCAGTCTGATGACCCGCTGCCAGTTCTCCAGTCTGATGACCCGCTGCCTGCCTTCCATTCTGATGACCTGCTGCCTGCTGCCCAGCTTGATGTGCCCATGCCTGCTGTCCAGCCTGATGAGCCATTGTCTGCTGCCCAGCCTGATGTGTTCCTGTCTGCTGCCCAGCCTGATGTGTTCCTGTCTGCTGCCCAGCCTGATGAGCCATTGTCTGCTGCCCAGCCTGATGTGTTCCTGTCTGCTGCCCAGCCTGATGTGTTCCTGTCTGCTACCCAGCCTGATGAGCCATTGTCTGCTGCCCAGCCTGATGTGTTCCTGTCTGCTGCCCAGCCTGATGTGTTCCTGTCTGCTGCCCAGCCTGATGAGTTCCTGTCTGCTGCCCAGCCTGATGAGTTCCTGTCTGCTGCCCAGCCTGATGAGTTCCTGTTTGCTGCCCAGCCTGATGTGCCCGTGTCTGCTGCCCAGCCTGATGAGCCATTGTCTGCTGCCCAGCCTGATGTGTTCCTGTCTGCTGCCCAGCCTGATGAGCCATTGTCTGCTGCCCAGCCTGATGAGTTCCTGTCTGCTGCCCAGCCTGATGAGTTCCTGTCTGCTGCCCAGCCTGATGAGTTCCTGTCTGCTGCCCAGCCTGATGAGTTCCTGTCTGCTGCCCGGCCTGATGAGTTCCTGTCTGCTGCCCGGCCTGATGAGTTCCTGTCTGCTGCCCGGCCTGATGAGTTCCTGTCTGCTGCCCAGCCTGATGACCCGGTGCCCGCTGCCCAGCCTGATGACCCGGTGCCCGCTACCCAGCCTGATGAGTCCCTGTCTGCTGCCCAGCCTGATGAGTCCCTGTCTGCTGCCCAGCCTGATGAGTTCCTCTCTCCTGCCCAGTCTGATGACCCGAAGCCCGCTGCCCAGCCTGATGACCCGGAGCCTGCTGCCCTGTTTGTTTTTATTTCCAGATCTAAACTTCCAGACCCTGGTGGTCCTAGTTGGTTAAGAGACTCTGGGGCAGAATGGAGTGTCCGGAGGCCACTCCTTGGGGGGGGGGGGAACTGTCAGGAACGGTGCTATTACCTGGATCGCCTGCTGGTGTCACTACTTCCTTCAGCATCAAGGGTGCAGTTCTGGTGGCCACCAGCGGGGGTCTCCCAGCAGATGGACATTCTAGGAATCAAGCTGCACCTGTTGTTGAACTGCTGAGACTATATAAGCCTGTCCTTCACTGAAGCTCAGTGCTTCAGTATTCCTTTCTGTAGCCTTGTCTTTGCCTGTTCTGAAACCTGATCCTGGACCTGAAACCTGAAACCTGACCCTTTATCCGATTCCTGCCCTGTCCTGGATGTTGTCCCCCTTACCTGGTTCCTGAGACCCGTCCCCTGATTCCTGCCTTGATGTTCCCTTGCCTCCTGTTTCCCCCTTGGTCTCTTCTCCCTGCCTTGTATATATATATGTATATATATATATATGTTCCATTTTCTTGTGTGTATAGTTAGTTAGTTAGATTAGGGCTTTGGGGTTTGCTGTGTTATTTGCGTTCTTGCTTGTTTTGTGGTTGCTGTGTTCACGTGTGTCTTTATTATTTAATAAATATATATCTTTATCACTACCTTTGGAGCCTGATTCCTTTAGTGCAGCCCATCGATCTGTTCACTTGTGTTGGATGCCTGTGTTTAGGCTCCTTTCATGACAATTATAAATAAGCAGGCATACATTGATTAGCTTACCTGAAGCTGTAGTCTCAGACACTCACCTGTTGTGGTGACAATTTCTGCAACTTATACAATCTCTCCCTCCTCCTCCTCCTCTGCTTCTGGTGTTGGTATTTCCCCTTCTTTGTGAGGTGTGAGGTCCCTGGTGTCCTCAGACGCCCCGAGTCTTTTCTCCCCTATGAAAATGTGCAAAAGGAATACTTAGCACACAGATATTTGAGGGCAGAAATAGGAATCTGAAACATTGCTTGGCAGTGTCATACAATTGTGTTTTTTGTCCGAATTCAAAGCAGAAAAAAATTATTTTTGTTACTTCCTAAAGCTGGAATACTTATTACCTGTTTTGTGAAAGTTTGTCAGATGGAGACACCCCTATAGTATCCACTGAAGCACGTGTGTGGGACATCCGAATAAAAAGGGTGTTCTGGTGTCCCACACTAGTGCTCCAGAGTCCAGATGTGTAAACAGCTACTGAGTGTCCTCTCCTTTACACTGAATCAAGTTTGCATTTCATTCTATTACCAAGCCCTCTAGACAACAAACTTCCTTTGACTAGAGATAGAGAGGGCTGAGCAAATTTAGTTTTCTGCAACTTGCCAAAACATTGTATTTGAAGTGGGCAAACGATCGAGGTTTATTACGAACAATTCAACCCACGAACATGAAAGTGGCCATTTTAAACTGTACAACATTAAAACAATGCACATGGAGCAGTATGCAAGCAATAATAATATGAACACACGACAACTACTTACTTTTTTGAAGAATTCGATTGATCTTTCGGTACTGATCGTGCTCCATAGTTTCAGGTCTGACCAGCGTTTCCTCAGTTGATCCTTGGATCGTCGTACCCCAAAGTTCTTCTGCAGACTCTTCACAACTTTAGCCATAATCTTGGCCTTTCTGACATTTGGGTTGGGGTAAGGCCCATACTTCCCATCATAGTCGCTCCTCTTCAATATGTCCACCATCTCTGCCATCTCTACAAAAGGCATATTTGAGGCCTCAAATCTTCTTCTCTGGGATCGTGACGTTTCTGGCTCCGGGCTTTTCTCGTCCTCCTCCTCGTTACTGTAATAATCAGTGCGCACCTGCTGTGTCTCCGCCATGTGCTCTCCCCACTGCGCCGAAAGAGATGGGGCGGGGAATAGACTAGAAAGATTGTCAGGGGTGGGTGGAGTTTCACGCATTCGCACTGTATATAAAACGCCACACGCGTGTGTCATACGTACGAGCTGTGAGCAGAGGGAGAGAGCTGACGCGACGATCGCTATAACGAAGGTACAATTTGAACTTGGTACATCACTAGCCTAGACTGCTTCTAGATTGAGGCTTATATTGGGACAAGATTAGGAGAGTTTAGCCTGACATTATTTTGGGTTTGTCTTGTGTTGTGTCTTGCAGAGAATATGGATGGGATTAACGACCACAGCTTCCTCCCCCTGTTCATTGACAAGTACAGGGAGATGCCCTTTTTGTGGCAAGCCAAACATCCCCACTACAGCAAAAAAATAAAGAGGCTGGCAGCGATGGAGAAACTGGTTGAGTTTGTGAAGCCGGTGTTCCCCAGGGCAACTATTTAAAAACGAAAATTGGTGGCCTGAGGAATACTTATCTGAGGGAGTGCAAGAAGGTGCTGGAGTCCCAGAGATCTGGAGCTGGAACAGATGAACTTTATGTCCCCAACTATGAGAGGCTCCATTTTCTGGCAGACCAGACTGAGGTCAGGGAATCCCTCTCTACTCTTCCTTCCACGCCTCCTTTTACGCTGCATTCCACCCCTGCTGAGGCTTCCGACGCCCAACCTGGGCCTTCCAGTCAGGAAGATGTGGAGGAGACCAGCTTGAGCCAGGTATAGTATTGTTCTACATATTTTTGGAGTAAAAATTAATGATGTTAACTTGATTTTTGAGCACTAATTGCTGATATTTTAAAGTGTTTTACATATCAATAGACAGTAGTGTTCGAGAGATTTTGGCCAAGGATGGAAACTGCTGGGCTCAGAATGATAGTCTTTTCTATTTGTTAACAATTTACAACAGTCAAGAGCTGAAAATTGTGTGTGTTTGATGAACCAAACACTAAAACTATGTCCCTTTTTCATACACAGGAAGACCTCAGCCAGGAGGAGGGCGTGGAATGCGGCAGCCAGAAGCTGGCTGGGGAATGTGGCAGCCAGGAGGAGGTAGGGGTAAGTGGCAGCCAAGATGTGGGCAGGCCTAGGAGCCTGACTCAATCTCAAGTCCCTCCCCTCCGCCTTCCACACAAAAGGGCCAGAAAGGGGGGGGGGGGTAATAAATTTAAAAGAGCGAACAAAATCCTGGATGGCTTAACTCCAATGTAAAAATGCATATAAAAGCAAAGGAGAAGGCCTTCAAAAAATACAAGGTTAAGGGATCATCAGCAGCATTCAGACTTTATAAAGAATGCAACAAGAAATGTTAGGGTGCAATTAGGGCTGCTTAGATAGAACACGAAAGACACATAGCAGAGGAGAGAGAGAAAAATCCCAAGAAATTCTTTAACCACTTAAGCCCTGGACCAATTTGCAGCCAAAGGACCAGGCCCCTTTTTGCGATTCGGCACTGCGTCGCTTTAACTGACAATTGCGCGGTTGTGCGACGTGGCTCCCAAACAAAATTGACATCCTTCTTTTTTTCCCACAAATAGAGCTTTCTTTTGGTGGTATTTGATCGCCCCTGCGGTTTTTATTTTTTGCGCTATAAACAAAAATAGAGTGACAATTTTGAAAAAAATGCACTATTTTTAACTTTTTGCAATAATAAATATCCCCAAAAAATATCTAAATTTTTTTTTTCCTCAGTTTAGGCCGATACGTATTCTTCTACATATTTTTGGTAAAAAAAAACGCAATTATCGATTATTGATTGGTTTGCGCAAAAGTTATAGCGTTTACAAAATTGGGGATAGTTTTATAGCATTTTTATTAATATTTTTTTTTACTAGTAATGGCGGCGATCAGCGATTTTTATTGTGACTGCGACATTATGCCGGAAATTTTTGACACATTTTTTACACATTTTTGGGACCATTGTCATTTATACAGAAATCAGTGCTATTTAAATGCATTGATTCCTGTGTAAATGACACTGGCAGTGAAGGAGTTAACCACTAGGGGGCGGGGAGGGGTTAAGTGTGTGTGTGTGTTTTTTTACTGTAGGGGGTGTGGCTTTGGGTCTGACGTCACTGATCGGCTTTCCCGATGACAGGGAACAGCCGATCAGTGTCAGTAGCGCTAGGAAGCACGGGGAGAGGATTGTTTACACAGACCTCTCCCCGTTCTTCAGCTCTGTGACCCGATCGCGGGACACCAGCGGCGATCGGGTCCGCTGGTCCCGCGGCCGCGGTCACGGAGCTCAGGACCGGGTTGCGTGCGCGCGAACCACGGCTGGGCTCTTAAAGGGCCATGTACAGGTACGTGGTTGTGCCCAGCCATGCCATTCTGCCAACGTATATCGGCGTGAGGCGGTCCTTAAGTGGTTAAGTATGTAAACAGTAAAAAAAGGAGGACAGACCATATTGGACCCATAAAGAATGAGGAAGGACATCTGGTTACAAAGGATGGGGCGATTGCAAAGGTATTGAATTTATTCTCCTCCTCAGTCTTCACGAGGCAATCGGGGGGCTTCAGTAACCAAAAATGCAGTGTTTATCCTTATGACACATCACAGGAAGCACCACCATGGTTAACAGAGGACAGAACTAAAACTAGACATGGGAAACTTAACATTAATAAATCACCGGGACCAGACGGCTTGCATCCAAGGGTACTTAAGGAACTCAGTCAAGTAATTGCCAGACCATTGTTCCTAATTTTACTGACAGTCTATTGACTGGAATGGTACCAGATGATTGTTGAAAAGCCAATGTAGCACCAATATTTAAAAAGGGACCAAAATACATCCCTGTGAATTACAGACCAGTTAGCCTAACATCAATAGTATGCAAGCCCGTGTAGGGGGTGATAAGGGACTATATACAATATTTTAGTAACGAGAACAGTATCATTAGCAGTAATCAGCATGGATTCATGAAGAATCATTCTTGCCAAACCAATCTATTAACCTTCTATGAGGAGGTGAGTTGCCATCTAGATAAAGGAAGGCCTGCAGATGTGGTGTATCTGGATTTTGCAAAAGCCTTTGACACAGTTCCCCTTAACGTTTACTGTACAAAATAAGGTCCATTGGTATGGACCATAGGGTGAGTACATGGATTGAAAATTGGCTACAAGGGCGAGTTCAGAGGGTGGTGATAAATGGAGAGTACTCGGAATGGTCAGAGGTGGATAGTGGGGTCCCCCCAGGGTTCTGGGACCTATTTATTTATAGATCCTATTTATTTTGTTCATAAATGACCAGGAGGATGGGGTAAATAGTTCAATCTCTGTATTTGTGGATGATACTAAGCTAAGCAGGGCAATAACTTATCTGCAGGATGTGGAAACCATACAAAAAGATTCGACCAAATTAATGGGGTGGGCAACTACATGGCAAATGAGGTTTAGTGTAGATAAATGTAAACAAATGCATTTGGGTGGCAAAAATATGAACGCAATCTATACACTGGCGGAGAACCTCAGGGGGAATCTAAGATGGAAAAAGACCTGGGTGTCTTAGTAGATGATAGGCTCAGCAACGACATGAAATGCCAAGCTGCTGCTAACAAAGCAAACACAATTTTGGCATGCATTAAAAAGGGATCAACTTCAGAAATAAAACTATAGTTCTCCCACTCTACAAGACTCTGGTCCGGCCGTACCTAGAGTATGCTGTCCAGTTCTGGGTACCAGTCCTCAGGAAGGATGTACTGGAAATGGCGCGAGTACAAAGAAGAGCAACTAAGCTAACAAAGGGTCTGGAGGATATTAGTTATGAGGAAAGGTTGCAAGCACTGAACTTATTCTCTCTGGAGAAGGGATATGATTTAAATTTATAAATACCGTACTGGTGACCCCACAATAGTGATAAAACTTTTTTGCTGAAGGGACTTTAACAAGACACGTGGCCACTCAATAAAATTTGAAGAAAAGAGGTTTAACCTTAAACTATATAGAGGGTTCTTTACTGTAAGAGCCGCAAAGATGTGGAATTCCCTTCCACAGGCAGTGGTCTCAGCAGGGAGCATCGATAGTTTCAAAAAACTATTAGATAAGCAGCTGAACGACCACAACATACAGGGATATACAATGTAATACTGACATATAATCATACACATAGGTTAGACTTGATGGACTTGTGTCTTTTTTCAACCTCACCTATAGGGATGAGCCGAACAACCCCGGGTTCGGTTCGCACCAGAACCTGCGAACGGACCGAAAGTTTGCGCGAACGTTAGAACCCTATTAGTTACCATGGACGCAAACGTTCAAAATCTAAAGTGCTAATTATAACGACCAATATGCATGTTATTGTCATAAAACAGGTTTGGGGACCCGGGTCCTGCCACAGGGGACATGTATCAATGCAAAAAGAAGTTTTAAAAATGGACGTTTTTTCTGGAGCAGTAATTTTAATGATGCATAAAGTGAAAAAAAGTGAAATATTCCTTTAAATATGGTACCTGGGGGGTGTCTAAAGTATGCCTGTGAAGTGGCATGTGTTTCCCGTGTTTAGAACTGTCCCTGCAAAAAATGACATTTGTAGAGGAAAAAAATAAGCCATTTAAAATGCTTGCGGCTTTAATGTCATGTCTTGTCCTGGCAAATTAAACCCTATACCTACAACCCTATATACTCTGAACAGCAGTATACAGGCAGTGCAAACCAGATAGGGACTGTAGGTTTGTTCTTAAGTAGAATCTGTTTGTAATTTTGAACAGGTAAATTTGCCCCTGTAATATTTGTTTTGCTGTCTGTGCACCTGTTCAGAACATTTCACCTCACTTTCCGTCCCAATGACAAATGTTTTTGGAAAAGTGTGTTTTTTATTGAAACAAGGATTGGTGATAAAGCATCATTAGAGAGGCGATACCTTTTTCCCAAATTAAATCTAACAGGATAGAATTTTCCTTCCTAGGGGTAGATTTCCTCTCACTTCCTGTTTTCTCCTTCTGTTTGCAAGTAGGAGTCGTTTCTAAGTTGGATATTTTAAAGTAGGAGCCTGCGTATATACTCAACAGAAATTTGCCCAATTAGATGTTGGTGCTGCCACAACACTGTAAGCCCTCACAGCTACTCTTGGTGGGCGCTGGAATGCCCTGCTGTGAACTATTATATCAGGAATTGTAATTGCATGCCATTGTTGAACAGTGTTAGGAAAAATTGGGCCTGTGGTGGTGGTGCTGGTGCTACAAGACTGTAAGCCCTCACAGTTACACTTGGTGGCACAGGAATGGGCCCTGCTGTAAATTATTAGATCAAGAATTGTAATTGCATGCACCTGTTGAACAGGGGCAGAAAAATTGGGCCTGTGGTGGTGGTGGTGGACGGTGTTGCCACAACACTGTAAGCCCTCACAGTTACTCTTGGTGGGCGCAGGAATGGGCCCTGCTGTGAATTATTAGATCAAAATTTGTAATTACATGCCCCTGTTAAACAGGGGCTGAAAAATTGGGCCTTTGGTGGTGGTGGACGGTGTTGCCACAACACTGTAAGCCCTCACAATTACTCTTGGTGGGCGCAGGAATGGGCCCTGCTGTGAATTATTAGATCAAGATTTGTAATTACACGCCCCTGTTAAACAGGGGCTGAAAAATTGGGCCTTTGGTGGTGGTGGTGGACGGTTTTGCCACAACACTGTAAGCCCTCAGTTACTCTTGGTGGGCGCAGGAATGGGCCCTGCTGTGAATTATTAGATCAAGATTTGTAATTACACGCCCCTGTTAAACAGGGGCTGAAAAATTGTGCCTTAGGCACTGGTGCTGGTGCCACAACACTGCAACCCCACACAGATACTGTACTTGGAGCACAGCAATGAGACCTGTTGCAAAGCATTGCATAAAAAATTGTAATTACAAGCCCCTGTTAAACAGGGGCTGAAAAATTGGGCCTTAGCCACTGGTGTTGGCACCCAGAAACAAAAATGTTCTTCCAAGCTATCATCAGGATCATTGAGGAGGAAGAGGATAGTCAGTCAACATAACAGGACAGTCACTCAGCATCAGCATAGGCAGTCTTGAAGGGATGGGACATTTCAAAATAAATTATTCTGTTATATCAGCTTCAGGTGACTGGTAGCTGGTGGTGATCCAAGACTGATTCATCTTTATGAAGGTCAGTTGTGTAAGGAATGATAGCATGATAGACTCCATCTTGTTATAGATGTTTTAAGAATAATTCTCAAGTTATGAGTTTAAGGTGAAACCCACGTATGTTTTAAACTGTTATCTATAGATAACGTTCTCACAAGGTATTCTTGCATATATATATAGTCTGTGGACTTTGCCCTAGCTTGGACTTGCATTTGTTCTAGATAAGATAACAACATCTGTTCAAGAATACATATATATTTTGTAGTAAAATAGATGTGAATTTTGGCTTATGTTTTCTAGCTATGACGTAGAATATTGACTGAAGCTATTTCTTATGTATACGTGTTAAGCATCATAACTCCTCCTTGTTTCCTTGAAATTCTGCATAAATACCATGGTCTTTGAATGAGTAAAGTAGATATCGAAGTGTGCACAACCAATCGTTTCCTGTGTCACATTATTTGATATCTCCGGGCCTGATAGGGGTCAACGGAGTCTCCGGCATTACCTAAAACCTGTCTGGGTGGTCGTAGAAGCCAGAAATTCCCTTCATCTGGGGGCTGTCCGGAATGAAAAGCAGAATTATCTGACGGTAAGTGATACTTTGTCTTTGACGAAATATTCCTTGCCTCAGCTCTGATCAAAGCTTTTTTGGACCCGTAAATTAGTAAGGGATAAGAACCACGCCAGAGGTTAATATTGGAGGGTTTTTGGGAAATCCACAAAGATAAGCAGTACTGCATACACATATATAGATACATTTCTTTTGGGAAGAAATAAGAGGTTAATGAGGAAATAGACTCCGGTGACCCCAAAATCTTTTGCTTTTCTTACTTTTGCTTAGAAGTGATAAGTGTATGTATTGTGTGGATCAGAAGACTGCGTGGTAAAACAGTCGGCTCCCACTGTCAATATGGGTCAGAAACAAGGTAAAGAAGATCCTCCCCCTCTCCCCAACCCAGGAGTAAAGATTATGTAGCCAGAATTTGTGGTACTAATTATGAATTTTTAGTCCCATGGGTTTCAAATGTAGCGGGATGGACCGAAACCATACACAGTGTAGACCCCTTTTCCCGGAATGGTAGTAACGATGATTTTCACATGGACATGATAAAAGGATTGTGTTTAGGAGATAAGAGAACTTTCCCTTGGTACCCCGGGGACCCTCAATGGGATATGGATTATATGGCAAAGGGAGGGGAGAACTGGTTGAAATACGCCCCATATTGGTTTCAGAGGGATAATAAGAAACAGAAAAAGCCCACCAAATGTTTAAGTAAGGAAGATTATGACCAGAAACATAGAGAAGAAGCTGATAAAAAGAGAGTTATCCCTGACTCAGCAGCCCCACCCCTGCCAATAACCAGTCATTTTCCACCCGCATATGTACATGTCTACCCGAGTTTAGCACAGGAAGATATTGATCTTCTGGCTGGACATTATGCAACCAGACAACGGCAGGTCCCTCCCACTCCACAACCACAACAGAAGATCTTTGCCGCTCCACAACAAGATAGACAGCACCCACAGAGGCAAGAAGAGAGAGCCCAAGTCGAGGTAGCTGAAGAAGAAGATCAGGGAGCAACAGGAGGGATAGTTTCACCACCTGGCCAACAGCAGGAGGAAGAACAGGAGGACGATGATAGGGATAAAATAGTCAGTCCCCCTAAAACAAAAAGAGGAACTGTATATAGTAACACTAATCTTCAAGCGCCTTTCATGACCATTGGAAATGAAATGTTGAAAAAGGTAATAGACATTGAGGACATTGACAGGATAGTAAAAAATTGCCCCAAACCCACTGCCTCTGCAGGAGGCACTTTAACTTACTTTAAAAAGGCCTGTAAGGGTAGAAATTATACACAGGAAGACATGCGTCTTATCATTGATGGCATTATAGGACACACTAGTTCCTGGAGCTGGGCAAATGTTCCAAGTATAAACACTATTGACACTAGAAACGCGGGGACATATACCTCTCCCACTTCTGGTCCAGCTCCAATCCTGAATGCCTTGCTAGGCTTGAAAGGTGAAGAAGATGAGGTAGTGCCTCAACATGAATGCATGGACCTCATCCAACAAGACACATCCCCAAGACCAGACATGTCTTCAACTGCTCTCCTTGGAGCACAGAATGTCTTTGTGGATGGGTCTTGTTCAAGGCCGAATGATAACACATACCATGCAGGGTATGCTGTCGTTCAGCTGCCTGATAAAATACTGGAAGCAAACCCTGTCCCATTCCAATCAGCACAAGCTGCAGAACTTATAGCTCTTACTAGAGCTTGTCAGCTTTTTGAAGGGCAGGATGTAAACATTTACACAGACTCCAAGTACGCTTACGGTGTTGCGCATGATTTTGGAGTAATATGGAAAAGGCGGGGCTACATAGCAGCAGATGGTAAATCCATCTCACATTCCACGCTTGTCACAAGTCTTTTAGAAGCTATACAATTGCCAAGGTCCATAGCTATATTACACTGTAAGGCACATACAGGGCAACAGGATGACATAGCCAAAGGCAACGCCTTAGCTGACAAAGCAGCAAAAGAAGCAGCATCCACACAGCCTGCAAACATACAAATGCCATTACTCTCACCAGAAATTCCTCTTTTGGATCAAACATTGCGTGATCTCCAAGCATATGCCACAGACCAAGACATCCAGCAATGGAACTCAATAGGTGTGCAGACAAGCCCAGAAACTGGCCTTGTCTGCCAAGAGGGGAGACCATGTATCCCTGTAGCCAGCGCACCCATTTTTATTTCACAATACCATGGGATAGGTCACAGAGGGTGGAAAGTCACATGTGAACTTTTGGCTAAGGATTTTTACATTCCAGGTCTTCCCTCTCTCGTTAAGGCATATGTTTCCAGATGCATCACATGCATTCGGAATAACCCTACGAACCCTCACAAAGCAAAACATGAACATCTGATATATCCATCTACACCATTCACTCATCTGCAGATAGATTTTACACACATGCCCAAACTAGGTAAAAGACAGGAATATTTGCTCGTAATAGTGGACATTTTTTCGAGATGGATAGAAATGTTTGTAACTACAAAGGAAGATGCACAAACAGTAGTGAGGATTCTGACACAAGAAATTATTCCAAGGTGGGGTTGCCCACTACAAATCAACTCTGACAATGGTCCTGCATTTGTGGCCAAAGTTTGTCAAGACTTGGTAAAAACACTGAAAATAGAATGGAAGTTTCATATTCCTTACCACCCCCAGAGTTCAGGTATAGTGGAAAGGATGAACAGAACCATTAAAGATAAGATCAGGAAGGCCACTGGAGGTACGTATGCAAATTGGAAGAAGGTCCTACCAGCTGTACTAGCCGAGGTAAGAATGACACCCTCTAAAAAAACAGGATACTCTCCTTTTGAAATCTTAATGGGTAGACCATTCCCCACCCCATGGGCCAGACAGCCACTTATGTTAGAAAGAGGGGACCTAGATCTTATTCAGGAAGAATATGTAAAAAAACTTATTGAAACTTTGGATCAAGTTGAAAGAAACGTTGCTCGCACCTCTCCTTCTTCTTCACAGGAACCTACGCACCCTTTCCAGGTGGGTGACAGCGTGGTGGTCCAGCAATTGAAACGCACCAAGAAACAGGAGTATCCCTTCGGACCTCCAACCACAGTGATCGCAGTTACCCGCACAGCTATTCTGGTAGAAGGACAACAGGCCTGGATTCATGCAAGTCGTGTAAAGAAGGTCAACCAGGACCCTAAGAAGCAAGACAAAGACAAAGATAAAGCACCGAGGCGTGAAGGACATGGTCAAGACTCCGAACAAGATGGCCTCGCTTATTTCACCACAGACTTCTGGGAAGGCCTTGTGCCTCTTATGCTGGGCTGCTCTGATTGTGTTCCTGCCAACTTTGCTGATAACTAACTGTATTTATCACCCTGAAGATTTGGGACTCATAAAGGGTATTTGTGGAGCCTCTAAAACTCTACAACAGAATGATATGAATACTACACATGACAGACACAAGAGAAATGAAAACTCAGAAAGTTTTACAGATAAAATGTTATTATTGAAGTTTAAATATAGCTATGCCCAGAAATCTGGATTTGAAAAATGTTGGATATGTAGTAAACTCCATCCTAGCACTGCCAGGATCCCCCTAATGGCAGTACCTCTAAACTTCACCCCTTTCCTTAATGGCACACCGCCTGTCGTTCTTACAAATGTCACAAGAACGCTTTCAAATAATGCCCTTACTTTCCAAATTATTGGTAGAAGTCATTTCCCAGACTGGTGTTTTAGGTTGGGAAACTCCACAAACGGAGCTGAAGTTTGCCAACAAGCTAAAATTAACTTTTCAATGACTTCAATTGAAAGCCCTTTCTTTCACACTTCAGAACCTGCCCTAAACACCACTCTGATAGACTTTCTTAGCTCCAGTTCCAGTTCCACCGTAGGACAATTATTGTCGAGTTTAACCTTTTCTAGTCTTTCCGATGAAATGTTGATAATATTTAACAGACAAGCCTTAGCCCTAGGAGACTCTATTTATATTTGTTGTGGAAAAATCTGTCACCCTTGGATCCCCACTGAACCCCAAGGATGGTGTTATCTTGCATCCCTAGTCCCCATCATGGGCATAGTAGGAGATAGCAAGGGAAGACATCTCCTTGAAGCTAGCATGCATCCTAGGTACCCCCTCAGACACCGCAATAAAAGGGAGTTCTTTCTTGAAAAAGATATGGCCTGGGCTTGGTTCCCCTCATGGACTGGGTGGGGAATAGACTTAATGAAAAGGTTGAATAATTACACTGGAATCATTGATGAAGTAATGGAAAAGAATTCTGATGATATTACTAAATTGAATATAGAAACTAGGGCAATTAGAAAACAATTAGAACTACACGAGTTAGCCATAGAAAGCATGAGTGCTGCTTTAACAGGGTTATGTGAAAACACAGAAGATTATGAGTGTTGTACCTGGTTTCATAACACAAGTATTGAGGTACCAGATTATTATGATATAATTGCACAACACCGGAAAGAAGTAAGCAGATTACAAGATGAAGCTAGAAATATTGCTAAGACATGGGATCCTTTTGCAAACCTAAGTTCTGGAATAGGAATACTTACATGGTTAAAAAGTGCTGCCATAACTATGATTATGATTATCCTTTTTGTTTTGTTCCTATATGCCTGTTATAAGCTTATAATGTGCATAATTGTTAGGGCATCCCGAACCCCTGATCCTGCTGCTGCGAATAGAATTTATCTCAGTGTGTATTATGATAGAAGAAAGATTACATAACTGTGAAATGTAGTGAGACATAAGTGTCTCAAAGAGGGGGTTGTAAGGAATGATAGCATGATAGACTCCATCTTGTTATAGATGTTTTAAGAATAATTCTCAAGTTATGAGTTTAAGGTGAAACCCACGTATGTTTTAAACTGTTATCTATAGATAACGTTCTCACAAGGTATTCTTGCATATATATATAGTCTGTGGACTTTGCCCTAGCTTGGACTTGCATTTGTTCTAGATAAGATAACAACATCTGTTCAAGAATACATATATATATTTTGTAGTAAAATAGATGTGAATTTTGGCTTATGTTTTCTAGCTATGACGTAGAATATTGACTGAAGCTATTTCTTATGTATACGTGTTAAGCATCATAACTCCTCCTTGTTTCCTTGAAATTCTGCATAAATACCATGGTCTTTGAATGAGTAAAGTAGATATCGAAGTGTGCACAACCAATCGTTTCCTGTGTCACATTATTTGATATCTCCGGGCCTGATAGGGGTCAACGGAGTCTCCGGCATTACCTAAAACCTGTCTGGGTGGTCGTAGAAGCCAGAAATTCCCTTCAAGTTGATCAACCGAGTCAGTGGACAGGCGCACCCTGTGATAGGTGACAAAGCCTCCAGCAGCACTGAATGTGTGCTCCGAAAGAACGCTAGATGCAGGACAGGTCAGTAGCTCAATTACATACTGTGCAAGCTCTGGCCAGTGATCCATCCTCAAGACCCAGTAAGCCAGAAGATTTTCGGTGGGAAAGGTGTCCAAGTTTGACCTTGCCCCTAGGTATTCCTGCACCATGTATATCAGACGCTAGCGATGGTTGCTGGAACCGATCATACCTTGGGGCTGCGGACTAAAAAATTGTCTGAACGCATCGGTCAGACGTCCACCTTCCCCACCGCTCCTTCTGCTACTGACCGAAGCCTCAGCAACTCGTCGTCCAGGAACAGGAGTTTGTAACCTCCCAGTCTCTGGGAACGCGTTGCACAGACCTTTCTGCAAGTCAGTAATGGTCCCTCTCCTCGATCCGAAGAATTCGAGGATCATTCCGCAGGATCAGGGAGGCCATGCAAAGTAGGTTAGCTGAGGCATTTGGTCCGGAGTCTTCTGGATCACTGAGGACGACATGATCCACAGCCACCTCCTCCCAGCCACGTACAAGTCCACCGGTTTCTTGGGACTGTAAATCATCCCTAAAAGACTGCTGCTGCTGATGCTGAGTGCCAGGCTCCACCTCCATGCTGACACAATCCTCCTCCTCCTCCTCCTCATCCTCTTCCTGTTTGATGGGTGGGAGAGAAGGAACACTGTCTGGATAAAGGGGGCCTTGAGAGGCAAGGAAGTCCTCCTCTTCCTGCCTCTGTTCTGCCTCAAGTGCCCTGTCCATTATTCCATGCAGCATATGCTCCAACAGGTGGACAAGAGGTTCAGTGTCACTGATGCATGCACTGTCACTGCTCACCATCCTCGTGGCCTCCTCAAATGGTGACAGGACAGTGCATGCATCCCTGATCATGCTCCACTGGCGTGGTGAAAAAAATCCGAGCTCCCCTGACCCTGTCCTGGTGCCGTAGTCGCACAGGTACTCATTGATGGCCCTCTACTGCATGTGCAGTCACTGAAGCATGGCCAACGTTGAGTTCCACCTGGTGGGCATGTCACATATAAGGCAGTTCTTGGGCAGGTTCAACTCCTTTTGCAGCTCAGCCAGCCGAGCACTGGCATTATATGATCGGCGGAAATGCACACAGACTTTCCTGGCCTGCCTCAGGACATCCTGTAAGCCTGGGTACCTGCCCAAGAACCACTGCACAACCAGGTTAAGGACGTGAGCCATACAGGGCACATGGGTCAGTTGTCCGCGTCTCAGGGCGGAGAGGAGGTTGGCGCCATTCTCACAAACCACCATTCCTGGCTTAAGCTGGCGTGGCGTCAACCACCTCTCGGCCTGCCCCTGCAGAGCTGACAGAACCTCTGCCCCAGTGTGGCTCCTGTCCCCCAAACACACCAGCGCAAGCACGGCAGGGCATCTTTTTGCCTGCGTACTTGCGTAGCCCCTTGGACGCAGATCTTTAGCAAGTCCACTTCACTTTTCTTTCAGCTTGCATCTTTGTCACAGGGATATGGATGTGGCAGAGCGTGATGCTGGTGAGGAAAAAACTTCCCACGAGTCCAGGTGCGGGACAGTCCAGTCTGAAGGTGGGGGCACAACAAAGCCCGTTTAACAGAGCAGGGGTTCCGGTGGTGGGGTTCAGAGTGGTGAGGGGACGCCAATGCCGGGAAAACGCTGTGGTATTTTTCCTGGAAGCCGTCAGTTTCGCCTAGGAGATGTTAGAGGCACGGCCGTGTGCTGGAGAGGCGAAAACGAGGCTTGGAGAGCAAACACAAGGCGCCGTCGCCCGGCTGTGACGTCACCGGTATGCGGCGCGTTTCGGGATTGGCTAGCCACTGTTTAGGGGATTCCTTTTTCAAGCATAATGGTCTAGGGAACTGGGGGCAGTTATATAGATAGATGGGGAGGGGAGGGGGCGTGGCCGGAGCGGGATATTGGAGCAGAAAGTCACTAGAGCTGAATACAGCATATTAAGCCATGGAGGGGAAAAAAAGACATACTGCAAAGAAAGAGAACATAACGTATATGTACTAAACAAGGGACATCTACAGAATACTATAACAATGATTGGAGAGGGGGATAATTGATAGTAATAGTTATTACCATAAAACACCATTATATGCAAAGAAATATGTATATATATATATAAAAGAATGTATACATATATATAAAAAAACATATACACATATAAAAAATATATACATATATAAAAAATATATATGTGAAAATAAGAATAAAAATAAGAATGATGAATATGTTATTAAAAGCACATTAAGAAATACATATGAGATAAATATATATATATATATATATATATATATATATATATATATATATACATATCAAATAAACACATACATATATATACACATCAAAAAATGCATTAGAAAACTTTTTTAAAAATATATTAAAAAGTATATTAAAAAGTATATTAAAAACCACACACATATGGAGGACGGAGGGGGGTAGAGGGAAGGGAAAGAAAAGGCAGGGTAAGGGAAAATGAACGTATATATGGATAATAGTTATCAAATAATTGAACTAGGAGTTACCTTATATAGCCTTAAAATACTTCTAAAAATACTGATACTTACTATGGAGATACACAAACCCGCCACCCCCATGTATAAAAGTGTATATATATATATATATATATATATATATATATATATATATATATATATATATATATATATATATATCTATATATATATATTTAAAACGAAACCTGCGATAAAAAATTGATAAAAATATAAACTTTTTTTAGGAGAAAGAAACACACACAATCTAATGGTCATATCATCTACTGTAATGTTGATAAAGAGAAAGGTGGCGATATGAAGACTTAAGGCCAGGCTATAGTACGGTAGCTATTTCTATGCCTTCGTTGAGGCCACCAGGCAAGAGAACGTCTAAGGTATATATCCAGAAAGTTTCTCTGGCACATAGTCTCTTAAAACGTTCGGCTTCCGTCATGGATTTTGGAATTTGTTCGATAATCCAAACCTGGAGGCCATTGGTGGATTTTTCATGATGCTGGGTAAAGTGTCGGGGGACACTATGCATATCCTTACCTCCCTCAATGAGACGCCGGTGCTAGCCAAAACGCTGTCTCAAAGGACAAATTGTTCGTCCAACGTAGACAAGACCACATGGGCAAATAAGGCCATAAACTACAAAATCTGAAGAGCAATTGTAGAAATGGTCAATGGGATAAGTTTTGCCTTTACACTGAAAGAATTTTTTACCATGATGGATAAAGGAGCAGGTCTTGCAGCTTGGTTTTTTGCATTGGTACATACCTATTAAGGGTATGAGGGTGTTGGTGTTTTCAGTGGTCTGTGTAGTTTGGAGTTTGCTGGGTGCAATTTTATTTTTGAGGTTGGGGGCCTTTCGGTATGTAATTTTGGCAGTTGGTGGAAGAATATTCTTAAGTAGGGGATCTTGTTGGAGAATGTTCCAATGTTTATTTAGAATGTTTTCCATTTTTTAATATTGGTAGTTAAAAGTAGTGAGAAATCTCAGGGAATGGTCCATATTCCCTCTCACTTTTTTAACAGGCTTACCCTTGGAGTACAGAATGCATGCTTCATCGACAAGCTCAGGTGGATAATCTTTGTCCGCAATTTTTTTCTTAAGAGGTATACTTAGTTGGTCATAGTCAGTATCAAGGGTACAGTTCTGTCGAAGGCGACAGAACTGTCCCTTAGGTATGTTTTTTTGTCCATTTAGGGTAGTGACAGCTACAAGAGCTGTCCATATGGACCATTCCCTGAGATTTCATGGTAAAAAATCCTTTCAGTGTAAAGGCAAAACTTATCCCATTGACCATTTCTACAATTGCTCTTCAGATTTTGTAGTTTATGGCCTTATTTGCCCGTGTGGTCTTGTCTACGTTGGACGAACAATTTGTCCTTTGAGACAGCATTTTGGCCAGCACCGGCGTAAGGAGGTAAGGATATGCATAGTGTCCCCCGACACTTTACCCAGCATCATGAAAAATCCACCAATGGCCTCCAGGTTTGGATTATCGAACAAATTCCAAAATCCATGACCGAAGCCGAACGTTTTAAGAGACTATGTGCCAGAGAAACTTTCTGGATATATACCTTAGACGTTCTCTCGCCTGGTGGCCTCAACGAAGGCATAGAAATAGCTACCGTACTATAGCCTGGCCTTAAGTCTTCATATCGCCACCTTTCTCTTTATCAACATTACAGTAGATGATATGACCATTAGATTGTGTGTGTTTCTTTCTCCTAAAAAAGTTTATATTTTTATCAATTTTTTATCGCAGGTTTCGTTATATATATATATATATATATATATATATATATATATATATACTTTTATACATGGGGGTGGCGGGTTCGTGTATCTCCATAGTAAGTATCAGTATTTTTAGAAGTATTTTAGGGCTATATAAGGTAACTCCTAGTTCAATTATTTGATAACTATTATCCATATATACGTTCATTTTCCCTTACCCTGCCTTTTCTTTCCCTTCCCTCTACCCCCCTCCGTCCTCCATATGTGTGTGGTTTTTAATATACTTTTTAATATACTTTTTAATATACTTTTTAATATACTTTTTAATATATTTAAAAAAAAGTTTTCTAATGCATTTTTTGGTGTGTATATATATATATATATGTATGTGTTTATTTGATATGTATATATATATATATATATATATATATATATATATTTATCTCATATGTATTTCTTAATGTGCTTTTAATAACATATTCATCATTCTTATTTTTATTCTTATTTTTACATATATATTTTTTATATATGTATATATTTTTTATATGTGTATATGTTTTTTTATATATATGTATACATTCTTTTATATATATATACATATTTCTTTGCATATAATGGTGTTTTATGGTAATAACTATTACTATCAATTATCCCCCTCTCCAATCATTGTTATAGTATTCTGTAGATGTCCCTTGTTTAGTACATATACGTTTATGTTCTCTTTCTTTGCATTATGTCATTTTTTCCCCTCCATGGCTTAATATGCTGTATTCAGCTCCAGTGACTTTCTGTTCCAATATCCCGCTCCGGCCACGCCCCCTCCCCTCCCCATCTATCTATATAACTGCCCCCAGTTCCCTAGACCATTATGCTTGAAAAAGGAATGCGGCCACTCCCCTAAACAGTGGCTAGCCAATCACCAAACGCGTCGCATACCGGTGACGTCACAGCCGGGCGACGGTGCCTTGTGTTTGCTCTCCAAGCCTCGTTTTCGCCTCTCCAGCACACGGCCGTGCCTCTAACATCTCCTAGGCGAAACTGACGGCTTCCAGGAAAAATACCACAGTGTTTTCCCGGCATTGGCGTCCCCTCACCACTCTGAACCCCACCACCGGAACCCCTGCTCTGTTAAACGGGCTTTGTTGTGCCACCACCTTCAGACTGGACTGTCCCACACCTGCACCTGGACTCGTGGGAAGTTTTTTCCTCACCAGCATCACGCTCTGCCACATCCATATCCCTGTGACAAAGATGCAAGCTGAAAGAAAAGTGAAGTGGACTTGCTAAAGATCTGCAGTTCCCCCACCTTCCCAGCCCAGCATGCAGGTCCTGAATACGACACCATTTACCTCCATGTGAGTGGATATTGTTGTTTTAATAAATTGAATTTTTTGCAAATACTCAGAGGCGCCCCCCTTTTCCTTGTTTGAGTCTACCAACTGAAAAGGCAGCAGTTGAAGTGCTAGCAATTTAGCCAAGCTAGCATTCAACTGCTGGGCATGTGGATGGCTGGGAGTGAACTTCTTTCGACGGTCCAGCAGCTGGGGCAGGGAAATTTACCTGGTACAATCGGACGTCGGTGTACTGCTAGCAGAGTGCCCGCAAGTACTTGGCTGTGACACACCTAATTCTACACCTTCATTCCTCTCAGTGCAGCTTTCAGAGAGGACTGAAGGTATAGTGGGGTTTGAGATCCCAGCTGATGAGGAGCAAGGAGAGGTCTGCTTTGTTCTTTGGTGTGGGTCTTTAAAGTGCGCTTGCCAACGAGCTGCATGGCAGGTCAACATATGTCTGGTCATGCTTGTGGTGCCCAAGCGGCTGATGTTTTGGCCAAGCGAGATACACTTGAGACATATGTTGCAAATAGCAGCGGTGCGATCTGATGCACTCGTCTCAAAAAAGGCCCACACCAAAGAACTTTTGTAATAAAGCGCAGAGGCAGTGCCCTGCACAGGCGGAGCTCTGCGGTGTGATTCAGTTAGTGTGCTGGCCTCAAGCTGGCCCCCGGAGGGCATCCTGCCTCGTTGGAGATGTGTCGCCTACTCCTCCTCCTCCTCCTACTCCTCTCTCCGTTCAGGCACCCACGTGTCAGTAACCTCATCATACCCTCCCTCTTCACCACTGGAGCAAACCTGGCAGTAAGCTGCAGCTGGTGGAACATGACTGCTAGGTTGCTGTCCTTGAGCATCCCCTCTCTCTGCGCTCACGCTACTGCCTTCCTCTAGCTGGGTATCATCATCGGAGCCTTCAAAACACTGGGCATCCTCCTGGAGCATGTACCCAACACTGTGCTCAAACAGTTCGGGGGACTCCTCAGGAGGACATGGTGGGTCTAGGGAAGGGGTGCCTGATGACATTGAGTATGCGTTTGCAGCTGCTTTGCCAGTACCCTGAGCCTGGGTGAGAGAGGATGAGGAGGGCTTGGTCATCCACTCTACCAAGCCTTCGGCATGATGCGGCTCAACATGTCCAGCTGCCGAAAATAAGGACAAGCGTATCCCATGGCCACGTGCTGATGACGATGCACCGCGTCCACGACCAGCACTGTTGTCTCTAGACACAGAGCCTGCTTGCCCTGTTTTCTTGGCTCGTGACTGTCTGCCTCTCCTTGTTGGTCTTCCAGACTGTCACGCACCTGGTGGTGATGAGTCTGGTTAGCAGAGGAGGGCCTCCCTTGCGGCTCCCACTCCCGGTCCCCTGGTAAGGTGACAGGAAGACCAGGAGTCAGGAGGGGCACGAGTGCCTGGCAGGACTGTAGGACCGGTAGCGAGAGATCCCTGGATCAGCTCAGCAGACAAGGTAAGTAGAGTGGACCGGATCAGAACTGCAGGTAAGGTCAGCAAAGCAGGCTGGAACAGAAAAGCAGACTGGAATGGTAAGGCAGACTGGAACAGCAAGCGGACTGGATCCGCACCACTGGCCGGATCAGGAAGGCCGACTGGAACAACAGGCAGACCGGAACAGTAGGCAGACTGGATCAGCTGGCAGACTGGAACAACAGGCAGACCGGAACAGTAGGCAGACTGGATCAGCTAGCAGACTGGAACAGGCAGACCGGAACAGTAGGCAGACTGGATCAGCTGGCAGACTGAAACAACAGGCAGACTGGAACAGTAGGCAGACTGGATCAGCTGGCAGACTGGAACAACAGGCAGACCGGAACAGTAGGCAGACTGGATCAGCTGGCAGACCGGAGCAACAGGCAGACTGGAACAGTAGGCAGACTGGAACAGCTGGCAGACTGGAACAGCTGGCAGACCGGAGCAACAGGCAGACTGGAACAACTGGCAGACTGGCACAACACAGCAGGCTGGAAAGGTACCACAGGCCGGATCAGCAGGCGGACAGGATGGTCAAGCAGGCGGGGTCAGGTATCAGGCTGGCAACGCAGTACAGGTGGGTCAGACAGGAGAGAGGTCACAGACAAGCCAAGGTCGGGTGCAGGCGGAAAGCAGGAGGTCAAAAGGGTAGCCGGGTCAAACACTGGTGACAACTTCAGATCAGGTATCAGGCACAGAACGCTGTAGAGCAGACAGCGGGGACCGTCTGTGACAGATGGATTTAAATAGCCTCATTGGCGCCAATGGAGGCGCGTACTCGTCCTCCCTCGCGCGCTCTCGTCTGCGCATGCGCAATGGTGCCCGCGAACGGGTAGCAGGGACTCTAAGGCGCTGGTTACTGGCAGGATCTTCATGACATTGCCCCCCTCCAAGGCTGGGCAATGTCCGGCTGCCCCTTCAGGCAAATTTCTCAGGATGGGCCCTCTTAAAGGATTGAACCAGACTCTTAGCGTGGATGTTCGCCTCGGGCTCCCAGGAGTTCTCTTCAGGGCCATACCCCTTCCACTTGATTAGGAATTGGTTTTGGTTCTGCCTTCTTCTGAAGTTGAGGATGACCTCCACCTCAAACTCCTCTTCGCCGTCCACTAAGACTGGATCAGGAGGAACGGCCTTTCTATTGGGGAATGGGTTGGCAGCGGAGGGTTTCAACAAGGAAACATGGAATACCGGGTGAACCTTCAGTGAGTCCGGAAGTTCCAACTCGTAAGCTGCCTCGTTAATCCTCCTTTTGACCGGGAAGGGGCCCAAGAATTTGGGGCCCAATTTTCGTGAGGGACAGGCCAGTTTCAAGTTGGTGGTGGATAACCACACTAGCTCACCAGGGGGAAGTACCAGTTCTCCCCGTCTCTTTTTGTCAAAGGTGGCCTTGTTGTACTCCTGGGTCCTAGTCATGGTCTCCTGGAGAAGTTGATTGTTAGTGGAGAAGAAATTGATCCGTTCTTGGACCGCTGGCACAGTGCAGTCAGGGAGAGAGTTGGGCAGGAGTGCAGGATGAAACCCGTAGTACGCAAAGAAGGGAGTCTGTTTGGTGGCAGAATGGGTGGCGTTATTGTAGGCGAACTCGGCCAGGGGCAGAAGGGAAATCCAGTCGTCCTGGGCAAAGGAGGAGAAGCAGCGCAGGTACTGCTCTAGAGTCTGATAAGTCCGCTCCGTCTGCCCATTGGACTGAGAATGGTAGGCAGACGAGAGGGCAAGCTAGATGTTCAGGGCCTGGCAAAGGGACCTCCAGAATCGAGAGGTGAATTGCACCCCTCGATCTGAGACTATACTAGCTGGTACCCCCGTGAAGTCGAACAATCTCTCTGATGAAGACCCGTGCCGTCTCCAGGGCTGAGGGGGTACCCTTCATGGGAATGAAATGTGCCATCTTGGGAGTGCGCATGCGTGGAGCTCTGTGATGGCTGACTGATCTCAGAGCTCCGTCCCGCTCCACGACACCGGCGCCCATAGCAGAGGATCCCTTCCCCCCCGGAACAGAGACTAGGACCGGAACACTCCGGACATCCCCGGGCACCACAGGAAAGGCTTAATCGCCACTTATTTTGGCCCCACGGGCCGTTAATTACGCTGGGAATCTGCGCAGGCGCAGTACGCGGTAATGGCCGCTGCATAACGGAGCTCCGGCCTATACACCGGACCATATAGCGAAAGCTATTTTGCCCCCACTGACCCAGGACCAGGATAGTCCATACCCACACACCCCCAGGCACCCCAGGCGACGATACTAGAGGGCTTCTAAGCCACACAAGGGCAATTACAATACCCTGCTGGGAGAAGCAGGGATAAACAAAATGGCGGCGGACAAATCACCTCAGATCTCCTCAGGCAAGGCGGCCTCCTCTCCCTGGCGGATTGCTCTTCAGGAGGAGGTATGTGGTATAGAACAATCATCCCCCCCACTTAGGGACCCACATTCTCCTGCCTCAACTGTCTCCCTCATAAATCAGACTCTGGGAGATATGAACTTACCCCCCACAGGCCTGCCCACACAGCCCTCACTTCTGCAACAAGGCACAAGTTTATTCTCCTCACATCCCCAGGACATTAATCTACTATTTGACAGATTTGCTGAAATGCTTGACAGAAGACTCGCTCACACAGCTGCCAAAATCACCTCAGACATTACCTCTGACATAAAATCGGATCTTCACATGTTAGGCTCGCACATTGAGCATATTGAAGACAAATTGGATGCCACTATCGATCGTGTTAATCAGAACACCGATCGATTCCAAGAATTACACGGGCAGCTAGAAGGGGCAATGGCCAAAATTGACGACCTTGAAAATGGTCCAGAAGACTGAATTTTCGGATCAGGGGACTTCCGGAGGATATCGTTGACATCCCGGGCACAGTTCACACCCTAATCAAGGACCTGATTCCGGATATTGGTGCACACAAATTGGAACTGGACCGGGCTCACAGAGCCCTGGGACCCCAGCGCTCTGATGGCCTACCTCGTGATATAGTGGTGAAACCCCATTTCTACAATGTGAAGGAAGAAGTCATGCGGAGAGCTCGCACAATACCACATATGCAACTTCTGGGTCATTCGGTTCAGATCTACGCCGACATTTCTCCCTTCACCATACGACGGCGGGCACTCAAACCCCTCCTTACTGTTTTACAACAGAAAAACATCAAATACTGGTGGCTATTCCCTCTAAGTCTGAAATTTGACTTTAATGGCAAACAATACAGATTCGCCACGATGGCGGAAGGGGAACATTTGCTGAAGACACTGGGTCTGATACCTTCTGAACCAACTTCACCGATGCAAGCGACCTCCTTCAACATGTCCAAACGACCTCCTCTTCAGAACCCTCTCACCCTGGCGTGGCAAAAACCGAAATACAAGAAAAGCAAGGAATCCGCTGCTACATGAACTGCAGACTATTCATCATTTTTGTTCTCTTATTTTTCACCCTTTCCGGGATTTTAGGGCATGAATAGCCCGTATGCTCCAATGCCTTTCACGTTGCTTTTGTTCCCATTTGCTTGACTAGCTGAACCCCTATATACCCTAAGTCTATTTTGCAGATTTTTACCCCCCTTTTTTTTTTTAAAGTATATTCTGGTAAATCTTACTGCAGGGTATCCTGGGTTCGTTACTATATCCTTTATGTCCACCGTCCTGGGTAATGCATTTCCAATTGTTTCCACTAGTAACCCCCCCCCTTTTTTTTTTTTTATTCCCTCATTCACTGTTCCTGGGGGGGGGGAGGGAGTTGGTCTCCAACCACTACCATTTTTTCAATTACGACACTACAGTAAAGGGCGCCGTGTTTGGAGCGGTGACCTTGCACCCCATCCTACGCTTGAAGCCGGGAAAACTACATTTTTTCCCTGCTTCTGGTTAGGATCACCCCCACTGGTTGGGGGGACCCTTTTTGACACCTCGGAATATGGTGTACACTTTTTTACCATACTCCTGGATCTTTTTGATTTTTTGTTCTCTCTCTTCTGTCCCTTCTCTCTCTTTCTCACCCTTTTCTATGATTACTTCTCTTTCAGTGACAGATGCGGCCTCCTTCACCGGCGGCTCCCGGTACCTTGATGCTTCAAGCTATCCAAGACCGGACTTTGGTGGACCTCCACCCCGATCTAAGGTAAGTGATTGTGAATTGCTGGCATCTCATCCTCTCTTATCCTATGGCTGACCACACCACTCCCACACAGAAGCTGCGTTTTGCTTCCCACAATGTACAGGGAATTAATTCCCCTGTAAAGCGTCGGAAGATATTTCAATACTACCATGACAAAAAAATAGACGTGTTGTTCTTACAGGAAACACATTTCCCGAAATCCTATGTCCCCTCTTTCATACATGCAAAATTCCCTACATTCTATCTTGCTAATTCCGATACTAAGACCAAAGGAGTGGGCATATTTTTCTCCCGGAATACCCAATTCTCAATGATTTCTGAATACAAGGACCCTGACGGCAGGTTTATTTTGATCAAAGGAATCATTGATGATCAACTTTATTCCCTGATATCCTACTACGCGCCAAATCGCGGCCAGTCCAAATTTTTTCAATCTCTTTCGCTCTCTCACCCCCCTATTGGAAGGCATGATACTTTATGGAGGTGACTCTAATATTGCATTTGACACGGGGAAGGATAAGTCTAGACCCCCAGGTAAGGATGGTGTGCATCCCACCAGACAGAGTCTAGATGTTGCCAGACAGTTATTCCAACAGGGATTAATTGACGCCTGGAGGGAATCTAATCCTGGGACTCGGGACTACACACATCACTCGAACCCTCACAACACGTTTGCTAGAATTGACCACTTCTTTATTCTGCAAAAACACGTCCCGTTGATACAGAAAGTAGTCATCAGAGACTCTGCCTGGTCGGATCACTCTTTCCTTCTCTTAATACTTCACAAACCATCTTCTCACCAACGTACTTTTCATTGGAGACTGAATGCCTCCATTCTCAGTAATCCCACTCATGTTAATGAGATTGAAAAGGATCTCAGAGAATATTTTACTCTTAACGATGTCGATAATATCTCGGCTTCGACTTTGTGGGCAGCTCACAAAACCTTTATACGTGGCAAGCTTATACAAATTTCCTCAAGGTTACGCAAAGCACGCAAACTAGACATAGCTAGGTTGGAAAAAGAGTTTCATTTTCTCAGCAAACAACACAAACACAACCCATCTCCTAGTTCCAAAACAAAACTGGAAACTGCTCGCACGGCTCTTAATTTATCTCTAACGGCATTAGCTGAGAAAAGCATTCGCTGGGATGATGGGAGATTCTATCACCAAACAGATAAACTAGGGACCATGCTGGCACGTAGACTCACTCCCAAGGTGAGAACACGTACCTTTCCCAAAATACGCCTTCACAACAGATCTCTAACCCAAAACCCACAGAAGATTATGGAAACCTTTCATGACTTCTTCCGATCTTTATATGGTGAACGCACCTCAGAACCCTCTTCCTCCTTTATAGACTCCTACCTCAACTCACTACGTATCCCCAAACTCAAAGTACACCATAGGGTCAGTCTTGAGGACCCTATCACAACGGAGGAAATAGCTCAAGTGGTTCAAAATCTTAAAAATAACTCTGCCCCAGGGCCGGATGGATTTTCCGTCCCATATTATAAATCCTTCACCCCTTTACCTTCTCCCTATCTAGCCAGATTCTTTAACCTGCTTCGCGAAGGCACCCCTCTAGACTCTTCTATTAACTCAGCTTTTGTCACGGTAATACCAAAACCTGGCAAAGACACTAGCTGCACCGCTAACTATCGCCCAATATCATTAATAAATAATGACCTTAAAATTTTAACGAAAATCCTCGCAAACAGAATATCCTCATTTATTGGCTTGTATATCCACAAGGACCAAGTGGGTTTTATTCCCGGGAGACATGGTCCAGACCAGATCAGAAGAGCCGTTGATGTAATATCGCTCCTACAATCTGGCTGGGACAAAGGACCATTACAACAGGGCTTTTTACTCTCGTTGGATCTAATGAAGGCCTTTGACTCTGTCTCCTGGTCCTTTCTGTTCCCAATCCTTCAAAAATGGGGCTTTGGCAATTCCTTCCTCAATTTGATTAAAGCGTTATACTCCTCACCAAGCGCGCAAATCAAAATGCAAGGTCATTATTCTCAGCCTTTTCGAATCTCAAGGGGCACTAGGCAGGGATGTCCCTTATCCCCCTTGATCTTTGCCATGGTCATCGAGACACTTGCTATCGCCATACGGGACAATCCCGATATAAATGGAGTGCGTTGTGGCCCGCAAACCCATAAATGCGCTCTTTTTGCTGATGACGTGCTTCTTTTCATCACTTCTCCTTTAGTCTCACTACCTAACTTATGCAGGGTTCTTGATGACTTTGGCAAAGCCTCTGGGCTTACAGTAAACTTCTCAAAGTCTATGGCTCTGAACGTAAATTTACCGGACCCCCTTATGTTGCAACTCAGGGAAAATTTTAGATTTAGTTGGGGGACAACTATGATACCTTACCTGGGTATTAACCTCACGGCATCCATTGACACTCTTTATAAGGCAAACTTTCCCCCTCTATATCTTAAACTAGAAGCAGACTTAAAGTACTGGGATACACTTGGACTCTCCTGGCTGGGTAGAATTAACTCAATAAAAATGACCATCCTTCCCCGTATCCTTTATTTTTTTCGATCCCTACCTATTCCCATCCTAAAAGATCACCTACGGAAGTTTCAGTCCAAACTTATCAAATTCATATGGGGCAAAAAGGGACATAGACTAGCTAAAAGCACCCTATATAGACACAGGAATCAGGGAGGTTTGGGAGTTCCCAACCTTCTTTGGTATCACCAGGCGGCGCAACTTGCACAATTGTCCACCATATACTCCAAATATGAACATCCGGATTGGGTTCATATGGAGCGCCAAGCTATCTCTCAACACACTCTGGATTATATCCTATGGGCCTCTGCCAAATCTAGACCTGCCGTCATGGTTCCCACACTATCTCACTCGCTAGCATTATGGGACTCGCTCAAATTCAACCCACGGTTGGTTTCACATTGGAATCTTTTGTCCCACCTGTTCCACAATCCTATATTCCCTCCTGGAATGGACATTAAAGCATTTCAATGGTGGCTGGACAAAGGGATGTATAGGATAGGATACTTCACTAACACCACGGGCCCTCTCACCATGGCCCATTGCGTTAGTAAACTCGACATGCCAAATGTGGAACGGTTCCGATACAGACAAATTGCCCACTTTATCCGGTCTCTTCTTCCTCATAGTTCCAATACTCTCGCAGTCACGGATTATGAAAGATGGTGTGGTCAAACTGAGGAGCAGAGGGGTGGCATTACTGTAATTTACCAATCACTTGCTCATGCTGATACCAAAACACTATATATGAGAGAATGGGAAAATGATCTGCAGCATACTTGGAGTGTAGCAGAATGGCATAGAGCCTCTTTGACAGCCTCAAAGGGAATTCTGAATGTCACTTTGATGGAAGCTAATCTGAAAACACTCATGAGGTGGTATATGGTTCCATTGCGACTCTCCAAAATATACCCTGATGCTTCTCCTTTATGTTTTCGCAACTGCGGACATGTGGGATCTATGTTACATGTATGGTGGGATTGTCCCAAGATCAGGAGTTTTTGGAATAAAATATTCCACATCATTAGGAAAATTACTGGGGTTCCTATCCAACAATCACCTCACATAGCTCTATTAAATTTCCCTTGCTCTGATGCTCCCAAACTGTCCCAACGACTCATTCAGTTCATGCTTCTCGGTGCTAAACTCACGATAGCGAGAGCATGGAAAACACCAACTGTCTCTCTTTTTATGGTTAAAAGGAAGATCTCTTCGATCATGACTGAGGAAAAAACGGCTAGTATTCTTCTTGACTCCACCGCTAAACATGATGCTATATGGTCTCCTTGGACTAGATATTTATCTATACCAACCATTGATTGAATCTAAACCGGGTGCCACTGGTGAACGAGATTCGCTCTGTTATTCTTTAGCTCCTCCTTCTCCTTCCTCTTCTCTATCTTCTCTCTTTTCTCTCTCTATCCCCTTTACAGATTTTTCCTTGGGTCTAACATACAGGATTTGATTTAACAAGGTTTGGAAGTGTCGCATGAGCTTTATTTTACATATATAAATGTCGATGCTTCCCACTGTTTGATCCATTAGCCCACCTATTATTATTAAATTTTTTTTATTTCCTTTTTTTTTCTTATTATTTTATCACTCAGACCTATTGCTTCATATCGATTGTGTTTTTTTCTATCTCTATCACATATGTCTAGGTACGATATCATATGATCTTTAACACTTAAACTAGGGGTTTGATTTTCAGGCTTTCTGCATTGATAGAAAGTTTATTAGATTTCCTTTTTTATCTGCTATTTTTTGGCTTTAGTTGCTATATATAGCTTGATTGACGCACTTTCTGCACTTCATGAATAGTTCAGGGTTACATGACCCCACTTAAGGGGGGACGCTTTCCGCAGCTCGGCACAGTTAGTTCCCGTTCGGGGTGCCGGACTATGGAGATGTCCTCTCTTATCGTTCTAGCTCGCCCTGGATCTGTCTTGCAGACCGCGTATTACATACCTAGTTTTTAACACATTACTTATTGATTGTTTTTGCTATCTCTGTTGTTCTTTTGTGATACTGATACATGTATTGGAATTACATTCTTCATTCTTTGTTCCTGAAAAATTCAATAAAAGTCTATTGAAAGAAATGTGCCATCTTGGATAGGCGGTCGACGATTACGAAGATCGTCGTGTAATCCTCCGCCGGGGGCAACTCCACAATAAAGTCCAGGGACAACATTCTCCATGGGCGGTCCGGGACGGACAGGGGCTTGAGTAGGCCCAAAGCCCTGGTTTTGGGGTTCTTATTCCGGATGAAGGTGGAGCAAGTGTCCACAAACCTCTTGCAATCGGCCCATAACTGAGCCCACCAAAAGGTACGTTGTACCAAGTCGGTGGTTTTAGCGACACCGAAGTGTCCGGCCAACGCGTGGTCATGGCACAACTCCATGACTGTCACCCGTAGTTCCTCCGGGGTGTAGATCTTGTCCCCGTACCAGAATAGGCCGTCCTTCGCCTGCAATTTGGTTTCGGAAGTGGGTTCTTGCCCTGCTGAAGCGCGTTTAAACCGGGACAGTAGGTCTTCCTGGAGCAGGAGGAAGTTTCCGGGGGCCAGAATGGTATCTGGGGAGGATTCCTCCTTGTGTTTGTGGTACATCCTGGATAGGGCGTCTGGTTTGACATTCTTGGATCCGGGCCGATATGTCACATGGAACGTGAAGCGGGAGAAAAAGAGTGCCCACCTGGCTTGTCTGGGTTTTAACCTCTTTGCCGTTGTCAGATACTCCAAGTTCCTGTGGTCGGTAAATATTAAAATGGGGTGAGAGGCCCCTTCCAGGAGGTAACGCCATTCTTCCAGGGCAGCCTTGATCGCCAATAGTTCCCGGTCTCCAACATCATAATTCCTTTCAGCTGTGGACAGTTTACGGGAGAAAAAGGCGACTGGGTGCAGCAGGGACTTGTCCCCTTGCCTCTGGGACAGTATGGCCCCTACCGCAATTTCGGAGGCGTCTACTTCCAGGGTGAAGGGCAGAGAGGAATCCGGGTGCCTGAGAATGGGTGCTGAGGTGAACAGAGCCTTTAGGGCTTCAAAGGCCTCATGGGCCTCGGAAGACCATCGGAAACGGGTTCCTTGTTTGGTCAGCTGGGTGATGGGTGCCACAATGGCTGAAAATCCCTTAATAAACTTGCGGTAAAAGTTGGCGAAGCCAATGAACCGCTGAATGCCCTTTTTGTCCGCAGGGGTAGGCCATTCCAGGATGGCAGAGATCTTCTGGGGGTCCATCTTAATGCCTATGTTAGAAATAATCAGCCCCAGGAAGGGAATGCTCTCTTGTTCAATTTGACACTTGTCCGCCTTGGCGTATAGACCATGGATACGGAGCCGGCCCAGGACCTTGACATGCCTGCGGTGGGACTCTAAGGAGGGAAAGAAGATCAAAATGTCATCCAAATACACCACAGCAAACAAGTCCAGGAAGTCCCGGAGTACATCATTAATAAAGTATTGAAATTTGGCAGGGGCATTGCATAGCCCAAA
Source organism: Lithobates sylvaticus (assembly GCA_028564925.1). Classification (NCBI taxonomy): domain Eukaryota; kingdom Metazoa; phylum Chordata; class Amphibia; order Anura; family Ranidae; genus Lithobates; species Lithobates sylvaticus. The sequence continues at coordinate 159,097,314 of CM053031.1, forward strand.
GGGCATTACGAGATACTCGTAGTGCCCATAACGTGTCCGGAAGGCCGTCTTCCACTCGTCTCCCTCCTTTATGCGAACCAGGTTGTAGGCCCCTCGGAGGTCGAGTTTAATGAAGATGACAGACGTACCAAGCCTCTGAAACAACTCTGGGACCAATGGGAGAGGGTAACGGTTTTTAACCGTAATGCTGTTCAGTTCTCGGTAATCCACGCAGGGCCGAAGGGTATGGTCTTTCTTTTCTACAAAAAATATGCCAGCGCCTGCTGGAGAGGTAAACGGGCGGATGAAGCCCTTCCTTAGATTTTCCTCGATATACTCTTTGAGTTTACCCTGTTCCACCTCCGTCAAAGGAAAAACCCTCCCGAAGGGAATCTCAGCCCCAGGGAACAGTTCGATGGGGCAATCATAAGCCCTATGAGGTGGGAGCACCTCCGCTGCCTGTTTACTAAACACGTCCAGGTATTCGTGATAGGCCTGGGGAATGGCCTGTCTGAGATCCACCTCAGAGTCCAGGCTTAGCAGAGTAGCAACTTGAGAAAGGTTTGGAGACCCACAGGACCTCTTGCAATAAGGGGAGGAGAAGGAGACTATCCCAGTGGCCCAGTCAATGGCTGGGTTGTGGGCCTTCAGCCACGGCATACCCAGTATTACTGGGGATAGTGGAGAGGAGATAATGTGTAGGCAAAGTAATTCCCGGTGGTCACCAGAGATGGTCATGGGCAATGGGGTGGTCTCCTGTGTCACCGGGCCAGACCGGATGGAGGAACCGTCGGCCAGGGACCTGATGTTGAGCAGCAAATGAAGAGTCCATGAAATAGCTGCATGCCCCAGAATCAATGATGGCGGGTGCCTGGAAGGTTCTTCCCGGGAGCTGGAAGGAGACAGAAAGAGCCAGATGAGAGGAGATTTGGGTTAATGGGTCCAGAAGGTTGGCATGCATGAGGGGGCACTTACTGGCCTTGGCTGGGCAGTTCCTCACATAGTGCCCAGGCTCCCCACAGTAGGGGCACAAATTATTGATCCGACGTCGTTGACGATCCTCCGGGGTTAAGGAAGGCCCCAGGAGCCCCAGCTGCATGGGCTCAGATGGATCAGAGGGGGGTACAGACCGGTGGGCAGGAACATGGTGCAAATGGCTTGGGGCCCTGGGGAGCATCCAGGTAGGACGGGAGAAGCTGGAGGCTCGTTCAGTTCTGCGTTCCCTCAGACGCCGGTCAATCTGAATGGCCAAATTGACCAATGCTTCCAAGGTTTGGGGTACCCCAACCCTGGCAAGTTCATCCTTCAAGGCGTCGGAGAGTCCTAAGCGGAACTGATGACGGAGGGCCGCGTCATTCCACTGAGTGTCCGCACCCCAACGTCTAAAGTCAGCTACATAGTCCTCCACGGGCCTACACCCTTGCTGGAGGGTGCGCAGGGCGGTCTCCGCGGTCACTGAAAGTTGGGGGTCCTCGTATAGTTGGGCCATGGCGTCAAAGAAGGAAGTGAGACTGGCCAATGCAGGGCCTTTCTGTTCCATTAAGCGATGAGCCCAAGTCCGATGGTACCCAGAGAGCAAGGAGATCACAAAGCCCACTTTGGTGGTCTCCAGGGAGAAAGTCCGTGGTTGTAATGCAAAAATTAATTCACAGGAATTGCGGAAGTCCCGGAAATGACTACGGGCCCCGGAGAACTTCTCAGGGATGGGGACCCGTGGCTCTGGGGTCACTCCTGCCCCAGATGGGGGTGCTGGTGGAAGTGAAGGTCCCAGGGGGCCGACAGGGTTGGATAAGACTAGCACCCGTTCTTCTAACCGGGTGTATCCCTGCTGAAGATTCTTCACCGCCTCGGTCAGTCCCGCCAGGTGTTGGCACAGTTCTTCCATGGCGGAGACTCCCTGTTGAGACTCAGACATGGCTGTCTGCTACTGTCACGCACCTGGTGGTGAGCCTCCCTTGCGGCTCCCACTCCCGGTCCCCTGGTAAGGTAAAAGGAAGACCAGGAGTCAGGAGGGGCACGGTGCCTGGCAGGACTGTAGGACCGGTAGCGAGAGATCCCTGGATCAGCTCAGCGGACAAGGTAAGTAGAGTGGACCGGATCAGAACTACAGGTAAGGTCAGCAAAGCAGGCTGGAACAGCAAAGCAGACTGGAATGGTAAGGCAGACAGGAACAGCAAGCGGACTGGATCCGCACCACAGGCCGGATCAGGAAGGCCGACTTGAACAACAGGCAGACCAGAACAGTAGGCAGACATGATCAGCTGGCAGACTGGAACAGTAGGCAGACCGGAACAGTAGGCAGACTGGATCAGCTGGCAGACTGGAACAACTGGCAGACCGGAACAGTAGGCAGACCGGAACAGTAGGCAGACTGGAACAACAGGCAGACTGGAACAGTAGGCAGGCTGGATCAGCTGGCAGACTGGAACAACAGGCAGACCGGAACAGTAGGCAGACTGGATCAGCTGGCAGACCGGAGCAACAGGCAGACTGGAACAGTAGGCAGACTGGAACAGCTGGCAGACCGGAGCAACAGGCAGACTGGAACAACTGGCAGACTGGCACAACACAGCAGGCTGGAAAGGTACCACAGGCCGGATCAGCAGGCAGACAGGATGGTCAAGTAGGCCGGGTCAGGTATCAGGCTGGCAACGCAGTACAGGTGGGTCAGACAGGAGAGAGGTCACAGACAAGCCAAAGTTGGGTGCAGGCGGAAAGCAGGAGGTCAAAAGGGTAGCCGGGTCAAACACTGGTAACAACTTCAGATCAGGTATCAGGCACAGAACGCTGTAGAGCAGACAGCGGGGACCGTCTGTGACAAATGGATTTAAATAGCCTCATTGGCGCCAATGGAGGCGCGCACTCGTCCTCCCGCGCGCGCTCTCGTCGCGCAATGGTGCCCGCGAACGGGTACCAGGGACTCTAAGGAGCTGGTTACTGGCAGGATCTTCATGACACAGACATTGTAATGGCCTGCAGGGAGATGGGAAAAAAAGCTATTGGGTAGTGTATATTGTGCTGGAGTCACACAGCGCACACACTAACTCCTGCAGATGGCTGTCTTAGATGACAACAGGGCAGAAGGGCAGATACAGGGTGAGGTGGTTTAGTGTGCTGTGCTAGACTCACACAGCACACACGCACACACTAACTCCTGCAGATGGCTGTCTTAGATGACAACAGGGCAGAAGGGCAGATACAGGGTGAGGTGGTTTAGTGTTCTGTGCTAGACTCACACAACACACACACACACCCTAACTTCTGCAGATGGCTGTCTTAGATGACAACAGGGCAGAAGGGCAGATACAGGGTGAGGTGGTTTAGTGTGCTGTGCTAGACTCACACAGCACACACACACTAACTCCTGCAGATGGCTGTCTTAGATGACAACAGGGCAGAAGGGCAGATACAGGGTGAGGTGGTTTAGTGTGCTGTGCTAGACTCACACAGCACACACACACTAACTCCTGCAGATGGCTGTCTTAGATGACAACAGGGCAGAAGGGCAGATACAGGGTGAGGTGGTTTAGTGTGCTGTGCTAGACTCACACAGCACATACACACACTAACTCCTGCAGGTGGCTGGATTGGTAGAGAACAGCACTTTCCCCACACGCAAATGCCTGAGAAGAACACCCTATCCCTGCCCATTTTTCCTCTATCCCTACACTTTCCCCACACGCAAAGGCTGAGAAGAATACACTATCCCTGCCTATTTTTCCTCTCTAGTAGTATGTTTCCTGCACTAGTACAATATCCGCTTTTTTTGCATCTTGGCTTCTTTGAGAAGTGCTGATCTTTTCTGGGGATGTTCAGGCCCCTCGCGTTTATTGAGATCAGTTTAAAAGCCATGTTGAGATGGCTAGTACTGTGCAAGAGTGTCTACGGATGTAGCCACGAATCCGCCATGAAGCTAGTACTAGGGTGGGGTGGAAGGTGAATAAAAAGCAAGAGCTCCAAAGGAGGGAACTTTGGAGCTCAATGGGCGGTAACTACTGCAGAAAAGGTACCTGTATAAGGGCAGGTAGACTACCTTGGTTTGAGTGAGTCTACAAACAAAAGTCCAGGCATGCGGTAACGAATGAGTGGTACTGCATGTACCCGGCATTTTTGGCTTATGAGAGACAGGGTCTTGGAGAAAAGGTCAGATTTGTTGGTAGGTTCCTCCAGTGTCCATTTGAGATGTGGTCTGGTCACTGGGATCCGGGGTCTTTCAGGAGTTGGAGGCCTGAAGAGAGGGTTCTCACGGCATGGGTCTTGCTTTGATGAGTGATGAGTAATTTGGTGGGGAATCCCCATTTGTAGGGGATTTTGTGTTTCTTAAGGGCTTTAGTGATTGTTGTGAGCTGCCTGCGATTCTCCATTGTCGCTTTGGAGAGGTCTGCATAGAGATTGATGGAGGAAAAGGATTCAGGGAGTCTAGCCATGCATTTTGCTGGATACATAATGCGGTCCTTAACCGTGAGAAAAAAGGAATGTGAGCTAGAACATCTCTGGGTGCGGATGGTGGCAGGTGGGGAGGTTTAGGGAGTCTATGTGCTCTGTCAATCTCCAGATAGTGGTTAGTCAGGTCAGAGATTAGTGTGCGCACGAAGGACTGTAGGAACTTCAGAAGGTCAGGTGGTTGGACTGATTCCAGTATATTTTGGAATAAGATTTTGTTCCTGCGAGAGCGGTCCTCCAGGTCTGCCAATTTGAGTCGGATTAGTTGGATCTCATCTTCATGGTCTGTGACTGCATCCACCATTTCATTGTGAGCAGTTTACAGCTCATCCACTGGTTTCTAAAGTGTTAATACTCTGGTCATGCTCATACAGACAAAGAAGTTACAGCTGTTGATAAGTCAGTGTACACAGTCTGCTTTAAGGATAGGAGCTTATTCTTCATTGTCTGTTCTGACAGGAGCTGATCTGATGCAAGGAACGAGTCAAGCAGTGATGATTGCTGAGAAGAAGGGAGAGAGAAAAGGCAGGAGGTTGTGCTGTCCTGATTGTGCTCTGGTCCCTCTGTTCTAAATCTTGATTTAGCAGGGCTGGCTGTGGAGAGTGAGTTAGGGGGAGAGGACTCACTGAAAGAAAGTGTAAAATAGAGAAATATTCTTTATCGTCTTTCTACTTACAGGAGCGTTTCTAGATGAACTAGCATAGTCCCAATGTATAAAAATCAATATCCTCTCTCCTAGAGGGTGTAGAGGAGAATTGCATGCCTTCATCCAAGGCAGCATATCGAACTTACTTTTAAGAATCAGTTTCTCATCCAGAATATTTCCAGAAAGTTGTTTTATTCAGAGAGAATTAGAAAAGACAAGACATATGGTAACATATTGTTGCATGTCATAGAAGAATTAAAAAAAATAAAAAAAAGAATAGAATTGTTTTCTTTAAGTTTAGAAATGAAAGACATATTTATAAAAGAAAATGAAAACAAGTATCAAATTCTTTTAAAAAATTATGTTTTCCTAAATAATTTTCATTATTCAATTTAAACCATATTAGACTGATAATCCTTTCTGTGTTTACCCATTTTATTCTTATGTTTGCCCTTTTTTTTTTTTTTATATTTACTAAATATTATTTTAATTTTTACCAATTATTTTAAAACAAAAACCTATAATCCCAATGTACCTTAAAAATAACAAAATAATCTTCCCAATTGATATCCCAGTTGACATCTCTGTTGGCTTCCCTGGTACCTTCAGATGTATAATACTTAACCATAATTTTAGCTACTGGATTTCATTATTAAAAATAGAAGTCTTATTCAAGACATCATTTCTATTTAAATTTAGCAAATGCCTAGTCATGTTTTGTGAACATAGAAAAGTATAAAGTTGCGCTGAAATAAAAAAACCTTAAAACAAAAATAAATATACCATCTATGTGTTACTTGAAGAATTAATCATAAGTAAAAAAGATGTGCCAAAGTGAACCAAAAAATAAATAATAAGAGGATAGTGTCTTATATAGTCGAGAAAAAAGACCTGCAACAAAAACTTTTGACCAAAAAATAGTTCAAGGAAGTATTTTGTACATAGACAAATGAAGTCCAAACCAATTGATGACAGGCGAAAATAAAGTGACTCTTGTGTTCAGATAATCCCACCACCATCTGTAATGCTCGCTTACCAGCTATCAAAGGTTTGAAGACATGTGGCTATTGCCCAGCTAGGCCTTTTCCTCACAGCCGATAACACAGATTCTGTTGTCCTTTGTGAAGGAATATCATCAGCAGCTGCTGGGCTGGGAGCTCCGGTAGATGGTAATCACTGTTACCAGCTCTTCAATGATGCACACTGCATGGAACACAAAAAAATGCCAGAAGGGGGATCATAGATAAAACCCGTTTGGGCAATTTATTATAAAAATAAAGCACTACAAGTGTGCATGGATAAAAATATATATGCGGCCGGCCTGCTGCAGTACTGAACGCCCGTACCTAGTATCGGGATGTTTCGCTCGCGGTGATGTCAGCACGTCGCTCCTCCTACAACGTTTCGTCACAACATGGATGTATTCATGGGGGCACGAGCGGCGTACTGACGCACCGCTACAAATCACATACAAACAAGCCTCATTCTGAGCAATGGGAAGCCTGTAAGTCCAAAAGGGACATCTTGAATATGGGCAATAATAGGTAACATGCCAGAAAGCAATGTTATCACATTCAGCAACGTATAGGCAACAAAAGAGAAGAAAAAAAGAAAAGAATCATTTATTTTGTGCCTAAAAAATTTATTAATAGTGCGGAAGATGTTGGACATGTTACCAAGTCACCATATTCCGTATTGGAAGGTATGTCTCCATATTAAACACGTCCGTCCTCAACCAATCAGAAACAACACTGAAGGTAATGGACGGGTAAAAATATTAAATAGAATGTGCACTAAACGAATTAATGAATATATTGTGCCCATAGGGGCAACCCCGACATCACATAAAAACTAGGTGCAATGTTATCTGTCAAAACGAAAAAAAAATCTATATATCACCACAATGAACCATAATCGTGACCAATATATGTTCTAAATGTGCTAACAACAACTCAACCCCATGTTGTATAAAAATACACATACACGGGGAAGATTATGTCTGTAAACCCCAGTGATAAATACACATTGGCTAACCCCAATTGTGTATATATGTAAATTAAGTGCTGGCGGCAGCAACCCCCCTGCCGCTAGTGTAACCCAACCAAACAAAAAACAACTATATAGTGAGATCTGAATGTCACCTTTAGATGTTTTTTTGCTGTATTGTAAACTGTATCCAATAATGTAATTGTAAAGAATTTGTGACCAACTATACTATGTACTGCCCTCATACTCCGACTTACCAAGTTATTCATTATCCATGAAAAGAGACTATTGGCATGGAAACCAAGAGGTCAGATGCAAGAGCAACAAACATCAAGGAGGCCTAAAAATGATATATACAAATAGTGACAGATGACCAATAGAGATTAAATAATAGGAGAAAGGGGACATCACATAGGTATAGCCAATGGTTATATGGGAACCACACGTTAATATGAGCGGTAATAATTGTGTGTGATGGTAACTGAAAAGAGACTCATCATTGTTATAATTAGTATCAGGCTTCTCAGTACCCAAAACAGGTTCACAATAGCTGCACCATCAATAAGTTAATATTCGTTCCTATGCGTTATCTATAAACGCGTTAACATCAACTTCAATGTTCAAACCGAAGGGGGTATACGTTTTGAGTCTATGGACTCATGCCATTTCACACTTTGAAATAGATCTTACCAAACAACTCCCCCTCCAATGGGGGCTGTACTTGTCGATCCCAAGGAAGAGGGTGTTGGAGGGATCTCTATTATGCACCAACAGGTAATGTTTGGATACAGAGTGCTTAGTGTAACCTCTTCTGATGTTATTGATGTGCTCGTTGAGTCTCACACGGAGGGGGCGTTTGGTCCTGCCCACATACTGGAGGCCACAAGGGCACTCCAGCAGGTAGACCACCCCCTCCGTGGAGAACGTGACGAAGGACTTGATATTGTTTCGAGGTAACTGTAGATGTAAACTCCTCCGTCCTTTTGCTTTTGCATCTATTAAGACTGCAAACCTGGCATTTTCTACACTGATAGTATCCCTTCAGTTCACCAAAAAATGAAAGCAAATTAGTTGGAGGGTCTAAAACATTAGGAGCCAACCTATCTTTCAGGGAAGGGGCACCTCTGAACACAACCTGAGGTTTGATCGGTAAGATATCTTTCAATACACGGTCGTTCTCCAAAATATGCCAATGTTTGGCTAGAATATGTTTGACTCTCTGGTGCTGATTCGAATAATTAGTAATGAAGGGGACACCAAACCTCTTATCACTATTTTCCAACGGGACTTTTTCCTTAAGTAGGTCTGCTCTATCCAACAATGTAACCTATTGGAGGGTGTTTTTTAATGTATATTCTGTGTAACCCTTCTCTAGAAACTTTGCAGTCAATAGTTTAGCTTGCTCCACAAATTGATTAGGATCTGTGCAGTTTCTTTTCAGCCTCATGTATTGACTCTTTGGTACCGATCGGAGCCAGGAGGCATGATGACAGCTCTCTACTGGAATGTAAGAGTTCCGATTGGTAGTTTTAAAGTATGTAGAGGTTACATATTTCCCTTCACTGACGGAAATTTTTAGGTCCAAGAAGTTAATCTCACTACGACTAGCTTCGTAGGTAAAGTGAATACCTCTGTCATTCAAATTTAAAGAGTTCATAAACTCCTCCAAGTGTGTCAAACTCCCATGCCACAGCAGGAGGACGTCGTCCATATATTTTGCCCATAGGGCGACCTCAGGTCTGCCCTGGCTATAGACGGCGTCGTCCTCCCACTGGGCCATGAATAGATTCGCCAGGCTAGGGGCGTATTTGGCCCCCATGGCCACGCCCCTATCCTAGCGAAAAAAATTACTGTTATACCAAAAAAAATTATGCGTTGCCGCAAATTCCAAAAGTAACATAATGTATTCAATTTGATCAGCTCCCAAATTGGACCCTCTATGAAGATGATGTTCTACCGCACTGAGACCGAGCCTATGGGGCTGTATCCCAGCCAGCAGATTGATAACATGGCGGGTATCCTTGATATATGAAGGCATTGCCTGGACAAGGGGCTGCAAAAAGAAGTCTATGTACTTGCCCACCCGGGACGTCACGGAATCAATACCGCTAACTATAGGGCGTCCCGGGGGAAAGTCAGACTCTTATGTATCTTCGGAAGGTAATAGATAATTGGCACCCTGGGTGCCTTAGGTATAAGGAATTGACTCTCCTTCCTATTTAGTATACCCTGATTTATCCCCTTTTGAACAATCTCTTCTAAAAGTATCTTATACCTTCCCCCCGGATTAGATGGAAGAGGGGTGTAAGTATCACCCACTATCCGGTTTAGTTCTTCCATATAGTCTTTTTTATCTAACACGATGATCCCTCCCCCCCCCCCTTATTAGCACTAGTTTTGTGAACAAACTTCTGAAATACCTGTACATGTTTGCAATGTTTGCAACCACACTACTTTCTACACAACAGATTATATAAATACAGTGCCTTGCGAAAGTATTCGGCCCCCTTGAACTTTTCAACCTTTTGCCACATTTCAGGCTTCAAACATAAAGATATAAAATTTTAATTTTTTGTGAAGAATCACCAACAAGTGGGACACAATTGTGAAGTGGAAAGGAATCTATTGGATTGTTGAAACTTTTTTAACTAATAAAAAAATGAAAAGTGGGGCGTGCAAAATTATTCGGCCCCCTTGCGTTAATACTTTGTAGAGCCACCTTTTGCTGCGATTACAGCTGCAAGTCGCTTGGGGTATGTCTCTATCAGTTTTGCACATCGAGAGACTGAAATTCTTGCCCATTCTTCCTTGCAAAACAGCTCAAGCTCAGTGAGGTTGGATGGAGAGCGTTTGTGAACAGCAGTTTTCAGCTCTTTCCACAGATTCTCGATTGGATTCAGGTCTGGACTTTGACTTGGCCATTCTAACACCTGGATACGTTTATTTGTGAACCATTCCTTTGTAGATTTTGCTGTATGTTTGGGATCATTGTCTTGTTGGAAGATAAATCTCCGTCCCACTTTCAGGTCTATTGCAGACTCCAACAGGTTTTCATCCAGAATGGTCCCGTATTTGGCTGCATCCATCTTCCCCTCAATTTTAACCATCTTCCCTGTCCCTGCTGAAGAAAAGCAGGCCCAAACCATGATGCTGCCACCACCATGTTTGACAGTGGGGATGGTGTGTTGAGGGTGATGAGCTGTGTTGCTTTTATGCCAAACATATCGTTTTGCATTGTGGACAAAAAGTTTGATTTTGGTTTCATGGGACCAGAGCACCTTCTTCCACATGTTTGGTGTGTCTCCCAGGTGGCTTGTGGCAAACTTTAGACAAGACTTTTTATGGATATCTTTGAGAAATGGCTTTCTTCTTGCCACTCTTCCATAAAGGCCAGATTTGTGCAGTGAACGACTGATTGTTGTCCTATGGACAGACTCTCCCATCTCAGCTGTAGTTCTCTGCAGTTCATCCAGAGTGATCATGGGCCTCTTGGCTGCATCTCTGATCAGTCTTCTCCTTGTCTGAGCTGAAAGTTTAGAGGGACAGCTAGGTCTTGGTAGATTTGCAGTGGTCTGATACTCCTTCCATTTCAAAATGATCGCTTGCACAGTGCTCCTTGGGATGTTTAAAGCTTGGGAAATCTTTTTGTATCCAAATCCGGCTTTAAACTTCTCCACAACAGTATTACGGACCTGCCTGGTGTGTTCCTTGGTCTTCATGATGCTCTCTGCACTTTCAACAGAACCCTGAGACTATCACAGAGCAGGTGAATTTATACAGAGACTTGATTACACACAGGTGGATTCTATTTATCACCATCAGTCATTTAGGACAACATTGGATCATTCAGAGATCCTCGCTGAACTTCTGGAGTGAGTTTGCTGCACTGAAAGTAAAGGGGCCGAATAATTTTGAACGCACTTTTCAGTTTTTTATTTGATAAAAAAGTTTAAAATATCCAATAGATTTCGTTCCACTTCACAATTGTGTCCCACTTGTTGGTGATTCTTCACAAAAAAATTTAATTTTATATCTTTATGTTTGAAGCCTGAAATGTGGCAAAAGGTTGAAAAGTTCAAGGGGGCCGAATACTTTCGCAAGGCACTGTAACTAAGTATGCAAATCTCAAAAGACACCCTGTCATTAACTCAAAAAGTTAATAAACCCTATGTATAGAAAATAATAAAGTTTTTAAACTTAAACTATAGCAGGTAAATAAGTCACCCAATATTTACCCTTTTCTTAAATCATCTTACCTTATTTAGACTTTGTAATACTATTTATATGTTCTACAATACCTGAGTACTTAAGATGATAAAAAAATCAATAACTTTACTAAACCTAAAATTGCATACATGATCTTCACTACCTGTCCTATAAAATTTTAAATCATTATCTGATTCCATGGTTTGAAATCCAACCCCAATGGAATATGACATATTCTAGAATAACCTCAATTGATTTATCAAAAATAAACATTATCTAAAAAAAACGACATCCTTATATCCTCTTTTAGCAGGTGAATAAAACGAATATAATAAATCTGTATAGATTTGACAAATCCCTCAATACTTTGTAGTATCAGGTTACTCTTTCCTTTTGGATAGTTCCATAAACAAATAAAACAATATTCAGAAGTTTGATGACAAAGTGTTCTAAAATGAGTAGTTAAGTTCCTTTCCTTAGCTAAACATTAATCAATCAATCAATCAGTCAGGTACCTGGACATGCAAAATATATATTCATGTAAAAATAACTCACAAAATTGTATAGTCCCCCTCTTTATCCTGTAACTAATTTAAATATTGTAAAAGAATAATCTTTCCAGATTATTGTATTTTATCTCTTACACTGAAAATGTCTTTAATTTTGTAAAATGACTTAGGTTGGGCTTTCCTAAATATACTATTTCTGAAAGAAATTCGATCATGTTGAAGTTTCTTTCCAGAACCAAACATTCCTCTCATGCAATATGAATGAATGAACCACACATGCTGTCACTCTGACTGCTAATAAATACATGGCAGTCTAAAGTTCAGCTATTAATGCAGACACATACAGAAAGTTTATATTGTAATTCCATTGTGCCAATATTTGGATCCATCTATAGAAGCACAAGAAATTCTTTCTCAATAAATATCCACTAAAAGTCGAAAAAGTGACTTCTCATAATTAATTTACTCAACTGTGGCTCTATCCCTCACACTACATATATTTAATCATCGTGTATTTATATACCACTATAACTGATCTTTTTAACATCTAATTGCGACTACACAAAGCTGTGTGTATTGACACCTCCTGTTATTCTTGTAGTAACACCTTTAGTGTAACATAAGATGTATTTTTAAAGCAAATGGTGTCTCTGATCTTTAGCATTGGACAAATGCACTCCTAACATTTATTTATAAATTTTAATGAAATTGTCTCATCATCCACATACACTTAAGTGTAAAATGGCTGAGAGAGATCTCTTTTATATAATTATCAAAAATACTAAATTAATAAGGGCTTTCTTTAGATCTTCAAATAATTGTATATCTTTTGTTATTAAAAAATATTTGCCCTACAGTAAGCCTATATAATTCATTAAAATTTACTCAGATACTTTATCTGCAAACATTTCAATGAACTCTCAAAGGTTATTAACCGCTACCCGACCGCCCACTGCATATATACGTCAGCAGAATGGCACGGGCAGGCAAAAGCACGTACCTGTACGTGGTCGTGCATTTGCCTGCCTGTGTGTCGCGCTCGCGCGACCCGGTCGGGAGCTCCGTGACCCTGGCCGCGGGACCAGCGGACCCGATCGCTGCTGGTGTCCCACGATCGGGTTACGGAGCTGAAGAACGGGGAGAGGTATGTGTAAACAAACCTCTCCCCGCGCTTCCTACAATGCCTGTCATTGATTGGCTGTTCCCGGTCATCGGGAAAGCCGATCAATGATGTCAGAAGTCAGCCCCGCCCCCTAATGTAAAAAAAAACACACACGTCACAGCCCATAACCCCTCCCCTCCCCCTAGTGGTTAACCCCTTCACTACAACTGTCATTTATACAGGAAACAATGCATTTAAATAGCATTGATTGCTGTATAAATGACAATGGTCCCAAAAATGTGTCAAAAATGTCCGATGTGTCCGCCATAATGTTGCAGTCACAATAAAAATCGCTGATCGCCGCCATTACTAGTAAAAAAAAAAAAATTAATAAAAATGCTATAAAACTATCCCCTATTTTGTAAACGCTATAACTTTTGCGCAAACCAATCAATAATAATAATATTTTTTTTTACCAAAAATATGTAGAAGAATACGTATCGGCCTAAACTGAGGAAAACAAAAAGTTTTTTTATATATTTTTTGGGGATATTTATTATAGCAAAAACCAAAAAATATTGCATTTTTTTTCAAAATTGTCGCTCTATTTTTGTTTATAGCGCAAAAAATAAAAACCGCAGGGGCGATCAAATACCACCAAAAGAAAGCTCTATTTGTGGGAAAAAAAGGACGCCAATTTTGTTTTGGAGCCATGTCGCACAACCGCGCAATTGTCAGTTAAAGCAACGCAGTGCCGAATCGCAAAAAGGGGCCTGGTCCTTTGGCTGCCAATTGGTCCGGGGCTGAAGCGGTTAAGGCCCACAAAATCTAGTTTTTAAAAACAATTACTTTAGTAAGTAATAATACTTTTTAAATATATATTTTTCTCATCAATGAAACCTCTTTCAAGTATCTGAAAGATTTAACACAATAATGCATTGTGCTTTGATCCACAAAAGTGAAAAATGTCATGGCATTTCTTGACCAGTTTGTGTAACTTGATCTGCATTTCTCTGTTGTCTGTCCTCACATGTCACATACTGTTCAGGGAATGATCTGTTGAACTGTCAATCTTAGCTGCCATGCTTTGTACCTCATTGACTATACAATATTGTACCAATCTTGTTTCTTGTCTTAACCTTTTTACCACTTTTTAAACATATTTTGTTTGTACATCTGCCAAAAATCATGTACATTACGTTTATATGACTTTCCTGATTATAATAATGACAAAAAAATTGTTTAGAAGGCAATCTCGTGGTCCAGTAGTGTTGCTCGGTCAAGAGGAAATCGTCATGCGATACCAGCGCGAGATGCTGACGTGAGACCTCAGCGCTAGGGGAGGAGCCTGATGCCGGCGGCACGATGGACGCCTAGAGACAGCCCGGACGATCCAAAGGAGACAGCGTGGTGTGAGAGCCCACGCTGACTCGATGAGGAGAACCTGCGGGCACCCACCACTACCATCCCCATCCCCCCAGCCGTAAACCTGATACTGGGCCTACGCGGGAAGATTACGAATAACGAGTCACACGGCGCCTGAAGATACAGCGTCCCTACAAAATTAACCGACCGCTGTCGGGTGCAGAGAGCTTCAGGTCGCCGCGGAGAGTTCCGGGTTTGCCAGCCCAGCACCCGAACCCTGAATGGTGGGAACCTAGAGACGTCCCTGCGTTGCTGGGTCCTCGTCCCTCTCTCCTCTCCTCCCCTCTCCGTCACTCCACCAGGAAGCAGACAAGAAAGACAGTAAGAGGGGCCGTGGCGGGCTCCTCTCAGGTATGAATACAAGGAGAAAATGTCGTATTTCTGTCCCATGAAAATCCCTGTTGTAGACACAAGAGTTACCGGTATTGACTTTATTTGCTGCAGCGCTTTCCTTTAGTAAACAGGGAAAGCAAAAGCACTCCTCGTGGAGCATATATACCTGCAATCACTCCTGCTCTATATGTTAACGAATAAGCTCAAAGAAAACTGAAAAGTACTGAAGTGGGTCTCAGCGTTTATGCATATTTAACTGAAAAAAAGGGTCCCTTCAGCTGTTTGTTTTCCCCCCCTTCACCCCTCTATGCCCCCCTAAGTACGGACTAAAATTGCAACGCTTGTCATTAACATTCCATTCAGAAGGACTGCTGCCATCAATTACTCTTCTCTCAAACTGATCCTTCTGCAATAATCCCCCTGGGATTTGGGGATTTGTGCAGGGTGGGATAATACATGTTGTTTCCGTTTATAAACTGCAAAAACTTCTCAGAACCAAGCCCATGGAGGGGAGAGGGCGTGAGCCTTCCTGCAAGCATTCATCCTGTAAAGGGCTCCTTTCTGGGACAAATATACTTGCAAATACTTCTGTCTGAAACATTATTGTTTGTGTACTAGAAATTTGAAATAGTGTGGAGTGCGTTCTAGCGGCAACTTAAATACTGTACCTGAATAAACTAGCCCCTCCAGTTACTTGCACCCCCTCCTATTCCCCCCTGTGGATGGATTAATCAGGGCAAAGTCTGTTAATAATATACTATTAAAAGGTCTATCAGTATCTCTCGGCGCTTGAAAAACGGATGTATGTGCCATTTGCCCTGAGACCAAGAAGCTCCATTTCTCCTTCATCATTGTCTGAGGTGTTCACAGGGAGCGTGATTATTCGGGGCCTCCCCCCCCTGCAACCTGTAAAACGTTATATATTTTTCCCCCCCTTGAGTGGAGAGGGGAGGGTTCCCCGGCTGGGGAATCGCCCAATTTTTCAAGGCGTAAAGGAGAGGAGAGAATAAGACCAAGCTCCGAATAACCCCCCGCCCCGGGGGAGGTATTATTTAAGACGAGTGCTTCCTTCTCTTTCTTCTTCCCCCCCATCCCTTTCTTTATACTACGTCTTGATGGGGTGCTCTCGGATAGGGTCCGCCTCATTGTGACCCAGAGAAATAAAATCAAAAATGAAAGGGAGGTCCCTGAGGGGGATGGAACCTAAGACCCCTAAAGAAAACCCCAACACAAGTACAATACAGAATATCTTAAAGATATTAGTTTGAAAAGCCCAGAAATGGAGAAGAAACAACAGGCTACAAAAGATAAAAAAAAGGAAGTAGACCGACAGAAAGCTGAACAAACTGATCTACTCAGGATGGAGGGAGACCCTGAAGGAACCCGGGACCTTAGCTTCTCATTGGAGCAAAGAAATTTAGCATGCATCCCAACAAAATCTGAAATATCAGAAATGTTTTCTAAACTAGAAGGAGTGATAAAATCAGAAATCTCAAACGTCAGGTCTGATTTAGGTCTTATAGTAAACAGAGTTGAGAAGGTTGAGGACCTGGCGGTCATTCAAGCACAAGAACTCCTGGACCTCAAAGTACAAATGAATAAAATGGAATTGAAACACTGAGACATTGAATACCAAGTGGAGAACCAGGAAAACCAAAATAGGAGGCAGAATATGCGGATCAGATCACTCCCGGAACAACAGGGAGAGGACTTGGTATTAAAAATACAGCACATATTTAACCCCCTGCTGGGGACCATCGGGGGGCGGGGGGAGCCCCAGGGGGAAGCCGCAGGGTTGGAGCGACACCCTGGGGTAAGGTGAACTAAGAGCCCTAGAAGGATGCCCCGTGGTCTACACGGGAGCGGTTCAGATAGGATGCCCCTTGGTTTGCATAGGGTTGGAAAGTGACCGGGCTGGGAGGGGGGGGGGAGTTGGGGAGGGGGAGGGGCGGGATAGGGGAAGGTAACCTTGCGGAAAGAATAACGAAGAGAGATATAAGGGGGCCATTGGCTTATTCCCATAGCAAAAATAATAAGCGGTGATATGAAACTTCTAACATATAATGTGAAGGGACTAAATTCTCCGGTAAAAAGACACAAAATATTGAGAGAGCTCCAGAGGCACCAGACAGATATAGCGTTTCTCCAGGAAACGCATCTCTATCGGGGGGAAATATTAAACTATTCTCACGGGACTTCCCAACTTGGTTTTACAGTGATTCCCCCGCCCTGGGATCAAGGGGGGTAGCAATCGGGTTCTCTAAAAATATTAAATTCACATTGATAGATAGACTTGAGGACCCCGAGGGCCGGTTCCTTTTTCTGCGGGGTAGGGTCGGGGATAGTATGTTTACATTTATTAATGTCTATGGTCCAAATAAAAACCCGATAAGATTCCTGATACACCTCTTGGGACGGGTGCAGGGGTTCAAGTCGGGGGAGGTGGTCCTAGTGGGAGATCTCAATCTCTGCCTGGACCCCGAGTATGACAGCACGTCACGGGCATACGGGCCGAGTCTAACACAATTGAAAAAACTTAAACGTAAAATGTTCCAAAATCAGTTGATCGCTGGATGGCGTGCGGCGCATCCAAAACTAAGAGATTACACCTTTTTTTCGCCAGTCCATGGTACACATTCTCGCCTAGACTACTTCCTAATAGACCACAGACTATTGGATCAGGTAGTTTCAACTCAAATAGAAATAACGACTTTATCAGATCATGCCCCGGTCTCATTGAAGGTTGGGATCCCTGAACCCCGAAGACAGTCCTTTTCGTGGCGCCTTAGCGATCATTTGATTCTGGACACGGAATCAGCTGATATAGTCAAAAGGGAAATTGAATTTTTCTTCTCCAAGGAGATATATCACCCGCAACGCTATGGGAGGCACATAAGGCCTACATAAGGGGGATCCTGATCTCCATCGGAGCGAGGGAAAAAAAAGGAAAACAAGACTAAGATCCTAGAATTAACAAACGAGATCCAGAGGTTAGAAGGGGAACATAAAAGTAACGAGATCTTTAAGCAAGATCTATTTCATAGATTGATAAATAAAAGGGAGGAGTTAAAAATGGTTTTGGAGATAGAATCTAGGAAGTATTTCCATAAAATAACAAAAGAGAAATATCAGTGGGGGAACAGATCTGGAAAACACTTAGCTAGGATGCTTAAAAAGAAAAGAGAAGTGAATTACATCGAAAAAATACAAAATGAGTCTGGGGAAATGGTCAGCTCGACCAAAGAAATAGCAAAGGTATTCAAGACTTACTACGAAAGATTGTACGATGTCAGACAGAAGGGGCAGCAAAATCTCGAAGTAGGAGTAGAGGGAAAGGGCTTCCTCTTGGATAGTGCGTTACCGTCTCTCTCAGAGATGGATAGACTCAGCATGGATAGCCCCATAACTGAGGCTGAAATCTATGCTGCACTGCAGGGCTCTCAGAGCGGTAAGTGTCCGGGCCCAGATAGATTTACATTGACATATCTTAAAAAATACAAAGACATTTTGGTCCCAAGATTGTGTCGGTATTGGAACCATCTGGGAACGGATTTTATAATGGGGGGGGGAGGCTTTAAGGGCATCTATTACACTTATTTTAAAAGAAGGCAAAGATAGGACCCTATGCTCTAGCTATCGTCCGATAGCTCTACTAAATACAGACACCAAGCTATACGCCAAGGTGTTAGCCAACAGAATGAAGGAAAAAATGCGCGAACTAGTCCACCCAGATCAAGTCGGGTTCGTTACTGGGAGAGAGGGCTGGGACAATGGGGTCCGGACCTTACTGCTGCTCCATGCTGCCAGGAGGGATAGGGTCCCCAGTCTACTCCTGTCAATAGACGCCAAGAAGGCGTTTGACAGGGTAGACTGGGGACACATGATGGGAACTCTAGAAGTAATGGGGTTCGGCCCTGGGATGTTACAATGGGTCAGAATGTTGTATAATCAGCCTCAGGCCTCGGTTAGGGTAAATGGGACACCCTCTGAGGTTTTCGTTATGCATAATGGAACGCGTCAGAGGTGCCCTCTGTCGCCCTTACTGTTCGTCCTGGCACTTGAGCCCCTTCTGTCAACTGTCCGTAAAAATAACGATATATCAGGGATCAGGGTGGGAAGCGAGGAGCATAAGCTTGCTGCCTTCGCCGATGATGTCCTCTTTTATATCTCCAACCCCAGGATCACCATCCCAAACTTACTCTCAGTATTAAAATCCTATGTTAGAATCTGAAATTTTAAAATCAATCTCGGTAAATCAGAAATATTAGGTATTAATTTAAAAAAGGATGAAGCAGCCTTACTAGCAAATTAATTTAAATTTCCCTGGAGAGAAAGCATCAAATACTTGGGGATTAGATTGGCAGAAACAACAAAAAAAATATATTTAATAAACTTCCTCCCCTTACTGGACGACATAAGAATAGATTTACATAAAATGTCCTTACGACCGCTCTCATGGATCGGTCGTATAAATGCATTAAAAATGATTGTCGCCCCCAAAATCAATTATAAATTTCAGATGCTCCCCTTAGCCATTCCCAATGCGTTTTTTAAAACCTTAAAGCAAATAATCTCCAGGTTTATTTGGGCAAATACGAAGCTGCGTATTGCAGCCAGTACACTCAGCCGGGAGAAAAAACATGGGGGGTTGGCAGCCCCCGACTTTGAAAAATATTTTCGAGTGATCGCACTATCACGGGTGATGGATTGGGTGAACGGGGGGAAGGATAAAAGATGGATCAATTTAGAAAACACAGTAAGTAATAGGGACCTAGGACACGACTAAGGATGGGCCCGGTGCTCGATGCGAACCCATGTTCGCATCGAGCACCGGGTGTTCGCTCGCTCGGCGAGCCCAGAACTATTTTGGCCGCTCGCATCACATTCGTGTGATGCGAGCGGCCCCGCAATGCATTGCGGCCGGCGCGGCCGGCGCAGTGCATTGCTGGCGGATGATTGGCCAAGCATGCACTGTGACCCCGCATGCTTGGCCAATCACAGCGCCGGAAACTCGGAGAGCCATAATTGGCTACAGGCAGGACGCCTGTAGCCAATTACAGCTCAGGGGCTTTAGTACACGCCCCCTCTTATAAAAGGCCGCCACGCCGTCGGCGCCGGTCACATGCGTTCCGGCGTTAGAGAGAGCAGGCTCATTCTGTGTCACTCTGCTAGATTCATTTAGAAAGATTTATTTAGAAAGATTCATTTAGAAAGATTCATTTAGAAAGATTCATTTAGAAAGATTCATTTAGAAAGATTCATTTAAAAAGAGGGGCTTGTAGTGTGTTCGTGGCAGGCACTGGCAGCAAACAGAGCTCCTATATTTTGTTCCCAGAAGCACCTATAGGACTTGTAGTGTGTTCGTGGCAGGCACTGGCAGCAAACAGAGCTCCTATATTTTGTTCCCAGAAGCACCTATAGGACTTGTAGTGTGTTCGTGGCAGGCACTGGCAGCAAACAGAGCTCCTATATTTTGTTCCCAGAAGCACCTATAGGACTTGTAGTGTGTTCGTGGCAGGCACTGGCAGCAAACAGAGCTCCTATATTTTGTTCCCAGAAGCACCTATAGGACTTGAAGTGTGTTAGTCCCATCACACAGAGCTATATTTTCTTCCCAGAAGCACCTATAGGACTTGTAGTGTGTTAGTCCCATCACACAGAGATCCTATATTTTGTTCCCAGAAGCACCTATAGGACTTTAAGTGTGTTAGTCCCATCACACAGACCTATATTTTCTTCCCAGAAGCACCCATAGGACTTGTAGTGTGTTAGTCCCATCACACAGAGATCCTATATTTTGTTCCCAGAAGCACCTATAGGACTTGAAGTGTGTTAGTCCCATCACACAGACCTATATTTTCTTCCCAGAAGCACCCATAGGACTTGTAGTGTGTTAGTCCCATCACACAGAGATCATATATTTTGTTCCCAGAAGCACCTATAGGACTTGTAGTGTTTTAGTCCCATCACACAGACCTATATTTTCTTCCCAGAAGCACCCATAGGACTTGAAGTGTGTTAGTCCCATCACACAGAGATCCTATATTTTGTTCCCAGAAGCACCTATAGGACTTGAAGTGTGTTAGTCCCATCACACAGACCTATATTTTCTTCCCAGAAGCACCTATAGGACTTGAAGTGTGTTAGTCCCATCACACAGAGATCCTATATTTTGTTCCCAGAAGCACCTATAGGACTTGAAGTGTGTTAGTCCCATCACACAGAGCTATATTTTCTTCCCAGAAGCACCCATAGGACTTGTAGTGTGTTAGTCCCATCACACAGAGATCCTATATTTTGTTCCCAGAAGCACCTATAGGACTTGAAGTGTGTTAGTCCCATCACACAGAGATCCTATATTTTGTTCCCAGAAGCACCTATAGGACTTGAAGTGTGTTAGTCCCATCACACAGACCTATATTTTCTTCCCAGAAGCACCCATAGGACTTGTAGTGTGTTAGTCCCATCACACAGATATCCTATATTTTGTTCCCAGAAGCACCTATAGGACTTGAAGTGTGTTAGTCCCATCACAGAGACCTATATTTTCTTCCCAGAAGCACCCATAGGACTTGTAGTGTGTTAGTCCCATCACACAGAGATCATATATTTTGTTCCCAGAAGCACCTATAGGACTTGTAGTGTGTTAGTCCCATCACACAGACCTATATTTTCTTCCCAGAAGCACCTATAGGACTTGAAGTGTGTTAGTCCCATCACACAGAGATCCTATATTTTGTTCCCAGAAGCACCTATAGGACTTGAAGTGTGTTAGTCCCATCACACAGACCTATATTTTCTTCCCAGAAGCACCCATAGGACTTGTAGTGTGTTAGTCCCATCACACAGAGATCCTATATTTTGTTCACAGAAGCACCCATAGGACTTGAAGTGTGTTAGTCCCATCACACAGAGATCCTATATTTTGTTCCCAGAAGCACCTATAGGACTTGAAGTGTGTTAGTCCCATCACACAGACCTATATTTTCTTCCCAGAAGCACCCATAGGACTTGTAGTGTGTTAGTCCCATCACACAGAGATCCTATATTTTGTTCACAGAAGCACCCATAGGACTTGAAGTGTGTTAGTCCCATCACACAGAGATCCTATATTTTGTTCCCAGAAGCACCTAT
The DNA here is from genome assembly GCA_028564925.1 of Lithobates sylvaticus. Lineage (NCBI taxonomy): Eukaryota > Metazoa > Chordata > Amphibia > Anura > Ranidae > Lithobates > Lithobates sylvaticus. Next base: position 159,119,077 of record CM053031.1, read on the forward strand.
AGGACTTGAAGTGTGTTAGTCCCATCACACAGACCTATATTTTCTTCCCAGAAGCACCTATAGGACTTGAAGTGTGTTAGTCCCATCACACAGAGATCCTATATTTTTTTCCCAGAAGCACCTATAGGACTTGAAGTGTGTTAGTCCCATCACACAGAGCTATATTTTCTTCCCAGAAGCACCCATAGGACTTGTAGTGTGTTAGTCCCATCACACAGAGATCCTATATTTTGTTCCCAGAAGCACCTATAGGACTTGAAGTGTGTTAGTCCCATCACACAGACCTATATTTTCTTCCCAGAAGCACCCATAGGACTTGTAGTGTGTTAGTCCCATCACACAGAGATCATATATTTTGTTCCCAGAAGCACCTATAGGACTTGTAGTGTGTTAGTCCCATCACACAGACCTATATTTTCTTCCCAGAAGCACCTATAGGACTTGAAGTGTGTTAGTTCCATCACACAGAGATCCTATATTTTGTTCCCAGAAGCACCTATAGGACTTGAAGTGTGTTAGTCCCATCACACAGACCTATATTTTCTTCCAAGAAGCACCCATAGGACTTGTAGTGTGTTAGTCCGATCACACAGAGATCCTATATTTTGTTCACAGAAGCACCCATAGGACTTGAAGTGTGTTAGTCCCATCACACAGAGATCCTATATTTTGTTCCCAGAAGCACCTATAGGACTTGAAGTGTGTTAGTCCCATCACACAGACCTATATTTTCTTCCCAGAAGCACCCATAGGACTTGTAGTGTGTTAGTCCCATCACACAGAGATCCTATATTTTGTTCACAGAAGCACCCATAGGACTTGAAGTGTGTTAGTCCCATCACACAGAGATCCTATGTTTTGTTCCCAGAAGCACCTATAGGACTTGAAGTGTGTTAGTCCCATCACACAGACCTATATTTTCTTCCCAGAAGCACCTATAGGACTTGAAGTGTGTTAGTCCCATCACACAGAGATCCTATATTTTGTTCACAGAAGCACCTATAGGACTTGAAGTGTGTTAGTCCCATCACACAGAGATCCTATATTTTGTTCCCAGAAGCACCTATAGGACTTGAAGTGTGTTAGTCCCATCACACAGACCTATATTTTCTTCCCAGAAGCACCCATAGGACTTGTAGTGTGTTAGTCCCATCACACAGAGATCCTATATTTTGTTCACAGAAGCACCCATAGGACTTGAAGTGTGTTAGTCCCATCACACAGAGATCCTATATTTTGTTCCCAGAAGCACCTATAGGACTTGAAGTGTGTTAGTCCCATCACACAGACCTATATTTTCTTCCCAGAAGCACCTATAGGACTTGAAGTGTGTTAGTCCCATCACACAGAGATCCTATATTTTGTTCCCAGAAGCACCTATAGGACTTGAAGTGTGTTAGTCCCATCACACAGAGCTATATTTTCTTCCCAGAAGCACCCATAGGACTTGTAGTGTGTTAGTCCCATCACACAGAGATCCTATATTTTGTTCCCAGAAGCACCTATAGGACTTGAAGTGTGTTAGTCCCATCACACAGACCTATATTTTCTTCCCAGAAGCACCCATAGGACTTGTAGTGTGTTAGTCCCATCACACAGAGATCATATATTTTGTTCCCAGAAGCACCTATAGGACTTGTAGTGTGTTAGTCCCATCACACAGACCTATATTTTCTTCCCAGAAGCACCTATAGGACTTGAAGTGTGTTAGTCCATCACACAGAGATCCTATATTTTGTTCCCAGAAGCACCTATAGGACTTGAAGTGTGTTAGTCCCATCACACAGACCTATATTTTCTTCCAAGAAGCACCCATAGGACTTGTAGTGTGTTAGTCCGATCACACAGAGATCCTATATTTTGTTCACAGAAGCACCCATAGGACTTGAAGTGTGTTAGTCCCATCACACAGAGATCCTATATTTTGTTCCCAGAAGCACCTATAGGACTTGAAGTGTGTTAGTCCCATCACACAGACCTATATTTTCTTCCCAGAAGCACCCATAGGACTTGTAGTGTGTTAGTCCCATCACACAGAGATCCTATATTTTGTTCACAGAAGCACCCATAGGACTTGAAGTGTGTTAGTCCCATCACACAGAGATCCTATGTTTTGTTCCCAGAAGCACCTATAGGACTTGAAGTGTGTTAGTCCCATCACACAGACCTATATTTTCTTCCCAGAAGCACCTATAGGACTTGAAGTGTGTTAGTCCCATCACACAGAGATCCTATATTTTGTTCCCAGAAGCACCTATAGGACTTGAAGTGTGTTAGTCCCATCACACAGAGATCCTATATTTTGTTCCCAGAAGCACCTATAGGACTTGAAGTGTGTTAGTCCCATCACACAGACCTATATTTTCTTCCCAGAAGCACCCATAGGACTTGTAGTGTGTTAGTCCCATCACACAGAGATCCTATATTTTGTTCCCAGAAGCACCTATAGGACTTGAAGTGTGTTAGTCCCATCACACAGAGATCCTATATTTTGTTCCCAGAAGCACCTATAGGACTTGAAGTGTGTTAGTCCCATCACACATACCTATATTTTCTTCCCAGAAGCACCCATAGGACTTGTAGTGTGTTAGTCCCATCACACAGAGATCCTATATTTTGTTCCCAGAAGCACCTATAGGACTTGAAGTGTGTTAGTCCCATCACACAGAGATCCTCTATTTTATTTGCAGAAGCACCCATAGGACTTCTAGTGTGTTAGTGGCATCACACAGAGCTCCTATATTTTCTTCTCAGCAGCACCCACAGGACTTCTAGTGTGTTAGTGGCATCACACAGAGCTCCTATATTTTCTTTGCAGAAGCACCCATAGGACTTCTAGTGTGTTAGTGGCATCACACAGAGCTCCTATATTTTCTTCTCAGCAGCACCCACGGGACTTCTAGTGTGTTAGTGGCATCACACAGAGCTCCTATATTTTCTTTGCAGAAGCACCCATAGGACTTCTAGTGTGTTAGTGGCATCACACAGAGCTCCTATATTTTCTTCTCAGCAGCACCCACAGGACTTCTAGTGTGTTAGTGGCATCACACAGAGCTCCTATATTTTCTTTGCAGAAGCACCCATAGGACTTCTAGTGTGTTAGTGGCATCACACAGAGCTCCTATATTTTCTTCTCAGCAGCACCCACAGGACTTCTAGTGTGTTACTGACATCACACAGAGCTCCTATATATTCTTCTCAGCAGCACCCACAGGACTACCGACTACAATGGCTGGAAGACCGCCAAGGGGAGGCAGAGCGTGCAGAGCCAAGAACACAGGGCAGGCAGGCTCTGTTTCTAGTGGACGTGGTCGTGCATCGTCATCAGCACGTGGCCATGGGACACACGCGTCTTTGTTTTCGGCAGCTGGACATGTGGAGCCGCATCATGCTGAAAGCTTGGTAGAATGGATGACCAAGCCCTCCTAATCCTCCTCATCCTCTCTCACCCAGGCTCAGGGTACTGGCAGAGCAGCTGCCAACGCGTACTCAATGGCATCATCAGCCACCCCTTCCCTAGACCCACCATGTCCTCCTGAGGAGTCCCCCGAACTCTTTGAGCCCAACGATTCGAAGGCTCGGATGATACCCAGCTTGAGGAATCTGGCAGTACTGTTCCACCAGCTGCAGCTTACTGCCAGGTTTGCTCTAGTGGTGAAGAGGGAGGGGATGATGAGGTCACTGACTCCACGTGGGTGCCTGAAGGGAGAGAGGATGAGGAGGAGGACGAGGAGGAGGAGGATGCGGCGTCACATGTCCAACAAGGCAGGATGCCCCCTGGAGGCCAGGTAGAGGCCAGCACAGCAACTGTACAACACCGCAGAGCTCCGCCTGTGCAGGGCGCTGCCTCTGCACGTTATCAGAAAAGTTCTTTGGTGTGGGCCTTTTTTGAGACGAGTGCCTCAGATCGCACCACTGCTATTTGCAATATTTGTCTCAAGCGTATCTCGCCTGGCGAAAACATCAGCCGCTTGGGCACCACAAGCATGAGCAGACATATGTCGACCTGCCATGCAGCTCGTTGGCAGGCACACATAAAAGACCCACACCAAAGAACTAAGCGGACCTCTCCTTGCTCCTCATCAGCTGGGATCTCCATCCCCAGTACACCTTCAGTCCTCTCTGAAAGCTGCTCTGAGAGGACTGAAGGTGTAGAATTAGGTGTGTCACAACCGAGTACTTGCAGTACACCGACGTCCGATTCTACCAGGCAAATTTCCCTGCCCCAGCTGCTGGACCGTCGAAAGAAGTACACTCCCAGCCATCCACATGCCCAGCGGTTGAATGCTAGCTTGGCTAAATTGCTAGCACTTCAACTGCTGCCTTTTCAGTTGGTAGACTCGGCCCCTTCCGTGAGTTTGTTCAATGTGCGGTTCCTCAGTGGCAGGTTCCCAAACGCCACTTTTTCTCACGGAAGGCGATTCCGTCTCTCTACCGGCATGTGGAAGGCAATGTCCATGCCTCGCTGGACAGGGCGGTCAGCGGTAAGGTGCATATTACCGCTGACTCATGGTCCAGCAGGCATGGACAGGGATGTTACCTTTCTTTCACGGCCCATTGGGTCACTCTATTGGCAGCTGGGAGGGATGCAGGACAAGGTGCAGTAGTGTTGGAGGTTGTTCCGCCACCACGCCTCCAAAACGCTACTACTGCTACTGGTTGTGACACACCTCTCTCCTCCACCCCCCCTCCTCTTCTTCTTCCTCCAGTGCTCTGTCCTCGGAACCAGCGGTGCTCCGTAGGCGTACAAGGGGCTACGCAAGTACGCAGGCAAAAAGATGCCATGCCGTGCTTGCTCTGGTGTGTTTGGGGGACAGGAGCCACACTGGGCCAGAGGTTCTGGCAGCTCTGCAGGGGCAGGCCGAGAGGTGGTTGACGCCACGTCAGCTTAAGCCAGGAATGGTCGTTTCTGACAATGGCACCAACCTCCTCTCCGCCCTGCGACAGGGGCAGCTCACCCATGTGCCCTGTATGGCTCACGTCCTCAACCTGGTGGTGCAGCGGTTCTTGGGCAGGTTCCCAGGCTTACAGGATGTCCTGAGGCAGGCCAGGAAAGTCTGTGTGCATTTCCGCCGATCTTATAATGCCAGTGCTCGGCTGACTGAGCTGCAAAAGGAGCTGAACCTGCCCAAGAACCGCCTAATATGTGACATGCCCACCAGGTGGAACTCAACGTTGGCCATGCTGCAGCGACTGCACACGCAGCAGAGGGCCATCAATGAGTACCTTTGCGACTACGGCACCAGGACAGGGTCAGGGGAGCTTGTTTTTTTTTTCCCCACGTCAGTGGAGCATGATCAGGGATGCATGCACTGTCCTCTCACCATTTGAGGAGGCCACGAGGATGGTGAGCAGTGACAGTGCATGCATCAGTGACACTGTACCTCTTGTCCACCTGTTGGAGCATACGCTGCGTGGGATAATGGACAGGGCACTTGAGGCAGAACAGAGGCAGGAAGAGGAGGACTTCCTTGCCTCTCAAGGCCCCCTTTATCCGGACAGTGTTCCTTCTGTCCCACCCATCACACAGGAAGAGGATGAGGATGAGGAGGAGGAGGAGGAGGAGGATTGTGTGAGCATGGAGGTGGAGCCTGGCACTCAGCATCAGCAGCAGCAGTCTTTTAGGGATGATGTACAGTCCCAACAAACCAGTGGACTTGTACGTGGCTGGGAGGAGGTGGCTGGCGATCATGTCATCCTCAGTGACCCAGAAGACTCCGGACCGAATGCCTCAGCTAACCTACGCTGCATGGCCTCCCTGATCCTGCAAAGCCTGCGGAAGGATCCTCGTGTTCTTCGGATCAAGGAGAGGGACCATTACTGGCTGGCCACTCTCCTTGATCCACGGTACAAGGGTAAGGTTGCGGACCTTATCTTGCCGTCGCAGAGGGAGCAGAGGATGAGACATCTCAGGGAGGCCTTGCAGAAAGGTCTGTGCAACGCGTTCCCAGAAACTGGGAGGTTACAAACTCCTGGTCCTGGGCGACGAGTTGCTGAGGCTGCGGTCAGTAGCAGAAGGAGCGGTGGGGAAGGTGGACGTCTGACCGATGCGTTCAGACAATTTTTTAGTCCGCAGCCCCAAGGTATGATCGGTTCCAGCAACCATCGCCAGCGTCTGATATACATGGTGCAGGAATACCTTGGGGCAAGGTCAGACTTGGACACCTTTCCCACCGAAAATCCTCTGGCTTACTGGGTCCTGAGGATGGATCCCTGGCCAGAGCTTGCACAGTATGAAATTGAGCTACTGGCCTGTCCTGCCTCCAGCGTTCTTTCCGAATGCACATTCAGTGCTGCTGGAGGATTTGTCACCGATCATAGGGTGCGCCTGTCCACCGCCTCGGTTGATCGACTGACCTTCATCAAAATGAATCAGTCTTGGATCACCACCAGCTACCAGGCACCTGAAGCGGATATAACGGAATAATTTATAATGTCACATCCCTTCAAGACTGCCTATGCTGATGCTGAGTGACTGTCCTCTTATGTTCACTGACTATCCTCTTCCTCCTCCTCAATGATCCATGCCACCACACCAGTGCCTAAGGCACAATTTTTCAGCCCCTGTTTAACAGGGGCGTGTACTTACAATTTTTAAAAAAAATGCTTCGCAACACGTGTGACTGCTGTGCTCCAAGTACAGTATCTGTGAGGGGTTGCAGTGTTGTGGCACCAGCACCAGTGCCTAAGGCACAATTTTTCAGCCCCTGTTTAACAGGGGCGTGTACTTACAATTTTTTAAAAAAATGCTTCGCAACACGTGTGACTGCTGTGCTCCAAGTACAGTATCTGTGAGGGGTTGCAGTGTTGTGGCACCAGCACCAGTGCCTAAGGCACAATTTTTTAGCCCCTGTTTAACAGGGGCGTGTACTTACAATTTTTTTAAAAAAATGCTTCGCAACACGTGGCACTGCTGTGCTCCAAGTACAGTATCTGTGAGGGGTTGCAGTGTTGTGGCACCAGCACCAGTGCCTAAGGCACAATTTTTCAGCCCCTGTTTAACAGGGGCGTGTACTTACAATTTTTTAAAAAAATGCTTCGCAACACGTGTGACTGCTGTGCTCCAAGTACAGTATCTGTGAGGGGTTGCAGTGTTGTGGCACCAGCACCAGTGCCTAAGGCACAATTTTTCAGCCCCTGTTTAACAGGGGCGTGTACTTACAATTTTTTTAAAAAAAATGCTTCGCAACACGTGGCACTGCTGTGCTCCAAGTACAGTATCTGTGAGGGGTTGCAGTGTTGTGGCACCAGCACCAGTGCCTAAGGCACAATTTTTCAGCCCCTGTTTAACAGGGGCGGGTAATTACAAATCTTGATCTAATAGTTCACAGCAGGGCCCATTCCTGCGCCCACCAAGAGTAACTATGAGGGCCTACAGTCTTGTGGCAACACCGTCCACCACCACCGCCAAAGGCCCAATTTTTCTGCCCTGTTCATCAGGTGCTTGCAATTACAAATCTTGATCTAATAACTCACAGCAGGGCCCATTCCTGCGCCCACCAAGAGTAACTGTGAGAGCTTACAGTCTTGTGGCAACACCGTCCACCACCACCACCACCACCACCACCACCGCCAAAGGCCCAATTTTTCTGCCCTGTTTAACAGGTGCATGCAATTACAAATCTTGATCTAATAACTCACAGCAGGGCCCATTCCTGCGCCCACCAAGAGTAACTGTGAGAGCTAACAGTCTTGTGGCAACACCGTCCACCACCACCACCACCACCACCACCGCCAAAGGCCCAATTTTTCTGCCCTGTTCAACAGGTGCATGCAATTACAAATCTTGATCTAATAACTCACAGCAGGGTCCATTCCTGCGCCCACCAAGAGTAACTGTGAGAGCTTACAGTCTTGTGGCAACACCGTCCACCACCACCACCACCGCCAATTTTTCTGCCCGGTTCAACAGGTGCATGCAAGTACAAATCTTGATCTATTAACTCACAGCAGGGCCCATTCCTGTGCCCACCAGTCTTGTGGCTACACCAACATCTAATAGGGCAAATTTCTGCAGAGTATATACGCCAGGCCCCTACTTTCAAACATCCAACTTACAAACGACTCCTACTTGCAAATGGAAAGAGAAAACAGGAAGTGAGAGGAAATCTACCCCTAGGAAGGGAAATTCTATCCTGTTAGATTTAATTTGGGAAAAAGGTATCTCCTCTCTACTGATTCTTTATCACCAATCCTTGTTTCAATTAAAACCCCACTTTTCCAAAAACATTTGTCATTGGGACGGAAAGTGAGGTGACATGTTCTGAACACATGTGCAAAGACAGCAAATGTTACAGGGGTGATAACCCCTCCCTATGTTCTCCAAAAAGCTTAAAAATAGATTTTTTTGGGATGGAGCTACACTTCATAATGTACCTGTTCAGATTCTACTTAAGAACAAACCTACAGTCCGTGTATTGTTTGCACCACCTATATACTGCTGTTCAGAGTATATAGGGTTGTAGGTATAGGGTTTTATTTTGGGTGCGGGGTCCCCCTTAATATCCATACAAGACCCAAAGGGGCTGGGGTGGGGGGGGGGGGGGTGATGGGGTAGCCATGCCATTTTTCTCAAGGATTTTCAGCCATATGGCGGCCAGGACAAGACATGACATTAAAGCCGCAAGTGGTTTTAAATGGCTTCTTTTTTTCCTTTACAAATGTCATTTTGTGCAAGGACAGTTCTAAACACGGGAAACACATGCCACTTCACAGGCATACTTTAGACACCCCCCAGGTACCATATTTAAAGGAAAATTTCACTTTTTTTTTTTCACTTTATGCATCATTAAAATGACTGCTCCCGAAAAAACGTTAGTTTTTAAAAGTTCTTTTTGCATTGATTTATGTCCCCTGGGGCAGGACCCGGGTCCCCAAACCTGTTTTATGACATTAACATGCATATTGGCCGTTGTAATTAGCACTTTTGATTTCGAACGTTCGCGTCCATTATAACGTATAGGGTTCGAAAATTCGCGCAAACTTTCGGTCGGTTCGAAGGTTCTGGTGCGAACCGAACCCGGGGGTGTTCGGCTCATCCCTAGACACGACATTTGGAACCCACCTAGGTTTAGGGTACTTGAGAAAAAAGCACATGAGATAACTCGGGTCACATTGGATATTTGGGATAATTTTTATAAAACAAATAAACTTAAATTTAATTCTTCTTTAATACACTTAAAAAATAACACTATGTTTGAACCAGGAAGAAGTGAGGTAGGGGGGAATTGGATTAAGTTAGACGGGGCACAAGTGAGAGATATAATTAAAAAGGGGAAAATTTGCACATTTCAAGAGTTAGGTATGTTCACAGAAATGATGTCAATTGACGTATGGAGGTATGCCCAACTAAAACACTTTGTGGAATGTCTCCCCCGCCAAATTAGCGGGGAAGACAAATACACTCAGCTGGAAAGACTCTGTCTCCAGGAGACTACGAGGAATAATATTTCCCGAATATATAAAATTCTAATAAACGAAGAAGCATCGGACATGCCCCCATACGTCAAGAAATGGAAAGAAGACTTTGGGACACAGTGTAGTAAAAATAGGATAGAAAAAATATTTAAAATAATTCATAGCACGATATTCCCCATAAAAACGGTAGAAAATAATTTCAAATGTCTGTCAAGATGGTATATAACACCCGACAAACTGAGTAGGTTTCAGGTCGGGGTTTCCCCCGAGTGTTGGAGAGGTTGTAAATCAAGGGGTACGTTGGCTCACATTTTGTGGGACTGTCCGGTGATTAAAAAATTCTGGAAAGGAGTATTGGATTTGATTCATGAAATAACAAAGGAAGCAATTACAGAAGATCCATGGACGTGTCTGTTCCATGGGACGGAGACTCCATGGAAACAATATAAGACATCCCTGATCCCGATCCTCCTAAACGAAGCAAAAAATCTAGTCCCGAAGAAATGGCGAGAAGCTTCTGGCCCGACTATCCGGGACTGGATTTTTGGCGTTAATGTGACCCAAAGTTTAGAAAGCATTGAGAAGATTGAGGGAGGGGCCGAGACAGTCGGGAGGGATAAGTGGGCGGATTGGAATAATTTTAAGGAATCATGGAGATATCTAGCCGAGATTGCAAGATTTCCTTTCATATTCTTTTTGTTGGGAGTCTCTGGATACAAGTGGGAATGAAGACCTGGACCCCTTAAGCCCCATACACACGGTCGGACTTTTTCATGGATTCTGTCCGATCGGACAATGTTGTTGAAAAATCAGACCATGTGTATGCACCATCGGACAGTGTACGTCGGATTGTCCGCCGGACAAAGTCTTATCTCCTGCTGGAAAGATTTGCCGACAACACGGTCCGATCACACCAAATCCGATCGTGTGTACGGTTGTCCGACGGACAAAGTGCTACGCATGCTCAGAAGAAATTCTGTGACGGAAGCGCTCGGTCAGGTAAAACTACCTTTCCTAATCGACACAGCACATTCGTCACGCTGCAATGTTAAAATGTCTTTAATGCAGCGCATTCTCTTTTTCTTTACAATGCAACAAGAATGACATGTTTTAGCTGCTCCTATTCACCCGCACTTCTCACAAACTTAGTTCTTTATTACTTTTCAGCATTTATACACTACATGTTTATTTTGACTCAGATCGTAAAAGAATCTTTGTTATATTTTTAGCATGATTTGTCTTTTTTTTTTTTTTTTTTTCAGAATACATATTTGAAGGAGAATTTTTTTTTTTTTTTTTGGAGGGGGGTTGTGTGTCTCAACTTAGCAAAACCACATTATTAACATTTGTATTTCTTGCTTAAATTTACTAGGAGTTTGTTGGTTGTTGGTGCCCCTTGTTAATTCTACTTTAGGATTAGTGAAATGTACCTGCCTACTCAAAGCAAAACTGTCATTGTAGAAAAGTAAAACACAATAGTCAATGATTATTTCAAATCAAAAAAACCTTTATTTAGGTCTCAGCAACAAACCAAAGAGGAACGCAGCCATGGTGAAACTTGGGGAATTTGCAAAGCCTTGGACCCCCACGGCAACCATCATTTTTCAAGCGTAGAAAATTGGGGGCCTGAGGAGTACGTATATTAAGGGGAGTGCAATCTGGTCCTGAAGTCCAAAGCATCCGGAACTGCAGCAGATGCCATCTAGGTCCCCAGGCTCTGGTACTACGAGAGGCTCCATCTTCTCTCAGACCAGACTGAATCCAGGTCGTCACTCTCAGGTCTTCCTTCCACGCTTCCTTGTACGCTGTGGCTGTCGTGCTGGTGGGGTGGCAGAAGGAGGAGGAGGAGGAGGAGGAGGCGGAGCATGGTAACTATGGCAAACATGTGTGACTGGGGTCATCTCCCCAGCCCTACCCTTATTTAGGACATGGAGGATGAGCCCCTCACACATGTTGCGTTGCCTCACCTCCATACCCATCATCTTCGTGACAACCACGGAGCCAAAGGTCTCCTCGTTGGTGGGTGTGGCATGTAGGGAGTCTGAAGCCTCTCTGATCATCCGGAGCGCTGACTCTGCCGCATAACCCCCCCTTCTCGCCCTTCTGTACGGAAGGCGGAGGAGAGGGATTTGGGAGACAGTCAGGCTCCGAGGCCTAGCCCCCTCTTGGCTGCCACTAACCCCTGCCTCCTCCTGACTGCCACCTTCCACAGCCACCTCCTGGCTGAGGTCCTCCTGTGTATGAAAAAGGGACATAGTTTCAGGTATTTGTTCATCAAACACACACAATTCTCATCTAGTGACTGTTGCAAAATGTTTACAAATAGAAAACCATACAATTCTCAGCCCTGCAGTTTAGATTGTGGCCCCAACTGTCTCCAACACTACTGTCAGTTGATATGTCAAACACGTTAGGAACTAAGCAAATGGGGATCCTGAATTAAGTGAACATCATTCATTATTCACATAAATGGTAACAAAACTACTATACCTGGAACAAGCTGGGCTCCTCCACCTCTTCCAGACTGGAAGGCCCAGGTTGCTCCTCGGAAGCCTCATCAGGGGTGGCCTGCGCACAAGGAAGCGTGGAAGGAGGAGTCGAGAGTGGCTCCGTGACATCAGCCTGGTCTTTGAGAAAATGTAGACTCTGATAGTACCAGAGCTTGGGCACATAGACCTCATCTGCTGCAGTTGCAGTTTCTTCCGACTTCACAACCTTCTTGCGCTCCCTGATATACGCACTCCTCAGGCTGCCAATTTTCTTTCTTATATCATCAACAGTTGCCGCAGGGAACCTTGGCTTGACAAATTCCACAAGTTCCTCCAGGGCTGCGTACCTCTTTGGTTTGATGCTATAATGGGGGTGTTTAGCCTGCCATAAAATGGGAAATTCCCTGTATTTGGCAATGAAGAGGGGGAGAAAACTCATGTCGTTGAATCCCTTCATAATCTCTGCAAGACACAACACCACACAAAACACTATAAATTATGTCAGGCTAAACTCTTCTAATCTTCTCCATAAAGAAGCCTCAAGTTCGAATCAGTCTAGGCTAGTTATGTACTAACGTCAAATTGTACCTTCGTTTCTAGCGATCGTCTCGTGCGTGAGCTTTCTCTCCCCTCGTCTCCCAGATCGTGGCTACGACACAGGCGTGTGACGTTTTATATACAGTGCGCATGCGTCAAACTCCGCCCGCCCCTGACGAACTTTCTCGACTATTCCCCACCCATTCTCTTTACGGCGCAGTGGGGAGAGCACATGGCGGGGACACAGCAGGTGCGCCACAAATCTCCCACCAACGAGGAGGACGAGGAAAGTCCGGAGGCAGAAACGTCCCGATCCCGGAGCCTGAAATTCAAGGCCTCCAATATGTCATTTGGAGAAATGTTGGAGATGGTGGACATATTAAAGAGGAGCGACTATGATGGGAAGTATGGGCCTTACCTCAACCCCAATGTCCGCAAGGCCAAGATCATGTCTAAAGTTGTGAGGAGGCTGTACAATAATTTTGGGGTACAACGATCCAAGGAGCAACTGAGGAAACGCTGGTCAGACCTGAAACTGAGGGAGGCCGATCAGTACAGAAAGATCAAGCGAATTCTTCAAAAAAGTAAGTAGTTGTGTGTTTGATTTCTTGCTTGCATACTGCTCCATGTGGTTTGATTTTTACAAAGTTGTACATTCCAAAATGGCCACTTTCATGTTCGTCTGTGCATTCGATCGTACTCAGCCTCGATCTTTCTGCCACTGTCATGGTCGTGTGTGTGTCCATTCGATCGTACGCAACCTCGATCGTTCGGCCACTTATAATACGATGTTTGGTGTTTATTTTGGGGAAAGGAAGTTTGTTCTCACTAGAAATGTCATCAAGAATGTAAAGCCAATTTATTCAATGTAAAGGAGAGGTCACCCAGTAGCTGTTTACCCATCTGGACTCTAGAGCACTAGTGCTGGGACACCCAAACCCCCTTTTTATTAGGCTTTTCCACACATGTGCTCCAGTGGATACTAGAGGGGGGTCTCCATCACACAAACTTCTACCAAAAAGCTAGTAAGTTTAGCACCTTTACAAAGTGACTACATTCATGTAGTTGCCATTTGTAACTGGCCAAACAAAAATAGTGTCCGTCACTTTCAAGCAATGTTTGTCATTTCCTATTTCTGCCCTCAATAGATTGTGTTGCTAAATCTTCCTTTTGTACATTCTCATAGGGGAGCGAAAACTTGGGCCGTCTGAGGAAACCCCAAAACCAACACCTCCCAAAAAAGGTGAAAGAGCAGAAGCAGAGGAGGAGGAGGAGGAAGGAGAGATCATCGAACTTGGAGAAATTGTCACCACAACAGGTGAGTGTGGGAGAACACAGCTACTGGTAAGCTAATCAATGTATGGCTGCCTCATTTCCAACACTCGATTTTTGTTTGTTTGTGGTTTTTAGGTGACGTGGATGTTGTGGAAGAAAAATCGCACTTTACCACAGAGAGTGCCCACGTACTCATAGGGGAGATAATGGTCTGCAATAGAGATCTAGATTACATAAAGCAAAACATCAATGATGTTCAACAAAAATTGAAGAACATCATTGATGTTTTAGGAAAAATATGAAAACGCACCAAGTAATTAACACACATTTGTGCCAGCTTCTGAACACATTTGCAACTTAAGAACTGTGTGAAATTTGGAACATGCACACATTGTATCCACATGTGCTAGCTCCCATCATGGTGGATGAATGCCAACTTTTTTTGGGGGTGCAACCACTTTACGAACTACGAAAGTGGTTGTGGTGAAGGGGTTGCACCCCCAAAAAACGTCCATTCATCCCCATGATGGAAAATGGCACTTTTGAAGCTTCTAGGCATGTGTTTTAACATCTAATGACCATTTTCAGACCCAAATTGTGTGCATGTTCTAAATTTCCACTTTCCAGGGGTGACCCCCCCATGTGATGAAGGCAAGATCAAACACACTTTGAACATATAGTCATGTCTGATCTTGTCTTCACTTTACAAAGTTGAACTTTCCAAGTTCATAGGTTCTGTTTTGCTCCATGCCTGGTTTTACCAATTGTGGAATGTTTGTAAACAATGTTGTAAATAACCAAGATGTTGTCAGTTTGGGCGTGAAGATTGTAAACGCACTTGTGAATGTTTTCCAAGTAAACTATTTTATTTTTCTAAATGTGTGGCTTCCTTATTTCAAAAACACAATGCATTATGTATGTCAAATGTAAAGGATATGGGGGGCAATGGGTGTTATTTACTAAAGGCAAGTCCACTTTGCACTGCAAGTTTCTTTTCCAGGGCACCTTTTCACTGCACTTGTATAGCATAGTGGATTTGACTAAGGTAAATGACACCCACAGTGCTTTGTACGAAAAACACGGAGCACAGCATTTTGGAGAATACACACATGTCTGACCTGGTGATGAAAAGGAGTATTTTGGGTGTCAGTTATGCAGTACAAACCTTCTCTAGACCAAAGATTAGGTATCAAACACACAACATGAGAATAATCTTTTTGGGAAGAAGAGACTGTTACCTCCTTTTGCCCAGAAAGTGCATTCCCACTGTCGAAGGCAAAGGGAAAAAATTTCAAGGTAAAAAAAGCTAAAAAGAATAGTGAAATGACAAGAAATCATAGGTTGGTTGAAATATCAGATTTATTAAAAAATGCCTCTCACACATCGTCAGGC
Organism: Lithobates sylvaticus; assembly: GCA_028564925.1. NCBI lineage: Eukaryota > Metazoa > Chordata > Amphibia > Anura > Ranidae > Lithobates > Lithobates sylvaticus. The sequence continues at coordinate 159,134,187 of CM053031.1, forward strand.
AGAGCAATGGCCCCCCTACCCACAAAGTACTCCATATATTGCTCGCGGACCGCGCGGGAATTTAGAGGGGGCAAGCCTGGACGTGCCACTTGAAGGGCTGTGAGGTCCGCATTTGGAGGGCCCTCCACATCTGGGCCAACGGGCACCACATAGTTCCTGTTATGTCTTTTGAGGAAGTTGTGCAATATGCAACAGGCAAGAACTATGTGGTTCAGTTTGTATTCCGCCAAGTTTATTGCCGTCAAGAACAGGCGGAAGCGGCTGGCCAGGATGCCAAAAGTGTTCTCCACAACTCTTCTGGCTCTGGACAGCCTGTAGTTGAAGACCCTCTGGTCTGGGGTGAGGGTCCTCATCGGGAACGGCCTCATCAGATGGGGAGTCAACGCAAACGCTTCATCTGCGACAAAGGCGAAGGGGAGTCCTTCTGCATTCTCCTCTGGAGGTGGCAAGCACAGACTGCCACTTTGGAGACGCCAGTAGAACTCCGTGTGCGCAATGGCACCACCATCCGAGATCCGGCCGTTCATCCCCACGTCCACATACATAAATTCATATGTTGCCGACACCACCGCCAACATCACTACACTATTAAACCCTTTATAATTATAATAGTGGGACCCTGAGTTGGGGCGGTGGGACGATGCGGACGTGTTTCCCATCAATTGCCCCTCCGCAGTTAGGAAAGTCCCAACGGCTGGCAAAGTGGGTGGCCACAGTCTGCCATTCCTGTGGCGTGGAAGGGAACTGTGGAGTGAAACAAGAAAAAATAATTAGTCACTTTGCACATAAACATTGCAAGCAGATTAGACAATCAACATCTTGGAACAAGAGCATTGTATAAAATTGGAGGCTGGAAAGTATTTGCACAGAAAAGTAGAGGGTCCCCTTCACAGATTACTCACCCCCCATCAATCCCCACACTTCTGATGGGCCATTGGCAATAACTAGGGTTTTGGGGTGGGGGGGGTTGTTGGACAGGTAACCCTCTGCACTTCATTGATTGGCAAATGGCTCAATAATGTGTGCTAGTTTGGCCAGACCCTCTGTACTTAACACTATTTGCAGCCCCCAGGAAAGCTAAACTAACATTTCAAACCCCCCCCCCCCCCCCCCCCCCAAAAAAAAAGGAAAGCACATTGTGACATTATGAAATTTCCAAGCAAGCTAATAGGAGAGAAAGAACACAAAAAATTAGGAAATGGCAAGTATGGAGGCAGCCCCTTGCACTACATGCTTTGCAGAATTCATCCCTAAAGATGCCCACTATAAAGAGGTAGGTATATAGTGTGTATTGACCTTGGGAAAGCCAGCAGATAGAGGATTGGTATCATCTGACAGAGCAGTTGGGGGAGGGGGTTCCTAATGAGTTTGCCCCCCCCCCCCCACCAAAAACAATAAAAAAAAGGGGCTCTACATGAAGTAAACCACACAGCAAACATTTGTGCATATTTTAGGGGTTGTTTGTGGGCAAAAAATACTATGCAGCAGACAAAATACATTGCTAAAGTGACTAGGCCATAGGTGTCTATTGGGGCAGAAGAGAATGCTGGGGAGGTAAGTGAAGGGAAAAATGCATGAAGGAGAAAAGGGGCACAGCATATTAGAACATATTGCAACCATGGTAATTAGGGAAGGAGGTCAAAAATAGAAGACATTAGCAAACAGAGCATACATAGAATGGAATAGTAAAGTATAAATGTTACCTTAATATAGTCCTCCTGCAGGACCTCGATGATGGCAGAACAGGTCTCTGGAATAATGAGTCCCAGGGCCTGGGGAGAGATACCTGAAGAGAACTTCAAATCCTGAAGACTTCTCCCTGTCGCCAAGTACCTCAACGTGGCAACAAGCCTCTGCTCCGGAGTAATGGCTTGTCTCATGCAGGTATCCTGCCGGCTGATAAAGGGGGTCAGCAAAGCCAAAAGACGGTGAAAATCGGGGTCCGTCATCCGGAGAAAGTTCCTGAAATCATCAGGATTATTCTCCCGGATCTCACGAAGCAAAGGCATGTGCGAGAATTGGTCACGCTGAAGCAACCAATTCTTGGTCCACATACTCCTCGTCACTCTGTTCATGGACGGGTCTTGGGTCAAAGCTAAAAGCCCGACACCAATTCCGCGTACAGCACGAACTCGGCGACGAGTACGCACGGGAAACATCGCTCACAAGGTCACAAAAGGTCGGCTGGTCAGAACGGACAAACAGAAAGCACCGATAAACAGCAAGGCCTGAAAGAACGAAATGAATACCAGAAACGAGCAGACAATAAGCAGTGCAAATCAAAGCGTCCTATATCAAGATATAGGCCGCAATGACCAACAAATGCGAACTGACTACACGCACTAATAACTAAAAACAGATACGCATGACAAGCACAAACTGAAGAGCAGTAACGATCTGAGTCAGAAAACTGAGAAGCGCGAATCTTAAGTCACCAAACTTCGACTAACTCGCGATAAACACGGGATCAGCAGAAGGAGCCCAACGGGTGCCTGACGTGGTGCTGAACTTCCCTTTTCTAATCTCGTGGACGACGACTTACGCCACGACGTTCTTGCAGACCGGATATTCCGACAACGTAGTCCGACCGTGTGTACGCAACACCAACATCGGACAAAGTACGACGGACAGGATCCGACCGACCTGGTCCGCGGATTGTCCGACCGTGTGTATGGGGCTTTAGAGTGTTGAGCAAGGCAGGGGGGGGGGAGGGATGGGGAAGTTAAAAGTATGTTTAAAGTAAGCTAAAGATGTAATGAGATGGTGTTTTTATGGTGATGTACTTTGAAAATTAATAATAAATAAAGATTAAAAAAAAAAAAGAAGGCAATCTCGTGATCTGCGAGCTAGGTAGCGGGTGGAGCACCATGACGTAGGTGCATGCTAGACGTCCTCCAGGTGGCCCTCCGGATAGAGTTGAGCGGACACCTGGATGTTCGGGTTCGGCGGGTTCGGCCGAACTTCGGAAAAAAGTCCGGGTTCGGGACCGAACTTGACCCGAACTTGACCCCGAACTCCGAACCCCATTGAAGTCAATGGGGACCCGGACTTTTGAACACTAAAATGGCTGTAAAAAGGTCATGGAAAGGGCTAGAGGGCTGCAAATGACAACAAAATGTTGTTAAGAGCATGGCAAGTGATCTGCAAACAAATGTGGATAGGGAAATAACTTAAAATAACATAAAAAAAAAAATAAAAAAAAATGCTGGAGGCCCCCTTCTCAGCAGAAGAGGTACAGGAAGTCATTAAGAACCTCAGAAACTCAACGGCACGATGCCGCACATATGGTGGGAATACCCCAGAATACGCACTTTCTGGAAATAATTATTCAATTTAATGGATAAGATAGTGGGAAAATAAAATACTTGGAAATAAAAAAAAATGAAAAAATTATAATCTTGACCTAGGAGGACGAAATTCAAATGGAGTAGGAGGTTAAGGTGGCGGTGGATGTGGCGGTGTAGGTGGAAGCGGCGGTGGAGGAGAACAAGGTAGCCAACACTGGTTCAAAAATACAACAATAGCTGGGTAAGGCTAGTGGTGAATGATGTGTCGAATTCTGTCCCCCGTCGCATAGTGTCCGCCCTGTACTGTGCTTGCTCAGTACGTAGGACAAGGGGATTTTGAAACTCTCCGAAGACGATGCGCGGTGACTCCAGGTTCAAGCCACATCATCCGAGGTTGAAGCCTAGCCAAGCGAGCCCGTGAGGGGCCCTGTTACTATGTGCTACCGTATGTCCACTTGGATGGTCGGGCTTGAACCTGCACTTACTGCGCAGGCGACGTTCATCTTTGGAGATTTTGTGAATCTCCTTGTCCTCCGTACTGTGCAAGCACTGCACCTGCGCAGTAAGTGGCCGGACACTATCCGATGGCAAGACAGTTTACGTCAGAACACCGGTATATGTGTCTATTCTGCACAAGGTACGGCCAAGTCCTGTGGGATCCATGCCTGGTTCATTTTAATGAAAGTGAGCTTGTCCACATTGGCTCTGGACAGGCGGCTGCGCTTGTCTGTGATAACGCCCCCTGCCGTGCTAAATACACGTTCAGATAATACACTGGCGGCAGGGCAGGCCAGCACCTCCAAGGCGAAAAGGGCAAGCTCAGGCCATGTGCCCAATTTGGAGACCCAGAAGTTGAAGGGGGCAGACCCGTCATGCAGTACGTGTACGCGTGTGCACACATACTGCTCCACCATGTTGGTGAAATGCTGCCTCCTGCTAAGACGTTCCATCTCAGCTGGTGGTGCTGGTTGTTGTGGCATGCCGACAAAGCTTTTCCACATATTGGCTATGCTAACCCTGCCTTGCGAGGTGCTGGCGAGGCCCCGGCTGCGTTGGCGACCTCTTCCTTCTCCTCTGCCTTCGCCTTGTGCTTCCACCGTACCCCCGATTCCAAGTGGGAATGCCACCAGCAGCACGTCTACCAGCGTGCGCTTGTACTCGCGCATCTTACGATCATGCTCCAGTGAGGTAATTAAGGACGGCACGTTGTCCTTGTAACGGGGATCCAGCAGGGTGGCCACCCAATAATCAGCACCAGTTAAAATGTGGGCAACCCGGCGGTCGTTGCGGAGACACTGCAGCATGTAATCGCTCATGTGTGCCAGGCTGCCCAGAGGCAAGGAAAAGCTGTCCTCTGTGGGAGGTGTATCATCTGTGTCCTCTGTATCCCCCCAGCCACGCACCAGTGATGGACATGAGCTGGTCTGGGTGCCACCCTGCTGTGAACATGGTTCCTCCTCCTCCATCTCCTCCTCATCCTCCACCTCGTCATCCTCCAGAACTGTGCCCTTGCTGCCAGACAATTGTGTACCTGGCGCTTGTTGGTGCAGGAACCCACCCTCGTAGCCACTTGTAAATGACTGCCCTGAAAGCCTTGGAAATGAACACTCTTCCTCCTCCTCCTCCTCATCCTGTGCCACATCCTCTTCCATCATCGCCTTAAGAGTTTTTTCAAGGAGGCATAGAACTGGGATAGTAATGCTGAGAACGGCGTCATCGGCACTGGCCATGTTGGTGGAGTACTCGAAACAGCGCAACAAGGCACACAGGTCTCGCATGGAGGCCGAGTTATTGGCGGTGAAGTGGTGCTGTTCCGCAGAGCGACTCACGCGTGCGTGCTACAGCTGATACTCCACTATCGCCTGCTGCTGCTCGCACAGTCTGGCCAGTATGTGCAAGGTGGAGTTCCACCTTGTGGGCACGTCACATATGAGACGGTGAGCGGGAAGGCCGAAGTTACGCTGCAGCGCTGACAGGCGAGCAGCAGCAGGGTGAGAACGCTGAAAGTGCGCACAGACGGCCCGCACTTTCTGCAGCAGCTCTGGCATTTCAGGGTAATTCTTCAGGAAAGACAGACCATCAAAGTGCCTGTGCGTCAGGCAGCTTTATATAGGCGCCCAGAGGACGCTAATTGTGCGCCATAGCGAACAAACGTGTGCTAGTGCGCATGTGCGAGCGCCGGACTGCCGAGCTGCAAATGCGCATGCGCCGGGCCGCCGCGCAAGCGCACTGGAGAGCGGGCCGTTCGTCCGGCGCTGGAGCCCTGACAGTGCCCCCCCCCCCCCCCCGAGGGGTGGCCTCTGGACACCCAAACTGGCCATTAGTTCAGGGTGAGCCTGGTGGAATGCCTGGATCAAACGTGGGGCGTGTAGGTTCCTTGAGGGTTCCCATGAATTGTGCTCGGGAGGGTAACCCTTCCACTTAATCAGGTATTGGAGCTGCCTGCCCTTTTTCCTGCAACTCAGGATTTCCTCCACCTCAAACTCCTTCTCGCCCTCGACTAAAACAGGAGGAGGAGGTGTTTTTTCCCTGCCAGGGAAAGGGCTGGGGGTGGTGGGTTTCAAAAGGGAAGCATGAAAAACAGGATGAATCCTATAACTTGGTGGTAGGTCTAGTTCGAAGGCCACAGGGTTCACTATCCTTTTGACCTTGAATGGGCCGATGAACCTAGGCCCCAATTTTTGGGAAGGGACAGGTAATTTCAGGTTGGTGGAGGACAGCCAGACCTCTTCGTTGACCCCAAACGCCGGATTCTCTTTCCTCCCCTTGTTAAAGTGCTTGCTGTACCGTTCTTGGGCTTCTTGCATACACTTTTGCAATTTTTGGAAATTGACCTGTAGAGACTCCACACGATCCTGAGCTGCAGGGACAGAGTTTTCCGGGGGAGATTCGGGAAGAAATGAGGGGTGGAAGCCAAAGTTGGCCCAGAAAGGTGTTTGCTTGGTAGCGGAATGGATAGAGTTGTTATACGCAAACTCGGCGTAGGGTAAGAGGGTAGACCAGTCATTTTGGGAATCAGAGCAGAAGCAACGGAGGTACTGCTCCAGTGTCTGGTTGGTCCTTTCTGTTTGACCGTTGCTCTGGGGATGGTAGGCGGAAGACAAGCGGATCTTTATTTCAAGAGACTTGCATAATTCTTTCCAAAATTTTGAAGTAAACTGGGTACCTCTGTCTGAAGTGATGCTTTTGGGTACCCCATGAAGTCTTACAATTTCCCTGAAGAATACGTCAGCCATGGTGGAGGCGGACGGAGTACCCACCAGGGGAATAAAATGTGCCATCTTAGAGAGCCGGTCCACGATGACAAGAATAGTGGTGTATTCCCTGGAAGGGGGTAACTCCACGATAAAGTCCATGGAGACTTCTGCCCAAGGGCGATCCGGGATGGGTAGTGGTCTTAGTAGCCCCCATGATTTGGTCTTAGGTCCCTTGCTACGCTGGCAAGGAACGCAGGAGGCGACATAGTCCTTACAGTCCTGCCTCCAGCCTGGCCACCAAAAGGAACGAGAGATAAGCTCCGTGGTTTTCCTGGAACCAAAATGGCCTGCCAACTTGTGGTCATGAAAGGTTTCGAGTACGAGAGGCCTTACTCCAAGGGGGACGAAGATCTTTTCCCCAGACCACAGGAGATCGTCTTGCTTGGCCAGAGAGAGATTGGTAGGGACCTGGTCATGTTCAGTAGCAGTTTTGATCGTAGTCATAAGATCCACCTGAGTGAGTAGGCCGAAGTTTTGTGGGGACAAGATAGTGCTAGGTTTGGTTTCTTGGGTGGATTCTAGGAACATGCGGGAGAGCGCATCGGCCTTTCTGTTCTTGGAGCCTGGTCTATAGGCAATGAGGAAATTAAATCTCGAAAAGAAGAGGGCCCATCTAGCCTGTCTGGGTCTCAGTCGTTTGGCTGTCCTGAGATACTCGAGATTTTTATGGTCGGTCCAAACCATAACAGGGTGAGATGCCCCCTCCAAGAGGTACCGCCACTCTTCAAGGGCAAATTTAATGGCTAGCAGTTCCCTATCCCCCACATCATAATTCCTCTCTGGCGGGCTCAGCTTTCGGCAGGCAAAGACCACCGGGTGAAGGAGGGCCTTAGCGCCCTGGCGCTGGGGGGGGAATGGCACCGAGAGCAGTTTCGGAAGCATCTACCTCCAGTACAAAGGGCAATGCGGGGTCTGGGTGCCGTAGGATCGGGGCGGAGGAGAACAGGGATTTCAACTGGGCGAAGGCCGCCTGGGCTTCTGAGGACCAACTGAACCGACTGTGTTGGTGGGTGAGTAGGGTGATTGGTGCCACAATGGAGGAGAAGCCAATGATAAATCTCCGATAAAAGTTGGCAAACCCAATAAACCTCTGAACTCCCTTTTTATCTTTGGGGGCCGGCCAATCTTGAATGGCTTGGACTTTTTGTGGGTCCATGGCGACCCCATTGGTAGAGATGATAAACCCGAGGAATTGCACAGTAGACCTTTTGAATTCACATTTCTCTGCCTTGAGGTAGAGTTTGTGTTGCCTGAGGATGGTGAGGACTATCTTAACATGCGTTCGGTGGAGTTCAGGAGTGGCAGAGAAAATGAGGATATCATCCAGATAGACCACTAGGAAGTCATCCAGGTATCTCCGGAAAATGTCATTCACCAAGTGCTGGAATGTCGCCGGGGCGTTACAGAGCCCGAACGGCATTACAAGGTACTCGTAGTGCCCGAACCTTGATCTGAAAGCGGTCTTCCACTCATCACCCGCCCTGATCCGTATGAGATTGTAGGCCCCGCGGAGATCAAGTTTGGAGAAGATCTGTGCAGACCGAAATCGCTGGAATAATTCGGGGATGAGGGGAAGGGGATACCTGTTTTTAATGGTAATTTTATTGATTTCTCTCTAGTCTATACAGGGCCTCAGTGAGCCGTCCTTCTTCTCAACAAAGAAGATGCCGGCTGGCGAAGAAGAAGGACGGATGAATCCTTTGGCCAGGTTCTCGTCAATGTAGGTTTTAAGAGTTGCCAACTCAGCTTCGGACAGGGGAACAATACGGCCGAAAGGGACCGCAGCACTGGGCAAGAGGTCTATGGGACAGTCATAGGGTCGGTGAGGTGGTAGGCGGTCGGCCTGTTGTTTGTCGAAGACATCCCTAAATTCCAGGTAGACAGGTGGGACGTGTTTCAGGCTGTCGGGCACTGGTACTAGAGCCGAGCAGGAAGCTGGGGTTGGAGAGGAGCAGTTTTGGGAACAGTATTGGGAAGGGAAGGAGACCTCCTTCGTCCGCCAGTTAATCAGGGGTTCATGTGCCTGCAGCCAAGGGAACCCCAAGATGATGGGGAACATGGGAGACGGATGATATCCAAGCGGAGGAGCTCCTTATGGCCAGAATCGGTGGTGACAAGAATGGGGTTGGTTTCAAAAGTGATCAAGCCGGAGCGCGGAAGGGAACCATCGGCTAGATGAACCTGGAGGCACTGTTTCTTGGGGACAAGGGGAAGCTGGAGCCGGGCAGCGAGGGAGGCATCCAAGAAGCAGCTGCAGGCCCCGGAATCAATTATGGCTGGGAGGCGGACCTCCTTTCCCGTTTCTAAGTTTGGGACAGACCGGAAACCTGGTAGTTAAAGTTAAGCTTGGAAAGGGACTTACTAGGCCTAATGGGGCAGGTGCGAAGGAAGTGCCCGGAACCTCCGCAATAAAGGCACAGGTTGGCCTGTCGCCTGCATAAGCGCTCTTCTGGGGTTAGAGGGGCATGGACCAGGCCTAACTGCATGGGTTCAATTCCGGAGGAAGCCACAGGTGGCGCATGGAACGAAGGCTGGGCAGGACTCGGCTTGGGCAACATCCAACTGGGACGAGGCGTCTGAAAACGTTTAGCGCGGCGTTCGCGCAAGCGCCTGTCAATCTTGGTGACTGCTTGTATGAGGTCCTCCAGAGATTCCGGGACGTCGATCCGGGCAAGTTCATCCTTAAGGGTGTCGGAAAGTCCTTGGCGGAACTGATATTTGAGGGCCGGCCCATTCCAGCCGATGTCGGCTGACCATTTCCTGAATTCGGCAGTGTAGTCCTCGACCGGTCTCCGGCCTTGGGAAAGGTTGTGCAGGGTGGTTTCGGCGGTGGCCCCCTTCTGGGGATCATCATAAAGCTGACCCATGCTCTCAAAGAAAGTATCAACTGAGTTCAACACGGGGTCCCTCTGTTCCATTAGGCTATGGGCCCACGCCTGGGGTTCTTCAGCCAGGAGAGAGATAATGAACCCCACTTTTACCACCTCAGAGGAGAAGGTTCTGGGCTGCAGGGCCAAGTACAGGGAGCAGGCATTCTTGAATGCCCTGAATCTCTTGCGGTCGCCAGAGAATCGTTCAGGTGTAGGCACCCTAGGTTCAGGGGAGGCCACGACCACTGTGGGATTGATGGGAGCTGCAGACGGGGGAACCCCGCCAATGGTGGCTGAGTTGCCGGCTGCGGGGGCAGATGGCCCGGTCAGTTGCTGTAGGCGGCTGTCAATTTGGGTGTAGCCCATTTGTAGTTTTTGGACAGCCTCAGTAAGTGCTGCCATCTGCTGACACAGGATCTCAAGGGGAGAACACGATCTGTCGGTCTCGGACATGGCTGGTCTGTACTATCAGAGACGTACTTACCGAGACCGAAATGCAGAGAGCGGTTCACCCTTGCGACCCGGCGCAATCTGCCCCCTGGTAATGAGACAGGGAACAAACGGCACCAGGAGGCACAGGTCACCTCCGGCAGGTGGGCGGAACTGGAGGGGCGCCTGGAGGAGATAAGGACCCGGCCTGGGCAGACCGGCAGATGGCAGGAAGGAGAGGCAGGGGCCCAAACACCTGGCTGGGAGACTAGCACCGGTCACTGAGCAGTCAGCAGCTATGTAAGTCCGGAGAGCAGGCCGGGGGTCAAACACAGGTTCAAATAGCAAAGTCCGTGGAAGTAAGCCAGAGGTCAAACACAGGATTGAGTAGCAAGTCCGTGGATGCCAGCAGAGGGTCAAACACAAGATCAGGCAGCAAAGTCCGTGGAGGCAAGCAGAGGGTCAAACACAGGATCAGGCAGCAAAGTCTGTGGAGGCAAGCAGAGGGTCAAACACAGGCTCAGACAGCAAAGTCCGTTAACAAGCCAGGGGGTCAAACACAGGAGGAAGCAGCAGTCCGTTAAACAAGCCAGGGGGTCAAGACACAGGATCAGATCTGGTTTACACAGGGACGCACAGGCACTAAGCTGGAAAGACAGACCAGCAAAGTGCCTGTGCGTCAGGCAGCTTTATATAGGCGCCCAGAGGACGCTAATTGTGCGCCATAGCGCACAAACGTGCGCTAGTGCGCATGTGCGAGCGCTGGACTGCCGAGCCGCGAGTGCGCATGCGCCGGAGTGCCGGGCCGCCGCGCATGCGCACTGGAGAACGGGCCGTTCGTCCGGCGCTGGAGCCCTGACAGTAGGCGACCGTCAATACAAAATAGCAGCTTTCGCTGATGACCTACTTCTCTTCCTGACAGAACCCCTGACGACTCTCCCTACCTTACTACAAACCCTTGCCCAGTTTAAAATACTTTCCAACCTCCAAATTAACTACTCAAAATCCAATGCCCTGAACATTACTCTGTCACATAACGCGCACACCCAATGCATACAGAATTTCCCTTTTACCTGGAATACTCACAAAATTACTTATCTAGGTATACAACTTCCTACCGCCCTTTCGGATCTTTATTTCGTGAATTATTTGCCACTTTTACATACTATCCTACAAGATCTGAAAAGATGGTCTACAGGGCACTTTTCATGGTTTGGCAGAGCGGCCATCGTTAAAATGAACATCCTCCCCCGCATTTTATATGTCTTGCAGACTGTCCCTATCAAAATACCACCTACATTCTTCTCGTCATACCGTAAAGCTTGCACGGATTTTATCTGGAACAACTCGAGACCTAGATTGAGTTATTCTAAACTTACCAACCCTAAACTTAAAGGAGGCCTAGGTCTGCCTGATCTACAAAAATATCAACGTGCTAGCCATTTAGCTAGGATCATTGATTGGAACGTCTATGCCAAAACTAAAGATTGGGTTCTATTAGAAGATTCTTTCTCTCCTACCTCGCTAGCTCTATCCCCCTGGATAACACAAAACCACATTCCTCCAGATCTACGCACTCACCCTCTGATATCTCCAACATTAGAATCTTTTCACGAAACTTGTCACAAACACAAAATCTCCTCTCAGCTGGGCCCGATGACCCCACTCAAAGGCAACCCGGCCTTTCCCCCAGGAACTCACGCTTCATTCTTAACTAATATCTGGCCACACCCGCATGTGCGAACAGGACAATTCTTTGACGGCAATCGGCTCCTCTCATACGATGAAGTTTCGGCTAAATCTCCCTTAGGCAGATTCCCCTTTTGGACGTATGTGCAGATACGTAACTTCCTCCTCACCGCTACATTAGATACGGAATGGTCAAGACCTCTTACCCCCTTTGAAACAATGTGCCTACAGACAGACCCTCAACGACACCTTATTTCATATACTTACACTCTTTTATTCTCTACGACTGATCCCAATCCTGATTGGAGCAGGCTTGAATGGGAAAGGGATGTCCCCTTGACCCTCACCCATTCTGATTGGGAGTCCATTTATACTTTTATACACAAAGGTTCCATTTACACTTCTGCTCAGGAAAATGCTTACAAAATAACAACTAGATGGTACAGGACCCCTCTAAAGCTGCATCACATGTTCCCTGATTCCCCCCCGCAATGTTGGAGATGTAGCGCGGACCTCGGATCGTTCATACATATTTGGTGGACGTGTCCCAAATTCCAACTGTTTTGGTCGGAAGTTCATAGGTTGATCAAACTCGTAACCACCTACGATTTAGCTTTTACGCCGACTCAATTCTTACTCAACCTTCCCTCGATCTCTAGAAAAGCATACTTTCGATCCCTCTCCATGCACATGGTAAATGCAGCAAAAATGTGTGTCCCATCGAAATGGCGCTCTCCAGAACCCCCTACAATTGCTGACTGGTTTCGTAGAATATGCAAAACGGCAGAACTGGAAAATCTGATCCACCAGGCAAGAGACACTCCTACCAAATTCACCAACACTTGGGCCTGCTGGCAACATTTTCTTACGACTGCTGAATATCAAAGGTTTACACAGTGAGCTATACTCAGGTGCTGTGATGGTCTGCAGACAATGCTCCTCCACCTCCCCCCTTGCCTTTTTTCTCTTATTTTTTAGTTCCTTTACCTAATCTATCGTTCATTCCTCTTCCCTCTAACACGGTAGAATCCCTCGCAGTTAGATATCTCTTCTATGTCATACCAGATCGTGTCTTATTAGGCTGTTACCCAACACTCAAATGTAGATGTTTCCTAGCATGACACTCGATGTACCTTACACGACTCATACTGAATCATTACTATTCGCATATTTCCACAGGACGTCAATAAGAGTCACATCACTCAATTTACAATATCCTTGCTCTCTAGTGTATTATCACTGATGTTTATTGTTCTGTTTACTTTTTACTGAACTTTTCCATGATTACATACTTTGACATAACGCTCTGAAATAACTCCATGTTTGTTTATGCAACTGAAGTATACCTGTATTCATTTTTTGCGCTATGTTGCGGCTGCGTCCGCACTTACACAGTTTCTATGATTCTATGATTCTTTGTATTTCTGTTTTTGTTGTTCAACAAAATAAAAATCTTTTTGAAAAAAAAAAAAAGGCGCCAATACAGCGCCGAACACCAGACCCGAACCCGAACTTACAGCCAATAGTTCGGGTTCGGGTCCGGGTCCCGGACACCCAAAAGTCCGGTACGGACCCAAACTTTACAGTTCGGGTTCGCTCAACCCTACCTCCGGATCTTCCAGAACCTTTCTCTCCAGCTCCAACTTGGTTCTGCCGATGGCCGCTGTGAGGAGCACGCTGAGCAGCATGCCATGGAGCAAAATGATACAAAGAAACATTGCGCAGCATTTCTATTTGAAAAATAAATGCCTAAGGTGTTTTGTGCACTCACATATACCCGAAGGGTTTTAGGCGCATACAAGTAGAAAGATCAGGCTCCTTTGCAGGGCTGTCAGCCCTTCTCCTCCTCGCTATGCCCGTGTTTCCACACGGCGTCACTCAGGCTCCTCCTTCCCGACGCGGATCATCACAGGTCACGTGACTTTCTCAAGGGATAATAGCCCTGTGAACAGCGCGGAGGATTTATAGCAACGCGTTTGTTGAGTCGGGTTGCCATGGTGACAATGCATTGTTTGAGTCATCATTCCATTCCATTGCTTATCCGCCACACCGGGTGCCTATATGTTAGTGCTATTAACTCTTTGCAACTATACCGACCCTTGCTTGTTAATTCTTGGTGCCATAGCAATACATACGGATGTTAGGAATGAGGTTTTAAGCCGCAACAAATTAGCCTTCAGCAAATAAAATATAAAAATATACAATATTGCTTTTGAACTTCATTATTTGAACAAAAACCATCTTTAATCAATAATATAAAAAAAATGCATGCTAAATAAAGATTCCACCACCTCAAACCAGAGAATGCAAATCCCAGGAAAAATAGAACACTCATCTCTGAGAAATCGATCTTTATTTAATTTCTTAAGTATCTAATAATGAGCATGTACATGTTTTTAATAAAATGGTCACACAGGACATTGAGAAACTAAAAGTAAAAAGGGTACAAAATCCCCAACAAATAAAGAACGGAATAAAAGAGCTAGAAGAAAATAAAAAGGTAGTGATTAGACCAGCGTACAAGGGTGGAGCAATTGTAGTTATGTCAAAAGACTACTACAATAATGAAATATTGAGCCAACTGAATGACATCAATACGTATATAAAGTTAAAAGGAAACCCAACTAAAGAGTACAAGGAAGAACTTCAGGACCTAATTCTGTGAGGCAGTATAAAAAACATACTGAATAAAAAGGAGGAAAAATACCTAGTACCAGATACTTGCAGAGTACCAGTATTGTACACTGTACCAAAAATACACAAAAACCAGACCACTTCACCAGGCAGACCAATCATAAATGGTATACAACCAATTAATGCCAGAATTGGAGCGTACGTGGACAGCTTTATACAGCCATTAGTACCCAAGACAAAATCTTACCTGAGGGACACTAAACACCTGATCCAAATCCTGGAAAAAGTAGAAATTAACACAAATTAAATGTACCTAATTGCAATGGCGGATGTGACATCACTGTACACAATAATTGACCATAATGACGCAATAACAGCAACTAGATGGGCCATGGACAAATGGAGCAATCTAATATCTAAACAAAAAAGATTTATTTTAAGGTGCCTAGCATACGTGATCCAACATAATTATTTTTGGTTCAATAAGGAATATTATAGACAGTTAAATTGCATAGGAATGGGGGCAAAGTATGCACCGAGCATTGCAAACACCTTCATGTCCTATTGGGAGGAAGAAGCTCTTTGTTCCAACTATCCACCTGAACTAATACTGTACAAACGATTTATTGATGACTGTATCGTTATCTGGAAAGGGGATAGAAAAAGCCTGGAGGATTTCTTTAATGCATTAAATATTAACCAAAAGAATATTAAATTGACTGTTGATATTAGTGATAACAATATAAAATTTCTGGATTTGGATATCACACTGGAAACGTAAGGTTTTAGTACACAAACTTTTTTTAAAACTGTTGAAAGAAACAGCTACATTCCAACAGACAGCTGCCATTATAGCCCATGGCTTATTAATATACCAAAAGGACAACTAATAAGGATCAGAAGAAACTGTAGTGATGAAAAAGGATACCTGAAACAAGCCAATGCAATTGGAGGAAAATTCAAAGAAAAAGGGTACAATAAAGAATTCATAGAACAAAAAATACAAGAGGTCCTAGAAATACCAAGGGAGAATCTCATACAGGACAACAATAGAAAAAATGAGAAATTTACAGAAATACCTATGATTTTTAATTTTACTATCCAATATAAAAAAATTTAAGGTATTATTAAAAAACATTGGCCATTACTTCAGGCAGATAAGCAATTGAAGGGTGTATTACCAGTTAAACCTACATTAAGAGACTTATTAGTTAAAAATGTACCAGACCCACTGAAGTCTAACCAAACTATGTTGTTTTTTCAAGGAAAAGGGTTTTTCCCATGCAAACAGTGTTATGCATGTAGGCATACCAAACAAAAAGGAATAAAAGGAAACAAATTTAGATCAACAGCCACAAAAAGAGACTATGAAATAAAAGATTTTATTTCTTGCAGAACAGAAGGGGTTGTATACATGTTGGAATGCTCATGCTCACTACAGTATGTGGGCAGGACTAAAAGACCACTGTGGAAACGTCTGCGTGAACATGTGCAAAATATCAAAACAGGATACCCTAAACATAGTGTATCTAGGCATTTTGCACAACACCATGAAAAAAATCCTTGTGATCTAAAATTTTGGGCTATAGAAAAATACAAACCTAACTGGAGAGGAAGTCACAAGGTCAGAGAACTTAGTAAGAGTCTAGATGGATATACAAAATAAATAGTTTTGCGCCAGCAGGGCTAAACATTGATTTTGATCTCAATTGTTTTATATCCGACTTCTAATAGATATATATATTTTAATATTTTTAATATTTTTTTATATATATATTTTTATACTCGTGTATTCTTTAGAGATCTTTTATGGTTCTTATTTGGTCGTTTATATGATTGTTTTTTACTATAATAGTTTTAACCACATATATTTATTTATTTTCTCCTAAAAAATTGACAATACAAGATATATATATATATATTTTAACAAACATTTTTAACAAACATTTTTTTTCTCTTCAATATGGACTTACTGGGGTCCACATGTTATGAATAAGGTACTTATGGGATCTATTATGAAGTAAATTGTTCCAATAATACCCAGTCAACATAGGATCTGTCCACATTTATAATCTTATGCATAAATTTGAACTGCTTGGGTATTGTGTATTGGTGGTTAAGCGCATGGAGAAGTCCTGGGCCCCCGCTAATTGGTGCATGTGCGACCATCCCACATATAAAAATAAATTATTGGGCTGGAAATACATTTTGAATACATACTCTCTATATGTAAATTTTTAACTTCACCATTTTAATTCCTATTTTTATCTTTATATTTTTTTAGTTTATTTTTATCTTTATTTTAATTTTATATTTATTTTTATTTTTATCTTTATTTTTATATTATTGATTAAAGATGGTTTTTGTTCAAATAATGAAGTTCAAAAGCAATATTGTATATTTTTATATATTTTTTTGCTGAAGGCTAATTTGTTGCGGCTTAAAACCTCATTCCTAACATCCGTATGTATTGCTATGGCACCAAGTATTAACAAGCAAGGGTCGGTATAGTTGCAAAGTTAATAGCACTAACATATAGGCACCCGGTGTGGCGGATAAGCAATGGAATAGAATGATGACTTAATGCATTGTCACCATGGCAACCCGACTCAACCAACACGTTGCTATAAATCCTCCGCGCTGTTCACAGGGCTATTATCCCTTGATAAAGTCACGTGACCTGTGATGATACGCGTCGGGAAGGAGGAGCCTGAGTGACGCCGTGTGGAAACACAGGCATAGCAAGGAGGAGAAGGGCTGACAGCCCTGCAAAGGAGCCTGACCTTTCTACTTGTATACGCCAAAAACCCTTCAGATATATGTGAGTGCACAAAACACCTTAGGCATTTATTTTTCAAATAGAAATGCTGCGCAATGTTTCTTTGTATCATTTAATTTCTCTTTTTTTCATGTAAACACCGGAGCAAGATTTTAACAAGAATTTGTGAAGATAAACAGCAAACAAATAAGGGAAGTTTATTTATTTACTTTCCCACTTATCCTTTTAATTACTCATTTATGAGCACGCTTACAACCATAAGCTTTTTAAATTTAATTGATGTGCTGATTTGCCAGTGGATTCATGCATTAGCTATTAGCCGTTTTTGTCAGTATCCATAACATTTCTGCCGATCGGTAAACGTGTGGGGCGGGTATAGCATCGGATAAGAATCTACACCAGCATCCAATATATTGAAATTTTTTGAACATTCTCGTTTGGAGCACTATATCTATTTATAATTTATTTCACATATTCTGGAATGACATATTTTTATTGGCACCTTATGTAGCTGCAATTTAAAGGAACAGTTTTACATCACATAAATTGCGGTAATTATTCACTTGAGCACAGATTTTATTTATTTATTCATTGACATGCAAATATCATAGAATGGTATTTAATTACACACGGATTAGTGTCTATGGTTAAGTCTGTGGATTGTTTTACCATTTGCACGTTTGAACAACTACAATTTATATTGTTTATTGGAGCGCAGAATTTATTTATCACGGATTTGAACACATCATTTATTTCACTCAAGATTTTATTAGATCAAGGTGATTTGCGCACTATTTTTACTTTGATTGTAAGCTTTTTATATAATTTTAAAGTGTAGGTTACACTTCTGATGGTGCAGCACATCATTTAGCTATCTTATCTATTTATAACTGAGGTTTTATATTTTATATTTTTATATAACAGCGCTTTAGTATTTATTATACATGCCATGGAGCGAACCCGCCCGCCACACATGTAGAGCAGGTTAGTCGAGCCCCCCGTCGCTTCTTTCCCCTAAGCTGTGCCCGGACCTTTATCGTTGGAGGGAGTGTGGAGGAGGCACGCCGGGCGTTCCTAGTCTGGCGCTCCACCGCAGGAGCCTCAGGAGAGCAAGCTTAGAGAGTGCGGTGAGACCGGAGATACGCCGACCGCTTACGGACCGGGAGAGACCCCTTGAAAGTAAAATTACCCACGGCCTGATGTACGAACAGAGGATGAGGAGGCTGCGGCAACAGACATCCCCCAAGACTGGCTGACAGCGATTCTCATCAGAACAGGTGGGAATGCCATGTGAATCCCAGGAGAAGACAACGCAGAGAAAGGTATCACCTTTACATTTCTATCTATTTTGACGCTGTGACAGCAGAACCCAAAAATAGACTGCTGCATCTGTTCTCACCTCTGCTGCTTCTGCTGATATCAAGAAAACTATTGCTGCTATCTGTGCAGTATTATTTACAGGAGGAACATTACCATTGTTTATTGCAAAAGGGTATAGAAAGGTTGAAAAAATGAATATCCCTTACCTCAATAACTTGTCATTACACCGGCAGCTGAGAGCCCTTGACCCCCGTATAACCCCCCCCCCCCCCCCCCCCCGTATTCTTTTTTTTTTTGGACACTTGTAAACTACACAGATAGCAAACCTGTTGTGACACTCAAGTTGACTGAGCCTGTTGTTCTCAATCTGTTGTTCTCAATCTGGCGGAGGTTGGGGTGGTGCTTGCTGCAGCGGAGGGGGGCTTTGCAAGGTTCCTGAGATTGAAGGACGTATCCGGTAAAACCCACCGATAGCCGCCTCCCCTTGGAGAGGGTCACAAGAGGACAAAGGCATTTATATCAATTTGAGGGGGGAAATAATATTATTGGCGCTTGGGGAGCGGCAACTAGCATTGAAGAGGTCACTTTTACTCAGACGCCAATACCAACTGTGGACTATATGTCCTACCAACAGATCGACCACACTACACACCCTCCCAAATAGCCTGGTATAGCTGATAAGTAATGCTGAACAACCAGACGACCTGGAGACAATATTAAACAGCCAATACCAGCCAATTCATTATCCCCAAGAACCAGGATCCCTCAAATTTAGTAACATCAGATTATATCGGACAGATCAACTATCCGCTAATACAGGCACAGTCAGTGACATCTCTACTCCTCCCTTTTTTTTCAGGGGGTAATTAAGACCTCTAAATTGTGGATTGTTACGGGACTAAATTATACATAAGATGTACTAAAACCTCCAAAACCCCTTAAAAAGCCTGCAGGGTGCGAGTGATTCCGGCGAGGTGGAGCCCATTGAAAGATACTCAGACTAGCCCGGGCTTTCTCCTCCTTCTTGTTTTTTTTTTTTCTCTCCCTGTTATTTTATAGAGACACCTCCTCTTGAGTCGCGATTGTATTGTTTAATGTGATTTATAGCGTAAACGTGTACGGTGAATAGGTTCTAATTTCTAATTCCAGGGCTGACTTACATTGGAGGGTAAGAGGGAAAGAGATTCTGAAAAGGGACTCTCCATAGCAACCCGTAGCGGGTAAAATGTGGGGGAAATCAACTAAAACAAGTAAAAGTACACAACCTGCCGCTAGCCCGGGACGTATACAACGTTATATGGCTAATAATACCAGCATAATGAAGGAAGGTCAGGGAAGCCCCAAGTTAGGGGCTCTACTCCGCTCCGGCTTAAATAGGCAGAAAATCCCGGAAGAAAGCAAAGGGGGAAAAGTAAACAAAGCAAAAACAATAGGGCCAAAGGGAGAAGGGAACAGCCCACAAGGAGGTTAGGAATTGAATGTAATAACCCAGGAGAAGAGGGAGGAAGAAAGATTAGAGGGAGCTGAGTCAGTAGCGGAAAGTGTAAGGGTACCCCCACCTCAGGAGAAAGCATTAGATATAAAGGAGATGCTTACAGAGATGTTTACAAAGAAGTATCCTTGAAAGAGGAAATCGCAGCAGTAAGGACAGATATTGGGTGGGTCCTAGGGAAAGTAGAGGAGATGGAGGACAGACTGGAAGCACAGGAGCAAAGGATCGATGAGATAGTAGAACAGGTCAGTGCCCTACATAGAGCGAATAGAACCCTTATGTATAAATTAGAGGATCAGGAGAACCGGAGTCGGAGAAAGAATGTGTGTATCAAAGGCCTCCCAGAGATACATAGTAATGCGGACCTCAGGAAAATAGCACAGCAACTATTCAATCCCCTTTTAGATAGAGAAGTAACAGAGACCTTCAAAATAGACAGAATACACAGGATTACACAGCGCTTAGCTGGGGGGTCAGAAAAGCCGAGAGAAGTAATAGCGAGGTTTCACTATGCGGAAGAGAAAGCTCTAGTGATGGGGAAAATTAGGACACTCCCAGGAGTTACATATGAAGGCACAGAGCTGCAGGTCTATTTGGATCTGGCAGTGGAGACATTGATAAGACGGAGGCGATTAAAGCCTCTAACGGAATTGATGGTTGCGTCAGAGATTTCCTATAAATGGGGGTTCCCAGCCTGTTTGATAGGAAAGAAGGATGGATGCTCAGCAGTTCTGCGCTTTCCAGAGGATTTGAGGGATTTCTGTGACCAATTGGACATCCGTCCCCCCCCATTACCGGGATGGGAAAAGGGGGGGAGGAGGTCGCCTGTCCATCACAGAGAAAACCAAAATGGAATAAAGGAGAGGAGAGGGGGGGAGTTAAATAACATCAGTTAAAAAACATCAGTCAGACAACAAAGCAGGATGTGAGAGAGGGGGGAGGGGTCTGGAACGGCCTAGGGTATGAACCCCAGGGATCTATGGAGAGAAGGCAACATCAGGAGGATGTCAGCCCGGTCCATGGAACAAACAAAACAAAAAAGGAGGGACTTCTGCCCAGCCTTAGAAGGCGTGTTGTTTCAGAAGGGGGAGGGGAATTTTGGGGGAGGGTTTGGGGAGGGAGGGAGTTGGCAGCTACAAGACGCATGGCGGATTACCCACTTAAAGGAACGGGACTATACCTATTTTTCTTCGGTCCATAGGAGCTACTCAAGGATAGATTATATATTAATAGAACACCAATTAGTCCCATCCCTTAAAAAGGCGGAAATCAAAACAATCACCATATCAGATCATGCCCCAGTGAAGATCCAGCTGGAGATACAGGGGGAAGCGGGACCAGGGAAGACTTGGAAATTAAATGATTCACTTATTCAGGATCAAGATTCAATTAGTAGGATTGAACAGGAGCTCACAACTTTTTTTAAACTGAATGACGCGCCAGAAATTTCCAGGCCTACCCTCTGAGAACACACAAAGCTGTAATAAGAAGGATACTGATTGGGATTGGACCAGGGAAAAAGAAGGAAAGGGTAAAAAAGAAAACCCAGTTATATAAAGAAATACACGAATTAGAGCAGAATACTAGACTGAAAGGGATACACGAAAAACAAGAGTTAACAGCAAAAAAGAGGGACTTAGAAGAGTGTTTAGAACAGGAGAGGAAATCAGCATTCCATAATATATACAAGGAACGATACCAGTGGAGAAATAGATCAGGAAAATGGATGGCGCGAAGGGTAAATGAAAAAAAGAACAGGACCTTCATCCCGATGGTTAGAGATGAAAGGGGGGAGATTCAAATCTCTACCCCGGCCATCGCAAGTAAATTTCATTTTTACTACAGCGCCCTATATAACATAAGGCAAAAGGGGGAAGATAAGGGTAGGCAAAGGGAAGTAATAAGGGAGTACCTACGGGACCTGGACTTACCGAGGGGAGAGAAAGACGAGATGGGGGCATTAGAAGCCCCCATATCAATTGAGGAAGTTGAAAGAGCAATCAAGAATACCGCCCTCGGAGGAAGCCCGGGCCCCGATGGATACTCCATTTTCTACTATAAGAAATTTAGTAAGCAGCTTGCCCCCAAATTATGTGATTATTTTAACGCAATAGGTGAAGAGGTGAAGTTCCGAGATGAGGCGCTTTTGGCATATATCACTTTGATCCTGAAAGAGGGTAAAGACCCAGCAGCGGTAGAAAGCTATAGACCGATTCTCTATTAAATTCAGATATAAAACTCTTTGCAAAAATAATAGCAGAAAGATTGAAGTTGTATCTGCCAAAATGGATCCATAACGATCAGGTAGGGTTCATTCAGGGGAAGGAGGGGAGAGATAACTCATTAAAATCCATACTACTGACACAGGAAGCTATGAGGAAAGGTACCCCCACGGTTCTTATGTCAATTGATGCCGAAAAGGCTTTTGACAGAGTCGATTGGGAGTTCATGCTCGAGAGGTTAAGATATTGGGGGTTGGGCGAGAAGATGATGGGATGGATTGAATCCCTCTATTGTCGCCCGACCGCGAGAATTAGAGTTAATGGCACCCTGTCCTGCCCCCTTGAACTATCTAATGGGACAACACAAAGAATCACTGCTCCAAGGTAATGACTTCTCTCAAAACAGCTGTCTCCACAATCCCACAGGGTGCCGGCTCTGTTTGTAACAGGAACTGAAGTAGAAAAGATTTAGCTGGATAGCCGCACTCCAAATTATTCAACTTTATTTCAAAAAATGTAATAAAATCATAGCATCTAGGCTTGTATACAGACTAACTGCACAGCCGCTGACATGTTTCACACCGAACACAGTGCTTAGTCATAGCTAATGAGCAGAATATACATACAGAGCTATATACACACACAAGCAATTAAACAAATGAATAAAATATGTGTATAACAAGATAGCAATCTAATGGGACAAGACAGGGTTGCCCTCTTTCCCCAATTTTATTTATAATTATGCTAGAACCCCTCTTGATGGCAATACGCAAAAAACAGGATATCCAAGGAATAAGGGTGGGAGACGGGGAATACAAGTCGGCCGCATTCGCGGATGACCTGCTTCTCTATATCTCTAGCCCGAGAACAACAATTACCATAGTCCTTAAGGAATTAAAGCAATACGGGAAGCTATCAAACTTCGAAATAAATATGGCCAAATCTGAGATCTTAAATTTAACTCTACCAATGGAAGAGCAGAAAGCACTCCAAGCCAAAGTACCATTTAAGTGGTGCAAGAAGGAATTGGGTTATCTAGGTAAAAAATTAACAGCACAACTAAGTGACCTCTTTGAAGCTAATTATATGCCTCTGCTGAATGAATGAATGAATGAATGACTTGTATAGCGCATCCTATGCGAACTGAATCGCCTCAGGGCGCTTTTCTGAATAAAATTAAAGAGCAACTAAACAGGATGCACCATAAATCACTTTCATGGACGGGTAAGATATACGCAATGAAGATGTTTATAGTTCCTATACTAATTTACACCTTCCAAATGATCCCGATTCCCCTACCACAGACCTATTTTAGTAAATTAAAAGCCAAGAGAAAAAGACAGAGGGGGACTAGCAGCCCCAGATCTTAAAAAATACTACAAAGCTATTGTAATTTCCAGAATAGCAGACTGGATTCACAACAAGAAGGAAAAGAGTTGGGTGGAATTAGAAAAGATACTAAGTAGAACAGATATAGGGAAAATGGTATGGATCCCAGAGCATCACCGAGATTTAGGACCTAACAAAAATACTTTCACTAAACACACACTAAAAACACGGGATCGAACAAATAAGAGGCACGGATGGGACTGTAATTCACCATTAATATCACTGTTACATACAAATTTTTTTGTACCAGGGAAGGAGGAGCACTTATACTTTAGCAGGTGGTCCAAAAAAGAGGATATAAGATTACAAGATGTGATGGAAGGGAACAGAATATTCACTTATAAGGAAATCACATGGGAATGGGGACATAAACCACTAGATAAATGGAGGCACGCTCAGATTCAACACTTTGCACAAACTTTACCACAACCACTACGAGGAAAGAGACAATTGAGACCCTTAGAGAAACTACTGGAATCACCCCAATGCCTAGAGAGAAGGACATCAAAAATATATAAAATATTGATGCGGGAGACAGACCATGAATACACAACTTTTGTAGAAAAATGGGAAAATTAGATAGGCCCCCTAGGCAGTGATGCCCATAGGAATAAGATAATTAGGATTGCCCACTCAGTAGCAAAGGACACACAAACATCAGAAATGTCATACAAGTTGCTGTCAAGGTGGTATGTAACCCCCAGAGAGCGCATGATCTTAGTGGGGACAATTCCCCAACTTGCTGGAGGGGCTGCTCTGCAGTGGGGACTTTTTCACATTTATGGTAGGAGTGCTCTACTGGGACAAAATAATAGAAATAATTTTTGACATAACTGGGGAAAGGATTAAAAAAGAACCATGGGTATGCCTGTTCCATGCCACAGACAAGGGACTGGCCCAGTATAAATCAGGTGTAACTCAGTACTTGCTGAATGCAGTCAAGGCCCTCATCCCATGTCCCCAAGTCCTGAGCATGAAAGAATGGATAGGACAGGTAGAATGGACAAGAACCATAGAAAAGTACATACATACAACACAAGACACTAGGGCGAAATTTCAAAGGATATGGGGGCAATGGCTCACATTCAGGGAAACGGAGCGATACCGAGGATTAATAGAGGGATAAGGATGAAGGAGGGGGAAGGAGACGAGCGAGGAGGTTTTTTTTTTGAGGGGTTGGGGTGGGAGGGTGTAAGGGAGGATTATAAATGAAATGTTTGAACGTTTGGGAAAAGTGCAATGACCAAAATGGAATGTTTTGTACAACTATATAGAATATATAGAAGACAATCTCGTGAAACTCACAGATTGGGTCCTGCTCATGACCTGCGATTGGCCATTTCCCAGAGAAACCTCCTCCCCAACCAAAATCATTACTTTTATCAGAAATGCTCATTTTACAAAAACTTAATAGGTTTTTTTTTTACAATTTTTTTAGATTGAACAAAACTCAGCATAGTGGCTTAAAGCGACACTTAAGCTTTTTTTTTTTTTTTTTAAATAACAAACATGTCACAGAGTGGCCCCGAACATCTTCTTCTGGGGTTCCTCGGTGGCTCTCGCGGCTCCACCTCGCATTAGATAACCCTAGCTCTCCCGGGGGGTTACCTTGCGGTCTTTTCGTCATTGGATTTGGTTGACAGCATTGGGAGCCAATGGCTGTGCTGCTATCAATCCATCCAATCAGAACCCGAGACACCAGCTTTTGCTGGTATTTGGGGGGGACCCCCACACAATTTTTTTGTTTTGGGGTTCCCCTTAATATTCATACCAGACCCAAAGGGCTTACGTTCGACTTGAACATTGGGCTCATCCCTACTCACAAACAAGAAACGCATGGTCACACTGGACAAAGACACACAAAAATACACTTTTGAGGGCCAAAATGCAAAACAGTTACAGAAAACAGACAAAACATTCATCAAACCACAGCCAGTGTGGGTCATTATGCACACTATAGCACCCTGTTCGCAAATAATCTGGCCTCTTTTCAGGCAAAACAAACCGCACTAGTGCAGGCCTTTATATAACATAGGTTGGATTGATAGCACACCTAGACCCACCCAGTAATGGACATGCACACCAGTGTAAATAATGAAGTCTCCTTATGTACTCACACCTGTTGATCAGGAACACACACTTGGCAAATGAAAGAATGTATCAGCTATATAAGCACATGTATCTGTGCAGTGTATAATGGAAAATATCAAATATCAAAGCAGAAAATGTCAATTTTGTGAGGGCTGCTTCACACAAATTGTTGACAAGCAAGCACATTCGTCATCAGCATCCAACATTTAAATATGAATTCAGGATCACACCATACCTATCAATCCATATCTGAACAAATTTTTTTTTTATAGATTTGGTGTAAAACCCACACTCGCTTTATTTATAATGTAATTTCTTTTGTTTTCATTATGTGAAACCAGTCAGAAATATAATACCTTGTGAAACAGAAGCTATAACACCACAACAGAGGAAGAACATAGAAACCTCTAAACAGATAGTGGCATGTTTGGGATTCGAACCAATGACTCCATTACTGCAAGGCAGAAGTGTTAACCAGTTAGCCACTGTGCTGCCACATGCGTGGAGCCTCCATCTCTGTGGACTTAAAGAGGAGGTTCACACAAAAATTGAACCTCCGCTTTTCGGAACCCTCCTCCCAGGTGTCACATTTGGCACCTTTCAGGGGGAGGGGGGTGGGAGTCTACTCCTCTTGCCATCCCCCTCCGCTGTCTGCTAGGACACACGTGTCCCAGAGACAGCAGGGACCATTTGGATTGCGCAGCGCGACTCATGCATGCGCAGTAGGGAACTGGTAAGTCCTGATTCCCTTAACAAAGATGGTGGCCACAGCATCCGAGGACCGAGGGACAGTTCGACCTTGGGTGCTGACATCGCTGGACCCTGGGACAGGTGAGTGTCCTTATTTTAAATGTCAGCAGCTGCAGTATTTGGTGTAGCTGGTGTAGAATTCACACGGCTGCTTCTTGTCCTTCCCCATGGAACACATATGGCAAGATTTGCAATGTTGGTGGAACCCTCCTACACCTAAATACTACATTTCTTTAGGCATTTACTTATAGGTGGTGTAATTACATCAGGCAGGAGTTCTGTTTCTTGATTTATTCTGTGATATTTGATGTTTTTTGGTGTGTGAGTGTAAACTAGTGATGTTACCCTCTGAATTTTGGTAATGACATTTTGATTTGGATTAATGATGTTGGTACACATATTACATGTTTGTGGTGAAAATGATGATCATTTAGAAATACTAAACAACACACAAAATTGTTAATCATTTTAAAATTGCATCAGCAATGGTATTGTGTGTGGTTTGTGAAGACAGCTGTGGGAGTTTTGGTTTAGATCTATGTGAGATGGAGAACAAGTGCATTATCTACCATTTACTTATCAGATGTCAAACAGTTATGTCAAACAGCATGCTCGGTGTATCCAGAGATATGGCTCAAATGGCAAAGTGGCTGAGCATTAGGGGTGCAACGGATCGTCGCCGATCCGTGATCCGAACGGGTCACCCGGTTCGGATCGGCACACCCCGCAATCCTTAGGAAAGGCCGCGGCTTCGGCCTAGCTCCGGAGCGTCGGCGTCCATCTTGGTACACCCGGCGGCCTTAGGAAAGGCCGCGGCTTCGGCCTAGCTCCGGAGCGGCGGCCATCTTGGTACACCCGGCCACTGTTTACAATGTGATTGCTCCGTCAAATGACGGAGCGATCACTTGTAAACAAACTCTGCATTACCCAGCCAATACCCTGCATTACCCAGCCAATACCCTGCATTACCCAGCCAATACCCTGCATTACCCAGCCAATACCCTGCATTACTCAGCATATACTCTGCATATACCCTGCATTACCCAGCCAATACCCTGCATTACCCAGCATATACTCTGCATATACTCTGCATTACCCTGCATATACTCTGCATATACTCTGCATTACCCAGCATTACCCAGCATATACTCTGCATTACCCTAGCATATACTCTGCATTACCCAGCCGATACTCTGCGATACCCTGCCAATACTCTGCAATACCCTGCCAATACTCTGCGATACCCTGCCAATACTCTGCGATACCCTGCCAATATTACAGTGGGGGAGATGATGTGGATATTACAGCGGGGACTATATGGTGGCGGAATTTTCACAGGTCCGTGAGTTTTTTGATCCGTTGCACCCCTACTGAGCATGCTCAGTGTAACAAAAGATATTTCACAAAGTCCCTGGGCATACACAATGCACATGGCAATATATACACAAATATCTATACTGTAGAGAATGCATCTATCTATCTATCTATCTATATACACACACACACCTTTTATTTAAGGATAGCAATCACATGAAACCATTTATTATCACATTGTTTTTTGGATCCTTTTTAAATCATAATGATAACAGAAATCACCCAAATGGCCCTGATAAAAAGTTTACATACCCTGGAATGGTTGGCCTTGGTACAGACACAGAAGGTGGCACACACAGGTTAAAATGGCAATTAAAGGTTAATTTCCCACATTTGTGGCTTTTTAAATCACAATTAGTGTCTGTGTATAAATAGTCAATGAGTTTGTTAGCTCTTACATGGAAGCAGACAATGAGCCATAAGGAAGTAGAAAAGAACATTTAAAAGACCTCCGTAACAAGGTAATGAAACTTTACAAAGATGTAAAAGGATATAAAAAGATATCCAAAGCCTTGAATATGCCAGGCAGTACTGTTAATCACTTATTATGAAGTGGAAAATTAGGGGCTCTTTTGAGTGCCCAAGCTCTCAGGCACTTTATTGCCAATCTTTTGACTATTAGCTTTAACATGGAGAAATAATATTTCATAGATTCTCTTCCCTATTGACTTCAATGGGGTTTGGTTTAAATATCTTAACCGCTTGCCAACCACCTCACGCAGATATACTGCGGCAGAATGGCACTTACAAGCAAACTAACACACCTGTATGTTGCCCTTTAAGTGGTGGCCTGCAGGCGCGCGTGCGGCATGCTCCATGAGTCGGACCGTGGGTCCCGTGGACTCGATGTCCGCAGGGATACCTGTGACCGTCTCACGGAGAGTAAGAATGGGGAGATGCTAATGTAAACAAGCATCTCCCCATCCCTGTGATCGGGAGCTATGATCAGTGACGTGCCACACATAGCCACGCCCCCCACAGTTAGAATCACTCCCCAGGACACACTTAACCCCTTAACTGCTCCCTAGTGGTTAACCCCTTCACTGCCAGTGTCATTTACACAGGAATCAGTGCATTTTTATAGCACTGATTGCTGTATAAATGACAATGGTCCCAAAAATGTGTCAAAAATGTCCGATGTGTCCGCCATAACGTCGCAGTCACGATAAAAATCGTTGATCGCCGCCATTACTAGTAAAAAATAATTATTTCAAAAAATGCCATAAAACTATCCCCTATTTTATAAACGCTATAACTTTTGCACAAACCAATCAATAAACGCTTAGTGTGATTTTTTTGGGGGATATTATAGCAAAATGTAAAAAATAATGTGTTTTTTTCAAAATTGTCGCTCTTTTCTTGTTTATAGCGCAAAAAATAAAAATTGCAGAGGTGATCAAATACCACCAAAAGAAAGCTCTATTTGTGGGGAAAAAAGGAAGTAAATTTTGCTTGGGAGCCACGTCGCACGACCGCGCAATTGTCAGTTGAAGTGACGCAGGGCCAAATCGCAAAAAGTGCTCTGGTCTTTGGCCAGCAAAATGGTCTGGGGCTTATGGGTGCATGCACGGCGTGCGGGATGGCGGACGTGTAAAGAAAGAAAGAGCTCCCCGTCTCACGATCCGCGGCTCCTGCACAGCTAAATTAGCCTTACTAAACACAGGAGCAACACCGCTGACTGCCGGAAGCCCCCAAGCAACGTATGGGGAAGATTGGCTTCTAGAAAAGTATCTACAGAGGCTTTATTCCACCACCGCCATCACGGCCTACTCAAGGTATGGATCGTTTTCTATACAAATCTCAATCCCCGGCCTCGAGTGATCCGCTTGGCCCGTCGAACACCTCCGGACCACACGTGGCGTTGAATGATTCGACCGCGGAGGACAACAGCTCCCAGCAATCCCGACAACCCCAGTAGCCCCAACAACCACACACATCTGAAATACCCACAGATGTAGTGACAGTAGCAGTACTGGATCTAAGTCTGCATTCACACCTGAGCATTTTGTCGCCTGAAGCCTGAAGCTACAAAACGCTAGAGGGGAAAAAATACATTATTCTCTATGGAGATGGTTCACATCTCCACTCCAAAACGCCTGAAGCCCTACGCCTGAAGCTCAAACAAGTTCCGGACCCTTTATTGTTGCTCGAATCGGGCAGATTTGGGCGTTTTTCTTCTTTTTACATTGGTGACCTTTTGCTCTGCACAAAATCGTGGCAAAACGCGGTAAAAAACACTGCAAAAAACGCTGCAATTCGTGAGATTTTATGCCTGAAAACTCTACGCTCAGGTGTGAATGCAGCCTTAAGCCCCATACACACGCTCGGATTATCCGAGGACCAGGTCCGTCGGATCATGTCCGTCATACTTTGTCCGATGTTGGTTTTGCGTACACACGGTCGGACAAAGTTGTCGGAAAATCCGATCATTCTGAACGTGGTGACGTTTGTTGCCTACGACGGGACTACGTTGAGGCTAGTAGCCAATAGCTTTGGTCTTGTAATGTGATCTGAGCATGCGTAGCACTTTGTCCGTCGGAATTCGCTACACACGATCGGATTTGGTGTGATCGGACTTTGTTGTCAAAAAATCTATCCAGCAGGAGATAGGACTTTGTCCATCAGACAATCCGATGGAAACTGTCCGATGGTGCCTACACACGGTCGGAATTTCCGACAACATTGTCTGATAGGACAGAATCCATCGGAAAATCCGACCGTGTGTATGGGGCTTAAGATTGAACTCACTATTACGTGACCTGACCCACAGCATTGCTAAAGAAGTGGGTAAGATAACACATGAGCTGAGAGGAGAAATAGATCAATTGGGGGAACGTACTGATATTCTCGAACAAATTTAACCCAATATGTGCACGTGCTTGAGGAAGACAATGCTAACATGAAGCACACCGTCTATCAGCTTCAGCTGCAACAAGAGGATTTGGAAAATCGCGAAAGACTCCAAAACCTACGGATCAGAGGGATCCCTGAAATGGTCAGTGACAAAGAACTTCGCCCCTACCTCCTAGCCCTATTCATCACTCTAGCCCCCCACATCCCGGACATAGATTGGCGCCTAGATAGGACACACAGGTCCCTGGCTCAAAAGCCACCCCCCAACGCTAATCCCAGAGACGTCATAGTCCGTTTCCACTTCTATGAAAGCAAAGAAGCACTAACAAATGCCACTCGCAACAAGTCACACATTGAATTTAAACAATCAAGGATCCAGATTTTTAGTGACTTATCACCAATTACCTTAGCTAAAAGACGCAACTTTCGTCCTATCACCTCACTATTGCAAAACCACCAGATCCCATACCGCTGGGGATTCCCCTTTCGTTTATCTGCAACCAAAGATGGCGTCCAATACTCCTTGAGGGACCTTTATGAAGGTGAATCTTTCGTCCGCAACTTGGGTCTCCCACCAATACCTGAAGATCTTCAAGCTCCAAATCCTAAACCACTCACCACCCCAGCCAAGATCTGGACCCCAGTCCAACGACGATCACAGAAGAATTTTTCCACACCGCAATGAGCTAACACCCCCCCCCCACCTGTTGACGCCTGCAGGCCGCCATGTGTCTCACTACAACCCATGGCTTTTGCCTGGGTAGCCTGGATTTTTTTTACTTTCAGGCTCTTCAAACAAAATGTTTTGCATTTTTTGTCTTTTTCATGTTTTTTTTTCTTGCTTTTTATTTTTTTATTTTTTTACTTTTCAATTACTTTCAGTTACTTTTTGATGCTCCAATCTACAGGTCTCTTTTTTTTTGTTGACCAATGTAAGGCTACTACTGCTAAACGTACTTTTTTTCATCAACTTCGGTATACTTTTATTCAGAAGTGTTATGCGGCATTGACACCTCGCTAGCCCCGTCACCTGGTATGGATTCAAAGGGAATTCCTACGCCGAAAAAACAGCATGGGGGTCCCCCCCAAATCCATATCAGACCCTTATCCGAGCACGCAGCCCGGCCGGTCAGGAAAGGGGGTGAGGACGAGTGAGCCCCCCCTCTTGAGCCGTACCAGGCCGTGTGCCCTCAACATGGGGGGTGCCCTGGGGAAAGGGGGGCCCTGCGGCCCCCCCACCCCAAAGCACCTTGTCCCCATGTTGATGAGGACAAGGGCCTCTTCCAGACAACCCTGGCCGTTGGTTGTCCGGGTCTGCGGGTGGGAGGCTTATCGGAATCCGGGAGCCCCCTTTAATAAGGGGGCCCCCAGATACCGCCCCCCACCCTATGTGAATGAGTATGGGGTGCGATGTACCCCTACCCATTCACCTAAGGGAAAAAAAGTGTAAATAAAAAAAACAACACAATATTTTTAAATACTTTATTGCACAGCTCCGGGGGTCTTCTTCTGTCTTGGGGGGTCTTCTCGCCGGACTCCTCTGCTATCTTCTGCTCTTTTACTAGCTCATTCACTAGCGGAGGAGCCTGGCTTTCTCCTTCGTCGCCGCCGCCATCTGGGGGTCTTGTTCTGACTTCGGGGGTCTTCGGGGGTCTCTTCTGTTCTTCTTTCCGGGCCTCCACTTTCTTCTTCCAGCTCTTTTACGAGTGGTGGCCCGGGCTTGTGTTGCCGTCGCCTTCTGCTTCTTGTTCTTCTTCTGCTTCTTGTTCTTCTTTCTTCTTCAGATGTTGACTCGTCGCCGTCTCCTCTTCTAATGGCTCAGATGTGTTGCACTGCCAGTTATATAGGGACAAGGGGCGGGGCCACTGATTCATGTCACAAGGTGACCCCGCCCCCATATGATTTCACAGTCCTAGCATCCCCCGGATTGTCTGACCGTGTGTATGCAACACCAGTGTCGGACAAAATCCGTCGGAAAAAATCCGACAGATTTTGTGGTCGGAATTTCCGACCATGTGTACGGGGCATGTACACGTCACAGTCACAGAGATTCACCCTCAGTAATGGTACCAGACAAGGCTGCCCCCTATCCCCCCTATTGTTTATACTAAGCCTCAAACCACTTGCAATAGCCATCAGAACCCACTCTGAAATATGGGGAGTTCCGCTACGGGGACAAGACTACAAATTGTCACTTTTTGCTGACGATATTTTATTGACTATCACCCACCCTGACACCTCCCTACCTTTCCTTCATACTATCCTATCCTCCTTTGGAACCATATCAGGCTTTAAGATTAATCAGTCCAAAACAGAAGCCCTCCCCATTAACGTCACTTCAGAATCACTCGCCTCTTTACAAAATAGATTTAAATATAGATGGTGTACATCCTCATTAAAATATTCAGGCATCCACCTTACCCCCTCATACATCTCCCTCTACCAAGCCAACTTTCCTCCTATGATTGCGGAAGTAACAAGACTCCTAAATCTTTAGTCCTCCATTCCTATTTCCCTTCTTGGCAGAATTAATGTTCTCAAAATGGCAATATTGCCTAAACTATTGTACTTATTTAAAACACTTTCCAATTTCAGTCAACTCTTCCCATAGGATCGCTCAATCAGTGATATTTGTCCTCAGGTCTAAAGGGGGTCTGGCCGCCCCAGACCTCATTAAATATTATTATGCATCTCACCTTAGGGCAATGGCCACTTGGACTTCTAGAAAGGCCCCAAGCAGATGGGCTGAAATTTAAATGGGTATTACTGCTCCGGTGCACCTATGCTATATGTTATGGCCATCCTCAAACAAATTCATGCCCCAATTGAGATCCCTCTGCCTAGCTCCGATGCTTTTCTCCCTATCTATTTGGCGGAAATGTGCAGACCGTTTTGCCCTTTCCTCTGCATGCTCCCCACTCCGGAATGTCCTCTTTAATCCGGACATTCCAGATGGGTTGTCATATATACGCACACTTCCATGGACTCAAGCTGGCATCTTTCAGCTGCGAAATCTAGTAAACCTTGTACCTTCAGTGAATTGAAGAAAAAGCATGACCTCCCTGCTTCCCTGGAATATTCATACATACAAATTAAACATTATTTTCTTGCCAACTCCTCCTCTCTATCTTTAGAGAAACCTACAGATTTTGAAATACTATGTGCAAATGGCCCGTATGAACCCAAATTAATCTCATCTATATATAAAATGTTACATGAAACCCCCATTTTGACAGATTCTATGCATAATTATATTAGGAAATGGTCCCGAGTATTGAATCGCCCGATTTCGCTACTAGACTGGGGTACAATATGGAAATCAACTTCTAAAATTTCACGCTGTGTAACTCAAAAAGAAACTGCCATCAAGATATGTTTTTTTTGGTACAGAACCCCTGATATACTCCATGCTCAAAACCCATCTGTCTCCAATCTTTGCTGGAGATGCAGAGAATCTGTAGGCACTCATCTCCATATCTTTTGGGAATGCTCTGTTCTTGATTCCTACTGGTCTGAAGTCCACAAGCTGCTACAATCATTGCTCTCCAATACTATACAAAAGACTCCCATACACTTCCTTCTAGGCCTCCCCCTCCCAGGCATTCACAAATCACTGCAGAAACTTGGGTCTTTTATATTGTTAGCAGCGAAATGAGCCATTCCTAGGCAATGGCTGTCTCCATCCCACCCCCCCCCCCCCCCCCCCCCCACTTTCCACCATCTCCTCACTATAATTGCAGAAATACGCAGAATGGAACATATGACCGCAAAGATTGATGGTAATTTACTCCAGTTTGATAAAATTTGGAAAAATTGGGATGACTGAATATACCCCCTTGAATCCGATACCTACACTACTCCTTAACTCCCATTAGCAACATCCTTTGAACAACCTTTTCTTTCTTTTTCTTTCTTTTTAGATACACTGTTGTTAGACACTTATCGTTTGTTCATCTTGACCTGAATCAATAATGGTCACTGTATGGAAATCCTATCCAGATGATCCACTTATGGAAGCTGCTAACGATATACCATACATGTACCATGGCCAAGATTTATTCGTTCATTATGTTAACTATTTCTGTATCACCTGAAGTTAAATTGTCATATTTTCTGTGACTTATGGCATGATATCTTGTATTTGTTATGTTATAAATAAACAATTAAAAAATAAATGGTCTGGGGCTTAAGTGGTTAACTTTTGATATGTTCAACCAAACCTCCCCCAAACAAACCCATGCATGTTCAGTTTATCCTTACAACAATCCCCATAGCATTTGCAGCAGTGGAATGATTTCAGCGCTCTTTGACTTCCTTGCCATTATCAGTTCTCACCAAGCTTCTTAGGACCCTGAGCTGCGTGATCATTTGACTGCTAGGAAAAATATTTTAGTAAGTATTTATACTTTTAGTTATGCAAACAGTCAGCAGCATTAATTGGAAGGCCGGGTACCGGCCTGAAGTTATGGGAGGAGCCCGGAGGGTATTTAAGCAGCCCAAAGGCCGCCGGTCTTTGTCGGTTTCCTGTGCGTGATATCTGTTACGTCAGACATCTAGGACCGACTCGTTCGAGACAAGCGCTGTTGGTGCCGGTCCGTGAGCTCCGTTTCGTCTGTCCGTCTCCTTTTGTTGCAGTCCCGCGTTCCGTGTTCGTAAGTCGTGTTGTCCCTTCGTGTCGCACTCGTGTCGCCGAGTCGCAGTTCCGTACAAAGAGTCTGGTTCGGCTGTCGCAGGTAGGGCTTCGGCTCCCATGTTTTACGTTCTCATGCACTGCTTATCATGTCACTAAACTGTGGTCTGCGTAGCTCACGAACCACGCACCGCTTGTCTCGAAAACCTAAACAGTTACACGCACGTTTTTGGTTGTACACGATCGGGAGCCACCTAGCGGCACGCACATTCAGGGCCGCCCGCCATGACACTCCGACCGATGCCGCATCCGGCACTCAAGGGTTCCCCTTACGCGGTCGTATTTCGCAGTCTTTGAATCGTTCAAACATGGCTCACGCACGGGTGCCGTTCGCACTCACACGCATCGTTCATGTCCTGTCATATTATTCAAATCGGTTATGCCAGCAAGCGTGCCGAATCGCTATTTGCATTCCGAATCGCTGTTGGCATGTTAATTGTACGAATCACTTCGACCGTGTCGAAACATTTCATGTATTAGCATGGCAATCATTTCGTCATTTCAAACATGGCTAACGTATCAGGCCATTCGGTCATGCTAAGTCATTTCGCATCAGTTAAACAGGGCGTTCATGCCATCATTTCGATCCTGGCCGCACTCAGATTCAAGTCATGTCGCACTTAGGCACGGATTTGTCTCGGGGTACCCAGGTTACGGCCGTATTACCATACATGTTTCAGAGATTGGCCCACCGCTCGCACGGATGCGGGCTCGAGTCCAGTCTTTGGCATGATATCGGTCATTGGCCACGTATCGGTCTGAATCCGGTCGCATCCGGGATGCATCGATTCGCACTGATTCGCCTAGCCGCTCGGCCTCATTTCTATACATGCTCCAGAGATTAGATTCGGTTACAAAATTGCTCGGTTTGTTGTAATCTAGTCTTTGTCATGGTTTCATTTCGGTCACCATACCTCTGGGTAGGTCCGGTCGCATCCATAGATGCTCCGATCGGGGCGATCCAGACGCACGACTACCCGGCCTCATTTCGATACATGCGCCAAGGGCGGAATCGCATCACAGGTTGCGTACATTCTTGATTCTTGCCCCTGTCATGGTATGTCATTTCTGTCACCTTACCACGCCCGGCATGAATGCAGTCACTTCCCCGCACTAATTCGTGTCGGCGTGCCCTAGGCCGGCCTCATTTCAATACATGCGCCAGGGACGGAATCGCAAAAAAAAAAAAAAAAAAAAAAAAAAGAGAGACTTTGATTCTTGTCCTTGTCATGTTATATCATTTCTATGTCACCTTACCACGCCCCGGCGTTAATTGGTCACCTCCCTGTACGAATTCGCGCCGGCGTGCCCTAGGCCGGCCGCATTTCTATACAAAAAAAAAAGAGAGAAAGGGCGTTCAGTCACTAGACAGTGGCATGATGATCGAGGTCGCTGGCACACGAGTGCTTGCGTTCCAAATGCATACTATAGCACTTGGAGTCGGACCCGGTGGCAGCTGGATGTCACAGTTCGGCCCCAGCGTACCCAGGCAGTTGGCCTCATTTCACGGTTGCCTCATTTCTGTATGTGCTCCAGAGTCCGGCTCACAGTCACCCCCATACGGTACAACCGGGCCGGGCCCTGTCACGGGAAGTTCATTTCAGTTAAGGCAACATGTCGTGTCAGTCATTCGTGTTGTTATCTGTCATTTGATTCCACAGCTGTCTCGGCAGTCGACTTAAGTCACTATCGCCTGTTGTTATCATCTACGTTGGGTTCCGTCGCTCTGGACGGCAGCTGTTTCAGGCTCTTAAATAGGTACTTTCTCTCACACTCTCTCAGGTCAGTCGGATTCAGTAGGTCCACCTGCAACAGCTTGATCAGGGTTCCAGCAGGCCCAGCCTGCAGACACGTGACCAGTCAACTAAGTAACGGGTCTTGGCAGCCGCCATGTCATCAGTCGGCAGCGATGACCTCACCACCCCCGCTATCTCCGGCGTCAGCCTCCGAGGCTGGCAGTGTCCAGTCCCTCAGGGCATGGACAATTCCCAGGCTGTCCGCCGAGCTGAG
This sequence comes from Lithobates sylvaticus, assembly GCA_028564925.1. Taxonomy (NCBI): domain Eukaryota; kingdom Metazoa; phylum Chordata; class Amphibia; order Anura; family Ranidae; genus Lithobates; species Lithobates sylvaticus. Next base: position 159,171,323 of record CM053031.1, read on the forward strand.
GCGCAGAGGGATACCCTTCTCGTCCACGGCCAGGAAGGCGGAGCTATTCAGGCTCCTCTTCCCACCACCGGCCGCAGCAGGCTCCAGCAGCCAGCAGGCGTCTCTGGAGTCTATTTCAGCCGCCGTCGCTCAGCTACACACCCTCGTGTCTTCCCTGTCTTCCTTGGAGTGCAGTTACAGTTTCAACCACCAGAGGAAACTGGCGCTGTTGAGCAGTAGAGGAAGTGCTGGTGGAAAGAGGAAGGTTTTGTTTTTGTCCTGAGCTGCTGCGTTTCCTGGCGTTTGAAAGGAGAGGGAGAGCATGGCCTCCTCTAGCCCAGGCCAGGTGCCTGACCTCCGGCCTGAAGGACCCAAGAAGGGCCCTGTTCTCGCGGACCTAGTAAGGGAGGAAAAGTTGCATCTTGAGGCCCAGCTGAAGCTTGCTGACTGGACCTTGGTGCAGCCAGGTGAAGATGCGGTGAGAGCCGCAAAAAGGATAGACAAGACTAAGTCCTTGATGTCAAGATACACTCAGGTGTATTGTGAACGCATGAAGTTGCTTGCAGAGCTAAGGAACAGAAGGGACAAAACTAGCAGTGGAAAGAGGCCTGAATTCAAGACGGCTATTGACAGCTTAAAGAAGCAGTGTAACCGAATCAGTGAGGTCATGACAGGCCTCTTAGATTTTGGCTCTGGAGAGAAAGGTTTTCTGCAAGGAATCGATAAAGTGATGCGTAAGGCATGTGAAGAGGGTTCCCAGGCTGTGAGAAGGCGCAACCAGCGCCTCTCCCAAATTGCAGGGAGTGGAAGCAAGGTGGAGGATCCAGCCATGGAGGAGGAAGCCCCAGTGAGCGGTAGTATGCAGGAGATGGAAACAGACCCGGCCCAAGTGACTGGTGGTGAGACGGTAGATCCAAGAGACCCAGCTATGGAGGTGATGGCCCCAAAGACTGGTGGGGAAGAAGCAAGTTTGCAAGTTTCAGCAATGGAGGTGGCAGCCCCAGAGACAGATGGAAAGACAGTGTGCCCCGGTGGTGATAATGTGGAAGGCTCCTGTGTGCCTTCTGAGTCTCTGCCTGTGAGAGAGGCAGTAGACGGGGTTGGCCAGGGGGAGTCTAGTGAAGCAGTGTGTGATCCAGCACTGTGTGTTGTAAAGAAAACCCCGGTGGTTAAGCTTTCCAGATTACAAGAAGACAAGAAGAAGAAGAGCAATAAAAAGGTCTTACCTGTGCAATCCCCAGTGAGCTCTGTAAAAGTCTGTGAGCAGGATGTGCCGTCAGATACTGTGTCGGCAATCACTGCTGTAAGCCAGACACAGGGTGAGGGGAGAAAGGCTAAGGTTAAGGGGACTAAGACTGACAGTAGGAGTCAAGCCAGTATGGCTGCCTCTAAGGGGGGAACATGTGGCGAGACTTTGGTAATGGCGGAGGGTGGTAAAGGAACGCCATCTTCCCAGTGGGAGGTGGGAGGTGCATCTCAGCCGGGAGCCAATCAGCTGGTGTCCTCCGGGAATGGCGTGGTAGCGGGAGGCGGGGCTACGGCGGGAGGCGGGGCTACGGCGGGAGGCGGAGCTACGGCGGGAGACGGAGCTACAGCGGGAGGCGGAGCTATGGCGGGAGGCGGAGCTACGGCAGGAGCCGTGAAGCCGGAAATTGCGGAGAGTGACGCTGCGCGTCACTTCCGGACGGCGATCCCCGCGGTTTGCGGTGCTCCGTGTCTCTCTGGGGAGGTAGGTGAGTCAGTGTCAACAACTGGTGGCACTTTGAATCCAGCACAGGCTGTAGCCGGGGGTGATTGCCTGTTGGGATCACAAAGAGAGGATGATCCAGCACTAGTATTTATCCGTGGTCTGGAGGGGTCTCAGCAGGGGGAGACTGTGGTGGATTCATGTGGGGCTCACATGGCTGGTGAAGAAAGTTGGTCAGAGGACTGGGATGACCTCCTGGCTGGCCGGTCCTCGGGGGACTCCGCAAGTGAGGGTCCGTCTGAGGTTCAGCCTGTACCCAGGAGAAGTGAAAGGATACAGGGGAAGGGTTCGGTGGTCCAGGATAAAAAGGATGTTGTTGGGGCTTCTCCTTTGGCGGCTTCTGTGGGGTCTCCTCCGGGGGTTCCCCTCCCTGGGCAGATCCTTAGGGGTGCGCCGGAGGTTGACCTCCTGACAGCTTTGGGGGAGCACCGCTCATATGCTAATGTGGCGGGGGCTAGGGTAGCTTTGGGTCCAATATATGACCAGTTTGGTGCGCGTAATTTTCGGGTCCCCCCAGCGGACCAGTTTTCAGGTGCAAATTCATGGTCCCGTGGTATTGGGGGCCCGGAGAGAAGGCGCAGAAATGTAGTCCAGCTCAGGTGGGAGGGGGAGGGTCAGTGCCCCAGTAGGGGCCAGGTGGTGGATGTGATCCTGTCTCTTGGGATCAAAGTCGCAGATATCTTTGCAGTGATCCACCCTGCTGGATCGCGCGAATTTGATCTGAGTTTTGTGAATGTGGTGGTTATGGAACTTTTTATAACTGCTTTTGGGATTATCAATGGTACAGAGCCCTGGAAGGGGTTCAGGATCATTCCCCTTAGCCGACAGGAGGATGTAAAGAGCATCACTGTTCTGGTGCGCAACGAAAGTCTGCTGCCTGAAGATATCGGGACATGGCTGAGTAGGTATGGTCAGTTGCAGGGTCCCTTGAGGAAAGGGTTGGATGAGCGCGGGGTGTGGACCGGTGCATGGAACACCAGGATCAAGTTAAGTAGGCAAGGGAACACGATGGCACATGTCCCTGGTAGTGCCTTTATTGGCAGGGACAGGATCCTGGTGTTCTATCCCGGTCAGCCCCGGCGCTGTTTTCGGTGTGGGTGCCCAACCCATTTAAGTGCAGACTGCACAGTGATGCGTTGCACCAAGTGTAATAAGTTTGGGCATTCAAGTGACTCCTGTGGCCTCATTCAGTGTAATCTGTGCGGCCAAATGGGGCACCCCTTTAGTAGATGCCCTAGGGCCTACAGAGAGGGTGCTCCCCCTGCTGGTGATGCTCCTGGTGGGGGTCGGGTACCTCCCCGGGAGCAAAGGCCGGCTAAGGAACGAAAGGAAAGGGTTTCTGTTAGTAAAGTGGCAGGTCAGAAGGTTGTGCGGGCTTTGGCCCCGGGAAATCCTGGTCCTGTATTGCAGAGTGGGGGTTCTGCTGAGCCCCCCATTCCACCCCTTCCCCCTCCCCCCCAGGGTCCCCTCCCCCCCCCCAGTGTCCCTTCCCCCACGTTCCCTGAGCCCTTACCGTGCTTTCCCTCCCCTCCCCAGGCATGTCCTCTCTGATTCCTCTATGACTAGCGACGAGCAGGTGGAGGAAGAAGAGATGGAGGTAACTGTAAAAGGAACCCAGAAGCGTCCTAAAGAAATATCTGATGAGGAGGGTGATAGGGATCCCATGCGTGAAAGTACAGAATGGGTAACCATAAGAAAGAAGAAACAAAACCACAAAAAAAAGAAAAAGAAAGTTCTTGAGTCGGGTCCCCGGCAGGGACCTGGAGGTTGTTTAAAGGTTGTGAGCGGGGTTCCTTCTTCGGGGGCTGAGTATGATGGGGAGGAGGAAGAACTGTGAGTGCAGTGATCCAACAGTTTAGTACCTAGGTGATGCTGCTTTAATTAGTGGCGTTGCCTGTGGGAAGTAGTTGGTGAGCCTGACTATTGTAATTTGATTGTAATATGAAATGAGTGTATAAGGTTGATTTTTGTTATGTAAACTTTATGTTTGTAAATATGGTAGCAGTGGCTGTATAATAAAAAATATCCCTGTCTTCCTCGATCATTGAGGTCCAGGACAGGGTGTCACGTCTAGAGGTCAGCCCGGCTGCCACGGTTCCGGACCCTGCGGTGGTCCCAGCCATCAGTGCACCGGCCGCAGGTAGTGAGCTTGCCACGACTACCATTCACCCTTCCCACCTGGTGCCACCCAGCGTAAGGAAGGACATTTTAGAGGGCAGAGACGTTAACCTGGCCTCACTCATGATCTCGGTCCATGACTTGGCCGAGAACAAAGCCTACACCTGGGGGGGACGTCTCGGTGGTTTGAAGGCAAAGGATCCAAGGCTCAACAGAAAGCTCACGGTGCCAGAGTTCACGCTCGCTTTCGCCATGTTCAGGGACGTGCTGTGCTCAGCCTCCCCCAGCAGGCGGGAGGAACTGGACCTCTACCTCCATTTGATCGTAGACCTGGGCCACAAATACGGTGGCTCAGCATTCTACGATTATCATCGGTCCTTCTCGGCCAAAGCCGCGGCCAGATTCTTACAGTTCCATTTGACAACGGACTGGAGCGTAGTGGACACTGAGTTGTTCTGCCGCCACTTTGCGGGTCTACGCTCCCCGCTATGTGCTGTCTGTCAGTCAGCATCCCACACCACGGTCTGGTGTGCCAACATAGCCTCTGGCCATCCGATAGCTAGCACGGCCTCTACCAGCACGAGCCAGGCTCAGCAGGCCCCGGCGCAGGGGCAGAAGGTGGACAAGTTGGGACGCCCGGTGCGGATGGTTGGGGGAGCCGCCATTTGCAACAACTTCAATTACGGCTCCTGCAATTTCAGCCAGTGCCGGCTCTTGCACGTTTGCACCCTATGCCAGAGGGCGCACCCCAGGGTCCTGTGTGAGGTCAAGCAGAAGAAACCGTGAGTAAGCCGGGTCAATGTCCTTTGGCTCGATGTTTACTTGACCTCACACCCCACTCCGTCACTCGCCAGCTACCTCATCCGAGGTTTCACCGATCGGTTTCATACCGGGCTCATCACCCTGCCCCACTCCACCCACGAATGTCCAAACCTGCGCTCAGCAGCAACAGATGAGCCAGCTATTGACGTCCTTCTTCAGACGGAGTTGGATCGGGACTTTATGATAGGCCCGTTCAGTCAGTCCCCCTTTAGTACCTGGAGGGTTAGCCCTATCGGGCTTGTACAGGGAAAATTTTCAAATAGAAAACGTCTGGTGTATGATCTGTCAGCGCCTCATTCTTCCGTCGTTCCCAGTCTCAACTCGCTCATCCCCTCCGAGGAGTTCTCACTGAAGTACGCTTCGGTAGACATGGCTATCCAGGCCATCCTCAGGACTGGGGTGGGTGCTTGGCTCTCGAAGGCGGACATATCTGACGCCTTCAAACTGCTGCCCATACATCCTTCCCTGTGGTGCTGGCACGGCATCAAGTGGAGGGAGCGATATTATTTTGCGACCAAATTGACCTTCGGGTCTAAGAGTAGTCCTTGGTTATTTGACAAATTCGCGGAGACCCTGGCGTGGATCCTTCTCCACGAGGCACAGTGCCACGAGGTCATCCATTATTTGGATGACTTTCTTCTGATAGAACCACCCGGGGCTCCCCCAGGGGACCTTGGAAAGTTGAGCACGGTCTTCAACAATCTGAACGTCCCCATAGCGGAACACAAGGTTGACGGCCCGGCGCACAAGATCACGTTCTTGCGCATCGACCTTGACACGCTTGCCATGCAGGACAGCCTTCCCGCAGATAAGTTGGACCGTATCAGGACGGTTCTACGGGAGTTCACCCGGGTGGGGGGATGTACTCAGAAGCAACTTCAGTCTCTCCTCGGGATGTTGAATTTTGCTATGAGGATCATCCCCCAGGGCCGCTCCTTCGTGTCCCGGTTGCTGGCCTTCCTGTCCTACACTCAGGACCCATACCGGGTCATCAGACTGGATTCAGCAGCCAGGGCAGATCTGGCCATGTGGGAACACTTTCTTAGTAATTGGGACGGTGTGTCCCTGTTCATCCCAGTAGTGTCCACGCTGTCACCCCAGGCGGTGACCGATGTGGCGGCATCCACAGGATGCGCCGCCATTTTTGGCCATTTGTGGTTCGCCGCCCCTTGGCCTCCTCAGGCACTAGCCACACCGGGCTTCACTACCACGTCAGCCCTCGTTGAGCTGTTCCCCATTGTAGCAACCGCTCACCTATGGGGTCACCATTGGTCTGGACAGACGGTGGCTTTTACGACAGACAATCAAGCCACAGCCGAGATCATCAGCAAGGGCAGGCTAAATCCAGGCCCGTCATGTCCTTCCTCCGCAGACTGGTTCAGCTATCCCTACAACATCAGTTCAATGTTTACTGCTCATCCATTCCGGGGAAGTTCAACTCAGCAGCGGACGCACTCTCCCGTTTTAACTATATTTCTTTCTTTGAACAGATGCCAGGAGCCTACCATCTTTCAGCCACTATCCCGGATTGGTCACAACTGACCTTGGACTAACCCCACTTTACACTCAGCTACTAACATCATCAACGCTTCGCTCGCCCGCAACACCCGTCGGGCCTACCGGACGTCCTGGAGGGCGTTTAACAAGTTCCTGCCCCATCGCCCTTGTGAACCTTCCAGCGTCAAGCAGGTTCTGGCATTTATCGCTTATTGCCGTTCTCATCTAGCACTGTCACACAGCACGATACGCCAGTACGTGGCCGGGGTGCAGCACTACTTGTCACTTCAAGACCCCGCGAGGCGTTCGGTGTTCTCCTGCCACGCAGTAAGGGCTCTACTGCGTGGAGTTCAGAAGCGCCAGCCGCCAGTCAGCCCGAAGCGGCTGCCTATCACTGGGGAGATCTTTAAGGGGATGTCTGACGTCCTGGATAGGTCCCCTTTCGGTCTCCTCCTCAGCACCGTCCTGCAGGCTGTGATACACATGGCGTTTTATGGGTTTCTACGGCCCAGCGAGTTCACTCGCAGCCACCCAGCTGGTCCAGTCTTGCATAGAAGTGATCTCTGCCGCCACCAGGATCACTACGTCCTTCACGTGGCGACGTCTAAAACTCAGCAGCGAGGTTCCGGAGTAGATATTTACCTGTACAGGACCCACAACCACTGGTGCCCAGTTGCCGTGTTAAACCGCTTGACGGCACTGCTATCCGATCGCCCAGGGTCCAGTCCGCTTTACCCTTTCCAGTAAAACCCCTCAACTCGTCGCAGTTCGTGGAACATGTCCGGGTCCTTCTCGGCAATCTTCAGTTGGACCCCAACCAGTACTCCGGGCATTCATTCCGGATCGGGGCGGCCACGACGGCCTCAAGACAGGGGGTTCCGGACCATGTGATCAAGAAACTAGGTCGGTGGAAGTCGGCCTGCTTCTCTCACTACATACCTAACCCACAGTTGGAGATGGCTCAGGCCTTTGCCCAACTTACTCAGTGACATTACCTTTAATAAATAATTATCCCCTACCTGAAGGTTTTTGCCCCCTTATTTTGGTGTACCATACGGTAGACCAAGGCACACTTTCAGGTCTATTTCATGTTGGTGACTTTGTGTTGTGCCTATGTGTCTTCGTTACTCATGTCGTCCGTAGGGCTCTAGACCATAAATTGGAAGGCCGGGTACCGGCCTGAAGTTATGGGAGGAGCCCGGAGGGTATTTAAGCAGCCCAAAGGCCGCCGGTCTTTGTCGGTTTCCTGTGCTAGATACCCACCCACCCTCCCCTTTTAAAAGCCTCTTCCAAGTATTCTTATCCCAGACTGAATACTCATTCCACATTATTCCATAACTACTTCTTATCATTCCTTATCTAGGGTATGCCCCCTTATTTTGGTGTACCATACGGTAGACCAAGGCACACTTTCAGGTCTATTTCATGTTGGTGAGTTTGTGTTGTTCCTATGTGTCTTCGTTACTCATGTCGTCCGTAGGGCTCTAGACCATAACTATAGCCAATGGGCAGGAACAATTTAAAGCTTAGTTAGTAGATATCAAATACACAAAATTTACACTAAAAACAAATAGTTAATAAATAAATCAATGCTGACATAATCCACTCTTCAAATGAATGTGCATTTCAAAATGACAAAATAATCCATTGTGAAAAAATGAATGAAAAAATTAAACAAATGTGCAAAGCAATAAAAGTCCAATGGAGTGTTGTCTAAAAGCTTCCTCCACCAAGTATTTATTATTACCAGGTGGTTGAGTTAGTTACATCAAAAAGTTCTCCCTCTGGGGGCGTGGTCTGGACATGGTGGAGTAAAGACGCATGGTGTCGGAGCTCCCTTTACCTTCCCAGCAAATCTCTCCTTTACAACGGTTTTCCACCATGGTATGAGCTTGGCTAAGAACTATTTGTAGCTCCTCGGTGGTCTCCTCTATGGCCGCTCCTCCAGCTTCTCCGACTTCCTCTGTGGCCTCAATCGCCTTTGCGGCTGGTCTCCCACCAGCAGAGCCCTCCATCCCTATCAGTGGCTTTCAATATTTATTTTAAAATTAGATATAAGGCCAAACCTGTCTATTTCCAACATCAGTTCTGACAAAGACTCTTGAAGAGAGGAGTATGCCTGTGAAGTGGCATGTGTTTCCCGTGTTTAGAACTGTCCCTGCACAAAATGACATTTGTAAAGGAAAAAAAGCCATTTAAAACTGCTTGCGGCTTTAATGTAATGTCTTGTCCTGGCAATATGGATGAAAATCCTTGAGAAAAATGGCATGGCTACCCCATCACCCCCCCCCCCCCCCACCCCAGCCCATTACCAGCCCCTTTGGGTCTTGTATGGATATTAAGGGGAACCCCGCACCCAAAATAAAACCCTATACCTAAAACCCTATATACTCTGAACAGCAGTATACAGGCGGTGCAAACAAGACAGGGACTGTAGGTTGGTTCTTATGTAGAATCTGTTTGTAATTTTGAACAGGTACATTTTTAAGTGTAAAAATCTATTTTTAAGCTTTTTGGAGAACATAGGGAAGGGTTATCACCTCTGTAAGATGTGTTTTGCTGTCTGTGCACCTGTTCAGAACATTTCACCTCACTTTCCGTCCCAATGACAAATGTTTTTGGAAAAGTGGGGTTTTTATTGAAACAAGGATTGGTGATAAAGCATCAGTAGAGAGGAGATACCTTTTTTCCATATTAAATCTTACAGGATAGAATTTCCCTTCCTAGGGGTAGATTTCCTCTCACTTCCTGTTGTCTCCTTCCGTCCTTGGGCAGGACCCAGGTCCCCAAACACTTTTTATGACTAACTATTTAAAAATAAATGACTTCAATGACTGTTCTCTGTATTAAGGGGGACGGGAGCCGACAATTCATATAGCCGCGAGTGCTTTTAAAAGACATTTTAAAAAGCAGCATTACATCACCGAACACCGGACCCGAACCCGAACATACAGTCAATTGTTCGGGTCCGGGACCCGAACACCCAAAAGTCCGGTACGGACCCGAACTTTACAGTTCGGGTTCACTCAACCCTACTTATAATACATATTTGTAAAACCATCAGGTCCCGGGCTTTTACCTAATGACAAAACAGCAATGGCTCTACCCAGTTCTTCAAGGCCGCAGATGGAATAGCCTGTAGCCCTGAGGCCTTAAGATATTCCCGAATTCTATCCAAACGTCCACCCTCCTTCACCCCCACAGGAGTCTATGTCAGTGTTTCTCAACTCCAGTCCTCAAGGCGCCCCAACAGGTCATGTTTTCAGGTTTTCCATTATTTTGCACAGGTGATTTGATCAGTTTTGCTGCCTTAGTAATTACCACAGCTGTTTCATCTGAGGGAAATCCTGAAAACATGACCTGTTGGGGTGCCTTGAGGACTGGAGTTGAGAAACACTGGTCTATGTTATATAGAGACGCATAAAAGCGATGAAACTCAGCTTCTATTGCTTAGGAGTCCACTATCTGCTCATAGCCTATCTTTATGGTGTGAATCCTGTTGTTTCTTTAACCACTTGCTTACTGGGCACTTAAACCCCCTTCCTGCCCAGACATATTTTCAGCTTTCGGTGCTCTCACACTTTGAATGACAATTACTCAGTCATGCAACACTGTACCCAAATGAATTTTTTGTCCTTTTTTTCCCACAAATAGAGATTTCTTTTGGTGGTATTTGATCACCTCTGGGTTTTTTTATTTTTTTTGCGCTATAAATGAAAAAAGACCGAACATTTTGAAAAAAAAACTAATTTTTCTTTGTTTCTGTGATAAAATTTAGCAAATTATAATTTTTTCTTCTTACATTTTGGCCACAATTTATACTGCTACATATCTTTGGTGAAAATAACCCAAATTAGTGCATATTATTTGGTCTTTGTGAAAGTTAGAGAGTCTACAAGCTGTGGTGCAAATCATACAAAATTGATCACATCTGATGTACTGGTGGCCTATCTCATTTCTTGTGACCCGAACAAGCCAGGGAAGTACAAATACCCCCCAAATGACCCCTTTTTTGAAAGTAGACATTCCAAGGTATTTAGTAAGAGGCATTGTGAGCTTTTTGATGTTGTCATTTTTTCCCACAATTCTTTGCAAAATGTATTTATTTTTATTTTTTTCCCCACAAAATTGTCAATGTAATAGGTTATTTCTCTCACATGGCATGTGTATACCACAAATGACAACCTGAAATAAATTCTGCTACTCCTCCTGAGTACTATGATACCACACGTGTAGGACTTTTCCACAGCCTGGCCACTTAGAGAGGCCCAACATGCAGGGAGCACCATCACGTGTTCTAGGAGCATAAATTACACATCTAACTTGTTGACTACCTATTACACTTTTGAAGGCCCTGGAGCACCAGGACAATGACACGTGACACTGACGTGGCACTGATGACAGATGCCACTAATATGTGGCACTGATGACAGAAGGCACTTATACGTGGCACTGATTTCATGTGGCACTGATGAGAGATGGCACTAATACGTGGCACTGATGAGAGATGGCACTAATACGTGGCACTGATGACACGTGACACTGATGACAGATGGTACTGATACGTGGCATTGATGACATGTGACACTGATAACAGATGGCACGTGACACTGACAGGTGGCACTGATGACAGATGGCACTGATACGTGGCACTGATGACAGATGGCACTAATATGTGGCACTGATGACATGTGACACTGATATGGCACTGATGACAGATGGCACTATGTGGCACTGATGACACGTGGCACTGACGTGGCACTAATGACAGATGGCACTTATACATGGCACTGGGGACAGGTGGCACTGGGGACAAATGGCACTGGGGACAGGTGGCACTGACAGATGGCACTGGGAACAGGTGGCACTGACAGATGGCACTGGGGACAGGTGACACTGACAGATGGCACTGGGAACAGGTGGCAGTGGGGACAGGTGGCAGTGGGGACAGATGGCAGCGGAGACAGATGGCAGAGGGGGGCGGAAGGCACTTTTTGACGTTTTTTTTTTTTTTTTTTTACTTACGGCTGCTGCAGCCGTTCATCTCTCCCTCCTCACACGCTGTCTCTGTGTGAGGGGGGAGAGCGGCGCTGAGAGATGATCTCATATGTTTACATATGAGATCATCTCTCATTGGACACTGTGATTGGCCATTTACAGCGATCTGTGACTGGCTGTGTCCGGGGGACACGGCCAGCACAGAACTTCCCCGAGTAAGAGGCATTGTGAGCTTTTTGATGTTGTCATTTTTTCCCACAATTCTTTGCAAAATGTATTTATTTTTATTTTTTTTCCCCACAAAATTGTCAATGTAATAGGTTATTTCTCTCACATGGCATGTGTATACCACAAATGACAACCTGAAATAAATTCTGCTACTCCTCCTGAGTACTATGATACCACACGTGTAGGACTTTTCCACAGCCTGGCCACTTAGAGAGGCCCAACATGCAGGGAGCACCATCACGTGTTCTAGGAGCATAAATTACACATCTAACTTGTTGACTACCTATTACACTTTTGAAGGCCCTGGAGCACCAGGACAATGACACGTGACACTGACGTGGCACTGATGACAGATGCCACTAATATGTGGCACTGATGACAGAAGGCACTTATACGTGGCACTGATTTCATGTGGCACTGATGAGAGATGGCACTAATACGTGGCACTGATGAGAGATGGCACTAATACGTGGCACTGATGACACGTGACACTGATGACAGATGGTACTGATACGTGGCATTGATGACATGTGACACTGATAACAGATGGCACGTGACACTGACAGGTGGCACTGATGACAGATGGCACTGATACGTGGCACTGATGACAGATGGCACTAATATGTGGCACTGATGACATGTGACACTGATATGGCACTGATGACAGATGGCACTATGTGGCACTGATGACACGTGGCACTGACGTGGCACTAATGACAGATGGCACTTATACATGGCACTGGGGACAGGTGGCACTGGGGACAAATGGCACTGGGGACAGGTGGCACTGACAGATGGCACTGGGAACAGGTGGCACTGACAGATGGCACTGGGGACAGGTGACACTGACAGATGGCACTGGGAACAGGTGGCAGTGGGGACAGGTGGCAGTGGGGACAGATGGCAGCGGAGACAGATGGCAGAGGGGGGCGGAAGGCACTTTTTGACGTTTTTTTTTTTTTTTTACTTACGGCTGCTGCAGCCGTTCATCTCTCCCTCCTCACACGCTGTCTCTGTGTGAGGGGGGAGAGCGGCGCTGAGAGATGATCTCATATGTTTACATATGAGATCATCTCTCATTGGACACTGTGATTGGCCATTTACAGCGATCTGTGACTGGCTGTGTCCGGGGGACACGGCCAGCACAGAACTTCCCCGAGTAAGAGGCATTGTGAGCTTTTTGATGTTGTCATTTTTTCCCACAATTCTTTGCAAAATGTATTTATTTTTATTTTTTTCCCCACAAAATTGTCAATGTAATAGGTTATTTCTCTCACATGGCATGTGTATACCACAAATGACAACCTGAAATAAATTCTGCTACTCCTCCTGAGTACTATGATACCACACGTGTAGAACTTTTCCACAGCCTGGCCACTTAGAGAGGCCCAACATGCAGGGAGCACCATCACGTGTTCTAGGAGCATAAATTACACATCTAACTTGTTGACTACCTATTACACTTTTGAAGGCCCTGGAGCACCAGGACAATGACACGTGACACTGACGTGGCACTGATGACAGATGCCACTAATATGTGGCACTGATGACAGAAGGCACTTATACGTGGCACTGATTTCATGTGGCACTGATGAGAGATGGCACTAATACGTGGCACTGATGAGAGATGGCACTAATACGTGGCACTGATGACACGTGACACTGATGACAGATGGTACTGATACGTGGCATTGATGACATGTGACACTGATAACAGATGGCACGTGACACTGACAGGTGGCACTGATGACAGATGGCACTGATACGTGGCACTGATGACAGATGGCACTAATATGTGGCACTGATGACATGTGACACTGATATGGCACTGATGACAGATGGCACTATGTGGCACTGATGACACGTGGCACTGACGTGGCACTAATGACAGATGGCACTTATACATGGCACTGGGGACAGGTGGCACTGGGGACAAATGGCACTGGGGACAGGTGGCACTGACAGATGGCACTGGGAACAGGTGGCACTGACAGATGGCACTGGGGACAGGTGACACTGACAGATGGCACTGGGAACAGGTGGCAGTGGGGACAGGTGGCAGTGGGGACAGATGGCAGCGGAGACAGATGGCAGAGGGGGGCGGAAGGCACTTTTTGACGTTTTTTTTTTTTTTTTTTTTTTTACTTACGGCTGCTGCAGCCGTTCATCTCTCCCTCCTCACACGCTGTCTCTGTGTGAGGGGGGAGAGCGGCGCTGAGAGATGATCTCATATGTTTACATATGAGATCATCTCTCATTGGACACTGTGATTGGCCATTTACAGCGATCTGTGACTGGCTGTGTCCGGGGGACACGGCCAGCACAGAACTTCCCCGATGCGCTCTCTCAGGAGCGCGCACTGAGGAATTAAACAGGAGGACGTCCAGGGACGCCCTCCCGGCAGTTAGCATCCGCGCTATAGCCGAAAGACGGTGCGCCAAGTGGTTAATTGTCTAGCCAATAGTCTCCCACCCTTATTCCCCTGTTCATAGAATCAGTGGGCAAAGTATCTAAGTGTATTTTGAATTTCTCCATCGAGAAGCTGTTTTAAGTCTGCCCGCAGTTTCTCCAGTCCCTGCATGTCCCCAGGTTTTAAATGGGCCTTATGTTTCATTTTAAATTTATATATTTGCTCTAAGAGCACAACCATTTCCTTCTATCTATCTTTTTTAATACGCAAACCCATTGAAATTAACTCCCCTCTGATGACCGGCTTGTGGGCTTCTCATACCACTTGGTCAGACACCTCCGCTGATATATTGGTCTCAAAGTATAGTGCTAGTGGATTCCAACATTATTTTTATCATCCAAAATAGATTAATTCAATCGCTATGTTCTTTCCAGGCTCCCAATCGATGCCGGACATATCATTAAACTTATTGGAGCATGGTCTGACATGGTGATTGACTCAATAGTTGATGAATTTACATAATTCAGATAATATTTTTTTTTTCCAAGATAAAGTTTATTGTAAATACAACATGAAATACATGATATCGGTACATCACGATAATGCTAAGGGAAAACATTGACAAGTTGGTACACTACATTTAACAAAGATGTTTCTTAAGCCGTATACAATTGCATAGGATATGTTAGAACAAACCAACATCATAAACATATAACCAGTAAACATAAGTAAATAGTGGTATTTGGCCCTTTTATTTGTATAATCGAGAGAGTCTACGCGTGTTTCTCGTTTGAATTGTATATTGTCTTTGTTTCAGATGTAGCCCCTTGATAAGTTCTAAGGAGCCTAACCGCTACTTTATGAGGGTCCGAACCTCTCAAGGCAGTTTTGCACCATTTATATATCTAGAAAACAAGAGGCCAGTGAGAGGTGAGGCAGTATTGTTGTGGGTGGGTAGACATTCGATTGGGGAAGCAAAAGAAGGGGGTAGTCATTTGGGGTCGTTGTGAATTTATATGAAGATGTCAACAGACGGTTGCTTATTTATTAATGGTGTTTAGGTAGCTTTTAGGGATGCGGTCATCAGACCACTAGCATTCCTAATAGGGAGTCCTCTGGTAGGCAAGGTTCTTAAACAGGATGGGGCTTGAGGAATAGGGGGTTGGTAGTGGGTATGGGCAGGGGTGGGGGTAGGTGGTGATTAGGGATGAGTTGAACACCCCCCGGCTCGGTTCGCACCAGACCCTTCGAACGGACCCAAAGTTCACACAAACTTTAGAACCCCATAAAAGTCTATGGGACTCAAACGTTTGAAATCAAAAGTGCTAATTTTAAACGCTAATATGCAAGATATTGTCCTAAAAAGTGTTTGGGGACCCGGCTCTTGCCCCAGGGGACATGGATCAGTGCAAATTTTTTTTCTTAGCACTGATTTTAATGACGATTAAAGTGGAAAAAAAGTGAAATACTCCTTTAAATATCGTGCCTGTGGGGTGTATATTGTATGCCTGTGAAGTGGCACGTGTTTCCCGTGTTTAGAACAGTCCCTGCACAAAATGACATTAACGGAAAAAAAGTCATTTAAAACGGCTTGCGGTTTTAATGTAATGTCTGTTCTGGCAATATGGATGAAAATCATTGATAAAAATGGCATGGGTAGCCCCCCTTGTCATTACTAGCCCCTTTGGGTCTTGTACGGATATTAAGGGAAACCCCGTACCCAAATAAAAAAAGGAAAGGCGTGGGGCCCCCAGGCCCTATATACTCAGAACAGCAGTATACAGCCGGTGCAAATAAGACAGGGACTGTGTAGGTTTGTTGTGTTAAATAGAATCTGTTTGTAATTTTGAACTGGTACATTTTTAAAGTGTAGCTCCAGGCAAAAAAATCTATTTTTAAGCTTTTTGGAAAACATAGGGAAGGGTTATCACCCCTGTATAATTTTTTGGGCCGTCCGTCTTTTTTCATCTCACTTCCTGTTGTCTCCTTCTATTTGCAAGTAGGAGACGTTTGTAAGTTGGATGTTTGAAAGTAGGGGCCTGACCTATATGCTCTGCAGAAATTTGGCCCTAAGGTGTTGGTGTTGCCACAAGTTAACGCTGTAAGCCCTCAAAGTGACTCTTGGTGGGCGTTGGAGCGCCCTGCTGTGAACCATTATATCAAGAATTGTAATTACATGCCATTTTTGAACAGTGGAAGAAAAATTGGGCCTTTGGTGGTGGTGCTGGTGCCACAGCACTGTAAGTCCTCACAGTTACTCTCGGTGGGCGCTGGAACGGGCCCTGCTTTGAAATATTATATCAAGAATTGTAATTACATGCACCTGTTAAACAAACAGGGGCTGAAAAATTGGGCCTTAGGCACTGGTGCTGGTGCCACGACACTGCAACCTCTCCCAGATACTCTAGTTGGAGTGCAGGAATGAGCCCTGCTGCAAAGCATTGCATACAAAATTGTAATTACATGCCCCTGTTAAACAGGGGCTGAAAAGTTGGGCCTTAGCCACTGGTGGTGGCACCCAGAACCAAAAATGTTCTTCCAAGCTATCAGCAGGATCATTGAGGAGGAAGAGGATAGTCAGTCAACATTAGAGATAAGCCGAACACCCCCGGGTTCGGTTCGCACCAGAACCTGCCAACGGACCGAAAGTTTGCGTGAACATTCGAACCCTATTAGTTACAATGGACGCGAACGTTCGAAATCTAAAGTGATAATTATAAAGGCCAATATGCATGTTAATGTCATAAAAGAGGTTTGGGGACCCGGGTCCTGCCCCAGGGGACATGTATCAATGCAAAAAGAAGTTTTAAAAACTGAAGTTTTTTCGGGAGCAGTCATTTTAATGATGCATAAAGTGAAAAAAAAATGTGAAATATTACTTTAAATATGGTACCTGGGGGGTGTCTAAAGTATGTCTGTGAAGTGGCATGTGTTTCCCGTGTTTAGAACTGTCCCTGCAAAAAATTACATTTGGAAAGGAAAAAAAGAAGCCATTTAAAACTGCTTGCGGCTTTAATGTCATGTCTTGTCCTGGCAATATGGATGAAAATCTTTGAGAAACATGGCATGGCTACCCCATCACCCCCCCCCCCCCCCCCCCAGCCCATTACCAGCCCCTTTGGGTCTTGTATGGATATTAAGGGGAACCCTGCACCCAAAATAAAACCCTATACCTGCAACCCTATATACTCTGAACAGCAGTATACAGGTGGTGCAAACAAGACAGGGACTGTAGGTTTGTTCTTAAGTAGAATCTGTGTGTAATTTTGAACAGGTACATTTTTAAGTGTAGCTCCATCCAAAAAAATCTATTTTTAAGCTTTTTGGAGAACATAGAGAAGGGTTATCACCCCTTTAACATTTGGTTTATTGTCTGTGCACCTGTTCAGAACATTTCACCTCACTTTCCATCCCAATGACAAATGTTTTTGGAAAAGTGTGTTTTTTTTTTTTAAACAAGGATTGGTGATAAAGCATCAGTAGAGAGGAGATACCTTTTTCCCAAATTAAATCTAACAGGATAGAATTGTCCTTCCTAGGGGTAGATTTCCTCTCACTTCCTGTTTTCTCCTTCCGTTTGCAAGTAGGAGTCGTTTCTAAGTTGGATGTTTGAAAGTAGGGGCCTGCCGTATATACTCTGCAGAAATTTGCCCCATTAGATGTTGGTGTTGCCACAACACTGTAAGCCCTCAGTTACTCTTGGTGGGCACAGGAATGGGCCCTGCTGTGAATTATTAGATCACGATTTGTAATTGCATGCACCTGTTAAACAGGGGCTGAAAAATTGTGCCTTAGGCACTGGTGCTGGTGCCACAACACTGCAACCCCTCACAGATACTGTACTTGGAGCACAGCAATCAGATCCGTTGCAAAGCATTGCATAAAAAATTGTAATTACACGCCCCTGTTAAACAGGGGCTGAAGAATTGGGCCTTAGGCACTGGTGCTGGTGCCACAACACTGCAACCCCTCACAGATACTGTACTTGGAGCACAGCAATCAGATCTGTTGCAAAACATTGCATAAAAAATTGTAATTACACGCCCCTGTTAAACAGGGGCTGAAAACTTGGGCCTTAGGCACTGGTGCTGGTGCCACAACACTACAACCCCTCACAGATACTGTACTCTGAGCACAGCAATCAGACCTGTTACAAAGCATTGCATAAAAAATTTAATTACATGCCCCTGTTAAACAGGGGCTGAAAAATTGGGCCTTAGCCACTGGTGGTGGCACCCAGAACCAAAAATGTTCTTCCAAGCTATCAGCAGGATCATTGAGGAGGAAGAGGATAGTCAGTCAACATTAGAGATAAGCCGAACACCCCCGGGTTCGGTTCGCACCAGAACCTGCGAACGGACCGAAAGTTTGCGCGAACATTCGAACCCTATTAGTTACAATGGACACGAACGTTCGAAATCTAAAGTGCTAATTATAAAGGCCAATATGCATGTTAATGTCATAAAAGAGGTTTGGGGACCCGGGTCCTGCCCCAGGGGACATGTATCAATGCAAAAAGAAGTTTTAAAAACTGACGTTTTTTCAGGAGCAGTCATTTTAATGATGCATAAAGTGAAAAAAAAAAAAGTGAAATATTCCTTTAAATATGGTACCTGGGGGTGTCTAAAGTATGCCTGTGAAGTGGCATGTGTTTCCCGTGTTTAGAACTGTCCCTGCAAAAAATTACATTTGTAAAGGAAAAAAAGAAGCCATTTAAAACTGCTTGCGGCTTTAATGTCATGTCTTGTCCTGGCAATATGGATTAAAATCTTTGAGAAAAATGGCATGGATACCCCAGCCCATTACCAGCCCCTTTGGGTCTTGTATGGATATTAAGGGGAACCCTGCACCCAAAATAAAACCCTATACCTACAACCCTATATACTCTGAACAGCAGTATACAGGCAGTGCAAACAAGACAGGGACTGTAGGTTTGTTCTTTTTTTTCTTTTTTTTTTTTCCACTTCAGATAAAACTTTATGGGACAATGTCAGCTATGCCCACGTCTCCGTCCCTTTTTTGTCTTAACATCATTTGTGGATTGTTTTAACTTTTTTTTTTTTTTATATAATCCTGTGTACACAACAGGGGGAGAGGGATGGGTGTATACCAATCAGCGTAACAGAAAGTTCTTTAGTTAAAACCCTTTCCCCTCTTGTAGCTTCCCCTGCCCATATTTTACCCTTCTCACGAATGTCCATTTTTCCCCCTACCCCCCTCCCCCCCTCCGCTGCTGAGGCATGACTTCTTTCTCTCGCTATGTTGTTTTATTTTGGTCTTTCCTTCCTGGGTAACTATGACTGAGTCCTCAGGACCTCTGAGTAACTCCATGTTCTCTTGAATTTTTTCCAACATTCCCATTTATTTTTCGTCTGAGCTGTTTTTTAAGCCTTCGCTTATGTAAGTAGTTTCTACCTCGTCCACCCATTCCCATAAGGGGGGGCTTTCTTGGTCCAACCACCTCCTCGGTATCGCCCTTCTTGCCGCATTAAGAAGATGGGGGACCAATGAGCCTAAGTATTGCCTAGAACTGCCCGATGTTGCGTGCATCAACACGACCCATGGGTAATTTTTAACCTCAACCGTGGTTATTATCTTAATATAATTTAGAATAGTCTCCCAATATTTCTTTATCTTTTGGCACTCCCACCATAAGTGACCCATGGTCCCTTTTTGATTGCATCCCCTCCAGCAGTTGGCCGAGGCGTCTTCTTGGTACTTGTTTAACTTATCTAGGGTCCTGTACCACCTAGCCGTGCACTTGTAGTTCATCCCTGCGGTCTTCATATCGACCGCCGAGCCATGGGCTAATTTTAGAATTCTCTTAACCGTGCCTACCTCTAATTGTGCCCCGAATTCCCTCTCCCATTTCTTCAGGAATAGTGGTATCTCCGGTCTGTCCTTCTCCAATAATAGTTTGTATATTTTGGAGATTCTCTTTTTAGAGTTTTCTGCCAAAAATATTCACTCCAGCTTCGTCAGGTCACCCGCGTCCCTTAACGGGGAGGGAAGTGAGCTAACGAAGTGGCATAACTGGAGATACCGCCATCCATAGTGAACACCTCCCTTTTATTCTGTAACTCCTGTAGTGCCAAAACTTTCCCCTTACTTATCGCGTCCCCCAAACGTGTATTATCCATCAGGATCCACTCTCCACCTATCTCTTTTTTCCCTGGAGGAAAAAAGGGATTCTCTTTTAGTGCAATTAATGGTGAATTATACTCCTTATTAAAGGTTTTATAAATCCTATCCCAAATTTTAAATGTGTTCCGTGTAATTATGTACGTTTTTTCTCCTAGTGCTCTAAATTTAGGGGGGTTCCAAACTATCCTCCCCAACTGTGCTTCACTCATTGCTTCTTCCAAACTGACCCATCTTTTATTGTTATGCATTTTCCCCCATTCCGAGATTCTAAGTAATGTAATCGCATAATAGTAATTCTCGATATCCGGTACTGCTAGGCCGCCTAGGCTTTTGTCTTGTTTCAGGGTTTGTAAGGAAATTCTATGTTTTTTGTGTTTCCAGACGAGGCTCATGATCAGGGCTTTTAATTTTCCCAGGTACTGTTTTGGGAGTGGGATTGGTAGCATCTGGAATTTATAAGTTATAATGGGTAGTAACATCATTTTTACCGTGTTGATCCTACCCAACCACGACAAGGGCTTTCCTATGTATTCTTGGCATTTTTTTTTTTATTTCTTCTAATAGTGGGATGCAATTTATCTTATAAATTTTTCTCCAATTATTGGCCAGGTCTATTCCCAGGTATTTTATCTGTTTTTTCCACGCAAAACTGCATACCTTCTATAGGTTCTGCTTTTCAGCGGTGTTTAGATTTATGTTTAACCACTTCCCGACCGCCCCATGTATATATACGTCAACAGAATGGCACGTACAGGCAGAATCACGTACCTGTACGTGCCATTCTTCAGGCGGTTGGGGGGTCCGACCGGACCCCCCTCCGCCGGCGGGGACGGTCGGGATGGCTCCAGAAGCGATGCGGGACGAGGGGACGGCCAGTCGTTTCTGGCCACCCCCTCACGATCGCTCTGGCCAATCAGATGCTTCCCCTTCCTTCCCCTTCCTGTGTAATTGTAAACACAGGCAAGGGGAAGTGATGTCACGCTCCTCGTGTCGGTCTTTCTGACCGGGACGCGGAGCTGTGAAGACATCAGGTTAGTGCACCAACACTACACTGACACCAGGCACACATAGGCACATATTTCACCCCCCTGTCACCCCCTGATCACCCCCCAGATCACCCCCTGCCCCCCCAGTCACAGTGTCACTGATTGCAGTGATCATTTATTTTACTGATCACTGCATTTAGTGTCAGTGTGACTGCAATAACTGTCAGGGCAGTTAGTTTTAGGCCCCTTTAGGTCTAAGGTAGCCCCCTACCCCCCCCCCCCAATAAAGGTTTAACCCCTTGATTGCCCCCTAGGTAACCCTTTCACCCCCTTTTGCCAGTGTCACTAAGCGATCGTTTTTTTGATCGCTCTATTAGTGTCACTGGTGCCGCTAGGTAGCCAGTTTTTTTTTTTAGGTAACCGCCAGGTTTATATAGGATTATAAATAGGTTTATAGGTCAGGTACCCCCATATTACAACCTAAATAAAGGTTTTAACCCCTTGATTGCCCCTAGAGTTAACTCTTTCACCAGTGATCACAGTATAAGTGTCACTGGTGACGCTGGTTAGCCAGTTAGTTATTTAGTTATTTAGGTTCCCCGTCAGGTTTTTATATAGTGTCAGGTACCCCCATATATTACCTAATAAAGGTTTTAACCCCCTGATTGCCCCTAGTTAACCCTTTCACCAGTGATCACCGTATAACTGTTACGGGTGACGCTGGTTAGTTAGCTTGTTTTTTTATACTGTCAGGGCACCCGCCATTTATTACCCAACTATCGGTTTAACCCCCTGATCGCCCGGCGGGTGATATCAATTAGGTTTTAGGGTCAAATAAGGTCTGCGTCGCCCCAGGTTAGTGCCAGTACCGCAAACACCCACGCGCAAAGCATACACCTCCCTTAGATCTATACTAGCGTCCCAGCAGTTTAGGGTTCCAAAAAACGCATTGTTAGCGGGATCAGCCCAGATACCTGCTAGCACCTGCGTTTTCCCCCTCCGCCCAGCCCAGCCCAGCCCACCCAAGTGCAGTATCGATCGATCACTGTCACTTCCAAAACACTAAGCACACATAACTGCAGCGTTCGCAGAGTCAGGCCTGATCCCTGCGATCGCTAACAGTTTTTTTGGTAGCGTTTTGATTCAGTTGCCAGCAGCCTAGGAGCTTTTTTTCCTGTGAATCTCACTAGTGTACTACTAAATTTAGAGCCCAAAATGGCAAATCGCAAGTACACTAGTGAACAGGCCTACTTGTTTCTGAGTATGTCAGATAGTGAAGAGGAGGTCACTCATCTGTCACAATCAGGCTCAGAATACGATCCAGTAGATGACAGCGGCTCCATGACAGATAGCTCTGGCGACGAAGGTGTGGTCCCTGCTAAGGTCAGGCGTACCCGATCCCGATCTTCTGATGTTGTTGAGGTGCAGGAACCGCAGGTCTCTCGTATGGAGCAGAGAAGTACTAGCGCCGCTATTCCTTCTGGTGAACTGGCAAGCACCAGCGGCCTAGTACACCCTGGACGTAGTCAAACCAGCACTGCAGTAACACTTGGTGACGTGGCGAGTCCCATAAGTGCAGTTCAAGCTGGCGAGGTGGCAAGCACAAGTAGTGTCCCGCTGCCACCAAGAAGAAGACAAAGGCAGGTCCGTCGATCACATAGTGTCCTTCCTGCAGAATTCGCCAATCCTGATTGGGTGCCCACCACTTCTGCAGGACCCGTACTTCCCCCATTCACTGGCCAACCCGGTATTCAGGTGGAAACAGCTGATTTTAAGCCATCCGATTTTTATTCGCTGTTTTTCACGGAAGATCTCTATAGATCTATTGTGGACCAAAGTAATATATACGCTGGTCAATACATCGCCGCTAATCCCCAAGTGGCTTCCCTTGCCAGAGATTGGAAACCAATTACGGTTTCCGAATTTAAGACCTTTCTGGGCCTTTCCCTCAACATGGGCATACACAAATTCCCGACTCTGAGGTCTTATTGGTCCACCTCACCGCACCACCAAATGCCCGTGTTCTCTTGCTCCATGTCCAGGGCACGATACGAGATGATTTTGCGGTTCATGCACTTCAGTGACAATGAACTTTGTCGTCCTCGTGGAGACCCTGAATTTGATCGGCTCTACAAAATTCGGCCCCTCATAAACCACTTCAACCAATGTTTTGCAGCCTTGTTTACGCCCAATCAAGTTGTCTGCGTTGACGAGTCCCTGATTAAGTTTTCTGGCCGCTTGTCTTTCAAACAGTTCCTTCCCAGCAAGCGTGCCAGATACGGGGTCAAGCTCTACAAGCTCTGTGACAGGGCAACAGGCTATACGTGGAGCTTTTCGGTTTATGAGGGAAAAGATAGTTACGTAGAGCCGGAGAACTGTCCAGATTACATAGGGAGCGCTGGCAAGATAGTGTGGAACTTGGCGTCACCCTTATTCGGAAAGGTGTACCACTTGTACGTGGACAATTATTACACGAGCGTGCCACTGTTTAGTCACTTGTTTGATCAGCAGATTGGAGCATGTGGCACCGTGCGACCTAATCGCCGGGGCTTTCCCCAGCGGCTTGTAGATTCCCGTCTTAGGCTGGGGGAGAGAGCCTGCTTGAAGTGTAATAACTTGCTCGCTGTGAAGTGGAGGGATAATAAGAATGTTTTCCTTCTTACCTCCCTTCATGCAGACACGACAGTCCAAATTCGTACGGCGGCTGGTGTTGTGACGAAACCCCTCTGTGTCCACGAATACAACCTTAATATGGGGGGGGTGGACCTCAATGACCAGTTGTTGGCGCCGTACCTAGTTGTCCGTAAGGCTAGACGCTGGTACAAAAAAGTGTCTATTTATTTATTCCAATTGGCTTTGCTGAATGCTCATGTGCTATACGGAGCTTCAGGCGGGACGTTACCCTTCCTTGAATTCCAGGGAGCGGTTGTCATGGAACTCCTGTATCCAGGCGATTCCACACCTCAACATCCCCTACCAAATGCAGTAAGCCGGCTGCATGAGAGGCATTACCCTTATGTCCTCCCGAGTACCCCTACCCAACGAGCCCCCCAAAAAAGATGTCGTGTCTGTAGCAAGCGCGGATGTAGGCGTGACAGCCGTTATTATTGTCCACGCTGTCCTGACAATCCTGGTCTCTGCGTTGGTGAATGTTTTGAACGCTACCACTCACTAGTGAGGTTTTAGCGTAGGGTACAGCATTTCACAGGCTAGGATACACTTTCACAGGGTCTCAAGAATGCCATCGCATTTTGAGACCCGACCGTTGCAGTTAAAATTATAGTTACAGGTTCTCAAGAATGCCATCGCATTTTGAGACCCGACCGTTACAGTTAAAATTATAGTTATAGTTTAAAAAAAAAAGTGTAAAAAAAAAAAAAAAAAAAAATAAAAAGTACAAAAAAAAAAAAAAAACCCAAAAAAATATAAAAAAAAAAACCAAAAATAGTTGTCGTTTTATTGTTACTCTCTCTCTCTCTCTCTATTGTTGCTCTTTTTTACTCTATTCTATTCTGCAATGTTTTATTATGTTTTATCATTCTTGCTTTTCAGGTATGTTTTATTGTTAACCATTTTTTTGTTTTCAGGTGCGCCATTCAGTTGCAGCGCGGATTTATTTATCTTGACAGCAACAGCGTTTGCTCCCACGATACATAAAGCCGCGACTCCAACACTGTAGGAAGTGATTTCACCACCACAGTTAAAAAAAAGAGCATATATGCCGAAGCATGGGGGCAGCAGAGGGCGGAGGAGCGATTTTGCTCCTAATGCCACGTACATACGGTCGAAAAAAGTCCGACCATGTGTACGTGGCATAACTTTTTTGCGGGAGGATGCCCCCATGCTTCGGCATATATATATTTTAGGCACCGGTTGCGTTAACAAAATGTTTTATTTTTTACTATGTTTTTTTTTTGGTATTTGCTTTGCAGGTATGGTATGGTAAGGTCTTACTGTTATACTCTAATGTTACTTTGTTTTAATGTTAACCATTATTTGCTTAGCAGGTACGCCATTCAGTTGCAGCGTGGATTTATTTATCTTGACAGCAACAGCGTTTGCTCCCACGATACATAAAGCCGCGACTCCAACGCTGTAGGAGGTGATTTCACCACCACAGTTAAAAAAAAGAGCATATATGCCGAAGCATGGGGGCAGCAGAGGGCGGAGGAGCGATTTTGCTCCTAATGCCACGTACATACGGTCGAAAAAAGTCCGACCATGTGTACGTGGCATAACTTTTTTGCGGGAGGATGCCCCCATGCTTCGGCATATATATATTTTAGGCACCGGTTGCGTTAACAAAATGTTTTATTTTTTACTATGTTTTTTTTTGGTATTTGCTTTGCAGGTATGGTATGGTAAGGTCTTACTGTTATACTGTAATGTTACTTAGTTTTAATGTTAACCATTATTTGCTTAGCAGGTACGCCATTCAGTTGCAGCGTGGATTTATTTATCTTGACAGCAACAGCGTTTGCTCCCACGATACATAAAGCCGCGACTCCAACGCTGTAGGAGGTGATTTCACCACCACAGTTAAAAAAAAGAGCATATACAGTGGTGTGAAAAAGTGTTTGCCCCCTTCCTCATTTCCTGTTCCTTTGCATGTTTGTCACAATTAAGTGTTTCGGAACATCAAACCAATTTAAACAATAGTCAAGGACAGCACAAGTAAACACAAAATGCAATTTGTAAATGAAGGTGTTTATTATTAAAGGTGAAAAAAAATCCAAACCATCATGGCCCTGTGTGAAAAAGTGATTGCCCCCTAAACCTAATAACTGGTTGGGCCACCCTTAGCAGCAACAACTGCAACCAAGCGTTTGCGATAACGTGCAATGAGGCTTTTACAGCGTCCTGGAGGAATTTTGGCCCACTCATCTTTGCAGAATTGTCCTAATTCAGTTACATTAGAGGGTTTTCGAGCATGAACGGCCTTTTTAAGGTCATACCACAACATCTCAATAGGATTCAGGTCAGGACTTTGGCTAGGCCACTCCAAAGTCTTCATTTTGTTTTTCTTCAGCCATTCGGTGGTAGACTTGCTGGTGTGTTTAGGATCATTGTCCTGCTGCAGAACCCAAGTTCGTTTCAGCTTGAGTACACGAACAGATGGTCGGACATTCTCCTTCAGGATCTCTTGGTAGACAGCAGAATTCATAGTTCCTTTTATCACGGCAAGTCTTCCAGGTCCTGAAGCAGCAAAACAGCCCCAGACCATCACACTACCACCACCATATTTTACTGTTGGTATAATGTTCTTTTTCTGAAATGCAGTGTTCCTTCTACGCCAGATATACTTGGACACACACCTTCCAAAGAGTTCCACTTTTGTCTCATCGGTCCACAGAATGTTGTCCCAAAAGTCTTGGGGATCATCAAGATGTGTTGTGGAGAAATTGAGACGAGCTTTGATGTTCTTTTTGCTCAGCAGTGGTTTTCTCCTTGGAACTCTGCCATGCAGGCCATTTTTGCCCAGTTTTTTTCTGATGGTGGAGGCATGAACGCTGACCTTAACTGAGGCAAGTGAGGCCTGCAGTTCCTTGGACGTTGTTGTGGGGTCTTTTGTGACCTCTTGGATGAGTCGTCGCTGCGCTCTTGGGGTAATTTTGGGCGGCCGGCCACTCCTGGGAAGGTTCACCACTGTTCCATGTCTTCGCCATTTGTGGATAATGGCTCTCACTGTGGTTCGCTGGATTCCCAAAGCTTTGGAAATGGCTTTATAACCCTTTCCAGACTGATAGATCTCAATTACTTTCTTTCTCAATTGTTCCTGAATTTCTTTGGGTCTCGGCATGATGTGTAGCTTTTAAGGATCTTCTGGTGGACCTTACTGTGTCAAGCAGCTCCTATTTAAGTGATGCCTTGATTGTGAACAGGTGTGGCAATAATCAGGCCTGGGTGTGGCTAGAGAAATTGAACTCAGGTGTGGACAACCACAGTTATAGTATGTTTTAACAAGGGGGGCAATCACTTTTTCACACAGGGCCATGATGGTTTGGATTTTTTTTCACCTTTAATAATAAACACCTTCATTTACAAATTGCATTTTGTGTTTACTTGTGTTGTCCTTGACTATTGTTTAAATTGGTTTGATGTTCCGAAACACTTAAGTGTGACAAACATGCAAAGGAACAGGAAATGAGGAAGGGGGCAAACACTTTTTCACACCACTGTATGCCAAAGCATGGGGGCAGCAGAGGGCGGAGGAGCGATTTTGCTCCTAATGCCACGTACATACGGTCGAAAAAAGTCCGACCATGTGTACGTGGCATAACTTTTTTTGCGGGAGGATGCCCCCATGCTTCGGCATATATAAATGGTGCATGTATGCCCATCATTAGAAGTGGGTGGATGAAGGGAGGTATTCTAATGGTGGGCATACCCACCGCGCCATTGGGAAATTGGGAAAGCATTTTATCACACCGATCTTGGTGTGGTCAGATGCTTTGAGGGCAGAGGAAAGATCTAGGGTCTAATAGACCCCAATTTTTTCAAAAAAAGAGTACCTGTCACTGCCTATTGCTATCATAGGGGATATTTACATTCCCTGCGATAACAATAAAAATGACAACTAAGAAAAAAAAATGGAAGGAACAGTTTAAAAATAAAATAAAAAAGCTAAATAAAAAGAAAAACTAAAAAAAAAAAAAAAAAAAAGCACCCCTGCCCCCCCTTCTCTTGCGCAAAGGCGAACACAAGCGTCGGTCTGGCGTCATATGTAAACAGCAATTGCACCATGCATGTGAGGTATCACCGCGAAGGTCAGATCGAGGGCAGTAATTTTAGCAGTAGACCTCCTTCGTGAATCTAATGTGGTAACCTGTAAAGGCTTTTAAAGGCTTTTAAAAATGTATGTAGTTTGTCGCCACTGCGTGTTTGTGCGCAATTTTAAAGCATGTCGTGTTTGGTATCCATGTACTCGGCCTAAGATCATATTTTTTATTTCATCAAAAATTTTAGCAATATAGTGTGTTTAAGTGCATTAAAATAAAAAAAAGTGTATTTTTTCCACAAAAAATGCGTTTGAAAAATCGCTGCGCAAATACTGTGTGGAAAAAAAAAAATGCAACACCCACCATTTTAATCTGTAGGGCCTTTGCTTTAACAATATATATAGTGTTTGGGGGTTCAACGTAATTTTCTTGCAAAAAAAAAAATGTTTTCATGTAAACAAAAAGTGTCAGAAAGGGCTTTATCTTCAAGTGGTTAGAAGAGTGGGTGACGTGTGACATAGGCTTCTAAATGATGTGCATAAAATGCCAGGACAGTTCAAACCCCCCCCAAATGACCCCATTTTGGAAAGTAGACACCCCAAGCTATTTGCTGAGAGCAATGTTGAGCCCATTAAATATTTTTTTTTTTTGGTCCCAAGAGATTGAATAATGAAAAAAATAAAAATAATAATTTTTTTTACAAAAAGTTGTCACTAAATGATATATTGCTCAAACATGCCATGGGCATATGTGGAGATACACCCCAAAATACATTCTGTTGCTTCTCCTGAGTACGGGGATACCACATGTGCCTTCAGGCTTTCTAAGGGTGTAATTTTTTTATTTCACTCCTCACTGCCAATCACAGTTTCGGAGGCCATGGAATGCCCAGATGGCACAAACCACCCCCAAATGACCCCATTTTGGAAAGTAGACACCCCAAGCTATTTGCTGAGAGGTATGGTGAGTATTTTGCAGATCTCGCTTTTTGTCACAATGTTTTGAAAATTGAAAAAAGAAAAAAAAAAATTTTTTTTTTTTACTTTCTTCATTTTCAAAAACACATGAGAGCTGTAAAATACTCACCATGCCTCTCAACAAATAGCTTGGGGTGTCTACTTTCCAAAATGGGGTCATTTGGGGGGGTTTTGTGCTATTTTGGCATTTTATGGCCTTCGAAACTGTGATAGGTAGTGAGGAGTGAAATCAAAAATTTGCACCCTTAGAAATCCTGAAGGCGGTGCTTGGGTTTCGGGGCCCCGTACGCGGCTAGGCTCCCAAAAAGTCCCACACATGTGGTATCCCCATACTCAGGAGAAGCAGCAAAATGTATTTTGGGGTGCAATTCCACATATAACCATGACATGTATGAGCAATATATCATTTAGTGACAACTTTTTGAATAATTTTTTTTAATTTATTTTTTTTGTCTTTATTCAATCACTTGGGACTAAAAAAAAAAATATTCAACGGGCTCAACATGCCTCTCAGCAAATAGCTTGGGGTGTCTACTTTCCAAAATGGGGTCATTTGGGGGGGTTTTGTGCCATCTTGGCATTTTATGGTCTTCAAAACTGTGATAGGTAGTGATAGGTAGTGAGGAGTGAAATCAAAAATTTATGCCCTTAGAAATCCTGAAAGCGGTGCTTGGTTTTCGGGGTCCCGTATGCGGATAGGCTCCCAAAAAGTCCCACACATGTGGTATCCCCGTACTCAGGAGAAGCAGCAGAATGTATTTTGGGGTGTAATTCCACATATGCCCATGGCATGTGTGGGCAATATATCATTTAGTGACAACTTTGGGCAAAAAAAAAAAAGTTTGTAATATTCCCGCAACTTGTGGCAAAATATAAAATATTCCATGTACTCAACATGCCTCTCAGCAAATAGCTTGGGGTGTCTACTTTCCAAAATGGGGTCATTTGGGGGGGTTTTGTGCAATTTTGGCATTTTATGGCCTTCGAAACTGTGATAGGTAGTGAGGAGTGAAATCAAAAATTTGCACCCTTAGAAATGCTGAAGGTGGTGCTTGGGTTTCGGGGCCCCGTATGCGGCTAGGCTCCCAAAAAGTCCCACACATGTGGTATCCCCGTACTCAGGAGAAGTGGCAAAATGTATTTTGGGGTGCAATTCCACATATAACCATGGCATGTGTGAGCAATATATCATTTAGTGACAACTTTTTGAATAAATTTTTTTTTTTTTTTTTTTTGTCTTTATTCAATCACTTGGGACTAAAAAAAAAAAATATTCAATGGGCTCAACATGCCTCTCAGCAAATAGCTTGGGGTGTCTACTTTCCAAAATGGGGTCATTTGGGGGGGTTTTGTGCCATCTTGGCATTTTATGGCCTTCAAAACTGTGATAGGTAGTGATAGGTAGTGAGGAGTGAAATCAAAAATTTATGCCCTTAGAAATCCTGAAGGCGGTGCTTGGTTTTCGGGGTCCCGTATGCGGATAGGCTCCCAAAAAGTCCCACACATGTGGTATCCCCGTACTCAGGAGAAGCAGCAGAATGTATTTTGGGGTGCAATTCCACATATGCCCATGGCATGTGTGGGAAATTAATCATTTAGTGACAACTTTGGGCAAAAAAAAAAAGTTTGTAATATTCCCGCAACTTGTGGCAAAATATAAAATATTCCATGTACTCAACATGCCTCTCAGCAAATAGCTTGGGGTGTCTACTTTCCAAAATGGGGTCATTTGGGGGGGTTTTGTGCTATTTTGGCATTTTATGGCCTTCAAAACTGTGATAGGTAGTGAGGAGTGAAATCAAAAATTTGCACCCTTAGAAACCCTGAAGGCGTTGATTGGGTTTCGGGGCCCCGTGCGCGGCTAGGCTCCCAAAAAGTCCCACACATGTGGTATCCCCATACTCGGGAGAAGCAGCAAAATGTATTTTGGGGTGCATCTCCACATATAACCATGGCATGTGTGAGCAATATATCATTTAGTGACAACTTTATTTATTTTTTTTGTCTTTATTCAATCCCTTGGGACTAAAAAAAAAAATATTCAATGGGCTCAACATGCCTCTCAGCAAATAGCTTGGGGTGTCTACTTTCCAAAATGGGGTCATTTGGGGGGGTTTTGTACTTCCCTGCCATTTTAGCACCTCAAGAAATGAGATAGGCAGTCATAAATTAAAAGCGGTGTAAATTCCAGAAAATGTACTCTAGTTTGTAGACGCTATAACTTTTGCGCAAACCAATAAATATACTCTTATTGGCATTTTTTTTACTAATGACATGTGGCTGAATACATTTTGGCCCAAATGTTTGACTAAAATTGAGTTTATTGGATTTTTCTTATAACAAAAAGTAGAAAATATATTTTTTTTTCAAAATTTGCGGTCTTTTTCCGTTTATAGCGCAAAAAATAAAAATCACAGAGGCAATCAAATACCATCAAAAGAAAGCTCTATTTGTGGGAAGAAAAGGACGCAAATTTCGTTTGGTTACAACATTGCATGACCGCGCAATTACCAGTTAAATCAGTGCAGTGCGAAATTGAAAAAAGACCTCTGGTCCTTTGGCTGCCAAATGGTCCGGGGCTGAAGTGGTTAAAATAAAGGTTTTTGTTGAGTTTATTCTAAAGTTCGTAATCTCACCATAATTGGCTAAAGTTTTTAAGAGAGTTGGCATTGATTTCTGGGGGTATCCTACATAGAAAAGGATGTCGTCTGCAAAGGCTGCTAGTTTATGTTCCTCGCT
Organism: Lithobates sylvaticus; assembly: GCA_028564925.1. NCBI lineage: Eukaryota > Metazoa > Chordata > Amphibia > Anura > Ranidae > Lithobates > Lithobates sylvaticus. The sequence goes on from CM053031.1 coordinate 159,202,687, forward strand.
TCCCGCTTTACATCCCTCTATGTCTGGGTTCCCTCGGATTGTAGCTAGTAAAGGTTCAAGGGACAGTACGAAAAGGAGAGGGGAAAGTGGGCAGCCCTGCCTGGTCCCGTTGCGCATTTCAAACAGGGAAGAGACAATTCCATTTATTCTTATATTGGCTTTCAGGTGGGTGTAGAGGATTTTAATTTTCTGAATCATTTTTGGGCCAAACCCCATCCTCTCCAATGTTTTAAACAGGAACCCCCAGTCTACCCTGTCAAACGCTTTCTCTGCGTCTATTGACAGCAGCAGACTGGGGGTCAGTGTATCCCTCATCCTCTGCAGGACCAACAGGGTCCGTACCCCGTTATCTCTCCCCTCTCTGCCCGGGATAAAACCCACTTGGTCCGGATGAATCAGTGTGCCCAAGTGTCCCTTTATTCTCTCTGCCAATATCTTGGCGTACAGTTTTGTGTCAAAATTTAATAGGGAAATAGGTCTATAACTTGAGCACACTGATTCATCCTTCCCTTCCTTCAGCAGGACGGTGATCGTCGCTGACAGTGATGCCTCGCTCATCTCATAGTCTGTCCCCAGGCCATTCATATAACGCTGTAATCTAGGGATAAGGATCTCTTTAAAGGTTTTTATAGTATAGCACCGTAAACCCGTCGGGTCCTGGGCTCTTGCCTAAGGGTGAGTTATTAAGTGCTCTGAGAATTTCATCTTCTGTGATCGGGCTTTCCAGTGCTTCCCTTTCCTCAATTCCCAGCGAGGCCAGCCTTGCTCTACTCAAAAAATCGTTTGTTTTATTGCTATTATAGTCTTTATTCTTCCTACCCCTTGGCTCCACTGAATATAAATCTTCATAATATTCTCTGAATGTCGCGGCTATATCTTTAGATACGTGTTTCATCTCCCCGCTTCCGGATTGAATTTTTTCAATGTAGTTTCTAGATTTCTTTTTTTGAAGCATTTTCGCTAAATATTTCCCTGTTTTATTACCCCATAGGTACTGGTCCTTTACCATCTTATTAAAAGCCTGTCTTGCTTCTTGCTCTGCCAGCTCTTTTAGCTCCTCCCTCTTTCCCGTCAGTTCGAGATACGTTCCCCGATCGTGAGCCCCGTCTGTCTTGTGTCTTTGCTCTAAGATGTTAATATCAACCATCAGTTCTTGCACTTTTCTCATTCTCTCCTTTTTCTTCCAAGATGCTTTTGCTATAAGAATCCCCCTTACAAACGCCTTATAGGCATCCCAAAGGTTAGCTTCCGAGACTTCACCATTGTCGTTGGTAAGGAAGAACCATTCAAGTTCTTTTCTGACGTATTCCCGAATCTCTTTGTCATATAGTAGTTCTGCATTTAATATCCACCCACCTGAGGGTTGTTTGTATTCTGGGATATTTAGTTTCATGGAGACCGGGGCGTGGTCTGATAATGTCATTATTTCAATATCGGTTTGATTAATTCTATCTAGTAGTCCATGATCAATAAATATGTGGTCCAGACGGGAGTACGTCTGGTGTACGGGGGAGAAGAACGTGTAGTCCCTTTTCTGTGGATGCTGGATCCTCCATATATCTACCAGTTGATCCCTCCTTAATTTTTTTTTTAGTAGTTTCAACTGTACGTTCCCTGTCCCCTGTACACCAGACGTACTATCCATAGAGGGGTTCATTACGAAATTTAAGTCCCCCATTAAAATTAGAAATCCTTTCTTAAATTCCCTTAGTTTTAATAAGATTGAATCTAGGTATTTAATGGGCCTTACGTTTGGGGCGTATATATTCGCTAAGGTGATTTTCGTCCCGAACAGTGATCCCCTTAAAAAGAGGAACCTCCCCTCGGGGTCCGCTTTTTTGTTCTCGAGTTTAAAGTTAATATCTTTTGCTATCCCAATCGCCACCCCTCTTGCTCTACTTGAGACAGTGTCTCCATAGTACCACGTTCGGTATGTCTGTGTAGAAAGTTTTATGTTAGAGATATGCGTCATGTGGGTCTCCTGTAAGAAGACCACTCCGGCCCCATATCTCCTAATCTCTTCCAATACCCTGAAGCGCTTGCTGGGGGAGTTCAGCCCTCTTACATTATATGTGAGAAAATTTATTTCGATCGTCATTTCCTTGCTTCTTAATTAAAGCTCTCTTTTCTCTTTTTTCTTTTTCCCTTTCCTTTCCTCTTATTCTTTCTTTTTCTCTTTCTGCCATACTTCCTCAGTTTTAAAGCCAATGCCCAACAAGCAGCGAAGGGGTCCCCCTCCCTAATCCTCCCCAACCATCCTCCCTCCCCTCCCTCCTCCCCCCCTTTCCAAAAAAATGTAATGGGCTAGGCAAGGTTATCGCTATATGGCTTTCAGGATTTACCAATCTGTGTGGTCACGAGGCTAATAAATATTTCAACAAATGGTACGGACACAGGGATACCTCAAGCTTTCGGCTTTTCCAGGTTTAGTTTCTATTGGGAGATTGTTATCATAATAGGCTCCTTCTTGTACAATCAGACCGTATCATGTCCGCCACCTTTCTCTCCCTTTTCCCTTACCTCCTTCTTCTCTCTCCTGTCTCTTCCCTCCCCGTACTCGCCGGCAGCAATCGGTATTCGCGGAGGAGAGAAGAAAAAAAAAAATATGAGGTGTATGAGTGTCTTCACTAATGGGCCTCCACGCTAGTCCTACTTTCCTCCTTATCTGCTTGCCTGAGTTGGCCCTCAGCTGTAGAAAATACCTCTGGGCTCTAGCTAAACATTAACCCCGTAATTCCCAATGGTAAATAAATTTCACTTTCCAATGTAAGTTAAGAACTTCAGTGCAGGTATCCTGCTAGACTTATGATCCCCGCTTCAGCGGACAGGAGTGTCCATATACAACCATAGCCAAAAGGGAGGTACCACTTAGGATGGGGTGAGGTGGGCTAAGAGGGGTTAAGTCACTTAACTCACTCTTACTTTCTGAATCTCCCCATCTGTGGGAGCTCAGTAATAATAAATGTTTCGGCAGAGAATACACACGCAGAGATAGCGGTACCTTTCGGCTTTTTCCAGAATTAATCTGCTGTTACATAAGAGTTGTTATTCTGGTCTCCTTCTTGTAAAAAGGGAGAGAGAAAAAGAAAAAAAAGAAAAAAGAAAGGACCGTATCTGGTCCGCCAATGGCTCTGCTTGCTTGAGGATTTTTTGTCCCAATATGTACCTGTAGAGATATAATCTTACACCTCTGATGAGGGTTTGTCAGAGCTGTAGCCCAGGGCTTACTTATCGGCTTTTCTTGTCCCTTTTTGTACCATCAGTAACCTACAAAAACATCATTGAGAGTAGTCCTTACTTGGCCCCATGAGCTGACCAGGGAGTCCTGTGAGGGGGGATTTTTCATACTCTGTACTTGTTGATTTATAACTGTATATTGCTTCGTGTGACGAAATTTCAAACTTGATAATTATCCCCTAATTTATCGACAGACCGATAAGTCGTTATGCGTGCCCAGCAACCAGAGTCCATATTAAGTTACCTCTAGGAGTCCCTTTTCTTTTTCTCTCTTTTCCTACTCTCTCATCCTTCCTCCCCGTTCTCCCCAGGGGTGGTTAATAATTACAGAGAGGGAGAAATAGCTCCTGGGTACATTCCCTAGTGGACGCCGCTATCTTCTTAATATATCCGCCTATGGTGGCCCTTGGCTGAGGTGGCTGCCTCTGGAGTATAGCTGCTCTTTAAACCCGTGATTTAACAGGAGATAAAATTCACTTTACAGTTTAACAACTTCAATGCAGGCGTCCGGAAAAGCTTTTGTTGCAGTGAGCTTACCTTCCAGGGGGATGTACTTCCAGAGTTGGTATGTTACTGGTTTCATACTCACATATGACATCCCCTTCTGTTCCGCTCATGCTGCTCTCTCTGGAGCCTCTGGGTTTCCTCCTTCCGTGGCGGGTTGAAGAGAGAGGGGGGCATTCGATCATCCGAGGGGGGGATGCTGCAGGCGCTGGAGACCCGGTCCGGGGCGTCTGCCGTCCCATTTGCTTTACCTTCCCATCGTAGGGGATCCACGGCGTCCAGGTCTGCTTGTCCCGGGGAGTAGCGGAGTTATCCGCAGCGTCTCTCACACGCTGTAGCAGTCTGATGCTCTCCCCGTCTTCGCGCCGCTGTCATCAGCCTGCGGGCTCAAACCCCTCCCTCCGTGCTGGACGCTACGTCAGCACATCCATTCCCCTTCCCTCTGTAGGTTTGTTCTTAAGTAGAATCTGTGTGTAATTTTGAACAGGTACATTTTTAAGTGTAGCTCCATCCAAAAAAATCTATTTTTAAGCTTTTTGGAGAACATAGGGAAGGGTTATCACCCCTGTAACATTTGTTTTGCTGTCTGTGCACCTGTTCAGAACATTTCACCTCACTTTCCGTCCCAATGACAAATGTTTTTGGAAAAGTGGGGTTTTTATTGAAACAAGGATTGGTGATAAAGCATCAGTAGAGAGGAGATACCTTTATCCCAAATTAAATCTAACAGGATAGAATTTTCCTTCCTAGGGGTAGATTTCCTCTCACTTCCTGTTTTCTCCTTCCGTTTGCAAGTAGGAGTCGTTTCTAAGTTGGATGTTTGAAAGTAGGGCCCTGCCGTATATACTCTGCAGAAATTTGCCCCATTAGATGTTGGTGTTGCCACAACACTGTAAGCCCTCAGTTACTCTTGGTGGGCACAGGAATGGGCCCTGCTGTGAATTATTAGATCACGATTTGTAATTGCATGCACCTTTTAAACAGGGGCTGAAAAATTGTGCCTTAGGCACTGGTGCTGGTGCCACAACACTGCAACCCCTCACAGATACTGTACTTGGAGCACAGCAATCAGATCTGTTGCAAAGCATTGCATAAAAAATTGTAATTACATGCCCCTGTTAAACAGGGGCTGAAGAATTGGGCCTTAGCCACTGGTGGTGGCACCCAGAAACAAAAATGTTCTTCCAAGCTATCATCAGGATCATTGAGGAGGAAGAGGATAGTCAGTCAACATAACAGGACAGTCACTCAGCATCAGCATAGGCAGTCTTGAAGGGATGTGACATTTCAAAATAAATTATTCTGTTATATCAGCTTCAGGTGCCTGGTAGCTGGTGGTGATCCAAGACTGATTCATCTTTATGAAGGTCAGTCGATCAACCGAGTCGGTGGACAGGCACACCCTGTGATCGGTGACAAAGCCTCCAGCAGCACTGAATGTGCATTCGGAAAGAACGCTGGATGCAGGACAGGCCAGTAGCTCAATTGCATACTGTGTAAGCTCTGGCCAGTGATCCATCCTCAAGACCCAGTAAGCCAGAGGATTTTCGGTGGGAAAGGTGTCCAAGTCTGACCTTGCCCCTAGGTATTCCTGCACCATGTATATCAGACGCTGGCGATGGTTGCTGGAACCGATCATACCTTGGGGCTGCGGACTAAAAAATTGTCTGAACGCATCGGTCAGACGTCCACCTTCCCCAACTCTCCTTCTGCTACTGACCGAAGCCTCAGCAACTCGTCGTCCAGGACCAGGAGTTTGTAACCTCCCAGTCTCTGGGAACTCGTTGCACAGACCTTTCTGCAAGGCCTCCCGGAGATGTCTCATCCTCTGCTCCCTCTGCGACAGCAAGATAAGGTCCGCAACTTTACCCTTGTACCGTAGATCATGGAGAGTGGCCAGCCAGTAATGGTCTGGTCCCTCTCCTTGATCCGAAGAATACGAGGATCCTTCCGTAGGCTTTGCAGGATCAGGGAGGTCATACAATGTAGGTTAGCTGAGGCATTTGGTCCGGAGTCTTCTGGGTCACTGAGGATGACATGATCCGCAGCCACCTTCTCCCAGCCACGTACAAGTCCACTGGTTTCTTGGGACTGTAAATCATCCCTGTGACAGACCTAGCCAGGACACGGGCTTTTTGAGAGGACTAACTACGAGCCTCCTGCCCACCGATCATGGGCCCTGGATTTTAAGGGGCACAGGGTGAAGGAGAACATTCAATGCTGTATATATGTGTATATATATAATGTGTGTGGTCTTATGCTGTTGGGACATACACTCTGATGCTAGTGTCATGAACTCAAGATGTTAATTGAGTTAGTTGATCCCATTGTCCTCTGCACAATGCAGGAGACGCTCCGTCTGTTACTGGTGGTCTCCTGCTATTGTGATGAGATGTCTTGTGGTGGTAATTATGATAATTTATAATCAACTGTGTTTAGCTCGGTGACCACAAGTCTGACTTGTAGTGAAATCCTGAGTCACATCAGCTGCTTAAAGGAATTAGCTAATTAGTTTATGTTAAGTTGTTACAAGTGTATTGTTAGAATAATATGAGCAGGAGGGGGGATCTCCTCTTCTACTGTATATAAATGTCATCTTTGTAATAAATCTTCAGTCCATGTTGGCACCAAGCAAGTGTTGTCTCGTTTGGTGCTTGGGAGCGGTTGGAATATCTTTGACCTATATCCAGACTGAGAGGAAGTGATATATGACGAACGCACTCAAGAGGAGTGTAGGGACGTTCCGTCACATTGTTGGCAAGCAGTGGGACCATACTTCCTGCAGTCTGGGACATCCAAACCTCCACCTGGATCCAAGGTCCGGATAGCAGGAGAGGAGGAGAGGTACAGATACCAGCCGCCATGGAAGAGGAATTCAGGAGGAGGTTGCGAGAGATGCAGCTAAAGCACAGAGGACCAGTATCAGAGCAGGTCCTGCTGGGATGGTTTGATTCTATTCGCTGCGAACTCTGGAAGGAAGCGCTAGCCTGTGAGGGGCATCACCAGGGAAAAGTTCTCCCCTCCACCCAGGAAAGGTACTGGTTGCAGTATGGATTGCGGGTGCTGTTTTTGGGAGAGAAACCGCACAAGGAGCAGACAGCTGAATTAAGCAGGCTGATCTGGGCAGAGATGAAGCTGGATGAAAGTTACAGAGCCCTCCGGTGGCATGTATCCCAAGCATGTCCTTGGATAGCAGATGACAGCCCAACGGAAGGCTTAAGCTACGGCGGCCTGGGACTGTTGTATGTGAAGCTGACAGGGGACTCTAACTTTGGGAGTGATTTGGAGTGGCGGTTGGATGAAATCATGGATTTCAGAAAAGGGCTACTGAACATCTCGGAAGTGCACTGGGCACTGGAAGATTTGGAGTTTCTGGTCGATCAGGAATGGGAGCTGGAGATCGCCTACAGACGGCTGCTAGACTCTGCTCAGCGCCAGGGCTGGGCTCCCTTTGCCTGGGACTATCAGGAAATACCAGTGGACAACTCTGGTCTGGCTGAAGAGTCGGCAATGTGGCCGAGTAACAGTGTGCTTTGCCAACCTGCCCCTGCAGCTATGGATGCGGAGGTCTTATGGCGGATGCAGCAAGTGCTGACTGACCTTGATGATCCTGTTTCTGCATGGGATGATCTTGGATGGAGGAATGTGCCTGTCCAGCAGCATGCCAGGGAATCGGCAGTGGAAAATCTGGAAATTGCCACCCCAGAAACTGAAGTGCTGACAACCGGCCAGAGCTCTGCCAACCTCTGCTCAGCACTGATAGCATCTTCTGGGTTCCATGGACAGGAGATGGTGAACCTATATCCCCAGACACCAGTTACAGAGACTGGGGATTTGATAGACTTTTCTGCTGAGGAAAAACAGCCTGATGAGCCTCCAGCAGAAGAGCTGGTATTAGGGCCAAACTTCACTGAGCTCTGCCCAGCACCAACAGCAGTATCTGTGGAGTTCCAGGAAGCCGGGGTAGTTGGCCCCTCTCTCCGGCGACAAGCTGATGTAGTGAAGCTGCTACTCCCAGCTGAATCACTGGCAACAGGGCAGAGCACCGCTGGCCTCTGCCTAGCACCTACAGTGTCTACAGCTTCAAGAAGCTGGGGCAATCGGTCACACTGTCCAGCAGCAGACGGCGCCCCAGAATGATGACACCAACCCAGCTAAAGTGCTGGCAACCGGACAGAGGGTCCAAGACCTCTGCCCCACACTTGTGGCAGTTCTGGAGGCCCAGGGTGAGGAGGTGGTGGTCACTCCCGAGCAGCAGCTCAGGACCCAAGGAGAGGATGCAATCTGCACTTCCCAACTGCAGCTTGAGCTGATATCGGTGGATGGGACTTCAGTCCCCACTTGTATACCCCAGGGATGCAGGGTGGTCGGCCCAGATCCCCAACAGTATGATGGAGTGAGCCCAGTCACCCTGTCTTCTCTCCAGCGGCTGAAAAGACTCCAGGGAGAAGGGCCAGTCCAGGCCTCTCCCCAGCGGCGGATATGTTCTATGAGAGAGGCAGAGGTTGGCTGGGTGAGTGCTCTGTTTGAAACAATTTGTTTGGGGTACTGTGTGGGTACAGGCATTAGAGGACTGGAACTATGGACTAACTTCGGAGTCAACCCGTCTGGGGTCTCCTCCTGTGTTAGTCTCCTGCCGAAAGGGGAGAAATGTGACAGATCTAGCCAGGACACGGGCTTTTTGAGAGGACTAACTACGAGCCTCCTGCCCACCGATCATGGGCCCTGGATTTTAAGGGGCACAGGGTGAAGGAGAACATTCAATGCTGTATATATGTGTATATATATAATGTGTGTGGTCTTATGCTGTTGGGACATACACTCTGATGCTAGTGTCATGAACTCAAGATGTTAATTGAGTTAGTTGATCCCATTGTCCTCTGCACAATGCAGGAGACGCTCCGTCTGTTACTGGTGGTCTCCTGCTATTGTGATGAGATGTCTTGTGGTGGTAATTATGATAATTTATAATCAACTGTGTTTAGCTCGGTGACCACAAGTCTGACTTGTAGTGAAATCCTGAGTCACATCAGCTGCTTAAAGGAATTAGCTAATTAGTTTATGTTAAGTTGTTACAAGTGTATTGTTAGAATAATATGAGCAGGAGGGGGGATCTCCTCTTCTACTGTACTGTATATAAATGTCATCTTTGTAATAAATCTTCAGTCCATGTTGGCACCAAGCAAGTGTTGTCTCGTTTGGTGCTTGGGAGCGGTTGGAATATCTTATACCTATATCCAGAATGAGAGGAAGTGATATATGACGAACGCACTCAAGAGGAGTGTAGGGACGTTCCGTCACAATCCCTAAAAGACTGCTGCTGCTGATGCTGAGTGCCAGGCTCCACCTCCATGCTGACACAATCCTCCTCCTCCTCCTCATCCTGTGTGATGGGTGGGAGAGAAGGAACACTGTCTGGATAAAGGGGGCCTTGAGAGGCAAGGAAGTCCTCCTCTTCCTGCCTCTGTTCTGCCTCAAGTGCCCTGTCCATTATCTCACGCAGCGTATGCTCCAACAGGTGGACAAGAGGTACAGATTCACTGATGCATGCACTGTCACTGCTCACCATCCTCGTGGCCTCCTCAAATGGTGACAGGACAGTTCATGCATCCTTGATCATGCTCCACTGGCGTGGGGAAAAAAATCCGAGCTCCCTTAACCCTATCCTGGTGCCGTAGTCGCACAGGTACTCATTGATGGCCCTCTGCTGCGTGTGCAGTCGCTGCAGCATGGCCAACGTTGAGTTCCACCTGGTGGGCATGTCACATATAAGGCGGTTCTTGGGCAGGTTCAACTCCTTTTGCAGCTCAGCTAGCCGAGCACTGGCATTATATGATCGGCGGAAATGCACACAGACTTTCCTGGCCTGCCTCAGGACATCCTGTAAGCCTGGGTACCTGCCCAAGAACCGATGCACCCCTAGGTTAAGGAGGTGAGCCATACAGGGCACATGGGTCAGCTGTCCCTGTCGCAGGGCAGAGAGGAGGTTGGTGCCATTGTCACAAACCAACATTCCTGGCTTAAGCTGGTGTGGCGTCAACAACCTCTAGGCCTGCCCCTGCAGAGCTGACAGAACCTCTGCCCCAGTGTGGCTCCTGTCCCCCAAACACACCAGCGCAAGCACGGCACGGCATGTTTTTGCCTGCGTACTTGCATAGCCCCTTGGACGCCTACGGAGCACCGCTGGTTCAGAGGACAGAGCACTTGAAGAGGCCATGGAGGAAGAAGAAAAGGAGGGGGTGGAGGAGAGAGGTGTGTCACAACCAGTAGTAGCATTTTGGAGGCGTGGTGGCGGAACAACCTCCAACACTACTGCACCTTGTCCTGCATCCCTCCCAGCTGCCAAAAGAGTGACCCAATGGGCTGTGAAAGACAGGTAACGTCCCTGTCCATGCTTGCTGGACCATGAGTCAGCGGTAATATGCACCTTACCGCTGACCGCCCTGTCCAGCGAGGCATGGACTTTGCCTTCCACATGCCGGTAGAGAGACCCCGAATTGCCTACCGTGAGAAAAAGGGGCGTTTTGGAACCTGCCACTGAGGAACCGCACATTGAACAAACTCATGGAAGGGGGCCTAGTCTACCAACTGAAAATGCGGCAGTTGAAGTGCTAGCAATTTAGCCAAGCTAGCATTCAACCGCTGGGCATGTGGATGGCTGGGAGTAAACTTCTTTCGACGGTCCAGCAGCTAGGGCAGGGAAATTTGCCTGGTACAATCAGACGTCGGTGTACTGCTAGCAGAGTGCCCGCAAGTACTTGGCTGTGACACACCTAATTCTACTCCTTCATTCCTCTCAGTGCAGCTTTCCGAGAGGACTGAAGGTATAGTGTGGTTGGAGATCCTAGCTGATGAGGAGCAAGGAGAGGTCCGCTTCGTTCTTTGGTGTGGGTCTTTAATGTACGCTTGCCAACGAGCTGCATGGCAGGTCAACATATGTCTGGTCAAGCATGTGGTGCCCAATCGGCTGATGTTTTGGCCACGCGAGATACGCTTGAGACATATGTGGCAAATTGCATATCTGATGCACTTGTCTCAAAAAAGGCCCACACCAAAGAACTTTTGGAATAATGCGCAGAGGCAGCACCCTGCACAGGTGGAGCTCTGCGGTGTGATTCAGTCGGTGTGCTGCCCTCAAGCTGGCCCCCGGAGGGCATCCTGCCTCATTGGAGATGTGCCTCCTATTCCTCCTCCTCTCTCCTATCAGGCACCCATGTGGAGTCAGTGACCCCATCATCCCCTCCCTCTTCATCACTGGAGTAAACCTGGCAGTATGCTGCAGCTGGTGGAACATGACTGCCAGATTGCTGTCCTCCTTGAGCATCCCCTCTCTCTGCGCTCACGCTACTGCCTTCTTCTAGCTGGGTATCATCATCAGAGCCTTCAAAACGCTGGGCATCCTCCTGAAGCATGTACCCAACACTGTGGTCAAACAGTTTGGGGGACTCCTCAGGAGGACATGATGGGTCTAGGGAAGGAGTGACTGATATCATTGAAACTAGGGAAGAGGACGCGTTGGCAGCTGCTTTGCCACTACCCTGAGCCTGGGTGAGAGAGGATGAGGAGGATGAGGAGGGCTTGGTCATCCACTCTACCAAGTCTTTGGCATAATGTGGCTCAACACGTCCAGCTGCCGAAAATAGGGACAAGCGTGTCCCATGGACACGTGCTGATGACGATGAACCGCGTCCATGACCAGCACTGTTGCCTTTAGACACAGAGCCTGCTTGCCCTCTTTTATTGGCTCGTGACTGTCTGCCTCTCCTTGTTGGCCTTCCAGACATACTAATGGCCTGCAGAGAGATGGGAAAACCAGCAATAAGGGGTAGCTTCAGGTTTATACTGTGCTGGAGGCACACAACACCCACTTTAACTGCGGCAGATGCCTGCATTACAGAACACCAGCAATAAGGGGTATCTTCAGGTATATACTGTGCTGGAGGCACACAACACCCACTTTAACTTCTGCAGATGCCTGTATTACAGAACACCAGTAATAAAGGGTAGCTTCAGGTGTATATTCTGCTGGAGGCACACAACACCGACTTTAACTGCTGCAGATGCCTGTATTACAGAACACCAGCAATAAGGGGTATATTCAGGTGTATACTGTGCTGAAGGCACAAAACACCCACTTTAACTGCGGCAGATGCCTGTATTACAGAACACCAGCAATAAGGGGTAGCTTTAGGTGTATATTGTGCTGGAGGCACACAACACCCGCTTTAACTGCTGCAGATGCCTGTATTACAGAACACCAGCAATAAGGGGTATCTTCAGGTGTATACTGTGCTGGAGGCACACAACACCCACTTTAACTGCTGCAGATGCCTGTATTACAGAACACCAGTAATAAAGGGTAGCTTCAGGTGTATATTGTGCTGGAGGTACACAACACCCACTTTAACTGCTGCAGATGCCTGTATTACAGAACACCAGTAATAAAGGGTAGCTTCAGGTGTATATTGTGCTGGAGGTACACAACACCCACTTTAACTGCTGCCGATGCCTGTATTACAGAACACCAGCAATAAGGGGTATATTCAGGTGTATATTGTGCTGGAGGCACACAACACCCACTTTAACTGCTGCAGATGCCTGTATTACAGAACACCAGCAATAAGGGGTATCTGCAGGTGTAAACTGTGCTGGAGGCACACAACACCCACTTTATCTGCTGCAGATGCCTGTATTACAGAACACCAGCAATAAGGGGTTTCTTCAGGTGTATACTGTGCTGGAGGCATACAACACCCACTTTAACTGCTGCAGATGCCTGTATTACAGAACACCAGCAATAAGGGGTATCTTCAGGTGTATACTGTGCTGGAGGCACACAACACCCACTTTAACTGCTGCAGATGCCTGTATTACAGAACACCAGCAATAAGAGGTATCTTCAGGTGTGTACTGTGCTGAAGGCACACAACACCCACTTTAACTGCTGCAGATGCCTGTATTACAGAACACCAGCAATAAGGGGTTTCTTCAGGTGTATACTGTGCTGGAGGCACACAACACCCACTTTAACTGCTGCGGATGCCTGTATTACAGAACACCAGTAATAAAGGGTAGCTTCAGGTGTATACTGTGCTGGAGGCACACAACACCCACTTTTACTGCTGCAGATGCCTGTATTACAGAACACCAGTAATAACGGGTAGCTTCAGGTGTATATTGTGCTGGAGGTACACAACACCCACTTTAACTGCTGCAGATGCCTGTATTACAGAACACCAGTAATAAAGGATAGCTTTAGGTGTATAATGTGCTGGAGGGACACAACACCCACTTTAACTGCTGCAGATGCCTGTATTACAGAACACCAGTAATAAAGTGTAGCTTCAGGTGTATACTGTGCTGGAGGCACACAACACCCACTTTAACAGCGCTAGGTTTGCAAGCCAGAAAGACACTGTCCCTGCCTATCCTGCTCTTTCCCTGACTGCTGCAATGCACTACACAAGACCGCTGCGCTGGCGGCCTTATAAACAGTGGGGCGTGTACTTAACCCCCTGAGCTATAATTGGCCACAGGCATCCTGCCTGTGGCCAATTATGGCTCTCCTCGCTGCCGGCACTGTGATTGGCCAAGCATGCGGGGTCACAGTGCATGCTTGGCCAATCATGAGCCAGCAATGCACTGCGATGGCACAGTGCATTGTGGGGCCGTTCGTGTCACACGAATTTGGTGCAAACGGCCCACAAAGTTCTGGGTTCGTCGAACAGGCGAATGGCCGATGTTCGTTTCGAACATGAGTTCGAATCGAACACCGAGCTCATCCCTAGTGGTGATATATCGGGTTGTAGGAGAGCATAGCAGTCGTGTCCATGTCGTGGTAATGTTTAATTCAGGTGGGGGGGTTGAAGAATTAAATGACTGCGAAGGTTGGGCTTGGACTCCTACTCCTTCACGTGGGTTTCTTGGGTTAGAGTCTAACCTTGAGAGAGCAAATATGTGTATTCGTCTGTCGTTTTAAAGTGTTGTCAGCAAGACCAGACTTTCCTAGTAGGTGTGTCTTTGGATTGATGAATTAATTCTGCCATTTCCACAATTCTAGATATAAGTCTGAGCCAATCAGCGGTTGTAGGGGGCTTGGGGGATTTCCAGAGAGTGGGGATGCACAACTTTGCCGTGTTTATTAGATGTAGTGCGAGGGAGTGATGATAGTGTCTTATTGGAATAGATGAGTTGTGTAGAAGCATTTGTGCGGGTGTAAATTCTATCTGGTAGGTGGTGAGCTTGGTGGTGATGCATTGGACTTCTTTCCAGAAATATTAGAGTAATGGACAGGACCACCATATGTGTAACAAAGAGCCTTCTCTGTCAGAACATCTCCAGCAGTTAGAATGTATGGTGGGAGAGATTTTGTGTAGTCTGGTAGGAGTTTTGGATCATTTAGAGAAGACTTTGAAGCCATTTTCTTGTGCAGTCACATTAGTTGATCCTTTGTGAATATGGGTGTAGATAGTTTCCCATTCTTCTACAGATAGGTTAATAGATAAGTCTCTTTCCCAACTACGAGTTGCGGCATTGAATTTAGAGTTGTGATCAGAGAAGAGAAAAGAGTATATGTCTGAGATCGTATGTCTCTGCGGTTCCGTTTTGGTACATAGGATCTCAAAGGGTGTGAGTTGTCTGGAGTAGTCTTGTCGTTTGTGGGGGTGGTTGAGAAAGTGCCTAATTTGGAAATATGTCCACTTCGGGCAAGGTCGGTCAGTCGATCGTGAGGGTATGTTGGAAAGGGTTAAAAAGGTGTCTCCAGAAAAGAAATGTTCTGCTCGAATGTCGTTATGGGGCCAGAAGTCTGCTAGAAATGTGTCCGAGAGGCCAGCTGGGAAATCCGGGTTGTGTCGAATGGGTGTCAATGGACCTTGTGTGGTAGAGATGCGATGGTTCGGCACGCCTTTTGGAATGTTTGTAAAGTGCTGCCAATTAAATGGTGTTGTTTGCAGGCTTGAGGGATATTGTTTGGGGTGATCATAGGGTAGTTGACGAATTGGGATAGGAGTGAATTTGTTTTCGATTTTTGTCCAGGCTTTCGAATGATAGCCTCCTTATAGCTTGGGTAGAATCAATCTATCAAAACTGAGCCTAGGACGATCCTTACCCCAGAGGAAGTCGCTACAGGCTCTCCGATACGAGGTGAAGAAGGCTTGTGGTAGTTTTATGGGGACTGTTTGTAGGATATACAATATTCTCGGGTGAATATTCATTTTGAGTATGGAAGCCCTGCCAAACCAAGAAAAGATGCCGGTTGACCATACCTTTAGATCTTTCTGAATGCGTTGGAGGATGGGGATATAGTTTTTAGAGTATAGGTTGGATAAATGGGATGGAAGATTGATCCCGAGATAAGTAATGGCATCTCGATTCCATTTGAATGGGAAGTTAGTTTGGCCAAGTGTAAGTGTATCTTTCTGTAGGGAAATGTTTAGGGCTTCTGATTTTGAGAAATTAATTTGGAGGTTCGAGAGGGTGTTAAATGTGGCAAAGTGAGTGAGTAGGTTAGGGAGGGTGATATGTGGGTCTGTCAAGAATAAGAGGAAGTCATCTGCAAAGGCAGAGAGCTTATATGTAGTATCTGAAATTGTCACTCCTTTGATGTTTGGGTTAGATCTTAAGCGTTGAAGTATTGGTTCTAGGGTAAGGACAAATATTAAGGGGGATAGGGGACATCCTTGGCGAGTTCTGTTTGATATGGAGAAGGCATCCAACAGGTGACCGTTGACCCGGACCTTCGAGTTTGGGGAGGCGTAGAGGGCCATGATGAATTGAAGCATGCGGTCCCGTATTCCAATAATTTTGAGCACTTCTGACATGTAGTCCCAGGCCACCCTGTCGAGTGCCTTCTCCGTATCGAGGGAAAGAAAGAATCCTTGTTGTTGGGATGAGGATAACCACTGATGAACGTTAATGGCTTTGATAGTGTTGTCTCTCGCCTCTCTACCCATAATAAATCCCACTTGGTCCAGTGAGATGAGATTGGGTAGTAGTGGCAGAAGACGATTGGCCAAAATTTTCAGGTCAACATTTAGTAGGGAAATTGGTCGGTAATTAGTCACCAAGGATGTGTCTTTATTTGGCTTAGGAATCACTGTGATGTGGGCTGTTAGTAGGTCTCGAGGGGGGGGGGGGGATTGTCTGAGGATAAGGAATTGTAAGCGGCCAAGAAATGAGGTTTCAGCGTGTTTATGAAAGTTTTGTAGTAAGCTGTCGTCAGTCCATCTGGCCCGGGACTTTTTCGCAGCGTATAGTACTTTTGTTCACTTCCCCACATAACCATAGGTGAGATATCTGGGGAGTTATTTTCCTGGAAGTATAGTGTTAGACGTTTGTTTATGCTAGCGGTAATGATTTCGTCTGTGAGCAAGGAAGGGTCCAGGTGCCAGATTGGAGATCTGGGGGGATGTTTGTGAATTCTAATGTCATTGAAATGGGGGGGGGGGGTGGTCCGAGAGATACATGAATCGATCGAGATGGCGATCAGTGATGGTAGGTCTCTTTGTGACAGGAAAAGATAATCCAGTCTGGAATATCGGTTGTGTGGGGCTGAAAAGAACGTATAGTCCTACGTTTGGGTGAAGTGTTCGCCATGAGTCGTGCAGTGAAAGTTCCTGTAGTTGTGTCTTAATTGTTGTAAGTGCTTTATATGGCATAGTGGACGTACCAGTTGATGTGTCATGTGTAGGATTGAGGGGGACATTGAAATCTCCTCCTTGGAATGCCTTCTTGGAACGTGGAGAGTTTGTGCAGTGTGGATCTGAAAAATGAGACTTGGCCTGTGTTAGGGGCATATATATATTGGCGAGGGTTACTGGCTTGCCATATAGAATTCCTTTAACGAATAAGAACCGTGCTTCTTCGTCGATGTATGTATGTTTGATTTGAAACGGGCAGTGTTTTGCAATTAGGATGGAAATCCCTTTGGTTTTTGCGGTGTGGTTGGTTTCGTGAAAGGAAAGAAATTTACGATTTTCTCATCTTCTACCTTCCGTCCGTTTCCCCTCCTCACTTCTAGTGCCTTATTTATAATCTATTTTATTGTGCCGTACATTCGGATTACTTCCTTTGTGTGCTTGTGGATGGGTGTGTGTGTGTGTGTGTGTGGGGGGGGGGGGGGGGGTTAGCGGAAAGGTGTCTAGTAGGTGGTGTGATCTGGGGGGCACGTGGGAGTGAGTTATGGGTTTTTGTTTTTGATTCAAAAGGATATTTAATATGGGGTTTGTTGTGACCTCCCCTGTTTGTTCTATGGGGTTGTGTATTATCTCATAATGGTTTTAGGCTTTTTGCTTTTTAATATGTAGTATATGTTCATGCCACTAGGGGTCACGGATGAGCACATATGATTATGATCTCCCGCCATTCATGGTGGTGTGTCGACCCAGGGCCCCTTTTGATGTGTCGATATACTTTTTTAATATTATTTTGTCCTTTTATTAGGTTTTTTTAATATGTACTATGATGTCTCCGCTATTTGAGATGCTTGATCTATGCAACAAGTTGTTTTCACATTGTTGTCCGGCACCTGCTGTGCTGACAATTTCCTCTATGTTGTTGATTTGTGATGTCACTATGCGGGAGTGCGCTGCTGTTACCACGTGTAGCGTGGCCGGTGGCGCCGTCCCAGCCACATGATGTGTGATGTCACTACGCGCAAGCGGTGCCGTTCCGGTCATGTGACCTTGTGAAGGTCACGTGTTTGTACCGGCGCGTAGATCGAGACTAGAGGTCATGCCTGGCTTTGTTTGGTGTGACATCATAGTTACATAGTTACATGGTTAGTTAGGTTGAAAAAAGACACAAGTCTTCTTATATATCATACAATCCCATATACCCCATTCTATACCCACAGTTGATCCAGAGGAAGGCAAAAAAAAAACAGCAGCGCATGCTCCAATTTGCTAAAGCAGGGGAAAAAATTCCTTCCTGATCCCCCGACAGGCAATCGGATTTTCCCCGGATCAACTTTACCTATAAATGTTAGTACCCAGTTATATTATGTACATTTAGGAAAGTATCCAGGTCTTTCTTAAAGCAATCTACTGAGCTGGCCAGAACCACTTCTGCAGGGAGTCTATTCCACATTTTCACAGCTCTTATTGTGAAGAAACCTTTCCATATTTTGAGATGAAATCTCTTTTCCTCTAGACGTAAAGAGTGCCCCCTTGTCCTCTTTGTTGACTGTAAAGTGAATAGCTCAACACCAAGTTCACTATATGGACCCCTTATATATTTATACATGTTGATCATATCCCCCCTTAATCTCCTCTTATCAAGGGTGAATATATTCAGTTCCTCTAATCTTTCCTCAAAGCTGAGCTCCTCCATTCCTCTTATCAGTTTGGTTGCCCTTCTCTGCACTTTCTCCAGTTCCCCAATATCCTTTTTGAGAACTGGTGCCCAAAACGGAACTGCATATTCCAGATGAGGTCTTACTAATGATTTGAACAGAGGCAAAATGATATCTCTCTCTCTGGAGTCCATACCTCTCTTAATACAAGAAAGGACTTTGCTCACTTTGGAAACCGCAGCTTGGCATTGCATGCTATTATTGAGCTTATGATCTACCAAACCCCCAGATCCTTCTCCACTACGGATGCCCCCAGTTGTACTCCCCCTAGCATGTATGATGCATGCATATTCTTAGCCCCCAAGTGCATAACTTTACATTTATCAACATTAAACCTCATCTGCCACATAGTCGCCCAATTAGACAGTGCATTGAGGCCGGCTTGTAAATTGGAGACATCCTGTAAGGACGTTATTCCACTGCATAGCTTGGTGTCATCTGCAAAGACAGAAAGGTTACTTTTGATCCCAGACCCAATATCATTTATAAAGATATTAAAAAGTAAGAGTCCCAGTACTGAACCTTGGGGTACACCACTGATAACCTTAGACCATTCAGAGTTAGAATCATTAACCACTACTCTCTGAATTCTGTCTTTTAGCCAGTTTTCTATCCATTTACAAACCGATATTTCCAAACCTGTAGACCTTACCTTACATATGAGCTGTGTGTGGGGAACTGTATCGAAAGCTTTTGCAAAATCTAAGTATATCACGTCCACCGCCACCCCTCTATCCAAGGTTTTACTTACCTCCTCATAAAAAGAAATTAGGTTTGTCTGACAACTTCTGTCTTTCATGAATCCATGCTGTCTGTTGCTTAAAATATTTTTTTTCCTGCAAGAACTCGTCTATGTGGTCTTTTATTAATCTCTCCTCCCAACTATAGAAGTTAAACTAACAGGTCTATAGTTACTTGGTAAAGACTTTGTTCCCTTTTTAAATATAGGCACCACATTGGCCCTGCGCCAACCCAGTGGTACTATTCCTGTCATTAATGAGTCCCTAAAAATTAGATACAATGGCTTTGAAATGACAGAGCTCAATTCTTTTAGGATCAGTGGGTAGATGCCATCAGGTCCAGGTGCTTTATCCACCTTTATTTTGTCTAAATATTTCTGGACCATATCACTTTTGAGCCATTGTGGATTTGGGGCTGTGTCACTACCACCCCCATTATGGACATGAGCTCCCCCATGCTCCTTTGTATACACAGAGCTGAAGAAAGTATTTAATAAATTAGCCTTCTCTTTGTCCCCAGTCACCCACTCTAGATTATTTTGTAAAGGGCCTACATGCTCAGACTTAACCTTTTTACTATTAATATATTTGAAGAATTTTTTTGGGTTTGTCCTACTATCTTTTGCAATCTGTCTTTCGTTTTGAATTTTTGCATCCTTGATTTCCTTTTTACATATTCTGTTATATTCTTTGTAACATTTAAATGACACTAGTGATCCTTCATTTTTATATTTTTTTAAAAGCTCCTTTCTTATAGTTTATAGCTTTTTTAACTTTGGCCGTGAGCCACATAGGTTTTATTTTTAGCCTTTTAAATGTATTGCCCATGGGAATATACTTTGCAGTGAGTTCACAAACAGTCTTTGTTGCCAATATTCTCTCCCAGTCTAAGTCCTGGAGAGCAGCCCTCATCCTTGGAAAATTTGCTCTCTTGAAATTAAGTGTTTTTATCTTTCCCGTATGTGATTTTTGCTTACAGCTAACATCAAATGAAATCATGTTATGGTCACTGCTACCCAGATGTTTCTTTATATGAAAATTAGTAATACGCTCTGCATGGTTTGAGATTACCAGATCCAACAGAGCATCATCCCTAGTTGGGGCCTCAATAAACTGGACCATAAAATTGTCCTGTAATAGGTTTATACATTTTTGCCATTTAACTGTCCCAGCAGTGCCATTACTCCAGTCAATTTATGGGTAGTTAAAATCCCCCATTATTGTCACTGTCCCAGCCCTTGCAGCCCTTTCCATCTGTGCAAGGAGCTGAGTCTCCACCTCCTCATTAACACTGGGTGGTCTATAACAAATTCCAATGATTAACTTTGAACTACGCACATCTGTATGCAGTTCCACCCATAATGCTGCAGACTCGTCACATCAGCTGTGGGTTGCCCCCCCTTTTTTGACCTGGAGTTGCTTTCATGGGGACATCTAGCACTATCTTTATTGGCCGCATGCATTTTCGCAGGCTTTTGGATTACATCATGATGTCTGATTATACATGTGATTGGCTGGTGTGAATCACGGGGTTTTTGTGCTCTGTTTCGCAGGCTTTTTCCAACATGTGCTTAGCGGTGTGACGCTGTTAGATTACTTTCAGGTGTAGTGTGTGGGTGACCACCCATCAGGAAGGGCTTTCTAGCGCCACGGGTCATTGGTTCTTTGGTTATGAGGTGGAACCTTGTCAATCATGTGATATGTTTTTCTCCAATCAGGCATCCCGGCATCTGAATCATGCAGGATTGGCTGATTGTTTTTTGGTTCATTGAAGTTTATAAATATATGTGCAGTATGGGTGAACAGATAGATGCCCCAGTAGAAGTCTTATTTAGACGAAACACGTCAGGCGAGGTTCACCATTCCCCATACTGCTTTTTAATTGTGATCACTTTTTATATTTTTGTCATGTTGGTTTTTATCAATAAAACCCACTCAATTTGACCTGCACCATTGGAGCCCCCTCTTTAGTTTTTCTTCCATGATCTGTGGTTTAAAAAAAATTTTGAGTGCCATCTCCGAGTCTGTGCCATATCTGCCGAGGTGATATCTCACTGGTTCCAGTCATCCCCATTGGATCCCCTGTGGATTTCTTGGTTTCTGTTCCATCATTGTGGCTGGACATCCAGTTGGTGGTTTGTGGTTCAGCCATTTGTCTCTTCTCAGTGGAGGCTAAGGAAAGAACAACAGAGTGCACCTAGCTACTTCCAGGATTACAGTGATAGTACGGCTCATTGGTCGTTCAGAGCCTTTCATGCTTGATTGACCCTCTGTCGTTGACAGAGGGTCCACCTGTTCCGGTAAGCGTACACCAGTCAAATCATTTGTTTGAAAGAGTGCTTCATGTGATGAGCTACACGATTCAAGACATCTTTATCACGATATCACTTAATTTATGATGAACATTATTGTTATATGTGTTCATTTTGACCACATGGAGATTTTTCATTTTTAGTATCCTTTATTAGGGATGAGCAGAACACCCCCCCGTTCGGCTCGCACCAGAACCGGCGAACAGACCTAAAGTCCGTGCAAGCTTTCGAACCCTATTAGTTATAATGGATGCGAACGTTCGAAATCAAAAGTGCTAATTTTAAGGGCTAATATACATGTTATTGTCATAAAAAGTGTTTGGGGACCTGGGTCCTGCCCCAGGGGACATGTATCAATGCAAACATTTTTTTTTTTAAATCGGCTGTTTTTTCAGGAGCAGTGATTTTAATAATGCTTAAATTGAAACAATAAAAGTGTAATATTCCTTTAAATTTTGTACCTGGGGGGTGTCTATAGTATGCATGTAAAGGGGCGCATGTTTCCTGTGCTTAGAACTGTCCCTGCAAAAAGTGTAATTTTTGCAGGAAAGAAAGCTATTTAAAATCACTTGCGGCTAATGTTAATTGACGGCTCCCGTAACACAGAGAACAGTCATTCATTGAAAGTCATTCATTAAAAAAAAGTCATTGATAAAAAAAAAAAAAAAAAAAAAGTGTGGGGGTCCCCCCAAATTCAATAACCAGGCCTTTCAGGTCTGGGATGGATATTAAGGGGGACCCCAGCCAAAAAAAAAATGGCGTAGGGTCCCCCTCAAAATCCATACCAGACCCTTGAGGTCTGGGATGGATTTTAAGGGGAATCCCAGCCAAAAAAAATGGCGTGGGGCCCCCCTCAAAATCCATACCAGACCCTTATCCGAGCACGCAACCTGGCAGGCCGCAGGAAAAGAGGGGGGGACGAGAGCGGCCCCCCCTCCTGCCTGAACCGTACCAGGCCACATGCCCTCAACATTGGGAGGATGCTTTGGGGGTCTGAGACCCCCAAAGCACCTTGTCCCCATGTTGATGAGGACAAGGGCCTCGTCCCCACAACCGTGCCCGGTGGTTGTGGGGGTCTGCGGGCGGGGGGCTTATCGGAATCTGGAAGCCCCCTTTAACAAGGGGACCCCCAGATCCCACCCCCCCCCTGTGTGAAATGGTAAGGGGGTACAAAAGTACCCCTACCATTTCACCAAAAAAGTGTCAAAAATTGTAAAAATGACAGGAGACAGTTTTTGACAATTCCTTTATTAAAATCTTCTTTCTTCTTTCTTCATCCTTCGGTTTCTTCATCTTCTCCTTCCGTCATCTTCTTCCATCTTCTTCCATTTTCTTCTTCCTCTGATCCGCTTCTTCTCGCACTGGTCTTCTCGTCCTTCCCGTCTGGCATCTTCTTCCATGTCGTCGGCATCTGTTCTTCTGTCGGGCCGCTTCTCGCAATGGGAGGCTCCCGCTGTGTGAGGCTTCGCTCCGTCTGACAGGTCTTTTATAACGGAGGGCAGCTGGTGACCCCGCCCCCCTCTGACGTCATGGGGAAAGCCATAGGGAATTCCCCATGACGTCCCCGTGTGTCAGAGGGGGCGGGGTCACCAGGTGCCATCCATTATAAAAGACCTGTCAG
This sequence comes from Lithobates sylvaticus, assembly GCA_028564925.1. NCBI lineage: Eukaryota > Metazoa > Chordata > Amphibia > Anura > Ranidae > Lithobates > Lithobates sylvaticus. Next base: position 159,225,454 of record CM053031.1, read on the forward strand.
AGGCAGCGAAGCCTCACATAGCGGGAGCCTCCCATTGCGAGGAGTGGCCCAAGAAGGGACACCGACACCGACGCCGACGCCATGGAAGAAGATGCCGGACGAGAAGGACGAGAAGGCCAGCACAAGAAGAAGCGAATCGGAGGAAGAAGAAAATGGAAGAAGATGGAAGAAGATGACGGAAGGAGAAGATAAAGAAACCAAAGGATGAAGAAAGAAGAAAGAAGAATTTAATAAAGGAATTGTCAAAGACCGTCTCCTGTCATTTTTACAATTTTTGACACTTTTTTTGTGAAATGGTAGGGGTACTTTTGTACCCCCTTACCATTTCACACAGGGGGGGGCGGGATCTAGGGGTCCCCTTGTTAAAGGGGGCTTCCAGATTCCGATAAGCCCCCCGCCCGCAGACCCCCACAACCACCGGGCACGGTTGTGGGGACGAGGCCCTTGTCCTCATCAACATGGGGACAAGGTACTTTGGGGGTCTCAGACCCCCAAAGCATCCTCCCAATGTTGAGGGCATGTGGCCTGGTACGGTTCAGGCGGGAGGGGGTGGCGCTCTCGTCCCCCCCTCTTTTCCTGTGGCCTGCCAGGTTGCGTGCTCGGATAAGGGTCTGGTATGGATTTTGAGGGGGACCCCACGCCATTTTTTTTGGCTGGGATTCCCCTTAATATCCATCCCAGACCTGAAGGGCCTGGTTATTGAATTTGGGGGGACCCCCACGCTTTTTTTTTTTTTTTTATCAATGAATGACAGTTCTCTGTGTTACGGGGGCCATCAATTCATTAGCCGCGAGTGCTTTTAAATAGCTTTTTTCCTGCAAAAATGACACTTTTTGCAGGGACAGTTCTAAGCACAGGAAACCTGCCCCCCTTCACAGGCAACCTATAGACACCCCCCAGATGTGATACTGCAATGCTGTACTAACAGCACACACACACAAATCCCCAGAAATAGAGCACATATTGTCAGCAGTCAGCAACACACTGACACGCTGACACTGAAACACAATATGCGAGGCCGCCGCCGCGGCGGCCTCTTATACCGTGGGGCGTGTACTAAAGCCCCTGAGCTATAATTGGCTACAGGCATCCTGCATTCTGCAATTATGGCTCTCCTCGCTGCCGGCGCTGTGATTGGCCAAGCATGCGGGGTCACAGTGCATGCTTGGCCAATCATCAGCCAGCATTGCACTGCGACTGGCGCAATGCATTGCGGGCCGCTCGCATCACACGAATTTGATGCGAGCGGCCCAAATAGTTCTGGGTTTGCCGAACGGGCGAACGCCCGATGTTCGATTCGAACATGGGTTCGAATCGAACACCGGGCCCATCCCTATCCTTTATCCTTCTTAGGTTTCACTTCACTTATTGTTTAAGGGATTTGTTTCACACTAATTCACTTATTGTAGCACTACATTTTTTACCCACAGTAATAGGAAAGCTTCTGGATGTAGCCGAGGGTGTTCAGAGACTAGCAAGAGCCTGCTTGCCAATCCAAGGAAACAGTAAAACTGTATCCAGGTATAACCGAAGCGGTTCAGTGGTGATAAATAGAGATATAAGTGTCGTTCAGGAGAACAAATATAGGGGTCCACTGAGTGGGGGTTGGCTGGAAACGGTGGAGAGTGGTGAGATCTGCTGAGGGTTTACAGCTCGCTGAATGGAGAGATAGAACAGATCCCTTAAAATTGGGAGGTTACAAGGCCAGAGGGGGAGTGGTTTTGGGATGCGTCGTGGAGTATTCGCATGGTGGGTTACAGCGGTTTGAGAGATTGTAGGATTGAAGCAGGGTGGAAATTTCCAGCATGGTAAGGGTATGCATGGTAGAGTAGAGGGATATGCAGTGTGACCTTACAATATGTGTGTGTGGGATGCACGGGTAGTGTTGGAGTCTGCAAGGAATTTAGAGGAAGCAGAGTGGGTTTTCGCCGGAAGCATATACAATTCAACATCAAGTTATAACTATACGTTGTAGAAAACACAATACAAACCATAATGGTAAGAGGTAAATAATGTCAAAACAAACATAAAAAACTTTCAACTGTAAAAGTAGCGAAGGTGGATCTACCCATCCTGCCCTATTCTCTACCTTGTTAAACTGGGTTGGAAAGAGGGATAGGATGGACCTAGTACATGAGGTTGTGTCAATATCCGTCTGACTCATGTGAGGTGTCTAATCCTGAGCGTGCCTACCACTTACGCGTGTGTAAGGGAGACCAAAAACCAAGTCTGACTGCGACAGATAAGTAGGCCCGACATATTTTGGATCAGATGTGCCATGAAGACCCCAGGGTATGATTGAATTGGTGGGAGAGCACAGCAGTGGCATGAGGGTCACTGCTCTGTCTGTCAGTTGGCTTGCGTAAGGTTGTCATTGTAAGGGTCTACTTAAGGTATGTAAAGGTGTGGAGTAGCTACCGTTGTGTTACCTGGTAACCATAGTTCTGCTTGTAGGTGGAGTGTCAGGTTATTGTGAGTATTTAGATCTATAGACGTAGTAGAAATGCCATTCTGATACTAAAACTCAAACGGATTAGGATCTTTATCGAATCTACGTGAATACTACATCATTCCTACAGTTACGTGAGATCCTAAGTTTTAGTGAGAGAGCAGGGCCGGTACAAGGGGTGGGCGGAAGGGGCGGATGCCCTGGGCGAAGCAATTTATTGTAGGATGGGGGCGCAGTGCTGCTGTGTGCCGTGATAGGACAAACGTGCCTGTAAAAAATAGCCGCGACCGGTTCGGCTTTGAAGTGCGCATGCACAGTTCACGGCAAGCTGCCCGATTCCCGAGCTGAGCCGATCCTGTATTCCACCCGGGCCCAGGGGGGCGGATTTGACAGAAGCTGTGTGGCGCACTACTGGCGGCGATGCAAGTGATGTCATGGCGCATCCCGCCAGGCGCGCCAGCATTTCGAAATACAGCAGCTGATGAGGTGGAATGGAGGAGTCATGCCTTTGTGATGCCGGCGGTGGTCTGCCTAGACAGTTGAGTAACAGCCCAGCAGCTGCCCAGGCATCCACAGCACAAACAGACCAGCTTAGGGCAAGCCTGCATTCGCAGACTTCCTTGCTTTAAGGTAAGATATAAATGAGGTGATAGGGGCAGGAGGAGCTTGTGGCAGGAGCTGGTGATGGTGGTGGGGGCAGGAGGTGGCAGGAGCTGATGGTGACAGGAGGAGCTTGTGGCAGGAGCTGGTAATGGTGGTGGGGGCAGGAGGTGGCAGGAGCTGATGGTGACAGGAGGAGCTTGTGGCAGGAGCTGGTGATGGTGGCAGGAGCTGGTGGTGACAGGAGGTGACAGGAGGAGCTGGCGGTGGCAGGAGGTGACGGTGGTGGCAGGAGGTGACGGTAGTGGCAGGAGTTGGAAGGGGTTGGTGGTGGCAGGAGGTGACAGTGGTGGCAGGCGGTGACGGTGGTGGCAGGCGCTGGAGGGGGCAGGAAGAGCTTATGGCAGGAGCTGGTGGGGGCAGGATGAGCTGGTGTGGGCAGGAAGAGCTTGTGGCAGGAGCTGATGGTGGCAGGAGGAGCTTGTGACGGGAGCTGGTGATGGTGGTAGGAGCTGGAGGGGGCTGGTGGTGGCAGGAGGAGCTGGTTGTGGCAGGAGGAGCTTCTGGCAGGAGCTGGTGATGGTGGCAGAAGCTGGAGGGGGCTGGTGGTGGCAGGAGGTGACGGTGGTGGAGGGGGCTGGTTGGGGCAGGAGCTGGCTGCCCCCATCACCTCCTGCCCCAACCAGCTCCTGCCACCACCAGCCCTCTCCAGCTCCTGCCACCATATATACTGTGAAGGGGCTGCAGCTACAGTATTGTCTTGTATTGTAGTGTTGTATTGTTTTAAGTGTTTTCTGGTTTTTAAAGGACACTGAATCTTTCTTTAAACCAGAGGGGGGGGGGGGGGCGCAGTTTGCCATCTTCGCCCTGGGCACCAGATGGCCTTGTCCCAGCACTGTGAGAGAGTATAATAGAGCTGCCAATAAGAGAGGGGTATCCTAGGTAGTAGAAAAGTGTCAGTTTTATCCTCCTGTTTTAAGTTTCGTAGAATATATTACATAAAACAAGGTAAGATGTCCTGATTACCTCTCAGCTTACTAATTTTGCAATAAAAGTTGATGTCATTGGGAATGGGGGTATGTCATGGGTAGGAGGTCCCAGTAATACAGAGGCAAACTTCCGGGCACATGTATCCCACGGGCACATGTATCCCACAGTTACAAAGGTGAGGTGATGGTCTCCAGTGGCTACCCCTCCAAACTCCCTATTTCTGGGAGCGCTAAGTGTGGGTGGTAGCCAAGATGGTAACAGAGTAGTGGGCGCTCAGCATGGTAGTAAATTATCAAAATGCGTACGCCATGAGCACGCAGCTTAGCAGATGGTGTGGCATTATTATGTGTATAAGCCTGGGGGAGGATACCATGCGGGGCCCTAGGTGGGTACAAATATAGTTTTAGAAGGAGGTTTACCTCGCCGGGACCATCACCTCATTTGCATACAATCACGGAAGGCTAAAGCAGTGACAGACATGTTTGAGAGTTACCTGACTTCGGCCGTAGGTCATTGGTAGACAGTTAGATATACAAATTAAAAACAATATAAATTAAATTAAAAAGAAAAAAAAAAGAGAGGTGGGGAGTTAGCGTAGTGGCTAGCTGCTGTTTGCAGCGGCAATTGTGTGTGTGCTAGTCCCACTTGAGGTCTTCACGGCACTTTGAAGCCATTGTCTATAAAGCCTGGGGCTGGATTCCACAAATGCACATAGATGAGTGTGGACATTATAAAAAAAAATAAAAAACACACAGAGCCTGACAGTAGGTTAGTTATGTGCCGTCAATGAAGAATAAAGCTTGTTCGGTAGCACTAACACGGCTGAACAATGCGATAGGGGCCCGGGGGTAGGAGCGGCGGTGTACCGAGGAGTAAGTCGCCGCAACTTTTTCCACCTCTTGGACTCTGCCTGCGATCGTCTGAATGTCCACCTTGAGGTCCGAGATCGCTGCTGTGAGGGGTGCCGTGAGGGTATCCTTAATATCTGCCACCACCGATCGTAGGTCGTGGAGACTGGGTTGTTGTTGTGGCATGAGGACAATCCCTTCATTTTCTGGCGGGGTCCATGGGACGGAGCCGTGTGTCAGGCCTGTTGCTTGAGGGGAGCCTTGGGACGTAGCCATATTGCCGGCTTGTGTCCTGAACATTTCAGGTATATTTTGGCTTAAGCGGCCAGTCGTTTCTCGGGGGGGGCCTGGAGCGGGAGGCAAATGAGCCGTGGGAAGAGGTCCCCATGATTTTCAGGCTGGTTGGTGGGTGATAAACCTCTGTTTTAGTCAGGTGAATCTCTCCTTCGGCGGGAGCTTTCAGATTATGCTGCCATTATCCATCAAGGTCAGGCCATGCTCCCAATTCAGATAATATTGATCGATCCTTGAATACACATTGTGTATTTTGTAGTAATAACTGTAATCCCTGTCCCGCTCACCAACTGTCCACCAAATGGAGAGAGCGAAGCACTGTTTAACATATCTTAACGCCTTATGAGACACACAGGTTTTCCCCGAAGAGGTGTCTAGACTAGGGTCCAAGGGAATGTTAAAATCCCCTCACATAACCAATAGACCTTCCTGAGACTTCCCCAGGATATCAAAAGTTTTAGAAATGTAATGGTATGGCTATTGGGGGCATATATAGTAGCTAGCAGGGCTCAAGTCCTGCGGGAACGCATGGGAACAGAGTTCCTGTACTTTTTCCACAACAGGAACTCAGTTCCCGTTAGCAGCCAAGTCCTGCAAGACTTTGAAGTATGCAAGCTGTGTGGCAGGTGCTACACCAGCAGCTGTCGACACAGCTCGCAATACAGGCATTGCCAGTAGGGGGCCCCATGACAGCTTCCGCTTCAATCTACCTGTCAATCACAGCTATCTGACAGGTAGATCAGGTCCTTGCTGCTAAGAGATTGTATTTAGTCAGACCTCTCGTGATGCGCTCCTCACCGCCGGCCCCTCCTGATTTTCTGTCTCCTCATCTCCCCCCACAGTCTCCTGCATACTTGCTCTGTGTCCCGCTGAATCCCCCCCTCCTCTATCTTCAGTGCCATATAATGAGAGAACCCAGAGGAGGAGCACAGCTATTCTGCTCACAGGACATGCAGGGAGAGAGGTGAGCTGAGGGAGGAACATCAGTTTGGGGTGGTAAGCTGAGCACAATACCTGGCAAAGTTTAATGCCAGGAGGGAAGTTTATGTGGAAATATGTGAAGGGTTGGAATAGCAGCGAGTGTGTGTTGGAGCCCTGCAGAGTTTGCAGCCCCCCAAGCTAACATACATCTCCTAAGCAGGAACACATCACTATCTCCCCAAGCATTCTGTCCAGATAATGTGCAGTTCATTAATGACCTTTCCGTTTAACCGTGTGTTATCCAAACTCTGTTCAATGAAAAGTGTAAACTCACCACATAAACACTCTATATACAAAATAAAATTCCCCAATAAAGAACATGATGTTCACATTTGCATGGAAGCAAAATTGAATGAATGCTGATTATTCAGAGAATTACCGTATTTGTTTATTGAGGATTGTTTTTTTTTTATGTACTGACAGTTAAGCTTCATACACACAATATGAAAATCGGATGAAAAATACCACTTTTGAAGCGTTCGTGCATATGAGCGTATCATTTTTGGATCTTTCCTTTAACGAAAAGAAAGCGGCCCTCAGGATCTACTCGCATTTCTGTGGGTACTAGGAGACATTGTTTTGTATAGCTATTGTAACTCCTTTAGCCCTAGGAATGGGTGAAGGTGCATGAAACCATTGATTATATGGAAAAAGAGGCATACGAGGGGTCGGCTCTGCCACGAAGTGCGTCTCTTGAAAAAAAAACTATCTTTGCCTTCATGTGACGCAGTTCATTCCAGAGCCCTTATCAATCAAACAAAGCCCTCTCACATTATACGATACAATCTTCATTCTACCTGCCATTCTCTCATTGCTCCCATGAGTCTCTTATTGTACTGCTGTGCCTGATTAGAGTCTGTGCCCAGCCTTCTGAGCTCTCTCGCATTGGATTCATCTGATGAGAAGGAGGGAGGAGGAGAAAAAAAAAAAAAAAAAAACATACAAAACCATCTAAAAACCATAAACTATTATGCCACTGTCTGTGGCACAATCCCCTAAATGAAGGGTGAATTCAGGCAGAGGTGCACCACCTGTGCCTGGAGTCCCCCCCTTTCACCTTTTGGCAGAAAACAAAGTCCCTTGTCTCGGGACCGACCTATTGGTGAAAAGATGAATAAAAACATGAACAGAGTACCTTTTGAGCCCCGGCCTTCCATTTATATTCCTATTTCATTTTTTTTGCAGTATTTCAGCGTATTGCCTCAAAAATTCCCACCAAAGGGGAGGAAAAAAAAGTATTTGGGGGGGGGCAAAGGGGAGACAAGAAAAAAAGAAAAGAAGGGGAGGTAAAAAAAAGGGGGAGGGTGGTGGGGGACTATGAGAGGACAGAGGGAAAAAGAACATCTCTGCCCCCACCCCCCACCCCAAAAAAGGAGGGCAATAATAGGGATAAAAAGAAAGGGGAGGGAGGGTGGTGGGGGGGGTTAAGAGAGAACAGAGGGAAAAACAGCCTCTCTGAAAGTCCACCAGGGGAAGCTCCAGCACCTCTGTGAAGTGTTGCATGTCCTCTTTTGTTTAAGTGTTGCTGTTTTCCCATTCCAGGTTGCTACAACCTTGAAGGGATATCCCCAGCGATCTTTAATATCAGCCGCTTGTAGAACTTCCAGCAAGGGTTTAATCATTCTGCATTGCATAAGATAAATCTGTAAATAAGGCTATTTGTGCACCTTCAAAATCAACTGTGGATTTATTGTGGGCTGCTCTCATGATGGCTTCTTTCACTGGATATCTATGTAGTTTACAAATGACATCTGTAGGTTTTTCAGAATTTTCTGAATTTTGGGGGGTAGGGGCAAGGGCAAGATGGACTCTGTCTATTTCAATCTTACCCGGTGCAGATGGCCCCAAAATTAACTGGAACAGACTGATCACCTTTGGAAGAAATTCAAAATGTTGTTTGATTTCAGGCAGGCCCCTTATATGTATATTTTGCCTACGATCTCTATTTTCTTGATTATCCATTTGATCTAACAGAGAATTCAAAACGTCCTCATGCTGTTCCAGGGATTCAACCGTCCCTCCTGGGATTTCTTCCACCTCCTGAAGTCATGGGTCCCCTGCAATACACCCCCCCTCCAGACCCTCCGTTCCACCGGCATAAACCAAGGTGTCTCTCCCTTCTCCTGGGAGATCCCTTTCCAGGGTTGTACAGCTCTGCTTTGGGCTCAGAGGTATTTGGCCATTACTATGTGCTGCAACATCCCTTCCAAAGCCTATCACTCCTCGGCCCTGTATGGGCGATCACATCTGACCCTCCCCTGTCCCCCCCTTTGATCAAGGGAGCCGGATTTCCTTCCCTCCTGGACCGGGGGTTCTTTTAATTGTGCTCATAGGATCTGCACTGTGTGCCAAGAGGTAAGCTCTAAGCCCGTTAGCCTGGCTCTTTCCACCACCACCACCAGGCGGGACTGCAGCTGTACGGCGGCGTGTTGGCATGCTTTAGCCGGTCTGGAGCCTGCTAAATACCACAGCCTATCTTCCTGGGGCCCGGGGATCACTCCAGACCTTCTTTCTAATTAAAGAGGTCATGGCTATCTGGTGAGCAGGCCTTCCTATGTGAGCACTTTGGGTGTATATTTGAATCTACTGTCAAGTGGTGGAGGATTACATTGCACAATATTGGTCAACTGAAGTTATTTCACTGAAGATATATGGACATTTAAAGACTTTTGTGTTTCCAGTGCATTCATATGTTTAATCACATACCCATGTTCTATATATATATATGGTCTTAATTGTTTATTTAGCACATTTATTTAGTGGGTTCTCCTACCAGTGCCCCCTATCACTTTTTGTTTGTTTGCACAGTAGCTTGTTTACATGTTTTTGGGGAGCAGCTATTTAGATATATATATTACAAAGGTTTTGTGTTTTTTCTATCTTGGCGGAACTTCCGCATATTTCTCCTTGGAGAGCTGGTGTCAGGAAAGGTTTCACCTGCTGGTGGCACTATCAGATCTTTGGGCCACAGTACTGATGTCCACCATCGGATGTCTCCCAGCAGTCTGGAGCTGTCAAGCAAGGCTTCACCTGCTGGTGGCACTGTCTGATCTTTGGGCCACAGTACTGGTGTCCACCAGTGGGTGTCTCCTAGCAATCTGGAGCCGACATCATCCCCTCAATCAGGCATCACCTGAGACTGATTGCAGGAGGTGTACCTGGCAAGCACTCACACACTTGCCTTGGTATTGTCCTTGAGCCCTGACCTGTGATCCTGTGATCCTGAACCTGTTCCTGTCCCTCCTGTTATCCTGTTAGCCTGTACCCCTGCCATGCAGCCTGATCCCTTCCACCTTCTCCCTGTCCTGTCTTGCTCCTTGCCCCATCTGCTGATCTCCCGTATATGACCCTGGCCTGGCTACGTTTACAATTCCGGTATTCCCTATCTGCTGTATATACTAGTTTAGATTGTTGTTCTTTGTGGGTCACTATTTGGTTGTTTGATTTGTTTTACACTGTTTGGTATTGGAGGTAACTACATTACTTTTTCACCTTATATACATTTTGGTTCACTCTGTTGCAGTCCACACAGTTCTGGTCACACCTGTTTATGACAGAATACCAAGGCCATTTCTGATCAGACGTGGCTGCACAAAGGAGCCATTGTGGTTCTTTTGCTAAAATGCATTCAGAAACAGTTGTTTATCTTGCTTCACTGGTAATGGAGGATAATAATTATTGCCGTCTGGTATTGAAGGAGTGGGCCAGGGATCAACTTTTGGGATGTATCCGTCTGGCCCATTCTCTGGATCATCAGGGTGGTATGTTGTTTGAAAACGTTCAGCCTCTGATTCAGATGTGTGCAGAGCTAGCCTTGTCCAGTCCTCTAAAGGGCAATGATGATTTTTCTCCCCCCTTCAGTGTTGATCAGGTTGTGTCTCTAGTGTGGGTTTTGGAGGATGACTCTGCATTAGGGATGAGCACGATGTTCGAGTCGAACGTAAGTTTGAGTCGAACATCGGGTGTTCGCCTGTTCGCTGAATGCTGCAAGAACACCGTTAAAGTCTATGGGACACTAACATGCAAAATCAAAAGTGCTAATTTTAAAGGCTTATATGCAAGTTATTGTAATAAAAAGTGTTTTTATTTTTATTAGATTGATTCCCACTTCCCTTCTGCTTTTGGTTCAATACCTCAGTGTTGGGGTTGGTTTATACTTCCACTTACTATTCCACTCACTATCTTACCCATCCCTACTACTCCACACCTACCCTACATTCTGTTTCACCTCCCTACCACTGATCAGTCCCTGCACTAGTACACTTCTCCTTATTAGTCACTCATTATACATTTCCACGTTATAATTTATATTTTACCATATACCCCCCTTTTTCAAGATTGGCTATAAATACATGGATCACACAAAATTTGAAATCTATAGGGGTTCATCCCCCAGGGACCATTGTCTCTTACTGGATTTCCACCATTGTACATCTGGGCTAGTCCACCTCAGCTCCCGGGGGCTGATGTTCCTTCGGTCGGCCTCCAGCCCTCCACACCTATGCCCAAACCCCTAGGAATATCTGTAAGAATTTCTGGGAAATCGTTTTTCCCCTCTCCTCTCCCTCTACATAGACCTATTATACAATTTCTCTTTTAATATGTCTTAATATTTATATACATCTACCTCATACTTGCTCCTGAAGAGTGTCAGTCGCCACAAAACACGTTGAGCCAATAGACGCCCTTTCGTTTATACTGCATTATTACTGACAACTACCTTACATACCAATTGGATTGTACCAACCAATTAGCGGTACAGCTATTTATCATGGAGACAGGCTTCAATAATGATCTATAATGTTTACAGTATGAACTAACTATGTTGTTATATCATGGGATTATGAGCCAATAGTTGCCCCCTTATTTTTATAATTGCATTATTACCTTATATATCAATTGGATTTTACCAACCAATCAGGGTTACAGTTATCTATTATGGAGACATGCCTTAATGAATTTGTTTTTTATAATGTTTATAGTATGAATCAATTATGTTATTATATTATGCTATTATTCTTGATATATTTTATATACAATTAAACCATTTAATGCCAATTGATTTTATGTACTGCTTTCATGTAACGTTTTTAGTTCTACTATTATAAGTACCTGCCATATTCATTGTTATCTCCCGGGGTGCATTGCTCATAAAAAGTCCCACCTTTCTTCTTCCTTGTTCAGTGATTTTTTTAATGCTTAAAGTGAAACAATAAAAATGAAATATTCCTTTAAATATTGTGCCTGGGGGGTGTCTATAGTATGCCTGTAAAGTGGCACACTTTTCGTGTTTAGAACAGTACCACAACAAAATGACATTTGTAAAGGAAAAATTGTAATTTAAAACTGATAGCGGCTGTAACGTAATGTAATTGGTTTAGGCAATATAGATACAGATAATAAAAAAAAAAGAGCATGGGATCCCTCCCCCCCCCCCCGTCCATTACCAGGCCCTTTGGGTCTGGTATGAATATTAAGGGTAACCCCAAATCAAAATTTAGGTCCCCCTAAAATCCATAACAGGCCTTTCGGGTCTGATATGGAAATTAAGGGGAACCCTGTGCCAAATTTAAAACAAATTGGCATAGGGGTCCCCACCCTTCAGGTCTGGTATGGATTTTAAGGGAAACCCTGGGTCAATATTAAAAAAAAATGGCGTAGGGGTCCTCCCAAAAGCCCCCCTCCTGAACTGTACCAGGCCACATGCCCTTATCATGGGGAGGGTGCTTTGGGGTTACCCGGTGATGTAAACGGGTGACCATGCCCCCCTCTGATGCCACTGGAAGCCATGGGGAAGCCCCTGTGAGTCAGAGAGGGGCGGGTCAACCAGTTACATCACCTGGTGGCCCCGCCCTTGGTTATATAAGAACTGTCACAGCGAAGACACGTCAGACGGCGGGAGCCTTCCATGGAGGCGGGTTGGTTGCGGATTTTTTTTTCTTTTCGGTTGGCGTGAACTTACACCGCAGGACATTATCAAGCTGTCTCTTGTCTTTTTTACCATTTTGACACTTTTTTTGGTGAAATGGTAGGGGTATATCTGTACCCCATTATCAATTCACACAGGGGAGGCCAGGATCTGGGGTTCCCCTTTGTTAAAGGGGGCTTCTAGATTCCGATAAGCCCCCTGCCCGCAAACCCCCACAACTACCGGACACGGGTTGTGGGGATGAGGCCCTTGTCCCCATCAACATGGGGACAAGGTGATTTGGGGGGCTACCCCAAAGCACCCTCCCCATGTTGAGGGCATGTGGCCTGGTACGGTTCAGGAGGAGGGGCGCTCTCTTGCCCCCTTTTTTCTGCAGCCTGCCAGGTTGCGTGCTCGGATAAGGGTCTGGTATGGATTATGGGGTAACCCGTATGCCATTTTTTTTTATTTGGCGCAGGGTTCCCCTTAATTTCCATATCAGACCCGAAGGGCCGGGTATGGATTTTAGGGGGACCCCCACACAATTTTTTAAAAAAAATTTGGTTTGGGGTTCCCCTTAATATTCATACCAGACCCAAAAAAGGGCCTGGTAATGGATTGAGGCGGAATCCCATGCTCTTTTTTTCAATGTAATGTAATGTTTAATGTAAACAAGCATCCCCCTGTTCTGCCTAGTGACCCTGCCACTGATCATAGCTCCCTGTGATCAGGAGCTATGATCAGTGAAGTGTAATTCGTAGCCCATCCCCCTAACAGTTAGAAACACTCCCCAGGACACACTTAACCCCTCCCTAGCCCCATAGTGGTTAACCCCTTCACTGCCAGTTTCATTTTTACAGTAATCAATGCAATTTTATAGCACTGATCGCTGTAAAAATGACAATGGTCCCAAAAATGTGTCAAAATTGTCCGATGTGTCCGCCATAATGTCGCAGTCATGATAAAAATCGCAGATCGCTGCCATTACTAGTAAAAAAAAAATGGAAAATTGTATCAAATACTTACCGTAATTTTTCTTTTCCTGACGCCAAACCATGGCAGCATACTAGTGATAGAGCCCTGCCTCTTGACCACTCCCTCAGGACCAGTGAATAGCATAAATATAAGGCCTAGTTAGGCCCCACCCTATTCTCTTTAATTAGCTACATACCGAAACGTATAAGGGTGGGACCATATGCTGCCATGGTTTGGCGTCAGGCAAGGAAAATTACGGTAAGTATTTGATACAATTTTCCATTTTCCTGACGCCAACATGGCAGCATACTAGTGATAAATAACTAGCTGACAGGGTGGGATCTACTTGTCAAACCAATCTTCTAATTAGGATGAGACAGAGGACTGAATAGTCCTTCTTAGAAAGTCCCCCGGGTCTATTCCGTCAAGTTTGAGTAGGAATGTTGGAGCGACCGCGTACCCCTGTACAGATGGACACCATAGATTCTCTTGAATGTGTTGCCTATGAGGCTTTAACTGCTCTGGTAGAGTGCTCTGGCGCCGCTGACGGAGGCTCGTGACCTCTATCCTATACACAACCAAGCCTGCTAGGATCCAGGCAGTAACCTCATTCCCTTGATGATTCCCAACTGAAATGACAAAAGGTTTATTTAGATGACCTGAAAGGGACAATTGTGGAGAGATACTGCTTTAAAGTTCCGAAAACGAACAGTACGTGTGACTTTCCTGTGTGATGTTCTGGAAAGTTAGGCAATGTCCAGCTGTCTGTTAAATAGAAGTCTGTTGCTATGTTTGATGCAGAATGATCTACAAGATCCAACTCTACTCTTTCTGGAAAGAAAGGTATATATTATATATAATTTTTTCTTTATTTTTATTTTATTTTTATTTTTTTACTTTGAAGCTCCAAGAGCTTGAATCTCTGACAACCTTCTGCTTAAAGTTCTTGCGATTGATACTGCTTTGTAAGTGATGGCTAAATGGATAAACTGATACGAGATCCAGCAACTGCAATGGATCTTTTCTTCCTTGGTGACCGACTCCTCACGACTGCCCTCAAAAGTTGTGCAAACGGAAGGATTCTTGGTCCTTTCAAATGTTTTATTGCCAATATAGCCCACACTTGTGAGCTATGTGAGGATAGGCTATGGCCTGGAGGAAGAATACAACAGCTGACACTGGAAGGGCAGTAGGATCAATGTCTCGCCCTACCAAGAAAAAAGCAAACTTGTTCCAGAATTAGACCTAGATGTTGTAAGTAGAATGTCTTCTCACAAAAGTAGAGATCACTCTGGAGTGAAACTGGAGCAACCGGAGTTGCCCATCCTCCCCTTTAGTGCCCCTGCTTGCAGCCCCAGTTTGCGCATGTTAGAGGGGAAATGTCATCTGTATCCTGAAATGAATGGCCAGGGAAAACCGAGGGCCTCCTGATCAATATGGAGAACTGGCTATGACAACTATGTTCTCCCTTGACAGCCTCAAGGGAAATCTCATTTACGGAAAATGTTGGGGAAAATATATAGGTTAGATTGCAGACCCAGGGAGAGACCAGAGCATCTGCCCCTTGTGCCTTGGAGGAGGCCTGAGGAGGTCTGTCTGTGGTAGGCCCCACCTGTGGGCCAGCTGAGAGAAGACCTTGCATGTAGACCCAGGGGTGGTGCAAGGGTTTTTGACACCCTAGGCAAAAACCTAATTTTTTTGCCACCATTGGCTCCACCCCCTATACACTGTCCCTGTGACAGAAGGCGGCGCTATACAGAAAGCATCGGCTCTGCTTCCTCTAGTACTGGCTCCAGTGCTGCGCCTCCAATAACACTACCGGTTATTAGTTACTTAGTTGCATTCTGCAGCCTGCAGAGCATGCAGACGCGAAGAGGGAAACCGGTGGCCGAGCGCCCCTAGGCAGCAGTGTGCCCTAGGCGGCTGCCTAGTTTGCCTAGTGGTAGCACCGGCCCTGTGTAGACCCACTCGTGCTCTGGGAAGCTTGTATTCGTTCAAAAGAAAAATATGCTGGGAGGTAAACTGCTTCCTGAAAGTTTGCTGGTGATCTTCTGCCCCAGGTGTTATGGGTTTCACCTCTCCCAATAGCATATTGCTGCGAGTTTCATACTGGAGCTGAATATAGGCGACTGCTGCCCTGTTTCTAAACTGCAGGGAGATTGGTCCTCCTTGACTCTGTGTAGTGAGGCCAAAGTGATTAAAAGGGCTTTTTGAACCCCCAGCGCATTCAAGATTATCCTCCTTGGCTGGGAAGCTCTGATTGCCTTGACCGAAAGTCCCACGCAATGCATCTTCCCGGCTGTCTTGCAGACATGATTTGTAGCAATTCTCCAGTCTAAAAGGTCCTAACGGACCGAGACTTCCTCAAGGTCTTTCCATCACCGCTGAGCGCTACTCATACTGAGTAACACTTATTAACTGTGTTCTATCCGGTTTCCTCCCTTGCACTAAGAATTCTAGATGCAATTTGTGCAGGTGCCCATGCACCCCAGGAATCATCTATATGCATGATGACATTGTGCCCAGATGACTGAGGCACTGAGAAGCCATCAAACAAGCGGAAGTATTCATCCTCAGAAGTCTATTCCTGACTATCACCACTTCCTCTAATTGAAATAAAACAGAGGAACTAGCAGAGTACCCCCGGGTACACCAACCATTGGGATGGAGAAAGTTGGCTTTCCTTTCCCTCTAAGGTGTGAGGATAGGATAGGCATCCTGACGATCCATCAACAGCCTCCAGCCATGTGGTTATACTGTTTAATGGACTCCGTCTTAAAGAACTCAAGGAGGGCCCCACAGGGTTCAACCTCTTCCGATCTGCAACTGGACACAGAGGCGGCTCTAGGCTTTGTGAGGCAAATCTAAGACCCACTCACGCCCAAAACAGGAAAAATAATACAAGTGGACATCCCCTCCAACTCCCACACACGTCAGGCAAATTAGGTGGCCGCGAGGCCCCTGGGAGTGCGAGGCCTAAGGCGACCGCCTAATTTGCCTAATTAGAGAGCATCCTCTGACTGGACACTAACCAACATCTCCTGCGAACTCCAAACAGGATTGGGTAAAAAACGTGCAAACCCTCTTGAGTCTGAGGTGTCTGTAAGTAATGTAGCAGTCCACCCGCTGTTGTGGTGGACTTGTCAGCTTCGTGGAAGAGAGGAGCAGTGAGGAATCTCCCGAAGTGACCATGAGTGTCTGATACCTTCATCCAACATGCTGTCCAGATACCAGTGAAGCGTGCCTTCTAGGTCTTACCTTAAGAGTCTGGGCATGTACCTGCGTGACTGGCTCACTTATCCCCCCAGAAGTCTGCACCAAGACACAAGCCAGACCCTCGGCATCCACTGTCACAAAAATCTAATTTTTGGCAAGACACTTCCGATAGGAAAACATATCTAAAGGGATGCAGACCCTGACACTCTCCTCAGAGTCCTGCAGGTGCAGCAGCTGGTTGATAATTATTAAACCATTCCCATTAGATTCACCCAGCACATGGGTTGGTTATTGCTAGTCTGCCAGCATCTGCAGATGTTACAGTATGTAGGAGCAGGTTGACCATTAACTTGTTCAGAGTATACAGTTTCGACATCCTGTTTATACGGGCATTTTTCTCAAACCCCCTTCATTCTTCCCCACTTTTGCTTCTAGGAAGCAATACGCAGCCCAGGGTCTCAACCATATGGCCTCCCTAACCGCCAAGGTGCCAGGGTGCTCTTTCAGTGGTTATACAAGCAACTAGGAGGGACTTCCTGGTCAGCCTCCATATTTTGAAAGCAGACTGCTGCATCTGTAATAATTGTAACAATGACCCAGGCCCCCTTCCGTCCAATGAGAACCTCCAGAGCCATGAGTTGTCAACATCCATCCACATCGAGTGGGTTATAAGGCATAGTAGGTGCAGAGCATGTCTTTGGATTGTGTTGAGAAACCCACACAGGGAGAAGAAATAAACATCAAAACAAGTATTAGCATGTTGGGGAATTGAACCAGCAACCCCAGTGATACTAGACAGAATTATCACCCACTTAGCCAGCAGGCAGCCTCTGCAAAGTAGATTCATGGGCACCAGACACCTGTGTCACCTGTGTCACCTGTCCAGGATTCACCCGGACAGTTCGGATTTTGAATCATGCATCAGGGTTTCAGTCCACCTGAGACCCAGACATATTACCCAGACCTGGCTGTGGCTCCCCAAGTAACCGAGATAGTCATATACAAAACTGTTGCTGTTGTAGGCGGCTGTTTAGCCTCACTGAAAGGTGATGATGTCAGCAAGGGCAATTTGGCCACACCCACTAGAGCGCTTTGTGCATTACATTACTACTCTCCTTGGGGCACCCAAATGTGTCTGTGCAACCCTGCAGACTCCCAGACTTCTACAGGACAGCCACGCAGGGAAAAGCATCCAGCAAGATGCCACATCTGCACGTGTACAAGTACGCTGTCTCCTATGGCAACAGTCTCCAACAGTTTCCAATACAAGTGTAACAGTTGCTCCGGGTAATTAAGGCAAGTCCAAAACAGAATCTTGTGCCAATCTTATCAATAATAAAGACATTTGGCATTAGCTGTTAGCTGCATACTTCTCCAGGCAGTGTCTACTCACCAGCCTTCTGGGCATAGATACTGCGCCACAGGCCCTGCAGGAATCTTGCTGGGGCGCTGGCTCTGGGGAAGAGGAGCAAAGACGTCTTCCTTGGAGCTCTTCTCCTGAGTGGGAGCGCCATCCGGGCTATGCTCCTCTGAAGAACGTCCGCCTTGCCTTGGCCCGGCCATCTTGAGAGCGTGGGCGTGCGGGGCTGAAGCAAATCAAAGCCAATCCGCATGAGAGGGCACTCTTTTTCCTGAAAACTTACCAATATGGTGGTCCCTACCCTAGTTGTTGAGGGTCTTTATATGAGCGGTAACTGACTCTTTATCTGTGGAGAAATGGGACGGTCAGCTGAGGTGAGGATAGCTGAAAAGTGTAGATATAGGAGAAAGGAATCCACTTTCCTTTTTTTTTTTTTTTATTTATCTACATATACTTACATATGTACACATATACAAACATACCCACACACACACACACATACATACCTACACACAAAGGGTTAATGAGGGTAGGAACCTTCAGCCCTGCTTACTGTCAGCTGAGCTGAAGATGTCAGAGGAGTTGTGTGTTTGGAGAGAGAGAGAGAGAGACATACAGCATTCAGTGTAATGATTCATTTGCTGGGGTAAGTAAAAACATATAAAAAAAACTGTATCTCAGACTAGAGCCACGTACTTTGTCTATATATCAGCCTGTTGGTTAAAGAGACTGAACCTTTCCTATCTCTGCACCTGTGTGACAAGACAAGCCTGTCTTTCTTCTGTTTGTTTTGCTTAATAAAGCCATTTTTATTTTACTGAACTGGCCTTTCACCCCTCTGATCCCCTACAATACATACATGTATTTCCCCCCCTACACATATGCATACCCACACATCCACATACAATTTTTTTTTTTTTTTTTTAAACGTGTATATACATATACACACACCCATATCACATATACATACATACATACCTATACACACACATGCAACACCTGCAGAGGACAGCAGGGAATGGGAAAGGTAATGAAGGACACGAGGAGACACAAGGGGCTAAGAGAGATAAAGCATAGCTGGCCCCCCATATTCCACAAGTGCTGCAGTTATCAATTTGAAAAGCAGATTTTGTTCCTAAAGAGGAAACACTGCAGGGGCCCCAATAAGACCCACAGAAGGGATTCCCAGGCTTTTTAGCGCATGTTAGCAGCCTGAGCGCTGGGACTTCGTTCTGGGAGAGGCTTGAACCCAGCCGGATGCTGCACAGAGGCAGAGGGGGGGACATAGTACTGCTTACTCTTCACTGGTGCGTTGAGGTATGAGGAAAAAAAGAAGAATGGGGTGGGGCCTAACTAGGCCTTATATTTATGCATTTCACTGGTCCTGAGGGAGTGGTCAAGAGGCGGAGCTCTATCACTAGTATGCTGCCATGTTGGCGTCAGGAAATATTAATAAAAATGCCATAAAACTAACCCCTATTTTGTATACACTATAACTTTTGCGCAAACCAATCAATAAACGCTTATTGCAATTTATTTTACCAAAATTTTTTTTGCCTGTTTGCATGCTCTGCTGCAAACCGAACAGGAGCGCGTTCGGCTCATCTCTACTCTGCTACTTCTTTGAGCACTATTCAGCATGTTCCCAACAGGTGCTAGTGGAGTGTGTTAACTCAGTGCAGTCCCCTATTAGACAGGCAGCATGTATTCCGAATTTTGTTCAGCCATTATTCCAAGCATGGTCTGATATATTGCACTCAGCCTCAGTCAGCTCACAACAACCCATTCCTGTTACCAGACACCTGCCTGCCCAAATGTCTCTCTCCCCATCACCCACAGCAACCCCAGTCTCAGCCCAATATACCCTGCTTCCAACCAAATATCAGTATCCTTGTTGTGCTACACTATGTGAATTATTATGCTCTGTGTCTTTAAGGTTTGTTCCCTCTGTCTATCTGAACTCTCTCTCCCATCGTAGTTCTGTATATTCTCCTCCCCTTCCTCTCTCTGATTCATTGTGTACCTCATTGCTGTAACATCTTTACATGTGGCTTACAACTTCAGCGTTTTTCTACCTACGAATATCCATCATTAAATGGAACATTCAAGAGGATCCATCGTCTGTCTTTCCATACAGTGAGTTTATTCATTGAGTTAAGCTGTCTGAACTGATGCAAGGGATAAATAGATCACCAGGTCGCGTAAGCCCTATACGAAGCTGAAGATAAAGTTATCGCTTTGTAGTTGAGTCAGAACAGTAGAAAAATGGAGTTCCACAGACTAATTACAAGATTTCTGCATCACAGTACTGCTACAGACATGATTTACTGCCCTCATCGCAAGAAAGAATAAGTCAGCAGCACATGGAAAGCCTCATAACCTGAGACCAGGCTGCATGGTGTCATATTACAGCACACAGACCCTGCCTGCTGCCATTGTCTGCCTGTGTCAGCATGAGTTACCACTAGGGATGAGCTTCGAGTTCGAGTCGAACATTGCCTGTTCGCCTGTTCACCGAACAGCAAACAATTTGGGGTGCTCGTGGCAAATTCGAAAAGCCGCGAACACCATGTAAAAGTCTATGGGAGAAATCTAAAGTGCTAATTTTAAAGGCTTATATGCAAGTTATTGTCATAAAAAGTGTTTGGGGACCTGGGTCCTGCCCCAGGGGACATGTATCAATGCAAAAAAAAAAGTTTTAAAACGGCCGTTTTTTCAGGAGCAGTGATTTTAATAATGCTTAAAGTGAAACAATAAAAGTGTAATATTCCTTTAACTTTGGACCTGGGGGGTGTGTATAGTATGCCTGTAAAGGGGCGCATGTTTCCCGTGCTTAGAACTGTCCCTGCAAAAAGTGTAATTTTTGCAGGAAAAAAAGCATCTAAAAGCACCCGCGGCTATAATGAATTGTCGGCTCCCGTAATACAGAGAACAGTCATTGCAAGTCATTGATAAAAAATATATGCGTGGGGTTCCCCCCAAATTTAATTACCAGGCCCTTCAGGTCTGGTATGGATATTAAGGGGAACCCCGGGTCAAATTAAAACAAAATGACGTGGGGTTCCCCCTAAATATCCATACCAGACCTATGGATTTTAAGGGGAACTCCACGCCAAATTTTTAAAAAAAATTGTGTGGAGTTTCACCCAAAAATCCACACCAGACTATCCGAGCACGCAACC
Source organism: Lithobates sylvaticus (assembly GCA_028564925.1). NCBI lineage: Eukaryota > Metazoa > Chordata > Amphibia > Anura > Ranidae > Lithobates > Lithobates sylvaticus. The sequence goes on from CM053031.1 coordinate 159,246,257, forward strand.
TGGCAGGCCGCAGAAAAAGAGGGGGGACGAGAGAGCGCCCCCCCTCCTGAACCATACCAGGCCACATGCCCTCAACATTGGGAGGATGCTTTGGGGGTCTGTGACCCCTCAAAGCACCATGTCCCCATGTTGATGGGGACAAGGGCCTAATCCCCACAACCCTGGTCGGTGGTTGTGGGGGTCATCAGAATCTGGAAGCTCCCTTTAACAAGGGGACCCCCAGATCCCGCCCCCCCCCCCCTGTTTGAAATGGCAAGGGGGTACAAAAGTACCCTTACCATTTCACAAAGAAAGTGTAAAAAAAAATTTTAAAAAACACACAGACACCGTTGGGAAAAGTCCTTTTTTAAAAATAAAAGAAGATTCCAGCGCTGGTAATCCACTCTTGCTATCCAGCGATGGGTGATCTCTTCTCCGGGAGTCCAGCGATGGCTGATCTCTTCCAATGACGTCCAGCGCAGCGCATCCTGTCTCCACGGAGATACTGCGGGAATCCCGTCTTAGCTGAGGAGGACGGGCCACCCGTTACCTGACCCGCCCCCTCTGACGCAAGGGGAAACCAAGGCTTTCCAGTGACATACGGGTGACCCCACCCCCCTATGATGTAACGGAAACCTGCGTTACATCAGAGGGGGGCGGGGTCACCCGTACATCACTGGGGAAGCCCGGCTTTTCCCTTGCATCAGAGGGGGCGGGGTCATTTGACGGGTGGCCCGGTCCTTCTCAGCTAAGACCTGGGGTTCCCGCAGTGTCTCCGTGGAGAAACCCTGGGGAAACCCAGGCTTCCCCAGTGATGTACGGGTGACCCCGCCCCCTCTGACGCAAGGGAAAATCCGGGCTTCCCCAGTGATGTATGGGTGACCCCGCCCCCCCTCTGATGTAATGCAGGTTTTCGTTACATCAGAGGGGGGCGGGGTCACCCGTACGTCACTGGGGAAGCCCGGCTTCCCCCTTGCGTCAGAGGGGGTGGGGTCAGGTAACTGGTGGCCCGGTCCTCCTCAGCTAAGACCTGGGATTCCCGCAATGTCTCCGTGGACACAGGATGCGCTGCGCTGGACGTCATCGGAAGAGATCACCCATCGCTGGCCCCCGGAGAGTGGATTACCACCGCTGGAAGGGTCTGGTATGGATACTTAGGGGGAACCCCACATCATTTTTTTTTTTTATTTGACCCGGGGTTCCCCTTAATATCCATATCAGACCTGAAGGGCCTGGTAATTGAATTTGGGGGGAATCCCCCCTTTTTTTTATCAATGACTTTTAATGACTGTTCTCTGTATTACTCGAGCCGACAATTTATTATAGCCGCAAGTGCTCTTAAATGACTTGACCCAAACGCTCAGTCAAACCAACTTGGAAAGTAATGGAGAGTTATGAAGCTTTAAGAACTGAATTGTTTAATAGCTTGATACTATTTTGGGAAAAGATTGTTTCTGAATCCAATACAGTGTCTGTTGAACGTGAACTACTGACACTGGAGGGAGCCATTAAACAACTTTCTGCCTCATATGAGCTCTATCAGCTTACCAGTGACAAGTTCATTAATGTCTTACAAAATATCAACACAACAGGTTCACTGGAGGAATTAAAGAATTTCAAGGCTCTTAATCTAGAAAGACAGTTTTAGCCAGCAAACCAAATTAAAGGCAGAAGCAAAGATAGAGCTGCTACAGGATGCTGCATCTCACAGATCTGTTTCCACAAGACATTCTAAAAGGTCTACTAGAAGTCATAGTTCAAGATACTCAACACTCAGTGAGTGACTTATTAGTGCCCGTGCTGAAGCGGAAGCCAGCAGGGTGCAGGTCGCATATGCAGAAAGGAGTTATATGCAGAGTTGGAAGCTCAAACAGCAGAGTTGGAAACAAAGTCAGCACGTCAAAGAGCAACAATACAAATCTTAAAACGAACAGTGTAAACATGATGCAACTATGGCAAAGCTAAGGGTCCTAGAGCAAGCTATCAGTGCAGACGAAGGTGCAAGTGAGAAAGACAGCATCAACCTAAACATAGCAGATATGGAAGATCCCCTTAAACACACTAAAGACTATGTCCTAAGCCACTGCACTCCATCGTCTCCAATGCTCCTGACAACATAGAGACTCCTTCACAGCTTCAAGTGAAAGAGATTTCAGCAAATTCCTGAATGCAAAATCACTTCAGTGCATTTCCTGCCTGCCTACCTAACCTTCCTTCTTACATCACAGAGCATCAGAGCAAACTGCAAGAAAGTCATCAATTTCCTTTCATTGGTACAGCATTGAATCAACGTACCATTGGAACAACCGACTTCAAGCAAGCTACTCAACTGAACGCATTTGCTGCACCATTTTTCCCTGTGTCCTTTAACAACAATGTCAAAGATAGCGCAATCAGCACCATTCACCGAACAACATCTCGCATAAAGGCAGAGACAAGTGAGACAGCAGAGTTTGTGAGGTACATACTTCGCAGAGAGCTCACAAAGACTGGTCTTACAAGTTTTGATGACCAACCTGAGAACTACAGAAGCTGTAAATGTGCTTTCAGAACTGCAATCAGTGATCTTGGCATTAGAGCTGCTGAAGAATTGGATCTGCTGATCAGATGGCTTGGTCCTTTATCTGCTGCATGTGTTAAGCCATTAAGATCAGTTTTCATGGACAATCCTACAGCAGGCCTCACCGCTGCATGGGAGTGACTAGAGCAAAGTTATGGCAGTCCAGAAGATATAGAAAATGCCTTGTTCATGCGTCTGGAAACTTTCCCAAAGATATCTGGTATGGACAACAAGGAGTTCCAGAGACTGAGTGACCTTCTCCTTGAGCTTCAGCAAGCCAAGGCAGTCCCAAAATTACCTGGACTCAGTTACCTTGACACTGCAAGAGTGGTAAACCCAATCGTCTCCAAGCTCCCGTGGTTTACAAGAGAAATGGTCTGCACTAGGGTCATCATACAAAAAAGGGAACAAGGTTTCCTTCCCTCCATTCTCTTTCTTCTGCAACTTCATCAGGAAAATTACAGAGACCAAGAATGATCCAAGTTTTTCCTACGGTGAGTACAGTCTCTTCTCACCCTTTCCTAAGAGTACCAATCTTCAGGGCAACTATAGAAGCCATAGAGGCCCAGTATCCATGAAAAAGACTGACATCCTTCCCACTCCTACCACAGTTGTGGCCACGGACAGACAGAATAGGAAGATTGAAAACCCTAACAGAGAGTGTCCCATTCACAAGAAGCCACACCCCCTCAAAAAATGTATCGGCTTTAGAAAAAAGCCTCTTGAAGAGCGTAAGGAGCTTTTAAAGACATTTAGGGTATGTTTCAGGTGCTGTGCTTCTATGCTCTGCACAACCTGCTAACTCTCCTCACAGGCTAACACATGGGGGGAGAAAACAGACCAAGTGCCTAATTCTACCATAATTTGTTCATCCTGCGCTGAAGTTTGTGGAGAAGACCGCTGTGATAAGTCCTGTGCTAAAATATGCTTGGTAAACATATACCACAAGGACCAACCAGAAAAGACTCTAAAGGCATATGCTATCCTCCTTAAAAACCTCCAGGTCATAATTGCAGCCACAAAATACTTACTAGCTGTGCACACATAGTCCCACAACATGGACACTGACATACCAGAAGTATTAAGTGAATCTGGGATCGACAACGACAAGCATTCTTTTTTTATCTGTGAAATGTTGTCAATTCAGGAGCGCATGAAGGCCATGGAGGAGAGGCAAGGTCAGGCCAGGCTATGAAGGGAGTGCAGGAGATGATCAGTGCCACAGTCAGGGCAGCGCAGTCCTGTGCCAGTGTCCCAGTGTGCCAACCTGTGCTTAACCCCCTGACCCCTCCCTCTGCCCGGCCCTTACCCCCACCTATGCAGGGCTCCACTGCGGTGGTCCGGAGGTGCCAGTCCAGTGCTGATCCTCAGCCATGGTGCTGGCACTGCCTGCTGATTGGCTTGTCTGCTGCTATCTCCCTCACTGTCACCAGCACTGAGATAGAACACTGACACCAGCATCAAGATAGAACACTGACACCAGCACCGAGATAGAACACTGACACCAGCACCGCGATAGAGAGCACTGACACCTGCACCGAGATAGAGAGAACTGACACCAGCACCGAGATAAAGAGCACTGACACCAGCACAGAGATAGAGAGCACTGACACCAGCACTGACACCAGCAACTCGCCCAAAAATATGACACCGCTCAACCTCTTCAAACAGGAGGATACGGGCATATAGTATGGTGTGCTTTTTTTCTACAAGTGAGCCAAAGGTAGAAAAAGGTCCATGTGCTAGATTATATAAATCGTTTATACAGTTATGTATTTACATGGTCTACTGGTCACATGTGTTGAATTCCTCTGAGATCCATGCGTCCTGGGAGCGCCAGATGTGACCGTACATGGTTGATGGCTCGCTCCTGATACATTAGCAGTCTGGTTTGTCCCTCCTGTGCAATGTAAGTTCCGCCTGCTTCTCCTCCCTATCTGCTGGTCCATCTCTCCCTCTGAACTCCCCTCCTCTTCCTCTCTTGTGGGCACCCACGTGATGTCCCTAGACACGTCATCATCGACGTCACCTTCCCCACCACTATAATTAGAGATCTCGGAGTAGGCAGCAACAGCGGGGACCAACCTCCTTGGGCTGATCTGGGTACTGTCGTCCGACTGCTGAGTGGCGGTTGTTGCTACCTTCTCTTCCTGATCCAATGCCAAGAATGGCTGCGCATCGGAAATGTCTTGTGATGGATCGGAAAATAATTCCTGTGACTCAAGCGGAGGGTATGTGGTGGTGGTGGTGTTGCTGGTAGTGTCTTTGGGGGTGCACACAGCAGAGAGTGAAGAGGGTGCAGATAGAGAGGATGAGGAGGGTGCAGAAGAGTAAGGCTGAGTGAGCCACTCAACCAAGTCTGGTGCATCCTTTGATGTAATCGAATGCACCTTCTGCAACTTCCCACTTTGGCTCAAGCCTGGTGCTCCTGCCCTACCCCTACCACCCCTGCGGAAGGGCCTGCCTCTTCCTCTGCCTGTCATTTTTTAAATGACCCTGTGACAAAAGTCTCTAGAGAAGTGCAGTATATGTGGAAGAAGGTATATAACACCCTGCTTCAATCTGTCGTTTTGGGGGGCCACTGGTCTATCACACCAGTTATAATACTTTTTTCTAATTGCGATTGTCACTCTTTGTAGTATCGCTGCAGAACCGTTCAGCAGTCACAATGCTGCACAGTAGAAATGCACTATACTATGCTTTCTATATTTGAAAGTATTTTATACGCGTATTACACCCCTATATACTGCACACCAAATAGTACACTTATACCAGTCCTTAAAAGGACTTTTGTGGACCTATATTCGTTAGCGATTTGTGTCGCTGCAGTCTGTCCCTGCGACACACAGCAACTTCTCCCTACACTGACAAAAGAGCTGCAGAACCGCTCAGCAGTCACAATGCTGCACAGTAGAAATGCACTATAATATGCTTTCTATATTTGAAAGTATATTATAAGTGTATTACACCCCTATATACTGTACACCTATACCAGTCCTTAAAATGACTTTTGTGGACCTAATAGTAGCTAGTGATTACAGACTGTCCCTGCTCCAAACAGCAAACTCTCTCCCTCCACTGAGAAAAGACAGCTGCAGAATCGCTCAGCACTGCAGTCACAAATTGCTGCACAATAGAAAAGAACTATAATATGCTTTCTATATTTAAAAGTATATTATAAGTGTATTACACCCCTATATACTGTACACCTATACCAGTCCTTAAAAGGACTTTTGTGGACCCAATAGTATTGATGGACGGACTTCCGACGGGACGTTGCGCGAACGCGATCCACGATTGTGCCCAAATGTTCGCGAACCCCATTCATTTTAATGGCAGGCGAACATTAAAAACATCCAGGTCATATTTACAGCCACAAAATACATACTAGCTGTGCACACATAGTCCCGCAACATGGACACTGACATACCAGACGTATTAAGTGAATCTGGGATCGACAACGACAAGCATTCTTTTTTTATCTGTGAAATTTTGTCAATTGAAGGCCATGGAGGAGAGACAAGATCAGGCCAGGCTATGAAGGGGGTGCAGGAGATGATCAGTGCCACAGTCAGGGCAGCGCAGTCCTGTGCCAGTGTCCCAGTGTGCCAACCTGTGCTTGAGCCCCTGACCCCTCCCTCTGCCCGGCCCTTACCCCCACCAATGCAGGGCTCCACTGCGGTGGTCTGGAGGTGCCAGTCCAGTGCTGATCCTCAGCCATGGTGCTGGCACTGCCTGCTGATTGGCTTCTCCGCTGCTATCTCCCTCACTGACACCAGCACTGAGATAGAACACTGATACCAGCACCGCGATAGAGAGCACTGACACCAGCACCGAGATAGAGAGCACTGACACCAGCGACGAGATAGAGAGCACTCTATCTGGATTCCTCCGAGATCCATGCCTCATTAATTTTTATAAATGTGAGGTAGTCAACACTGTCATGAGCTAGGCGAGTGCACTTATCGGTCACGATCCCCCCTGCTGCGCTGAATGCCCTTTCGAACAGGACACTGGACGAGGGGCAAGCCAACAGTTCCATTGCAAATTGTGCAAGCTCTGGCCAGAGGTCAAGCCTGCCCACCCAGTAGTCCAGGGGTTCATCACTTCTCAGAGCGTCCACATCGACCGTTAACCCGATGTAGTCGGACACCTGTCTGTCTAGGTGTTCCCTGATGCTGGATCCGGATGACACCTGTCAATGGGTCAGCTGAAAGAATTATCTCATATCAGAAGTGACCAACACATGTTCAAACCGCCCTCTTCTTGCAGACGCTGTTGGATTGGTACCCACAACTCTTTCTCTGGGAGTGGAAATTCCTCTGCCTGCGCACGCAAAAGCAGAATGCAGCATTTCTCTAAGCAAGGCCTGGAAGTGCTCCATTCTGACAGCCCTCTGTGATGGTGGTAACATTTCCGCATTTTGTGTTTGTACCGGGGGTCTAAGTACGTTGCCACCCAGTACTGGTCCTTGACCTTTATGCTTTTTATACGGGGGTCCCTCTTAAAACACTGGAGCATGAAGTCCCCCATTTGCAGTAAACTGGAAGCGGTGTGGTGGCCTGGCTCATGCTCATCATCCAGGATAATGACATCCTCCTCATTCTCCTCCCCCCATCCACGGACAACAACAGGGATCCCAGAAAGGTTTAAAGCATGCTCTTCTTGCTCCTCCTCATCCGCCCCGGCACCATCCTCCTCTGACTCCTCTTCAGACTCCTGTTGCTGACTCCTGTTGTTGACTCAGATAGAGTAGCCCCCCCTGGGAATTCATCCAGCATTGCGACTTCCTCATCTTCCTGCTCCTCCACTGCTTGATCAATGACACAACGCAATGCACGCTCCATAAAGAAGGCGTAAGGTACGATGTCACTGATGGCGCCATGGCTGCGACTGACCAGTTTGGTGATCTCATCAAATGGCCGCAGAAGTCTGCATGCATCGCACATGAGCAGCCACTGGCGCGGTGAAAAAAAAACAAGCTCCCCAGAACCTGTTCTGCCGCAGAGTTTGTACAGGTAGTCGTTAACTGTACGTTTCTGCTGGAGCAGCCTATCAAGATTCTGTTGCCGCTAAATGTCAGCAAGGCGAGCCATGGCCGTGTAAGATCTTCTGAAATGGGCCGAGATTTTCGTTGCCTGCTGCAAGATGTCCTGGACCCCAGGGTATTTGACAACGAATCGATGCACGACCAAGTTTAAGACGTGTGCCATTCATGGCACATGTGTAATTTTGCCCTGTTTCAACGCGCTAAGCAGATTGGCACCGTTGTCGCACATCACTTTACCAACTGTCAAATTGAGTGGTGTTAGCCACTGATCTGCCTGTGAACGCAAAGCTGAAAGGAGTGCAGGGCCAGTGTGGCTCTTGGCTTTCAGGCACAACACAGCACAGCATGGCAACGTCTCACCTGGCATGTCAAATAGGTTCTGGGGATCTTGGGCAGCACAGCGGTAGAGACGGTAGCAGCGGAAAAGGAGGAGTCAGCCGAGGAGGAGAGGGAGAATGGAGTAGGAGGAGGAGAAGAAGAGGCAGGCCTGCATGCAATCCGTGGCGGTAAAACCAAATCTACATCGGTGCCACGGGTTACATGCTTGACGGCCGTCAGGAGGTTCACACAGTGGGCAGTAAAAGTTATATATCTTCCCTGCCCGTGTTTGCTAGATCACGTGTCTGTGGTCAGTAGACATGTGCGGTTAGTTTCGTACGAATCGTAAATTCGTACGAATTTGTCGAAATTCGTACATTCGTACGGAACCGAATTACGAATTTTTTTGGATACGAATTCTGTACGGAATACGAAATTCCGTTTACGAATTTCGGATCCAAATTATTCTACATTTCTTCGAATCCAACTACCAAATATATCGAATTTCAATTTCAACTAATACTAAAGAAATTATTATAGCGGATATAACGAGTGATTCGAAATTCGGCTCCAAACTATTCGAATTCAACTACCAAATATATCGAATTTCAATTTCAACTAATACTAAAGAAATTATTATAGCGGATATAACGAGTGATTCGAAATTCGGCTCCAAACTATTCGAATTCAACTACCAAATATATCGAATTTCAAGTTCAACTAATACTAAAGAAATTATTATAGCGGATATAACGAGTGATTCGAAATTCGGCTCCAAACTATTCGAATTCAACTACCAAATATATTGAATTTCTAATTTTCAACTAATACGAAAGAAATTATTATAGCGGATATAACGAATGATTAGAATTTCGGCTCCAACTACCAAATAATATCTAATTTCAACTAATACAAAATAAATTATTATAGCGGATATAACGAATGATTTGAATGAATTCGATATTCAGTATAACGAATATCGACAGTGTACGAATAATAACGAATTCTTTGTTGGTCCAAATTTCTTTACTACAGAAACATGTGACTGTTGGTTGACCAATCACATCAGAGGTTTTCTTGTGATGCTGAGGCCTACAGGGCAGGGCAGAGGGCACGCCCTGATCATATGACTTCTCTTTGTGGAGCAGATCATACAGTCAACTATTTGTGCCAGTGCATCTGCTCAAATATCGTTGTGATCCTTGGATTTTTGATATTCATTTGCCCTGATATCTGTTCGAGTCTGCAAGATTATTATCCTTGATAGCTTATTTTGCTATTGGATTTCTTCTTTTACTCCAGATTTTTGTTTTAGTCTGCTCATCTTTTTTTTTTTTGTCTTTTTTTGACTTGGAAGGCAAAATGAGCAGCAAACAAGGAGATCGAGGCAGAAAGAGTGCTGCTGCTGGGAGAGGAAGAGCTTCGAGCCGGCGTAAAGTAGAACAGCAGCAGGTGGGACGTTCTGTCTCTGCGCCCCCTGAGCTCAGCTCACCTCCCATGAAGTTGAGGCGACCAGGAGGAGTGAAAGAGCCTGCCAAACAGCAGACATCACGTCGCCAGCTGTTCCAGGAGGACTTACCTTGTACAAGCACTGCTGCTGGTAGCACTAGCATGCCCACTCGTACCTTTTATGGAAGAGGACGAGGGCAGACCAAAGGTAAACTTCCCAGTGCACACACCTTTGTGCAGCCAAAGATGGAGATCTTGGACAGCATGCTGCAGGAGACATGTGAGGAGAAGGCCCAGGCTGAACAAGCTCATGATGATGTTATCACTATCAGCACTCCAGGGAGCTTCGAGATAAGCAAGCAGGAGCCTGAGGAGAGTCAGCTTACAACACATTGTAAAGATCATCAGTCTTCCCCTGGCAATGTAGAAGAAGAGAAAGAGATGGAAACCAGTTTTCACATGGAGAACTTTGATTACCAACCATCGGCATCGGCATCTACCCATGTTGGCCCCAGCGACAGCCCAGGAGAATATATCTCCCCTGACTCCCCACTACTTTTCTCCCCTTATAAGTCCCCTGCCGTTATTTCAAAGCCTCCAGCATCATCGGCCAATGCAACCACAGCGACAGCACCCAAAATACCTGTGATGTTTAGATCTCATTCTCTTCTTCATCCTGCTCCTCCTGCTGAACCTCAGAAAGACAGTCCAACCACTGCAGTGGATGTGAGTCCATCACCAGGCACTGCGGGCAGTGTCATTGGTGCTGGCTGCCGTTCCAGCGTTTGGCTGCATTTCACCAAAATTGGCGTTGGTCAGAAGGCCAAATGCAAGCATTGTGGCAGGGACATCAGCCGGGGCCGAGACATAGGGCATCTCAGCAACAGCGGGATGAACCAGCACATGCGTGTGCACCACCAGGCTGTGCTGTTAGGGGAGAAAATTGTGTCCCCTCCAAACACCAAAAGAGGAACCAATACCAATAGTGGCACCACCACAGCCACCACCATAAGTACCAGCACCACCACCCCACATCCAACCCATACCAGCCACCAGGCCACCCTGGAAGATTTTGGTGGCTTTCACAGTGCAAAAGGAATGTCTCAGGCACAGGTTAGGAAGATTACACGCCTGATCGGCCAGCTTATTGCAGTTGGAGGAGCACCATTCAATATGGTAGAAGGTGAGCCCTTCAGGCAGTTGATGCAGGCTGTTGCACCACAGTACCGTGTGCCATCACGAAAGACCTTTAGCCAAACTGTGGTGCCAGCCTTATACAGGTCTTGTGTTGGGGTGCTGAAGGACGAGATTAGAAAGGCAGGTGGACAGGCAGTGCACCTGACCACTGACCTGTGGAGTGCATCTAGTGCCCGACACGCCTTCCTGTCCCTGACGGCACATTGGTGGCAGGGCAAGGTGTCATCTGGATCCTCGTCATCAGCACTTGTCAAAGAGGGGCACCGTTCTTTTCTGCTGCACGCTGAGGTGCTTGATGAGAAGCATACAGCGCAAAATATCCTGCAAGCCCTGCAGAAAATGTTGTTGCAGTGGTTTCAGGCAGACACTGACAGCAACAGCTACAGGATTGGCTATATTGTGACAGACGGAGGCAGCAACATGGTGAAGGCTGTAAGGGATGGCAGCTTTGTGGGTGTGCGCTGCTCAGCCCACCTTCTCCACCAGGTGGTAACCGACAGCTTTCGATTGGTGGAGGCTAATTCTGGCGGCGATGGAAGGCTGTCCAAAGTGGTGGACTCTTGCCGGAAGATGGCTGGCCACTTCCATCGAAGTGTGAGGGACAGCCACCTCCTCAGGTTGGAACAGAGGAAGGCAGGCCTTCCAGAACACTGCCTAAAACAGGATGTGGGGACTAGGTGGAATTCAACCCTAGCAATGCTGGAACGCATCCTTGAGCAGCAGAAGGCTCTCCATGCCATGGCCTGCGAACATAATATTGGCATAGAGAGACCTTTAGGCAGGGAGGACTGGGCCATAATTGGGCAGATTGTGGCAGTCCTCAAACCATTCCTCTCTGTGACAGAACATCTGAGCCGCGAGGATGCCAGCATTGCTAATGTGCTGCCGCTTTTTAACCATCTTCAGAGTAAATTGGAGCGGTTCATGTCAGCTCAGGAACCTTTGCCTGGTGGTGTCCCTCAACCTGATGTGTTTGCTCTGCTCAAGACATTTCTCTTGGAATTGGGCAGGCGCACGCAGGATTTGACCGCCTCTTGCCCAGAACTGATGCTGGCTGCCATGTGTGACCCTCGTTGCAAGGGCAAAATGGCTGTGCAGTGCAGTGCTCTCACAACATGGCGGGACAGACTGGTTGACAGGGTGCGTCAGAGGGAAAGGCAGCTAGTAAGGCCGCTAGAGCTGGGAGAGGAGGAAGAGGAGGAAGAAGATATTGAAAACCCCCTCTCCCATGCAACTGCATCTACTGATTCTGAAGTGAGCAGCAGAGCTCCTGCCAGCGGTCGCGGAGCATCTTCTTCCGTCTTGACTGAGGCATTTGACACCCTAATGGGAACCTCCAGCAGCATAGTGCGCCCCAAGAAACGCATTTCATCAAAGGAGGTTGTCATGTCATATTTGTCATCCCCACCAGTGCACCCCACCACAGATCCTATGTCTTTTTGGCAGGAGAAGAGCGAGGAGTGGCCTGCCCTCGCAGATATTGCCAAGGAGCTACTGTCCTGCCCTCCAACAAGTGTCCAGAGTGAGCGGGTGTTTTCTGTGACGGGAAACATCCTGTCACCCCAAAGATCACAGTTGTCCCCCCAGCTAATGGAGCAGTTAGCATTTTTGAAAATAAATTTGCCAAAGCTGGGGTACCCCTCCCTTACTCTGGACATTCCTTGAACTGACTGACTGTCTGCACTCTGCAGCAGAGATGGCCTCTTGGTCTTAGACTCTTTAGTTGGACCCTGTCCCTCCCCACAATCAAAGTTTCTTAAATGCCCAAAAAATATTTATACCCATTCAATTGTTGTTCAATGTGCCAAATGTAATTATACTAATCCACAAGCTGGTAAACGCTGTGGCCTGATGTTCCCCAATGTGCCCCAATAATATGCCATGTGCCCCAGTATGCCCTGATGTGCCCCAATATGCCCTGATGTGCCCCAATATGTTTGGGTGGGGGAAGGGGAGTGTTTTTGTTTTCTGCCATTGCAGAAGGGAACTAACTACTGTTAAGTTAAGTTATTAATAATTTATTGTTGGAGTTGCTTTATGCTTTAGAGAGACCTAATAAACATTTCTATGTTCAGTTGTACAGTAGTGTCTGTCACCTTATTCTGTCCTATATGTCTGCCTGGCTACCTTGGATGGGGAATGGGATGGGGTGGGGGACAGAATGTACAGCTCGCTTTGCAACACTCCTTTTGAGTTGCGGAGCAGGCGGAGGAGGGAACTTTTTATTTCTGTGTCAATGTGGCTTATCACAGTGTGTCTATGTGTCTAGTGTGCTGTAAACATAAACACCTCCCTCAACAAAATCAAGCACTAAAGACTGCTGGTTTTATTACTTCAAAACAACTTTATTTTTACACACAAAATAAAAGTATAAAATAATATATTAGATTTGAACAGAACAAACAAACAAAATAGCTATGGTCCTGGAGCACGCAGTGGATGGCTGGATGCTGGTTTCATCATGATGGAGAGGCTTCTCGGCTGCTCATGGTGGTGGTAGAGCTAGTACCAGGCAATGGAGCATTGTGTCTGGAAATTGCTTCCAGCAAACATAATTTGCAATGCTCCATTGCCTGGTTCTGTTGTAGGTTGAACCGGACCCACATCCTCTCCATATCATCAGTGTGGTTTCTGATGGCACGGTGGAGGGTCCGGTTCAACCTACGATTCTCCCTCTGCATTTTTTTGTTGGCTTTGGCCAGCCTCCGCATCTCTGTCAGCAGGACAGTTGTCTGACTCGGTGTCGGTGGTGGCAACTGCGGCACTGGCTGCTCCTCTGGAGGGTGAGGCAGTGGAGGACGTACAGGGGGGGCAGCTTCCTGTGGCCCTAGAGTCTGCTTCTGGGCCAAAGGGGTCAGCTCGGTCTCATCCCGGAGCGAAATCCCGTCTGACAGGTCTTGTTGATCTGAAATAGACGAGATAGCCAATGTTGATGCTAGCATTCAAAGAAATTGATTTCTAGAGATTATAATAAAAACATATTTTATTCCTTTTTATTTTGACATTGTCCTTTAAAAAATAAATACTATTTGTGTAACATATACATATATTCCTATTACAAGGAATGTATTGTAAACATCCTTTGTAATAGAAAAAAACAAAGACAGGTCCTCTTTAATGTGAAATCTGGGGTCAAAAAGACCTCAGATCTCATATATTATCTACACAAAAATACTATAAAAAATTAATATAAAAAGAAATGTCATATTCTTCTCCCCCACCCAAAAAAAAAAACCCTTTAAGATTGGAGGGCAGAAGTGGACCTGATCGTCTCCACCGCCTCTTTGGCCCCTGATAAAAGTGAACTTGCGGCAAGTCCGCCGCAGTAACCAATTTTATCTGAAAGAGGACTGCCCGCTGAAGAAGATACCGGGGTTATGGCAGCTATCATTGCTGCCATAACAATGGTGGTCCTCTTCAAACAGCCGACATATAACTGCGGCGGGTGGTCCTTCCTTAAGTTTTTAAGGGAACAGGTTTCTTTTTTTTTTTTAAACAAACGCTTTCAATAAAAATAGGTTTGTTTTTCTCTTTATAATATAGCAAATAATTTATTTTCACTACTCTTTTCTAAGTTCCACCCTAGTTACTAACTTACTGTTACTGGTGGCTGTCTGATTGTAGTGGCGTTCAGATACTAAGATCAGATGCATTTCCAAATATTGTAGTAATAGAATAAACAATTATAGGTTACAATACTAACACTAACAGTGGGGTCTATTTACTAAAGGAAAATACACTTTCCACTACAAGTGCACTTGGAAGTGCAGTCGCTGTAGATCTGAGGGGGACAGTCATGCAAGGGAAAAAAAAAACAGAATGTTTGTTTGTACACGATTGGAAGATAAAATCAGCAGAGCTTCCCCTCCATTCAGAGTTTCTCCTCAGATTTACAGCGACTGCACTTCTGGGGAGGACTTCCCCTCCAGCTGTTTGTAATAACAGACAAGCGGCTGCTAGTGCTTAGCCACATTGGTTGTTAAAAAACGGCACCGGACGGGTGATGTCTGCCGCTGCAAGCATCACCCGAGTACAACACCTTGAAGCACTATATTGGTAAGTTTGTCAACGATAATTACAAAAAAAGGGGCCACCATTAATCGGTAGACCCCTAGTTTGGGGTATGTGCTGTGTGTATGAACTTAAAAATGGATGGTTGTAGCTTTTTTTATGTGTTTGTGAACTTAGTGTGGATGATGGTGCCTTGTGTCCTTTTTTCTTTATATTGGCAGCTTGCGTATTCTAGTACTTACGTCGAGGAGAAATGGGGCGTTGCTTCCTGGCAGAAGGAGCTGATGCTGGAGGGTCTGGGATATGGCAGCTCAGGCTTTCTGTTAAGATAGAATAAAGAGTTATGGTAACCACTTCTGGACCAAGCCTATTTATGACAGTTATTGTTTACAATTTAAAATCAAAACTTTTTTCTAGAAAATTACTGAGAACCACAAACATTATAATTATATATATATATGTGCACTGAGTGTGTGTGTATTTGCACAGCGGCCTTTCAAAAGCAATTTTCGGTGAGAAATTAACTGAATTAAAAAAATTTTTTTTACAGTAAATGTATTTAGCCCAATTTTTGGGGATATTGCGATAGTCGATGTTACTCCAAGTAAAATAGATAGATATCGAACATGTTATGGTTTAAAATTGCAAACGCTCTTGGAATCGCGATAAACTACGGTACTTAACTACTTCCCACCCGGCCACTGTACATAGACGGCCGGGTGGGAGCCGTCTACTTCTGATCTGACGTTCTGGAACGTCCTTCTGAAGTAGAGGGATCGCGCGCGTGCCAGCGCAGTGGCGCGATCCCGATGCGGCCGTGTCACCCGGCACGGCGCATCTCGGATCGGCAGGAGGGGTCGGTGATTGGCCCTCCTGATCACATGACGGCCGTGTCGAATCACAGCCGTCATGTGATGTAAACAAACAGCCATTTGCTAGGCAATCGGCTCTCCTCTCCTCACACGGAAGTCGTTGGTGAGGAGAGGAGAGCGGATCGCTCCAGCCGGCTGGTGATCAGTGAGTATTAGCTGTTTTTACAGCTTTTTACTCACTGATCACCAGTGTAGTGTCCCCACAGTGTAAACACACATGTCCCCAAAACACACATGTCCCCTAATAAAAACACATGTCCCCTAATAAAAACACATGTCCCAAAATAATAAAAACACATGTCCCTCACATATGTCCCGGTAAAATAACATGTGTCAATGATTATCTGCACACATATGTCCGTGATCACCTGCACACAGTCATCTGTACATGATCATTTGCGTACATAATGTCCGTGATCACGCGAACCAATTATTAATATACACTTAACGTAATTTTTTTGACAAAAAATATGTAGAAGAATACGTATCGGCCTAAACTGCGGGAAAAAAATATTTATTTTTATATTTTTGGGGGATAATTTTTATGACAAACAAAGTAAAAAATATTGATTTTTTTTTTTAAAAATTGTTGCTCTTTTTTTGTTTATAGCACAAAAAATAAAAACCGCAAAGGTGATCAAATAAATACCACCAAATACCACCCTATTTGTGTTAAAAAAAATACGCCAATTTTGTTTGGGAGCCACGTCGCACGACCGCGCAATTGTCACTTAAAGCGACGCAGTGCCGAATCGCAAAAAGTGCTCTGTTAAGGAAGGGGGGAAAATCATCGGGGGCTGAAGTGGTTAAATAGATGTTTGTTATTATGTTTGCTTTGTGTTGGTTAGGTAGGTAGTAGGTACTCACCACTGCCAGAATATTGAGGGGGGCATGAAGCAGAAGCAGCTGTTCCTGTTCCCTCCTCCACTGATGATGACATTGATCGATCTGGAAAACATGAATGTAAAGCAAAACTTAAGTCTCACATGCCGCAAATATAGTGAGCTGCAAACAACAACCATATAACTGCAATATATAATGATAGATTTTATTTTACTCACCAGTCTCTGGTGCTTGGCGGCGGATCTGGCACTGGCAGTGCTCACTCCAGGGGGCGGGGCATCTTCGTGAAGTAGGAGGCCATCCTTAAACTCTGCCTCCCACTGTCTAAATAAGACAGTCTTGCCTCCTCCAGTGGCCTGCCTCTCAATTTTTTTATGGACAGAGGCCCGACAATCATAAAATCTGCAAATGAAAATAGTATATTTAGTAAATATACACACGTTAATATTATTTTTATTTTACATGTTACTTTTCTGTGTCTGTCTGTGTCAAATAAATATATTAAATATATTTGTGTTACGTTCAAATCAGTTTATTACTCAAAGCCTACTGTGTGTGTTTTTTCACAAATATGGGGTGTGTTCTAAGAGTGATATAATATTTGAATAATTATTACCTGTGCCTGACACCAGCGGTGGTCCTGCGAACCTTGGACAGGGCATTCACAGAGTCCCGGACTCGATCCCAGGCTGCTGTCTTCTGGGCAGTAGGGACGTTGAGGCTGAACAATGTGGCTTTGTCCCTCCTAACAGCAGCCACCAGAGCAGCGTTTTCCTGGGGGGTAAAGACTGGCCCCCTTGTTGATGACGTCGTCGTCTTCTGCTGCTGCTTGCGTTTGGTTCGCTGGTGGTCGCCGGTGTCAGACATTTCATCTTCTGATATGGGGGGGGGCATACGCCTCTTTTTTTGGCCATGCTCCCGCTCCCGCTCCACTCCACTTCCATGGCCATGCTCCCTTCCACTCTTCATCTCCTCTTCACGCCTCCTCTCCCCTCCGCGCTTCCTCTCCCTGTCCCCTCCGCGCTTCCTCTCCCTGTCCCCTCCGCGCTTCCTCTCCCTGTCCCCTCTACTACGCTTCCTCTCCCTGTCCTCTCTACTACGCTTCCTCTTCTCTACTCTTCCCTCCTCTCTCCTCAACCCCCCACTGATCCTCCTCTCACCCCCACTCCAGTCCCCTCCACTCCTGTGCTCCCCTCCACTCCTGTGCTCCCCTCCACCCCCTGACCCTCCACTCCTCTCTCCTCCACTCTTCTCCCCTCCACTCATCTGGCGCTCCCCTCCACTCATCCGATCCCCTCCACTCATCCGATCCCCTCCACTCATCCGATCCCCTCCACTCATCCGGCGCTCCCCTCCACTCATCCGATCCCCTCCACTCATCCGGCGCTCCCCTCCACTCATCCGATCCCCTGACTCCTCTCCACTCTCACTCACAACAACAACTTTCAAACCAACACTCTCACTCACACATACATTCTCACTCCCAGACATTCTAATTCCACACAAATCACAAATTCAGTCCACACAAAAACAACAACCACAACTCCAACAATACCACTCTCTCTGCTCTCAGTCTCTGCTCTGCTCTCTGCTCTGCTCTCTCTCTGTTCCTCCCTCACTACACTACAGTCACACGGAGTTACACGGTCTCTCTAAATTACATCCAGGGGCCGGCCTCTCAAAACTACATCCAGGGGCGGAGACTATAGGCACATGTCAAAAACGAAAGTAAAGAATAAACGAGATTTCGAATAGTTACGAATAACAGCGATGTATTAGAAAAGTACGAATCCATTCGACGCATGCAGCGCCGCAGCGCCACTGTGTCAGACATGTAAATTTACGAATCAACGACCAAAAAGAAAAAAGTTACGAATGTACGAATCCATTCGAAGCGCGTTAGCCAGCGCCATTGTGAGAGAGTGAGAGACACGTAAAATGACGAATCAGTAAACCAAAAAAAAAAAAAAGTTACGAATCCATTCGAAGCACGTTAGACATCGCTATTGTGAGAGAGAGACGCGTAAAATGACAAATCAACAAACAAAAAAAAGTAACGAATTTGAGAATCCATTCGAAGCACGTTAGACAGCGCCATTGTGAGAGAGTCAGAGAGACACGTAAAATGACGAATCAACAAACAAATAAAAAAAGTTACGAATCCATTCGAAGGACGTTAGACAGTCACAGCGCAATTGTGAGAGAGAGACACGTAAAATGACAGATCAACAAACAAAGAAAAGTAACGAATTTAAGAATCCATTCGAAGCACGTTAGGCAGCACCATTGTAAGAGACACGAAAAATGACGACTCAACAAACAAAAACAAAAAAAGTTAAGAATGTACGAATCCATTCGAGGCACGTTAGACAGGGCCATTGTGAGAGAGACACGTAAAATGACAAATCAACAAACAATAAAAAGTAACGAATTTAAGAATCCATTCGAAGCACGTTAAGCATAAGCAGCGCCATTTTAAGAGACACGGAAAATTACGAATCAACAAACAAAAAAAAAAGTTACGAATGTACGAATACATTCGAAGCACGTTAGACAGCGCTGTTGTAAGAGAAAGAGAGACATGTAAAATGACCAATCAACAAACCAAAAAAAGTAACGAATTTACAAATCCATTAGAATAACGTTAGGCATAGGCAGAGCTATTGTCTACACAGTACACACACACAATAGACTGTTGTTATGCAACCTTAATACGTTTTCGGATATTATTTGTAGAGTGTCGCTATTCGTTAACCAAATTAACGATTCTTACGATTCGTACGAAATCCGTATTTCGTACGAATCCGAATTAAATTCCGTATACGAAACCCGAATTACGAATTTTTTTGGATACGAAATAAAACGGAACGAAACGAAACGTATTTTTTGACGGATCCCATGTCTAGTGGTCAGATGTATCTTGGCACCAACACTGTGTGCCATAGATACATTCACTTGCCTCTGAACATGGCCATATAGCTCTGGGATGCCCTTCTGTGAGAAATACTTCCTTCCTGGGACCTTCCATTGTGGTGTTCCAATGGCCACAAATTTTTGAAAGGCCTCCGAGTCCACCAGTTTATATGGCAGTAGTTGGCGGGCTATCAGTTCTGACAAGCCAGCGGTCAACCGTTGGGCAAGAGGGTTATCCAGCATCATCATTTTTTACGCTCGAACATTTGGCCCACGGAAGCCTGCCTTTTTCCAGAAAAAAACGTGAGGACAGCATGATGGAAGGTGGAGTGGAGGACAATTCTGAGGAGAGAGGAGAAGGAGAAGTAGAAGAGGCTGGATGGTGAGAGCCTGGAGTGTGGCTTTGTGGGTTCTGACGGCGTTGCTCCCACTGGGCTCGGTGATGGCAGCTCATGTGCCTTTTTTTTTTTTTACTTTATATTTTTCTTTTTCTTTTCGCATTTACAATACAAACACAAACTCACTCATTGTTACAATAGTCAAGGGAAAAAAAAAAACTATAGAGGGAGCATCTAAGCCCCCCCCCTACCAAAGCAGCTGAATTTGTCTATTATTCTTCTCTCCCTTAACCCTAGCTACTCCACTAGACTCTCCATACATCCTACACCTCCCTCGCATACCACTACATTCATCCCTCATCATAGTACTTCACCTTCCAAATCATCAGTTCTCCTTCACAGTGCATTAGTCAATCATGTTACTCTTTCTCGTTCCACATTTTCCAAATCCTATCATATTTCTTTAGATTTCCTTGTTTAATATATGTCGTTCTTTCTTTAAGGACCACCACATCCATGCTCTACTCCCATTCCCTACAGGATGGGGGAGTAGAAGACTGCCACCTCTGGGCAATAAGTTTCCTGGCTTGGAAAAGGCTTCTCAAAATCGCAAACTGGGCATCTCTAGGTCTTCCCTCTCCCTCTATCCACCCCAGAACACATAGAATGGGATCCATGTCCATATGGATTTTGAATACCTGGATAATTTTGTCCACCACCTCCCTCCAGTATCGATATAGTTTTGGGCATCTCCAAAACATATGGACAAGGCCCCCCCTTGCTCTACCACACCTTGGACAAGTGTCATCTTGTCTGTGACCAAACCAAAACAATTTTTGTGGGGTGTAATAAACTCTGTATAACAAAAAAAGGTGTGACATCTTCTGGGGCTGGGAGAGTGATTCCCATGGAGCAAGTTTGAGAATCCTTTCCCATTGTGAAAACGAGATACTTCCCATGTCCCTTTCCCATTTCTTGCTGTATGACTTTATTTGGAACCCTTCCCGATTCCCTTTATGTATACCTGGATATATTTTGGATATTAACCACTTCAGCCCCGGACCATTTGGCAGCCAAAGGACCAGAGGTCTTTTTTCAATTTCGCACTACACTACTTTAACTGGTAATTGCGCGGTCATGCAATTTTGTAACCAAACGAAATTTGCGTCCTTTTCTTCCCACAAATAGAGCTTTCTTTTGATGGTATTTGATTGCCTCTGTGATTTTTATTTTTTGCGATATAAACAGAAAAAGAGCGAAAATTTTGAAAAAAAAAGAGATTTTCTACTTTTTGTTATAAAAAAAATCTAATAAACTCAATTTTAGTCAAATATTTGGGCCAAAATGTATTCAGCCACATGTCTTTAGTAAAAAAAAAATGCCAATAAGCGTATATTTATTGGTTTGCGCAAAAGTTATAGCGTCTACAAACTAGAGTACATTTTCTGGAATTTACACCGCTTTTAATTTATGACTGCCTATTTCATTTCTTGAGGTGCTAAAATGGCAGAGAAGTACAAAACCCCCCCAAATGACCCCATTTTGGAAAGTAGACACCCCAAGCTATTTGCTGAGAGGCATGTTGAGCCCATTGAATATTTTTTTTTTTTAGTCCCAAGTGATTGAATAAAGACAAAAATAAAAAAGATTTTTTTTTTTTCAAAAAGTTGTCACTAAATGATATATTGCTCACACATGCCATAGTTATATGTGGAATTGCACCCCAAAATACATTTTGCTGCTTCTCCTGAGTATGGGGATACCACATGTGTGGGACTTTTTGGGAGCCTAGCCGCGTACGGGGCCCCGAAACCCAAGCACCGCCTTCAGGATTTCTAAGGGTGCAAATTTTTGATTTCACTCCTAACTACCTATCACCGTTTCGAAGGCCATAAAATGCCAAAATAGCACAAAACCCCCCCAAATGACCCCATTTTGGAAAGTAGACACCCCAAGCTATTTGTTGAGAGGCATGGTGAGTATTTTACAGCTCTCATTTGTTTTTGAAAATGAAGAAAGTAAAGAAAAAAACATTTTTTTTTTCTTTTTTTCAATTTTCAAAACTTTGTGACAAAAAGCGAGATCTGCAAAATACTCACCATACCTCTCAGCAAATAGCTTGGGGTGTCTACTTTCCAAAATGGGGTCATTTTGGGGGGTTTTATGCCATCTGGGCATTCCATGGCCTCCGAAACTGTGATTGGCAGTGAGAAGTGAAATAAAAAAATTACACCCTTAGAAAGCCTGAAGGCGGTGATTGGTTTTTGGGGTTCCGTACGCAGCTAGGCTCCCAAAAAGTCCCACACATGTGGTATCCCCGTACTCAGGAGAAGCAACAGAATGTATTTTGGGGTGTATTTCCACATATGCCCATGACATGTTTGAGCAATATATCATTTAGTGACAACTTTTTGTCAAAAAAAATATATATATTTTTTTTTTTTTCATTATTCAATCTCTTGGGACAAAAAAAAAAAATATTTAATGGGCTCAACATTGCTCTCATCAAATAGCTTGGGGTGTCTAATTTCCAAAATGGGGTCATTTGGGGGGGGTTTGAACTGTCCTGGCATTTTATGCACAACATTTAGAAGCCTATGTCACACGTCACCCACTCTTCTAACCACTTGTAGACAAAGCCCTTTCTGACACTTTTTGTTTACATGAAAACATATTTTTTTTTTGCAAGAAAATTACGTTGAACCCCCAAACACTATATATAATGTTAAAGCAAAGGCCCTACAGATTAAAATGGTGGGTGTTGCATTTTTTTTTTCCACACAGTATTTGCGCAGCGATTTTTCAAACGCATTTTTTGTGGAAAAAATATACTTTTTTTTATTTTAATGCACTAAAACACACTATATTGCTCAAATTTTTGATGAAATAAAAAATATGATCTTAGGGCGAGTACATGGATACCAAACACGACATGCTTTAAAATTGCGCACAAACACGCAGTGGCGACAAACTACATACATTTTTAAAAGCCTTTAAAAGCCTTTACATGATACCACATTAGATTCACGGAGGAGGTCTACTGCTAAAATTACTGCCCTCGATCTGACCTTCGCGGTGATACCTCACATGCATGGTGCAATTGCTGTTTACATATGACGCCCGAGAAGGGGGGGCAGGGGTGCTTTTTTTTTTTTTTTTTTTTTTTTTTTTTTTTATTTAGCTTTTTTATTTTATTTTTAAACTGTTCCTTCCATTTTTTTTCTTTGTTATGATTTTTATTGTTATCTCAGGGAATGTAAATATCCCCTATGATAGCAATAGGCAGTGACAGGTACTCTTTTTTTGAAAAAATTGGGGTCTATTAGACCCTAGATCTTTCCTCTGCCCTCAAAGCATCTGACCACACCAAGATTGGTGTGATAAAATGCTTTCCCAATTTCCCAATGGCGCGGTTTATATCCGGGAGGGGGGACATTCCCTCCCACTGCTTGTAAAAGCAGTCTAGAGGCTAATTACCTGCTAGAATTGCTTTTACATGAAAGCCGATCACTGGCTGAAAAGAATGATACCAAGATGATACCTAAACCTGCAGGCATCATTCTGGTATAACCATTCAAAGTCCAGCAACATACTGGACATATATTGTAATCTTTTTTTTTTTTCATGCAGCCTCTTGGCTGAACGAAAAAAAGAGATTGATTGGTGGGTATGCCCACCATTAGAATACCTCCCTTCATCCACCCACTTCTAATGATGGGCATACATGCACCATTTATATATGCCGATGCATGGGGGCATCCTCCCGCAAAAGTTATGCTGTGTACACACGGTCGGAATTTCGACCGTATGTACGTGGCATTAGGAGCCAATCGCTCCTCCCCCCCCCCCCCCTGCTGCCCCCATGCTTCGGCATATATGCTCTTTTTTTTAACTGTGGTGGTGAAATCACCTCCTACAGCGTTGGAGTCGCGGCTTTATGTATCGTGGGAGCAAACGCTGTTGCTGTCAAGATAAATAAATCCGCGTTGCAACTGAATGGCGCACCTGAAAACAAAAAAAATGCTTAACACTAAAACACAGTAAACAAAATTACATACCTGAAAAGCAAGCATGATAAAACATGATAAAACATAATAAAACATTGCAGAATAGAATGGAGTAAAAAAAGAGCAACAATAGAGAGAGAATAGAGTGAGAGAGAGAACAATAAAACGACAACTATTTTATTTTTTTTTATTTTTTTGAGATTCACAGGTAAAAAAGCTCCTGACTGAAGCGACTGAATCAAAACGCTACCACAAAAAAAAATGTTAGCGATCGCAGGGATCAGGCCTGACTCTGCGAACGCTGCAGTTATGTGTGCTTAGTGTTTTGTAAGTGACAGTGATCGATCGATACTGCACTTGGGTGGGCTGGGCTGGGCGGAGGGGGAAAACGCAGGTGCTAGCAGGTATCTGGGCTGATCCCGCTAACAATGCGTTTTTTTTTGGAACCCTAAACTGCTGGGACGCTAGTATAGATCTGATCAGATCAGATATTGATCTGTTCAGATACTATACCACTAAGGGAGGTGTATGCTTTGCGCGTGGGTGTTTGCGGTACTGGCACTAACCTGGGGCGACGCAGACCTTATTTGACCCTAAAACCTAATTGATATCACCCGCCGGGCGATCAGGGGGTTAAACCGTTATTGGGTAATAAATGGCGGGTGCCCTGACAGTATAAAAAACAAGCTAACTAACCAGCGTCACCCGTAACAGTAATACAAAAAAAAAATGGTTACCTAGCGACACTAATGCAGCGATCAGAAAAACGATCGCTTAGTGACACTGGCAAAAGGGGGTGAAAGGGTTAACTAGGGGCAATCAGGGGGTTAAAACCTTTATTAGGTAATATATGGGGGTACCTGACGCTATATAAAAACCTGACGGGGAACCTAAATAACGAAATAACTAACTGGCTAACCAGCGTCACCAGTGACATTTATACAGTGATCACTGGTGAAAGGGTTAACTCTAGGGGCAATCAGGGGGTTAAAACCTTTATTTAGGTTGTAATATGGGGGTACCTGACCTATAAACCTATTTATGAACCTATATAAACATGGCGGTTAACCTAAAAAAAAACTGGTTACCTAGCGACACTAATGCAGCGATCAGAAAAACGATCGCTTAGTGACACTGGCAAAAGGGGTGAAAGGGTTAACTAGGGGCAATCAGGGGGTTAAAACCTTTATTAGGTAATATATGGGGGTACCTGACGCTATATAAAAACCTGACGGGGAACCTAA
The DNA here is from genome assembly GCA_028564925.1 of Lithobates sylvaticus. Classification (NCBI taxonomy): domain Eukaryota; kingdom Metazoa; phylum Chordata; class Amphibia; order Anura; family Ranidae; genus Lithobates; species Lithobates sylvaticus. The sequence goes on from CM053031.1 coordinate 159,271,038, forward strand.
ATAACGAAATAACTAACTGGCTAACCAGCGTCACCAGTGACAGTTATACAGTGATCACTGGTGAAAGGGTTAACTCTAGGGGCAATCAGGGGGTTAAAACCTTTATTTAGGTTGTAATATGGGGGTACCTGACCTATAAACCTATTTATGAACCTATATAAACATGGCGGTTACCTAAAAAAAAAAAATGGTTACCTAGCGACAGCAGTGACACTAATACAGCGATCAGAAAAACGATCGCTTAGTGACACTGGCAAAAGGGGGTGAAAGGGTTACCTGGGGGGCAATCAAGGGGTTAAACCTTTATTAGGGGGGGTAGGGGGCTACCTTGGACCTAAAACTAACTGCCCTGACAGTTATTACAGTCACACTGACACTAAATGCAGTGATCAGTAAAAAAATGATCACTGCAATTAGTGACACTGTGACTGGGGGGGGAGGGGGTGATCTGGGGGGTGATCTGGGGGTGACAGGGGGGTGGAATATGTGCCTATGTGTACTGGTGTCAGTGTACTGTTGGTGCACTAACCTTTACATCTTGTCTCCTCGGCGTTCCGGTCACATAGACCGGCGCACCGAGCGTGACATCACTTCCTCTGCCTGTGTTTTGATTGACACAGACAGAGGAAGCATCTGATTCGCCAGGAGCGATCGCGAGGGGGTGGCCAGAAACCACTGGCCGTCCCCTCATCCCGGATCGCTCCTGAAGCGATCCCGACCGTCCCCGCCGGCCGGGGGGGGTCCGATCGGACCCCCCACGCGCCTGAAGAATGGCACGTACAGGTACGTGATTCTGCCTGTACGTGCCATTCTGCTGACGTATATCTACATGGGGCGGTCGGGAAGTGGTTAAACCCTTCCGTGTCTCTGCCTTAATAATATTCTGTAGTACCGACTTGTTACTCTATTCTGGTGTCCTCCCCTTAAACTGCTCTGTAAGGGCATGCCTTACCTGCAGATACCTAAAAAAAGACTTCTTGGGAAGTACAAATTGCTCTCTTAAGTCCTGAAAACATCTTATCTTTCCATCATAGTAGATCTGAGAAATAAACTTCAGCCCTAGTCTATCCCACTCTCTAATAATCCCCATTTTTTGCACCTCACCCAACTTGCTATTTTCCCATAGAGGGGAGTATTCTGTAAATCCTCTATATCCCAAAATTGTTTTGCTACTTCCCAAACTCTTGCCATCAGGTCTAGGGTAGGTAACCGCTTCAGGAAGATCCCTGCCAACAGTACTTCGGTCAAGGAGTTATGTACCGAGTTACAGAGGAGAATCTTCCACTCTCTCCCTTCTTTCTCAAATTCACATCCCCCCATATGTTGAAGCTGGGCTGCCATAAAATAACTAAAAGGGTGTGGAAGGGCAAATCCTCCTTCTTTATTTGGGAGTTGCAGAGTGCTAAGGCCGATGCGAGATATGCCCCCTTTCCAAATTAGTTCTCTGAATATGGTATCTATCTTATGGAACCATTTTTTATAAATCCATACTGCAGAATAGGGATGGGCCCGGTGTTCGATTCAAACCCATGTTCGAATCGAACATCGGGCGTTCGCCCGCTCGGCGAGCCCAGAACTATTTGGGCCACTCGCATCAAATTCGTGTGATGCAAGCGGCCCGCAATGCATTGCGCCAGTCGCAGTGCAATGCTGGCTGATGATTGGCCAAGCATGCACTGTGACCCCGCATGCTTGGCCAATCACAGCGCCGGCAGCGAGGAGAGCCATAATTGGCTACAGGCAGGATGCCTGTAGCCAATTATAGCTCAGGGGCTTTAGTACACGCCCCACGGTATAAGAGGCCGCCGCGGCGGCGGCCTCGCATATTGTGTTTCAGTGTCATCGTGTCAGTGTGTTGCTGACTGCTGACAATATGTGCTCTATTTCTGGGAATTTGTGTGTGCGTGCTGTTAGTACAGCATTGCAGTATCACATCTGGGGGGTGTCTATAGGTTGCCTGTGAAGGGGGGCAGGTTTCCTGTGCTTAGAACTGTCCCTGCAAAAAGTGTCATTTTTGCAGGAAAAAAGCTATTTAAAAGCACTCGCGGCTAATGAATTGATGGCCCCCGTAACACAGAGAACTGTCATTCATTGATAAAAAAAAAAAGTGTATACATATACAAATACAAAAAGCACAGTCCTCCTTTAGACTGAAAATTACACGTGATGGCTATACTAGCGACCCTGTAAAAATACTTGATGTGTTCCACTCCAATTTATCTAAGCTTTACTCCTCTAGCCAAGAGTTTGATATGTCAAAGGCAGACGCCCTATTTTCCAATATTATACTACCTACCCTAGATCAGACACAGTGCAATAATCTTGAGAGCCTTATAACAATCCCTGAAGTCCTGACTGCTATAAAACTCTTAAAACCTAATAAGAGACCGGGCCCAGATGGGTTTTCGGCACTGTATTATAAGCAATTTTCGCATATTCTAGCACCGATTCTAACCAGAGCCTTTAACTCAATCCTTACAAACCAATCCTTTCGTACAGAAACGCTTACATCTATTATTGTAATGATTCCCAAACCCCACTCAGATACTACTTCATGGACGAACTTTCGACCTATATCCCTCCTCAACCTCGATATCAAGCTATTAGCTAAAATTTTGGCAACTCGCCTTAATAACATTATAGGTCAGTTAATCCACCGAGATCAAACTGGCTTTATGCCTAGGAGACAGGCAGGTGACAACATCAGACGGGCTCTTTTACTCATGCACGCGGCTAAGACTAGACGTATCCCGTCATGCCTCATATCCCTAGATATTAGAAAGGCGTTTGATACTGTCACCTGGCCATATATGCAATATATGCTCCAAAATGGGGATTTGGGAATCATTTTCTAAAATGGATTTCTTCACTGTATGATCATCCAAAAGACACTGGCTGCACATGGGGGGGGGGAGAAGAGAGGAGAGCTGCCAATGGGAGATCACAGCAGGGAACACTCAGACTTTTGTTTCATAAGCTGTGAGTGTTCCCCCGCCGTGCGCCGTCACATAAGCCCCTCCCCTTTTCCGGGACTTTGATAGACAGATCACCCGGGGGGGGGACACTGGCTGCACATGGGGCCCTGCTGTGATCTCCCAGTGGCAGCTCTCCTCTCTTCTCCTCCACAGGTAGGCAGCACATGGGGGACACAGGCTGCAAATGGGGGGGAGACACAGGCTGCAAATGGGGGGGAGACACAGGCTGCAAATGGGGGGAGACACAGGCTGCAAATGGGGGGGAGACACTGGCTGCAAATGGGGGGGGACACTGGCTGCAAATGGGGGGGACACTGGCTGCACATGGGGGGGGGGACTGGCTGCACATGGGGGGGGGCACTGGCTGCAAATGGGGGGGGGGGACTGGCTGCACATGGGGGGGGGGCACTGGCTGCACATGGGGGGGGGGCACTGGCTGCAAATGGGGGGGGACACTGGCTGCTCATGGGGGGGGGGCACAGGCTGCACATGGGGGGGGACACTGGCTGCACATGGGGGGGGGACACTGGCTGCACATGGGGGGGGCACTGGCTGCACATGGGGGGGGCACAGGCTGCACATGGGGGGGGCACAGGCTGCACATGGGGGGGACACAGGCTGCATTAACATTAAGGTTGTTAATATTTTTATAACTGCATAAAACATTAAAGGTGTCATTTAATGAGATAATTTATGAGGGCGGGTTTAGGGGCGGGGCAGGGTAGGGGTTGGGCGGGGCAACTGGTGGCGAGTAACCCTTAGGCCTGGCTAGTAGCTCAGGACTTGAAATTTTGAGCCCTGTATTAAGTACTCTGGCTATAAATCTGCCATGATGAATATTTGTAGAGGTACAAGACAGGGCTGTCCCTTATCTCCCCTACTTTTCGCACTCCTTATTGAACCATTAGCACAATTAATCAGATCAAATTTAGATATCAAAGGTATCGAATTAGGCGGTTACCAACATAAATTATGTCTTTTTGCTGATGATATCCTTGTCTTTTTATCTCAGCCGCATATATCTGCTCCAAATCTATTGAATACATAAATTACAATACAATTAAAATACAGATAAATTTGCTATAGTCTCCGGACTCAAAATCAACCCCACAAAATCTAATATCCTTAATATTTCCTTGGAACAAAATGATCTCTTGCATCTCCAATCCACCCTACCGTTTCACTGGGTTCCTACTCAATTACCTTATTTAGGTGTACAACTCACAACTTCACTTAAAGATTTATTTAGGGCTAACTATCTCCCACTACTTAAACAGGTCACTAATTATATGAAACAATGGTCTTCCCTTCCACTATCTTGGTTGGGACAAATAAATGCTATTAAGATGTCGATCCTACCAAAATTTTTATACTTATTCAGGGTTCTACCCATCCCATTACCAGCTTACTACCTCAGGATCATACAGCGCAGAGTCTTAGCTTTTATTTGGGGTAAAACAAAACCACTTATACCAAAGGCCACGTTATACCTTAGTAAATTGAAGGGAGGTTTAGGTTTACCAAACTTCGCCTCTTATTACAATGCTGCACAAATCTCACTTCTCCCGAAATATCATTCTACTGCGGAAACTCCCCTTTGGGTGTCCGTTGAATCTATCGACTGTGATCCTATATCTCTTGCTAATATTTTATGGATACATCCCAATGATAGGTCGCACATCTCTAACCCCATTACGAAGCATTCCTTATTTATTTGGGACAAATTTGGTAAACCTTACAACCTTCAATCTACACACAATCCTCTTCTCTCATTCCTCAGTAATCCAGCTTTCTACCCAGCCTGGAAGTATCCGAAATCATTGTCTACTTCAAACTTAACCCGGCTTCACCAAGTATGTAATAACGCTAATATCCTAGATTTCCCTATACTATGTGATGATTATGGGCTTCCAAGATCTGAAATCTTCCGATACTTGCAAATTAAAAACTTTTATACTCCTCTTCTCATGACTGGATCTATGCTTAATCAAATGTCTCAATTTGAACGTGTTTGTAAAAGTGATCCTCATATCAGAGGTTTAATATCTTTGTTATATCATCAGCTCACTACTCTTCCTAACGATGTATTACCCTCTTATACTGACAAATGGGCTATGGATATGAACCGTGTTTTCAACACTAATGACTGGTCTAACATATGGATAGCTACTAAAAATTCCTCTACGAATTGCTTTGCTTTGGAAACTAACTTTAAAGTCCTAGCTAGATGGTATCTGGTGCCTGCCAGAATTGCTAAATTCATCCCGACATACCCTAACAACTGCTTTAGAGGATGCTCTTCCCCAGGTACCCATTTCCACATATGGTGGCAATGTCCGGTAGCTCAAGTATTCTGGGCTAACATCTTCGATATGGCTTCTAAAGCTCTGGAATGCACTATTACTCCCGATCCAGCTATGGCTCTTCTTAACCTGAAACCACCATCATTAACACATTCCCAATTTAAATTATTCCTCCAGCTTAGCACCGCAGCTAAACAAACCATAGCTAAAGCCTGGAAATCTAAAACATTGATAGTAGCAGAAGCCAAACACAGAATGAATAGAGCTTTAACCCATGCTAAAATGTTGGCTATTGAAGATAATAAAATCAATAAATTTACGCAGATCTGGCAACCTTGGGTAAAACATTATTTCCCACCTGACTTCGACCAGTCATTACTGTTACCTCAATAATGTACCAACTATCTCAAACACCTTGCTTCAGTGAGTCGCATACTATGCAAACCACCACCTGGAGAGACTTCCTCCTTCTGTCCCCTTCCTTCTTTCCCTCTTTCCTTTTCTTTCTATGATATATGCATATGGGACTTTTTCATTGTAACATCATATATTTTTTCTGCAATAAGTACGACAGTCCTCCAAATAGACTACTAACATGTATAGGAACATGGTAAATGCTAAAGATATACACATTTTCTTTTTTTTCTTGGGTATATACACACTCATTTTGGTATGTATCCTTTATACTTAGCATATAACCTTGCTTAATAAAATACTTAATTCCCCTAATTGCCCCCACTCTACCACAGTTTGAACACAATTGGGGTGGTAGAGTGGTCTGGAGGCATGATATTATAGCACCTGGGTAAGGTTCAAAGATGCTGTTCTAGTACATATAAGGTTAATAAATACGCCCTTCTTATAGTGTTCCTATATCTTAAGTTCCCATCTCATATTTTGAACCACAAGTACTTTTATCTATGTTATTTGATTAATACGATATCCCATATATGGCTGTAAATATATGTACTATATCGTTATGTTTTTCTTTTTGTTTTGTATTGTTCCTTTAAGTGAAAATAAAAATCTTAAACGAGAAATCAATAGGGCTGTGGGTAAAACGCAGGACAACTGTGGATACACCAGCAATGGGCCAAAACATAACAAACCAGTGTGAACCCACCTAAAAGCACAAGGGACCAAGTACTAACACAGGCTTATGACACAATTCTAAAAACTTTGGCTGCAGTTATAAGAACTACTGCTGGAGAAAAAAAGTTAAAAACGAGGGAAGGGAGATAAGAGTCCAGTCACTGAGCTCACATTTGGATGGTCCCTGGAGGCTCATCACTCAGAGATATCCTGAGATATATCAGAGATGTATATAACATATATATATATATATATATATATATATATATAACAGAGATTTCCTGTTCACCTTCTATCTGCCGGTGTTCTGTTCATAACTTCCCACCCACACGGCTCCTTCACTGCACAAAGTTCACAGAAGGAGAGGGGAGGGGAAAGGCAGAGCCGACTCAGCCTCTCCCATTTGTGTAGGGGGGACTGTGCACTGTGACATTGTAATAACCACAGTGAGCCAACACAGATGCAGCCAAACACCCCTACATTTACACACAGCTTCTCCTGTCCCATAGAAGTTTATGGACAGGAGAAAAATCGGGCTTATACTGCTGGCTGGGCGGGCCTATTTTAAGGCAGGGGCCTGGAGCTGCAGCTCCATCAGCCCCTATGGTAATCCGGCCCTGAACAAGAGGTGTATCAGGAGGAATTCGGGAGAATCAGAAATGGAATCGAATTGTCTAAAAACAGTTCTCTCTTCAATCTAAACCCTGTAGTCGATGCCCATCAGCTGCTGAGAGTTTGTGGATGTATAACGAAATCCAACTTATGCAGCAAAGAACAGAATCCTATAATCATACCAGGTGAACATCATGTTACTACCCTTCAGGTTCATCATCACCATGAACTGGTACATCATCAAGGACGTCAGTTTACAGAAGGTGCCATCAGGTCAGCTGGCTTGTGGATCACTGATATGAAATGGTTTCCTCCTTGCTTTTAAAGTGCATCAAGTGCCACAAGTTAAGAGGAAAACATCAACAGCAACAAATGGCAAGTCTTCCAGCTGATCACCTAAGTACAGATCCACCCTTCACCTATGTTGGAGGTAGATGCTTTCAGCCCATGGTCCGTCATCACTCAGAGAACTCGTGGTGGAGCTGCCAATAGTAAAAGGTGGGCTGCATTGTTTACCTGTCTCAGCATCCGAGCAATACACATAGAAGTGATCGAGTCTATGGATTCATCTTTCTTCATCTGTGCAACAATCAATGAGAGGGGCAGGAACATCAAACTAGACACTACATCCCAGATACGTAAATAGGACAAAAGAAGAACTTTGGGGTCAACCAACCCCGGGACTTTTAAGGTGTCACAAATAGAGATAGATGGGTATTAGACCCGGAGCCTGCTGCCCAGCCTGATGACCCGGAGCCTGCTGCCCAGCCTGATAACCCGGAGCCTGCTGCCCAGCCTGATGACCCAGAACCTGCTGCCCAGCCTGATGACCCGGAGCCCGCTGCCCAGCCAGATGACCCAGAGCCTGCTGCCCAGCCAGATGACCTGAAGTCTGCTGCCCAGCCAAATGACCCAGAGCCTGCTGCCCAGCCTGATGACCCAGAGCCTGCTGCTGATTTTCCTGTGCCCATGCTCCAGTCTGATGTTTCAGTGCCCACGGTCCAGCCTGAAGTTCCTGTACCCATGGTCCAGTCTGATGTTTCAGTGCCAACGGTCCAGCCTGAAGTTCCGGTACCAACGCTCCAGCCAGAAGTTTCGTGCCCACGGTCCAGCCTGATGTTTCGGAGCCCAAGGTCCAGCCTGAAGTTCCGGTGCCCATGTTCCAGCCTGAAGTTCCGGTGCCCGTGTCCCAGCCTGAAGTTCTGGTGCCCGATACCCAGCCTGTTGAGCCAGTGCCTGTTACCGAACCCATTGAGCTGGTGCCCGTTACCCAGCCTGTTAAGCCGGTGCCGTTACCCAGCCTGTTGAACCAGTACCCATCATTCGGCCTGCTGAGCTGGTGCTCGTTTCCCAGCCTGCTGATATGGTACTTGTTGAATTGGTTCCTGACGCCCAGCTTGCTGCTGCCACTAACCAGCCTTTTGTTCCAGTGCCTGCTGCCCAGCCTGATGTTTCAGTATCTGCTGTCCAACCAGATGACCCAGAGCCTGCTGCCCAGCTTGATGACCTGGAGCCTGCTGCCCAGCTTGATGACCCGGGGCCTGCTGCCCAGCCTGATGACCCGGGCCTGCTGCCCAGCCTGATGACCCGAAGCCTGCTGCCCAGCCTGATGACCCGAAGCCTGCTGCCCAGCCAGATGACCCGGAGCCTGCTGCCCAGCCAGATGACCCGGAGCCTGCTGCCCAGCCAGATGACCCGGAGCCTGCTGCCCAGCCAGATGACCCGGAGCCTGCTGCCCAGCCAGATGACCCGTGCCCTTTGCCCAGCCAGGTGACCCGATGACCCTTTGCCCAGCCTGATGTCAAGATGTGTGGTTCACAGACCTACCTGAATACTGAGGGGAGGGCCTTCCCCACTTCAGGTAAAGCTGGGGGAGGAGGATGAGGAAGTGGCCTCTACCCCCTGCCCTGCCAGATTTGGGTGTTCCCCAGGGGGCATTTGGTACTGCCCAGATGCAGAACCCCACTTTGGCCCGTGCACGGGAACAGGTTGTAGCAGTAAATGGGGTTCACCAAGAGCCAGGTGCGAATGAGCGGTGGCCACACTTTGCAATATGTAATGAATTGCTTTATCAGGTTACCAAAGTGAGAGAAAATGTGGTAGAACAATTATTGGTACCCCAACAGTATAGACGCAAGGTCCTGGACCTGGCCCATGATGATGTTTTAGGGGGACACCTGGGAGTTGACGGAGGCACAGATCACCAACCGGTTTTACTGGCCAGGTCTTAAAGCAAGAGGAAAGGAGATACTGTACCTCTTGTCCCACCTGTCAGTTGACTGCTCCGGTGACCCACTTCCGGAGCCCTTTGGTCCCTCTGCCCATAATTGAGGTCCCATTCAAGAGGATAGCCATGGATATAGTGGGCCCCTTGGTAAAGTCGGCTCGAGGTAACTCCTACATACTTGTGATCCTCGACTATGCCACCCGATATCCTGAAGCGCTCCCCCTGCGGAATACCTCCTCTAAGGCTATTGCCCAGGAATTATCCTAGTTGTTTAAACGGACTGGTTTTCCCAAGGAAATACTCATGGACCAGGGCACCCCGTTTATGTCAAAGGTTATGGCTGATGTGTGTAAGCTGTTCCGGATTAAACAGCTGCGCACATCGGTCTACCATCCACAAACAAATGGGTTGTTAGAACGCTTTATTAAGACCCTTATGCTCAAGAGAGTTGTACAAAGGGATGGGAAAGACTGGGACTGCTTGTTACCAGCTCTCCTGTTTGCTATCCGGGAAGTGCCCCAGGCCTCCACTGGGTTTTCGCCCTTTGAGTTGGTATATGGGCAGAGACCTCGCAGGGTACTGGGCTTTGTCAAAGAGGAATGGGAAAGTGAACCTATTCAGCATAAGAGCCTTCTTGAATATGTATCCCAAATGCAGGAGAGGATTCGAACTGTGTTGCCACTAGTCAAGGAACATTTGCAAAAAGCCCAGGAGGCTCAACGATGGGTCTATAATAGGGCTGCTAAAATAAGGAACTTCCAAGTGGGGGATCGAGTAGCGGTGTTGATTCCCACTGTGGAAAGTAAATTCTTGGCCAGGTGGCAAGGCCCCTTTGAAGTTGTAGAAAAAGTGGGAGAGGTAAATTCTAGAGTCCACCAGCCAGGTAAGAGAAAACCCTATCAGATATATCATGTAAACTTGTTAAAGCCCTGGACAGACAGGGAACCGGTGACCTCCCTGGCTAGTGCAAGACTTGAGCCTCGGGTTGGGTTCTTGCAGAGAAATAAAGAGAAATTGGCAGACTTGCCAGGGCTCACTAGTGTCATAGAGCATGATATTATCACGGAACCAGAAGTCAAAGTTTTTGTCCGGCCCTACCGCATTCCAGAGGCCCAAAGGAAGGCCGTTTCAGAGGAAGTGAAGAAGATGTTAGACCTGGAAATTATTAAAGAATCACAGAGTGAGTGGTTGAGCCCTATTGTGTTGGTACCGAAGCCCAACGGTTTCACGGTTTGATGCCCACCCCATGCCCCGGGTAGATGAGCTTATTGAGAGACTAGGTCCAGCCAGATATATCACTGCATTAGACCTTACCAAGGGGTATTGGCAAATCCCGTTGACTAAGGCTGCTAGAGAAAAAACCGAATCCGAATTACAAATTTTTTGGGATACGAATTCTGTACGGAATATGAAATTCCGTTTACGAATTTCGGCTCCAAATTATTCTAAATTATTCAAATCCAATTACCATTGGTAATTGGATTCAAATAATTTGGAGCCGAAATTCGTAAACGGAATTTCACCGAATATAGAATTTAAATTTCAACTAATACGAAAGAAATTATTATAGCGGATATAACGAATGATTCGAAATTCGGCTCCAAATTATTCGAATCCAACTACAAAATATATTGAATTTCAAATTTTCAACTAATACGAAAGAAATTATTATAGCGGATATAACGAATGATTCAAATTTCAGCACCAAATTATTTGAATCTAACTACCAAATATATCGAATTTCAAATTTTCAACTAATACGAAAGAAATTATTATAGCGGATATAACGAATGATTCGAATTTCGGCTCCAACTACCAAATAATATCGAATTTCAACTAATACAAAATAAATTATTATAGCGGATATAACAAATGATTCGAATGAATTCGATATTCAGTATAACGAATATCGACACTCTACGAATAATAACGAATTCGTTGTTGGTCCAAATTTCTTTACTACAGAAACATGTGACTGTTGGTTGACCAATCAGAGGTTTTCTTCTGATGCTGAGGCCTACAGGGCACGCCCGATCATATGACTTCTCTTTGTGGAGCAGATCATACAACTATTTGTCAGTGCATCTGATCAAATATCTTTGTGATCCTTGGATTTTTGCTATTCATTTGACTTGATATCTCTTGGAGTCTGCAAGTTTATCATCTTTGATTGCTTATTTCGCTTCTGGATTTATTCTTTTACTCCGGATTTTGGTGTTAGTCTGCTCATATTTTTTTTTGTCTTTTTTTGACTTGTAAAGGCAAAATGAGCAGCAAACAACAAGGACAAAAAGGCAGTAAGAGTGCTGCTGGAAGAGGGAGAGCTTTGAGCCGTCGAGTACAACAGCAGCAGTTGGGACGTTCTGTCTCTGCGCCCCCTGAGCTCAGCTCACCTCCCATGAAGTTGAGGCGAACAGGAGTGAAAGAGCCTGGCAAACAGCAGACATCATTTGCATGTCGCCAGCTGTTCCAGGACTTACCTTCTAGAACCAGCAGCACAGTGATAGTTGATAGCAAAAGTGGCACTACCACCTCTGCCACTGCTGCTGGTAGCATGGTGCCCATTGGTACATTTTATGGAAGAGAAAGAGGGCAGGCCAAAGGGGTTCCCAGTGCACACACCTTTGTGCAGCCAAAGATGGAGATCCTGGCCATGCAGCATGAAACATGTGAGGAGGCCCAGGCTGAGCAGGCTCATGATGATATCACTATCAGCACTACAGGGAGCTTAGTGATAAGCAAGCAGGAGTGTCAGTTTACAGATTGTAAGGATCACTCTTCCCCTGGCAATGTGGAAGAGAAGGAAACAAGCTTTCCTGACATAGACAACTTGGATTACCAACCCTCTACCCATGTTGGCCCCAGCGACAGCCCAGGAGAATATATCTGCCCTCAGTCCCCACTCCTTTTCTCTCCTTATAAGTCCCCTGCCCAAGTTCATCGGCCAATGCAACCACAGCACCCAAAATACCTGTGATGTTCAGATCTCTTCATCCTGCTCCTGCTGAACCTCAGGAAGAGAGTCTAACAACTGCAGTGGATGCGATTCCATCACCAGGCACTGCAGGCAGTGTCATTGGTGCTGGCTGCCGTTCCAGCATTTGGCTGCATTTTAAAAGAATTGGCGTTGGTCAGAAGGCCAAATGCAACCATTGTGGCAGGGACATCAGCCGGGGCCTAGACATAGGGCATCTCAGCAACAGTGGCATGAACCAGCACATGCGTGTGCACCACCAAGCAGTGCTGTTAGGGGAGAAAAGTATGGCCCCTTCAAACACCAAAAGGGGAACCAATAGTGGCACCACCACAGCCACCATAAGTACCAGCACCACCACCCCACATCCAACCCATACCAGCCACCAGGCCACCCTGGAAGATTTTGGTGGCTTTCAGAGTACTAAGGGTATGTCTCAGGCACAGGTACGGAAAATAACACGCCTGATCGGCCAGCTGATTGCTGTTGGAGGAGCACCTTTCAATATGGTAGAAGGTGAGCCCTTTAAGCAGTTGATGCAGGCTGTTGCACCACAGTACCGTGTGCCATCACGTAAGACCTTTAGCCAAACTGTGGTGCCAGCCTTATACAGGTCTTGTTTTGAGGTGCTCAAGGAGGAGATAGAAATAGAAAGGCAGGTGGACAGGCAGTGCACCTGACCACTGACCTGTGGAGTGCGTCTAGTGCCCGACACGCCTTCCTGTCCCTGACAGCACATTGGTGGCAGGGCAAGGTGTCCCATGATGTACTAGTTCAAAGACCTGGATCCTCGTCAGCAGTTGACAAACAGGGGCACCGTTCCTTTTGTGGTGGGGATTTTGAAATCCATATTTATATCAAGGAGTTCCAAGAAAGAGGGAATTGGATTGCCATGCCCCATCGGATGTATAAATATATATCAGGGAGATGTGCCTGTGTTGGTGTATGTGTGTGTGGGTATATATATATGAATATATGTATAAGTATGTATATATATATAGTTATGATGTGGTCTGTGATGTGTACCTGGTGGAGATACAATGGCCTTGTACGAGCCATTGAATGTCCCCAGGTGCTAATTGAATCCCCTTTGTTTCAACAGTCATCTTCACAGACAGGACGGCACCTTCTCCTCAGGGGTCATTAACATACTAATGTCGGAACTGGTTAGGCTAAGGGATCAAAACTAGTGGTTCATTAATTCATAGACTGAATGGCACCAGTAGCTTAGACTTCAGAATTAGCCAATTAGAGGGTGACCCAGTGAGTACCAATCAGAGGATGAGCCCATGAGAGCCAATGAGCCAATTAGAGGATGAGCCCACGAGAGCCAATGAGCATTTAGACTCCAGAAGTGGCCAATTGGGTATATAAACTAGAGGAGAGCTAGCTGTTGGCACTCTTCAGTTCCAGACCATCGGAATGACTTGATGTCCTTGTAATATATACAGTGGTGTGAAAAAGTGTTTGCCCCCTTCCTCATTTCCTGTTCCTTTGCATGTTTGTCACACTTAAGTGTTTCGGAACATCAAACCAATTTAAACAATAGTCAAGGACAACACAAGTAAACACAAAATGCAATTTGTAAATGAAGGTGTTTATTATTAAAGGTGAAAAAAAATCCAAACCATCATGGCCCTGTGTGAAAAAGTGATTGCCCCCTAAACCTAATAACTGGTTGGGCCACCCTTAGCAGCAACAACTGCAACCAAGCGTTTGCGATAACGTGCAATGAGGCTTTTACAGCGTCCTGGAGGAATTTTGGCCCACTCATCTTTGCAGAATTGTCCTAATTCAGTTACATTAGAGGGTTTTCGAGCATGAACGGCCTTTTTATGGTCATACCACAACATTTCAATAGGATTCAGGTCAGGACTTTGGCTAGGCCACTCCAAAGTCTTCATTTTGTTTTTCTTCAGCCATTCGGTGGTGGACTTGCTGGTGTGTTTAGGATCATTGTCCTGCTGCAGAACCCAAGTTCGTTTCAGCTTGAGTACACGAACAGATGGTCGGACATTCTCCTTCAGGATCTCTTGGTAGACAGCAGAATTCATAGTTCCTTTTATCACGGCAAGTCTTCCAGGTCCTGAAGCAGCAAAACAGCCCCAGACCATCACACTACCACCACAATATTTTACTGTTGGTATAATGTTCTTTTTCTGAAATGCAGTGTTCCTTCTACGCCAGATATACTTGGACACACACCTTCCAAAGAGTTCCACTTTTGTCTCATCGGTCCACAGAATGTTGTCCTAAAAGTCTTGGGGATCATCAAGATGTGTTGTGGAGAAATTGAGACGAGCTTTGATGTTCTTTTTGCTCAGCAGTGGTTTTCTCCTTGGAACTCTGCCATGCAGGCCATTTTTGCCCAGTCTTTTCCTGATGGTGGAGGCATGAACGCTGACCTTAACTGAGGCAAGTGAGGCCTGCAGTTCCTTGGACGTTGTTGTGGGGTCTTTTGTGACCTCTTGGATGAGTCGTCGCTGCGCTCTTGGGGTAATTTTGGGCGGCCGGCCACTCCTGGGAAGGTTCACCACTGTTCCATGTCTTCGCCATTTGTGGATAATGGCTCTCACTGTGGTTCGCTGGATTCCCAAAGCTTTGGAAATGGCTTTATAACCCCTTTCCAGACTGATAGATCTCAATTACTTTCTTTCTCAATTGTTCCTGAATTTCTTTGGGTCTCGGCATGATGTGTAGCTTTTAAGGATCTTCTGGTGGACCTTACTGTGTCAAGCAGCTCCTATTTAAGTGATGCCTTGATTGTGAACAGGTGTGGCAATAATCAGGCCTGGGTGTGGCTAGAGAAATTGAACTCAGGTGTGGACAACCACAGTTATAGTATGTTTTAACAAGGGGGGCAATCACTTTTTCACACATGGCCATGATGGTTTGGATTTTTTTTCACCTTTAATAATAAACACCTTCATTTACAAATTGCATTTTGTGTTTACTTGTGTTGTCCTTGACTATTGTTTAAATTGGTTTGATGTTCCGAAACACTTAAGTGTGACAAACATGCAAAGGAACAGGAAATGAGGAAGGGGGCAAACACTTTTTCACACCACTGTACTCGTATCTCTAACCTATTCCCATCTTTAACCTATTTCTTTCCTAGGACTTGTCTTGATATATTGATAACCATATTGATAGTGTATATCTGTTGTAACCATATGGCCTAAATTATCTTCGCGTACACACGAAGGGACTATCCCGCGGGATTATCCGCTGGACCGAAGTCCAGCGGATAATCCCCTCGTGTGTGGGCGCCAGCGGACTTTTTGGTGCCAAAGTCCGGCGGACTTTTTGGCGCCAAAGTTTTAAGTTTGGTTTTAAAATTATCCGCTGGACTTGGCAGTCCGGCGGACAATCCCGCCGTTAGTAGGCAAGTCCGCGGGACTTTTGAAATGAACGGACTTGCCGCTCATCGGCAAGTCCGTTCATTTAGCACGTGACTTCAGGTTACGTAGCTAGCGTAGGCAGTAAATGCCGCCGCGCTAGCTCCGTGACCTGGCATGGATTTAAAGGGACTCCCCACGCCGAAAAAACGGCGTGGGGGTTCCCCCCAAATCCATGTCAGACCCTCATCCGAGCACGCAGCCTGGCAGGCCAGGAAAGGGGTGGGGACAAACGAGCGCCCCCCCTCCTGAGCCATACCAGGCCGCGTGCCCTCAACATGGGGGGTGCCCTGGGGAAAGGGGGGCCGTGCGCCCCCCCCACCCCAAAGCACCTTGTCCCCATGTTGATGAGGACAAGGGCCTCTTCCCGACAACCCTGGCCGTTGGTTGTCGGGGTCTGCGGGCGGGGGCTTATCGGAATCTGGGAGCCCCCTTTACTAAGGGGGCCCCCAGATACCGGCCCCCCACCCTATGTGAATGAGTATGGGGTACGATGTACCCCTACCCATTCACCTAAGGTGTAAAATGTAAAGTACAAAAACACACACACTTTTGAAAAAATATTTTATTGCACTGCTCCGGGGGTCATCTTCCGTCTTGGGGGTCTTCTCGCCGGACTCCCCCGCCATTTACCTAGCTCTTTTACCGAGCGGGGGAAGTCCGGCTACCTTCTTCGTCGTCGCCGCCGTCGTCTGGGGGTCTCGATCCGCCTTCGGGGGTCTTCCGGGGGTCTCTTCTGTTCTTGCGGCGGTCGTCGTCTTCCGCGCCGCCGGCGCCGCCTTCTTCTTCTTCTTCTTCTTGTCCTTCTTGTTCTTCTTCTTCTTCCGATGTTGACCCGTCGCTGTCTCTGCCCGGAATGCCTGTGCCGCTCTGCGCTGGGACTTATATAGGGACATGGGGGACAGGGTCACATGCTCATGTCACATGGTGACCCCGCCCCCTTGTGTTGTCACAGTCCCGGAGGATGCTGGGACTGTGACATCGCAAGGGGGCGGGGTCACCATGTGACATGAGCATGTGACCCTGTCCCCCATGTCCCTATATAAGTCCCAGCGCAGAGCGGCACAGGCATTCCGGGCAGAGACAGCGACGGGTCAACATCGGAAGAAGAAGAACAACAATAAGGAGAAGAAGAAGGCGGCGCCGGCGGCGCGGAAGACGACGACCGCCGCAAGAACAGAAGAGACCCCGGAAGACCCCCGAAGGCGGATCGAGACCCCCAGACGACGGCGGCGACGACGAAGAAGGTAGCCGGACTTCCCCCGCTTGGTAAAAGAGCTTGGTAAATGGCGGGGGAGTCCGGCGAGAAGACCCCCAAGACGGAAGAAGACCCCCGGAGCAGTGCAATAAAATATTTTTTCAAAAGTGTGTGTGTTTTTGTACTTTACATTTTACACCTTAGGTGAATGGGTAGGGGTACATCGTACCCCATACTCATTCACATAGGGTGGGGGGCCGGTATCTGGGGGCCCCCTTAGTAAAGGGGGCTCCCAGATTCCGATAAGCCCCCGCCCGCAGACCCTGACAACCAACGGCCAGGGTTGTCGGGAAGAGGCCCTTGTCCTCATCAACATGGGGACAAGGTGCTTTGGGGTGGGGGGGGGCCGCACGGCCCCCCTTTCCCCAGGGCACCCCCCATGTTGAGGGCACGCGGCCTGGTACGGCTCAGGAGGGGGGGGGCTCGTTCGTCCCCACCCCTTTCCTGGCCTGCCAGGCTGCGTGCTCGGATAAGGGTCTGACAGGGATTTGGGGGGGACCCCCACGCCGTTTTTCGGCGTGGGGATTCCCTTTAAATCCATGACAGGTGACGGAGCTAGCGCGCCGGCATTTACTGCCTACGCTAGCTACGTACCTGAAGTTACGTTCGAAGTGAACGGACTGCTCCGTGTGTGGGGCAAGTCCGTTCATTTTCAAAAGTCCCGCGGACTTTTGGCCGGCGGATTATCCGCCGGAGAAGTCCGTGCGTGTGTGGGCAAGTCCACACGCTCGGAAAGTCCAGCGGACCCAGCTGGAAAGTCCGGCGGGATTGTCCGCTGGACTAAGTCCACCGGCAAAAGTCCGCACGTGTGTACGCGGCATAAGCAACACTGTACCTGTAAGGCCCCTTTCACACGTGCGGACCGTTCGTCCGTTTTTTCATACGTCCGTTTACGGATCAAAACGGACATCAATGCTTCTCTATGCGCTAATACATGCACATAATAAATGAAATGTGAATGTGTGTTAAAACATTCCAATAATAAACGTGAACAGTGTCAAACATAAAGTGTCAATATTATTACTGGAAGTGACCCCAGTAATATCTACAATAAAAGTGTAGAGTTCATGTGAATGGTGACAACAACAGATGAGTCCCTCGGATCGGCTCAAGGATATAGGAACACAGGTGAGAAACAAGCTTGTCTGATGTCACTGAAAAGCATATATACTCTTACCAGAAGTGTTGGATACAGATACCGTACGGTATCTGTATCAGGCAGGCTTAAATGTAGAAATTCTCGCATCCATGGGTCAAGAGGGGACCCCCGCAAACTAGAACCAAACAGCTTCCAAGGCAGGCCACTGGATCAATCAGCAATCACAGCAATTAATGGACCTCCAGGCATCAGATGATCAAAGGGGGTGATCCCACGGACCGGGAAAACAGGATGAAAAAAATGGAGACAACTCCGATGGTGCAGGTCAAAAAGGTATGTATAAAAATTTATTCACATTATCATGTGACAAATATAAGGATAAAATCTCGAGAAAATATGTAAAAATGGGTCGGCATCATCATGGATGTTTTTGAGTATAGGATCTCCAGGTCCCTGAATACTAATGGTGTTTTTGTGACCACCAATGTAGACACCGAATTGAGCGGATTATTCCTTAGGCTCAAAAACGTTATGACCACTGAGATTCATCTACAGTCGGACATAGCGTTTTTAGAACAGTATACTAAGGAGCGTATGGTTCCGAGAGGTTTGAGATGGGATGTATCCCCTCAACAGGGAGACACGGATCTTGAGTCGTGGTCCCGATATTTTAATGATGCCGGGATCAGGCTCAATGGCTTTTTAGTTGAACGCAAACAAGCTAGACTTACAGCCATAGATCAGGAGATCAAAGACCTTAAAACCAAACTAACACCTTATAATGGTTCTCATGAATACACTACCCTCTCGACCAATCTTAAAAACTTCCTAGAAAAGGAAGAAAAAGACCAGAAAAATAAGAAACAGAAAAAGTACAACCGTGATCTAACTGACTATAAAACCAATCTAGTCTTTAATTGGCAGAAAAAGTTAGTTACCAACAATGACATTGCTGCCAATGCTCCTCCTATGGACACAGTTGAACCGGTTGTACTTCAGTCTGATCGTAGATTAACCTATGAGCCTCCATCGTCCAACTCCCAGAGAGGCACCAGGGATGATTTTTACACCTCAGTTGAGCACACCCCTAATACGTATGTTCAGAACAATTACAATAGGGGAAGACACACCTCTAGGGGTAATAATCATCACACAAGGGTGAGAAAAAACCAGCAGAAAGGGAGAGGAGGCTCCCGTCACGCTGAGCCATATGGCACACCCTCTGCAACCTGGCGGGAAGACAGGAACTACTATGCCCAAAGTACACCTGTCAAAGATTATATCAGACATGTTCCATCTCGTGAGTATGGGAACCATGGGATGTATGGGGAGCAGTACCCACACAACAATCAAGGTAGAGATCCTATGAGAAATTCCTATTCTCACCATCAGAATTCCCAGCCCCGAGGGTCTTCCCAACCTTCGGGTTTTTACAGGGACCCCCCCAGCTACCCTCCAAGTCCAAAACGAAACGAGGTACCAGAGGGGGGCGACGCCTCCAGAGGCAAAAGAAAAAGGGTTTAACCCCCATTGGTGCAGGCATTTATAACCTAAGCAAGGTTCAACTTTCTGATGCAGAAACCCGTGTACTAGACAAGGGTCTCAAGTTCGTTCCACCACGCCAATTGGACCGTTTTTCCACCTTTGTGGATGTACAGAAATAGATCAGAAAGCTGAACATTCAACGGCATTTTTTAACCGTTCCACCTATTAAGACTGGAAATGAGATCCCCTCTTCCAGCGTCCACTCCGGATTGTCAAATCCGTCACTTTTCAACCCTCCAAACACTACGTCCCATTCCATTAATGTATTTAAGACCTTGGTTCTAAATGATTTAGAAGCTCTCCCCGTTAAAAAGGTACACCAGGATCCAGCCATTTCTCTGGGACTCAAATCCCTGTGTAAAAATAAAAATATCATTGTCCGCCCTGCTAACAAGGGAGGTGGGATCGTGGTACTAGATCGTGATGATTATAATAGGGAGATGCTAAGACTTTTAGATGATCGTTCCACATATACCATTCTAAGTGGTGATCCTACCACCAAATACAAGAAGGCTTTGATTGAGGTGATTGAGGAAGGTTTCTCTCTCAGTGTGCTTAATCGCAAAGAGAAGGAGTTCCTCGTCCCTCTGGCCCCTAGGATCCCTATCATTTATTATCTTCCCAAGGTTCACAAATGTCCTACCAATCCTCCAGGTCGCCCTATCGTGAGCGGCATCGATTCGGTGACCTCGAGGATTGGTAGGTACATTGATTTTTATTTACAGCCATTGGTTAGACTCATCCCCTCTTATCTCAAGGACACTAAAGATGTAATTCGGTTGCTTGAATCAGTTGAATATCAGGTGGGCCTCATCATGGTCACAGCGGATGTTTCCGCTTTGTACACCTGTATCTCCCATCATTTGGGCATCGGCGCAGTCGAGTTTTATCTATCCCGTCTTTCATCCCTCTCCTTGATTCAGAAGAATTTCATTTTGGATTTATTGCGATTTGCCACTAAGCACAATTATTTTTGGTTTCAGGGCACTTTTTATTCTCAGATCAAGGGAGTGGCCATGGGGGCCAAATACGCCCCCAGTGTGGCCAATCTTTTCATGGCCCAGTGGGAGGAGGACGTCGTCTATGCCCTCGGACGTCCTGAACTGGTCCTTTGGACCAGGTACATAGACGACGTCCTCCTCCTATGGAAGGGTGACATGTCTTCTTTAGAGGATTTCATGACCACCCTCAACCGTAATGATCGCGGGATAGTTCTGAGTTATGAGGCCAGCCCTACGAACATACATTTCCTTGACTTGGAGATAGAGGCTACCGCTCTAGGTTTTGAGTTTAAAACTTACTTCAAGCCTACCGACAGGAATGGTTACATTCCTGTCGGGAGTTGCCATCATGAGCACTGGCTCAAATCTGTTCCTCGAGGACAATTCCTTCGACTACGAAGGAATTGCACGAATGATTCCACCTTTCTCCAACAGTGCCAGGTCCTCAAACAAAGGTTCGTAGAAAAGGGATACTGTTCTGATACCCTTGATGCTGATATTAAGTCTGTGGCAGTGGTAAATAGAAATTCTCTATTGGTTGATCATCCCAAGACCCCTGGAGATAACAAATTCAGGTGGTCTTTCTTCACCTCCTTTTCCACCCAACACAAGGAGGTCAAGAAAATCATAGCTAGACATTGGAAGGTCTTGCGCAGTGATCGAATCTTGGGACCTTCTCTCCCCGAACGGGCGGGCATCATTTTTAGGGGTGCCCGCTCCGTTCGAGGCGACATTGCTCCTAATGTCGTGGACCCCCCCAGGGTGACTTAATTTTTCCAACAGTGCAAGGGATACTTCCCATGCAAGAGATGCAACGTCTGCCTACACAACATACTAGGCAGACGAATGACTGATAGTTTTCTCTCCACTGTCACTGCACGGACTTATACTATGAAACATTTCACCACATGCGCCACCAAATTTATTGTGTATCTGATCACTTGCCCGTGCAAGTTGCAGTATGTCGGACGTACTATTTGTACGTTTTCCATACGTGTCAATGAGCACTTGGCTAAAATTAAAAGGGATGCATCAAACATAGTGTCCCCCGTCACTACCGTGAACATCACAATAGAGACCCAACGGGGACTCCGTTTCAAGTAATTGATAAATTTGTCCCTCACTGGCATGGGGATTCCAGCCTACGAGGGGTCTCTAGGTTGGAGACGTACTGGATCCATGA
The DNA here is from genome assembly GCA_028564925.1 of Lithobates sylvaticus. Classification (NCBI taxonomy): domain Eukaryota; kingdom Metazoa; phylum Chordata; class Amphibia; order Anura; family Ranidae; genus Lithobates; species Lithobates sylvaticus. The sequence goes on from CM053031.1 coordinate 159,292,705, forward strand.
GTTGAAGTGCTACTCGCCCTTTGGTATGAACGTTGAGTGGGATATCAACTGTTTCATCAACCGGGGGTGAGTAGCACTTCACTCATGTTGGGGGTTCAGGGCTTATCGAATTGGGGATCTTTTTCTCTTTTTATATAATTTTTCAATTCATTGGAGTCTGTATTTCAGTGTACACTGGATGTGAGATTGATACTCAGTGTCACTGTGTTTTGATCATATTTGGGATCAATACATATCAACACAAACATTTTTTATTGATATTTATGTTTTCTTTTCTATATTGCATCTCCACAAAGATGTTTTTTTGTAATTCTATAGGGATTATTCACACCTCTTTATTACTGTTCCCTAGAGGGTTGCTTGTGCTTTTAGTGTATTTTCCTTTATGAGTCGCTCAGCCCCTGCCAGGCTTAGTACTTCTTCACATAGTGCGCACGTACGTTCCGTTCACCTTTCGGCCTTGCCGTCTAGCATATAGACGTCACTGCGCACTTGTCACGCTTTTGCATGTGCTCACTGTGTATCTCTTCATGTTCTTAAGTGACGACGTCATTACGCATAGACGTCTCTTATCCACGTGATGCAGCTAACGCCTCCGCCGGCAGTGATATCACAGCGCACAAGACGCCGTCTGTACGGCGCACGCTTGTATATGACGGCATCGCGCACCAACGTGTTCCACTCTCCCGCTTGCTTCCGCGTTGTCACGTCCCAAGTCACATGGTTTCTTGCGTTCCCCGCTTCACTGCGGATGTGACATCATTGCGCACTAACGTGCCTTACCCTCCATCTACAACTCTACCCTCTGGTCTGTTTACTTCCGGGATGTCACGTCCCAGGTCACATGACCTCGCACGTCTTACGTTTTTTACAGCGGACATGATGGGGTCCGCACTGTATTCTCGTCACTGCGCACCAACGAGATCCACTCAGCGATTGGTTGTTCACTTCCGTGTAGGATGTGACACCATGCCCTAAGTCACATGTCATCATGAGTCATGAAGTGGGCTGCGATTGGTCTATTCCTTTGGCGGGAATTTTGTTCTTGGCCGTAGATTGGCTCACAAAGCTTGGGCTTCAGACTGGCCCATTAGTGGGGGTTATCTCTCTATGCACTCATCTATTTAAACTCCAGGCGCATTATTAGATTGGCCAGGGGATCCATCTCACATTCAGGCTATATTACGATTGTTACCTTGATATTGAGATTGTCCAGCTATCCCTAAGTGTTTACATTTGAATGTATGGGTATTTAATTTCCCCCCCCACTTCACTTGGTTTTGGCCGGAGGTGTGCACTTCCTGTTCCTGACCACGTGGGTGGGGTCATGTTAGCTCAATGTCTATAAATTGTTTTTGGCAGTATGAGGGGGTCAGAGATATGCCCCTGTAGAAGACCGATAGTGTCGAAACGCGTCGGGCCAGCTGTCTCACACCCCTCATATTGCCGACCCATTTTTACATATTTTCTCGAGATTTTATCCTTATATTTGTCACATGATAATGTGAATACATTTTTATACATACCTTTTTGACCTGCACCATCGGAGTTGTCTCCATTTTTTTCATCCTGTTTTCCCGGTCCGTGGGATCACCCCCTTTGATCATCTGATGCCTGGAGGTCCATTAATTGCTGTGATTGCTGATTGATCCAGTGGCCTGCCTTGGAAGCTGTTTGGTTCTAGTTTGCGGGGGTCCCCTCTTGACCCATGGATGCGAGAATTTCTACATTTAAGCCTGCCTGATACAGATACCGTACGGTATCTGTATCCAACACTTCTGGTAAGAGTATATATGCTTTTCAGTGACATCAGACAAGCTTGTTTCTCACCTGTGTTCCTATATCCTTGAGCCGATCCGAGGGACTTATCTGTTGTTGTCACCATTCACATGAACTCTACACTTTTATTGTAGATATTACTGGGGTCACTTCCAGTAATAATATTGACACTTTATGTTTGACACTGTTCACGTTTATTATTGGAATGTTTTAACACACATTCACATTTCATTTATTATGTGCATGTATTAGCGCTAAAATTTTTGGATTTGCACGTTTTTTGACTTTGTTTGTTTTGTTTGTCAGCTGCTTTTACATTGTATAGTTTGAGTAGCGCTGTGTTTTCCACATACATAATGCTTCTCTATGGCATAGCGGATGTTCGCGGATGATCATCCGCTAACGTCCGTTAACATCCGTCTCCGTTAAGCTCCGTTTTTCTGGACGGAAGAAAACCCTATTTTGTCTTCCGTAAAAAAAACGGAACGGACGAAAAACGGACGTTAGCGGATGATCCGTTCACATCCGATCCGCTGACATCCGTTTTTCATCAAAATATGTAGTTTTATATGCATACATTACAATTAACCTATGACCCAAAAACAAGGAATCATGGGAAAATTCCCATAATTCATGAAAAACTGTTTTTAAAAAAAGTTAAAAAACGAATAAAAAACGGACATAAACGGATAAAAAAATGGACCTAAACAGATAAAAAAAACGGATGAAAAACGGACATAAACGGATGAAAAACGGACATAAACGGACGAAAAACAGATGACAACGGATGTAAAACGGAAATGAAAATGGATGAAAACTGATGTTTACTGACAACAACGGATGATAAAAAAACGTGACTGAACTGATCTAAGGCCCCTTTCACACTGGGGCGGGGAGCCGCGGTGACGGTAAAGCAGCGCTATATCAATCTCTCGGCAGTAAAATGTCATGGGAGTGATGGACGCGCGGACGTAGTGTCCGCTCGGAGGGAGGAGTCTGAGGCGAGGGCCGAGGAGAGCGGGTGAACGGCCAGGGGGGATGTTGGAGCGGACCGCTCCGTATGAGAGGTGCGGCGGATGCCCGCACAAACTCCCCGGGCTAAGGATAGCAGGACGTTCGGACCCCTCCGGTCAACAGCCAGCCTGATGAAGCGGCGACTGTGATTGGGATCGCAAGTACCGGTCCCCTCCACCCCGCCATACCTCCGCCAACCCACCACCTCCTGCACAGCGGTACGGGACCTCATGGGACTCCAGAGAAGACAAGGTCTGTGAGTATACCACACAACCACCAGAAGCATCTATCTTGCGGAGGTAAGATAAATAGCAAAGTGTGATATACTGGGAAGCCTGCTATGTGTGCTAGGATGCCATTAGCATAGGTAAAACTGCACAGGGTATGTGCGTCTTATCGCACAGGGAATAACCAATGTAACCAGCAGACCTAGAAGTTTGAATCTGGACGTCTGGCTTTGGCCCTCCCCCCTACCACCCCGCCTTAGCAAAAGCAGTCAAAATAAATCTGGTCAGCGTTGCGGGGAGGACCCCGGCCACGAGTGTGCCCCATACCCATATTGAAGCTTGGTACACCTGGAGCAATGGCCGGATCTGGCCCTTTTGTCCCACGGATCTATCTGGGCGCCCTTGTCTCTCCCCCTCTCCTCTAATCTCGGTGGGGCACGGTTATATACAGCAGCGTTAAAATTTACCTGTATGCGTACTTAAATCGCATCAGGCAGACCTGGGTGTGCACCGAGCACCAGAGCGGATAAACCCCGCAATAAGGTGGTTTGGTTCCCTTCCTCTTAAATGCAACCTGGATATAACCGGAGCCCTAAAGCGATTGTTTGAAGTCTCATAGACCCTCTCAGGCGTATATTGGCCGTAAAACCCATGATTATGGGTAGATTATGGACACCATAGCCCCCAAGGGTGGAAAATGGCACGAAATCAAAACTTTTTGAACCTGCCTTACAGACACTTCACACTTCAAAAGCCGCACTAGGGACGGTAAGTGCAACTCTGACTGGGGCCTATGAAGCTCTATTTATCTCATTCTAAAAGCTGCACCATCGTTTGAAAGCAAGACTCGGATCGGCGTGTAGGTAGACCGATTATCACACACCAAAAGCTACATTATAGAATGAAAGTGTGATTCTGATTGGTGTTCACGGAGATTTACTACCATATACTGAATGCTGCATTATGGAATGAAAGTTTGACTCCGATCGGTATCTACGAAAACTGACTGACCATTTAAATCCCAGGTCTTTTCTTAAAAACAAAACTATGGTTAAAATATAAAGTCACATGTTTGTATGTTGCCTATATCACAAAGACCAGTGACCCCCTGTAATATCTTGTAAAAATCTACGGACTCTACCAGTAGAGCCATTTGGCAGGGCACTGAAAAGGTGTAAACGGCTTATTGTGGAAGTTAACTAGCGGGTTGGGCGAGCGAACCCCCCCATTCAAAATACAACGGCTCCAGCCACTGCGTAAGTGTCTAGTGCCCCACCCAGAGACCATACAGACGGAAAAAGTCCCCCCTAGTCATGGGCAAACTTGATTGTATACACCAGAGGGACACCTAGAGGGGCAAAAGACAGCCTTAAAGCAAGGATTCTATCAAAAGGCAGGAGGGGGAAAAGGGCCCAGGAAGCCCAGGTTTACAAATAAAACTGGGGAAGAGAATCAGACCCACTAAAAGGGCCAACATGAGTAAAGACACAGCCAAACAGCCTAAGAAAGCTACTACCAAAGGCAGCAAAGGGGAGACAAGCACAATTAAACACTACTTAAGACAGGGTGCAAGCCCAAAAACATCGGGAAAAGAAACCCGGGCTGGTGTTTCCCCGGAGAGCAGGGACGGGGTGGAAGGAGAAATTAACGACTCCAGAGCGGACCTTACATTGGAAACTGAGATGGAGCCTAGTAGGGGGGAGGATCAACAATCAGGAACCCACATCCCCAATAAACACGAAATGGAGGTGATGTTATTACGCCTGGAAAATGTAATCAAACTTGAAATTAACGCCCTACGGGAGGATATGGGCCATCTGTTGTCCAGGGTTGAGGTGGTGGAGGGGAGAGCGGACTCTATAGATCTGGAAATCGCGAAGCTGAAAACGCAAGTAAAAGGCGCCTACCTTACCCAGAGAGACACCCTATATAAAATAGAGGATCAAGAAAACAGGGACAGGAGACAAAATATGAGGCTACGTGCCGTCCCGGAACAAAGAGGGGAAGATCTAGAAAGAAAACTATGGGAAATCCTGGGCCCCATAAGCGGCAAGGACTCAGATCACTTTCCACACATAGAAAGGATACACCGAGTAGGAAGACCCGAAAGGGGGGGCGCAGAGCGGCCCCGGGACATAATTGTCATATTCAGCCATTTTAAAGAAAAAGAGGACCTGTGGGCTAGAATAAAAAATAAATCTCCTATACCGCATAAGGAAGCTGAAATTCAAGTATATGCAGACCTATCAGCCCGAACCCTTGAAAGACGGAGACATCAGAAACCCCTGCTGGAATTATTGAAAAGGGAAAACATAAGATATAACTGGGGTTTCCCCTCATGTTTAATAGGTTCAAAAGAGGGGTGTACGGCCAGGTTGAGGTACCCGGAAGAAGTACAGGGAGGAAGGGTGAATGTCAGGGAGGAAGGGTGAATGTCCACATGTAGCTGTAAAAGAATCCTGCTTAAATCGACCCTGCCCCTCCCCCTCTGCGCCCCGAGTCCGGGCCGCGGAGGGGGAGGGGAGGGCTAATCAGACTCCACCTCACCAGGAATCCGGAGTCTAAGGGAAGCCACAAAGGATGGCCCCCAAGGACCCGGGGACCCCAGTTGGGATAGAGGGGGGGGGGGGGGAGAGGGGGGGGGGAGGGGGGGGGAGGGAGGGGAGGGAGAGGAGGGGAGGAAGGGAGGGGAGGGGGATAGGGGGAAGAGGGAGGGAAACCACGTCCGCTGTGGGGCTGTTATCATCACCAATATATCAGAGGGAAAAAAAAAAAAAAAAAAAAAAAAAAAAAAAAAAAAAAGAAAAACAAAATACCAAAAAATAAATGAAGGACATAGAAATTAAATTTTTGTCATATAATGTGAAAGGCTTAAACTCTCCCGGCAAGCGATCTAAAATTTTGGAGGAAGCAGAGAGATATGGCGCAGGTATAGTGTTCCTGCAAGAGACTCACCTGGCACATTCCTCAAATATTAGACTTTTTTCTCCAGCTCTCCCAAATTGGTTTTACGGAGATACTATCTCGAGCAGGGCAAGAGGAGTGGCTATCGGGATTGCGAGAGACACCGACTTCAAGGTGGAGGAGAGAATGACGGACCCCGAGGGGAGGTACCTGTTCCTTAGGGGCTCCCTCCTAGGGGTAGAACTTACACTGGCCAATGTTTATGCCCCCAACGCCAAACCTATCTTATTCCTTGAAGCAATTCTGCGTAAGTTGAGGGCCTTCAGGAAAGGATATTTGATCCTGATGGGGGACCTCAATTTCGTGATGGACCCCGCGAAGGACAGTACGTCTGGTGGCACGGGGAGGGGCAACATACAACTGAAGCGGATTAAAAAAAAACTATCGGAGGACCAACTGTTGGACGTGTGGAGGATCCAGCACCCGCAGTTGAGGGATTACTCGTTCTTCTCCCCGGTCCACCAGATGTACTCTCGCCTGGACTATATTTTAATAGATCATGGCATACTGGAAAGGGTCAAAGAAACCGAAATAGGAATAGCTTCCCTCTCGGACCACGCGCCGGTATCTATGAGGCTAAGATTCCCCGAACACAAACAACCCTCTAGCGGATGGAAACTTAATCCTGAATTGCTACATGACAAAGAAATTAGGGATTATATCAAAAAGGAGCTAGAATGGTTCTTTCAAATCAACGACAACGGAGAGGTTTCAGAGGCACAACTGTGGGACGCTCATAAAGCGTTCATTAGGGGGCTCCTGATAGCTAAAGCCTCGTGGAAAAAAAAGGAGAGGGTGGGAAAGACGCAGGCTCTGATAGCCGAGATTAAAACCCTGGAGCAAAAGCACAAATCTGGGGGGGTACTCAGCCAGAGCATATATATAGAGCTTACAGATAAGAGAGAGGAATTGAAAGATTTAGCCGAACAGGAAGTCAGACAGAAGTTCAATAAATTGGCCAGGGAACAATATATATGGGGCAATAAGCCAGGGAAATACCTAGCAAGGAAATTACAAAAAAAGAAAACCAGAAATTTTATTGAAAAAATTCAAACAAGAAACGGGGAGATGAAGTTTACCTCTAGTGAAATAGCCTCTACATTCAGAGACTATTATAAAGAACTTTACGAGGTGAAATCTAAGGGAAACAACGACAGCATAGGAAATAATCAGAAAACATCAGTGTTCCTAGAGAGGGCAGGGCTAATGGCTCTAGGGGGGGAGGAAAGAGATGAGCTTGAGAGGCCAATAACTGAGGAGGAGATCTTAGCAGCCATCAACAACTCTCCAATAGGGAAGAGCCCGGGCCCGGACGGCTTCACGGCCTCATATTATAAAACGTACAAAGAGATTCTTATACCGAGATTGCTGTGATATATGAATGGACTAGGGATAGACTGTGATATGAGCGAAGAGGCCCTAAAAGCTACGATCACTCTTTTGAGGAAGGATGGGAAGGATGGATCGGTGTGCTCGAACTACAGACCTATCTCCTTATTAAATTTCGACACAAAATTATACGCAAAGATACTGGCGGATCGAATAAAGGGGCACTTGGGCACACTGATCCATCCGGACCAGGTCGGGTTTGTCCCGGGCAGAGAGGGGAGGGACAATGGGATTCGGACATTGCTAGCCATACAGAGGATGGGAGACTCGAGAACCCCCAGTCTACTTCTCTCGATAGACGCCGAAAAAGCGTTCGACAGAGTAGACTGGGGGTTCATGTTCAACACTCTACAGAAGATGGGTTTTGGACCCAGAATTATTCAAAAAATTAAAACCCTATATAATCATCCGAAAACTAACATCAAGGCCAACGGAACGACCTCCGCGGAGTTCGAACTGTTTAATGGCACCAGGCAGGGCTGCCCACTCTCCCCTCTCCTTTTTATTCTATCTTTGGAACCGCTGTTAGCTACAATCCGCGGAAACCCAGAGGTGGAAGGCTGTAAAGTCGGCAGCGAAGAGCACAAACTTGCGGCCTTCGCGGACGACGTCCTCTTTTATATAAGCTCACCCCAGAAGTCAGTCCCCATGTTGCTTAAAACCTTGAAGGAATATGGGGAACTAACAAACTTTAGAATCAATACCTCAAAAACATTTATCCTTAATATTAACCTCAATAAAATAGAGAAACAGAACTTACAGAAAACAGTTAGTTTCGTCTGGAAAAAAAGGATAAAATACTTAGGAATAGAACTGGCCAACAACCCGAGGAAATTATACAAAATAAATTATATCCCACTCCTAGAAGACATAAAAAAAAAAATGCCAAGAGCTGAAGGGAAAAATTCTATCCTGGATAGGCAGGATCAATTCAGTAAAAATGATGATCCTACCAGTCATCACATATAAATTCCAGATGCTCCCCCTCCCTCTCCCAAAACAGTACCTCGGTAAATTAAGAGCTATTATAATGAATTTCATATGGAATTACAAAAAACATAGAATCTCCCTCCAAGTCCTAAAACAAGACAAAAGTCTGGGCGGTCTGGCGGTCCCAGACATAGAAAGTTACTACCATGCTATAGCACTATTAAGAATCGCAGAATGGGGTAAAATAGGTAACACTAAAAGATGGGTTAGATTGGAGGAAGCACTGAGTGAAGCTAGGCTGGGGAAGATTGTGTGGAATCCCCCGAAAAGCCGGACACTGGGAGAAAAAACACATATAATCACCATCACGACTTTGAAAATCTGGGACAAAATATATAAAATATTCAACAAAAATTATAATTCGCCACTTATAGCACTTAAAGAAAATCCTTTTTTCCCGCCAGGGTTAAAGGAAATAGGAGGTGATTGGATTAGAAAGGACTGCACGAGATTAGGGGAAGTTATTAGCAAGGGGAAGGTTATGACACTGCACGAGTTACAGAATAATGAGGCTTTTTCCATAGATGGATGGCGGCATCGCCAGCTAACCCACTTTGTGGGCTCTCTTCCTAGCCCATTAAAGTGGAAGTAAACCCTTCCACATGACTTTGGCCTACAGGTAAGCCTAGATTAAGGCTTACCTGTAGGTCCAATAAATATCTCCTAAACCTACATGGTTTAGGAGATATTTAGCGATGAAAAGGCATCGCTGTCTACGGCGCATGCGCCGTAGACAGCGGCGCGCAGGCGCACTGAGAGCGCACTGAGTATGCCGCTCTCACGGCAATATGCCGATCTCGTGCGCATGCGTGGGAGTGACGTCATCGCCGCTCCAGCGAATGATATCGCTGGAGCAACGAGACCCGGAAGTCAGTCCGGCCCAGGATGGCGGCGAAGAAGATTGAAGATGAGGACCGCTCCGGGGGCTTCGTTTTCAGGTAAGTTTTTCATAATGAGCTGGTATGCTATGCATACTAGCTCATTATGCCTTTGCCTTGCAGGGTGTCTTTTTTTTTTTTTTTTTTAAAGAGGCTTTACTTCCTCTTTAAGGGAGGCTAAGGATTTAACAAAATTAGAGAAAATCTTTACGGCAGAATGTTCAAAAAAAAGAATATCCAGAATATATAAACTATTATTAGAAAGAGATAGACCGGAGATGCCGCCATACCTTACCAAATGGGAAAGCGAACTAGGAACACAATTAGAAATAGGCACAAGTAAGAAAATTTTAAAATTAGCACATGGGTCAGCGGTAGATGCGAGAACGGCAGAAACAAACTTTAAGTGTATGGCTAGGTGGTATAGAACCCCAGACAGGGTCAGTAATTTCCAGGCGGATACACCTGCGAACTGTTGGAGGGGGTGTGATCAAAGGGGCACAATGGGTCATTTATGGTGGGGGTGTCCTAAAATCAAAAAATTTTGGGAGACTATCCTAAAATACATAAAAGAAATAACAACGATCGAGGTAAAAAATGACCCTTGGGTGGCACTTATGCATGCCACATCCAAGGAAACTAAACAATACAAAGGCTCATTGATCCCCCATCTGCTTAACGCGGCTAAAAAGGTAATTCCAAGGAGGTGGAAGGACAAGGAAAGCCCACCCTTATGGGAATGGGTTGATGCAGTGGAGTCTACTTACATGATGGAATGTGTGTTGTACACCGGGGAGGAGGACAGAGAGGCCACGAGGGCTAGATGGGAGAGTTGGAGAAAATTCAAGAGGTCTTGGAGCTACAGGGAGGCTTTGCGAGTGCAGCCGTGACAACCGATGATCCCTGGGGGGCGAAGCCGAAAAGAGATCTAGCCACGGAAAGGCAGACCCTAAGGGCAGGAGAAGACACCGAGGAGAAAGGGCCACTTTACAATAGCAAAACAGCGGATGGGGACGGGGAGGGCGGGGGCGCGGGGGGGGGATAGGGGGGGGGGAGGGGGGGGGAAATAAAAATAAAAACCCCCAGGGGGGTTAACTGGAAGAATGATGGAACGGGATATAGGATAAAGGAAGCGGAGGGGGAGTGGAGGCTGGGTGGGATTTCAGATGTATATATGTATTTTTGGGTTTTGTAAACTTCATGGATGCCCGACTCAGGACCCCTACTCCCCTCCAACCCCAGGGGGGAAGGGAAAAAAAAAAAAAAAAAAAAAAAAAAAAAAAAAAAAAAAAAGGGGGAGAATGAAACAAGCCACTAATGATGCTAAGACAATTAGAGGGATGGAGATGCGGGCATAGCTGACACTCACCCACGAATATTCTTTCTGAAGTGGTCGAAAAAAAAAAAAAAAAAAAAAAAAAAGCAGCGCTATATTTAGCGCTGCTTTACCGTCGTTTTAGCCGCGGTATTTGGCCGTTCGCGGTGTGGTTTTACCCTAATACATAAACAGTGTTTCTAAATAACTGGAAAATGTGTGTGAGGGAAATAGCCCATATTAAATGACCCTCCATACATCTCAGGTATTTTGGGGATTTTTCTACTTCCCATAATATGTCCTTTGGGGCATTAGTAAATTTTACACATATATATTCTTTTTTTTTTATCAATATATTTTTTGATACCAGTTTTTTGGTGTTCTTTTCACTTTTTTGGATGTCATTATCCTTTTGCACATTATCCACTTTTTTGATATTTGTATCAAATATAATATAACACTAATGGATGTTTCCATTCACATTATGATCACTTAGTGTGGAATTTACACTATTAAATCATTCACTCCTTTTGTCAGGCGTTGAGTGTAAACTCAGTCTACTCACCTGAACACGGTTTCCCAATATTATATATTTAGGTATTCATTTACCCTTCCCTGAGTTTTTTGTTCTACTTTCCTTTTTCTACACATTTTGGGATTTCACATAGTCCCCATTTTTATCTATGTACTTAGATGGTTTCCGGTAATCTCTTCTATCTCATTGTTAGTTTAATGTAGATAAACCAGACCGAACATTTAATTTTTATTCTAACTCTATCAGGCGTTTCAGCCATTCTAACTAGGGCATTTTTCCCATAAGTAAGATGGCGGCGCCGTCTCGACCTCATACAATTCAGGAGGAGGTCGGGTATTTATAGGTGGTGCGTCGCTGCGTCGCCCGTTCCCCATTGAAAACGTAATTTATGACGGAACGTCGTATGGGAAGGCACGCAGCTACGCCACCACGCAGACCGCATTGAACAGGGGACGGGTTTACACTGACCGGCCAGCAGTGTTGTACATTTTGCTCGTTTGATTCCTCATTGATGTAAGTGTGTTTTTTTCCTTTACAATAAATAAGTCTGTTATCAGTATCACGCTATGGGCCTTTTTTCTTTATAATTGGAGGAAATTGGATCTGGCTGGATACTTTGTATGGAGCGGACGATGTGGTGATTCCCCTCTTTCCCCACTTTGAGTGATCTCCCTCGGGTGGATTGACCCTGTCAGCTCCTGCCTATTGGACTACCACAGACCTTATTTGCAGTGCCTTAAATATACTATCATCTGGTAAGCCTCCTATTTAACAGGTGGTCGGGATGAAGCACTATTCTCTGCATGTCACAGTGTGAAATCATAGAACTGTCACAGAGGTGTTTTTTGAACAATTTCTACCTGTGGGCCATACAGTTATTTCACTTTTTGATGTTAAGACCCATCTGAACTGGACTCTTACAATTTTTGTTTGGATTATTTCTCACCAACCAGTATATTCCTATATGTTATTTGATGGGTTACTTAATGGTTTTAATCGATTTTTATGTTTATTAACTCAATTTAACGAATTTTTTAATATTGGCGCAGCTTTATATATTTCTCCTGTTCTATGTCCGCAGCCTATGACCGTCTCCTGTACTATGTCCGCAGCCTATGACCGTCTCCTGTTCTATGTCCGCAGCCCATGACCGTCTCCTGTACTATGTCCGCAGCCTATGACCGTCTCCTGTACTATGTCCGCAGCCTATGACCGTCTCCTGTACTATGTCCGCAGCCTATGACCGTCTCCTGTATCCTGTCCGCAGCCTATGACCGTCTCCTGTACTATGTCCGCAGCCTATGACCGTCTCCTGTACTATGTCCGCAGCCTATGACCGTCTCCTGTACTATGTCCGCAGCCTATGACCGTCTCCTGTACTATGTCTGCAGCCTATGACCGTCTCCTGTATCCTGTCCGCAGCCTATGAGCGTCTCCTGTATCCTGTCCGCAGCCTATGACCGTCTCCTGTAGTAGGTCTGCAGTCTCTGACCGTCTCCTGTAGTAGGTCTGCACTGTCTGACCGTCTCCTGTAGTAGGTCTGCACTGTCTGACTGTCTCCTGTAGGATAAAACCCAGAGCCACCAAGCTGGAGCCATTTGACCCCTGCATAGTGCACCCGAGCGGAGGTCAGTGACAGCGAAACCTGGGGGGGTCACTGATGTAAGGGGGCACTGATATAAAGGTAACCCCCCTTACCTTAGTGTATTCACTGTATGGATGGTGGTCTCTGGTCACCTGAGCCCCCCCTCTACATCAGAGTTCCCCCTTAGATCATGATTTGCAGTGTTTCCCTTTACATATGAGTTCCCTTTCACGGTAAGGGGGAATCCTGCACACTCTGATGTAAGGGGGAACTTTGTGCTGGCCGGATTCTAGTAACCTGACCTTCATATCAATGCAGAAATATGTTTTTTTACTTTTGTTAAACTTAAGCACATTGCTAATAGCACTAGATATATGTTTATAGTTTAAATATTGATATTTGCACTGTTTAGCACTGAAAACTGTAATTTTAGGTACTTTTTTGCAGTGCCAGTAAAAAATGTTGTGTTGTCAGTAAATTTCACGATTTCTGCCAGTAAAAAATTGGTGCTGTTTGTAAATTTTGGCGTCTTGCCAGTAAATTTCACTTCGGGGGGTTGGCAACACTGCCTGGGGAGAAGGTGCCATCCTGTCTGTGAAGATGACTGTTGAAACAAAGGGGATTCAATTAGCACCTGGGGACATTCAATGGCTCGTACAAGGCCATTGTATCTCCAGCAGGTACACATCACAGACCTCATCATAAATATATATAAATATATGTATATATATATATATATATATATACATACTTATACATATATTCACATATATATACCCGCACACACATACACAAATACAGGCACATCTCCCTGATATATATTTATACATCAGATGGGGCATGGCAATCCAATTCCCTCTTTCTTGGAACTCCTTGATATAAATATGGATTTCAAAATCCCCACCACAAAAGGAACGGTGCCCCTGTTTGTCAACTGCTGACGAGGATCCAGATCTTTGAACTAGTACATCATGGGACACCTTGCCCTGCCACCAAAGTGCCCAAAACTAGCAAGCTTCTTTGAACACTGTTTATAGATATATAACCTTTTGTCTGTACTAATTCTTTGATGAGACTGATATGAACAGTATAAGTGAAATAAATTGTATTGTGAGTGTATGAGAAGACATCCTGCCTCAATTGGGCCAAAAATGCAGGAGGGTGTCAGAGTGAATGATATGGGCTCTGATTGGATGCTTGAAGGCAGTGAAAAGAACTAGGATCTGGGCCTTTCTGCCAACAAGCGCTTCTGGTTGACCCTTGCATGAGTCTAGGTCAAGACGCTTCCCAATCTTTTTTTTTTATATTCTTTATTTTCGTATTTTACATCTATTACACCTGAATTACACATTTACAATCATTTGGCATCGTAATACATACTTTGAGTCATCTCTCCCATACCCTAACCCTCCCCCTGCCCCCTTCCCCTAAGTGAAAAAAAAAAAAAAAAAATCGGGCGGTCCTACCCCATCTCGCTCTCGCTCGCTTCCTGTTGTTCCCTACAGCCATCCTTTTCCAACCAGTATCTATCCGTTTTCCTAAACTCTCTCCATTGTTTCCATTTCTTTCGATGTTTCCCCTCAATGTCTTCTAACTTATGAATGGACTCTTCTATGGCGCATATCTGCTCCACTCTCTCTATCCATGCTTTCATAGATGGGGCATTGGGGCGTTTCCACCAGCGGGGGATCAATGCCTTTGCTGCATTTAGTAAGTAAGGGATTAGAGTTGTACAGTACTGACCCACTCCCATCTCTGTATCGTTAAATAGACACACCCATGGGTGTTTCTTAACCCTTTCCCCTGTTATCTGGCCGATTAATTCTATTACCTGATCCCAATACTTTTGTATTTTGGGGCACTCCCACCACATGTGTGGGAACGTTCCAACTACCGAGCACCCTCTCCAACATGTTGGGGAGTTGACTTCGCTATATGCATTTGCTCTCTGCGGGGTTACATACCACCTCGCTAGTAGTTTGTACGACATTTCCCTTGTTTGCGTGTCTTTTGCTGTCGCGTGTACTAACCTTAATATTTTTTCCCTGTGTTCAACACTTCTAAGCGGGCCTATCTCCTTTTCCCACTTTTCTAGGTAAACTGGGAACTCATGGACTGTCTCTTGCAGCAAGATTTTATATAGTTTTGATGTCCTTTTCTCTAAGTTTTGTGGTGACTCTAGTAATTTCTCTAATGGTCTCATGTGATTCCTCCCTCGTAATGGCCGTGGCAAACTCCCCACAAAGTGTTGTAATTGAGTGTATCTCCACCTATCTAGTGCTTTCTGTCCCCATTCTCTTGTGATTTCGCTATATGTGTAAAGTCTATTTCCTTCCATCACATCCTGCAATCTCAGGTTATCGTTCTTGGCCCATCTACTGAAATATAAGTGCTCCTCCTTCCCAGGGGGGAAGAAGTTTGTGTTTAACAGTGGAATTAATGGTGAATTATAGTCCCATTTGTGCCTCTTCTGTATTGCATCCCAGACCTTTAGTGAATTTTTTGTAAGTAAATTTATGTTTGGCCCTAACTCTCTAAATTGTGGTGGTATCCATATAATTTTCCCCGTGTTTGTTCGACTTAAGCTCATTTCTAACTTTACCCAAGTCTTATCCTCCTTGTTGTGCACCCAATCTATTACTCTCGAGATCACAATAGCTTCATAGTATTTTTTAAAATCTGGTGCTGCTAGGCTCCCTCTGTCCTTTTCTCTCGTCATTATATTAAACGCAATTCGTGCCCGTTTTCGTGCCCATATAAATTTTGTGATCATAGATTTTAATTTTCTAAAATAACTTTGTGGGATGGGGATTGGGATCATCTGGCAAGTATAAGTAAATACTGGTAAGATAAACATTTTCACTGCGTCTATTCTCCCTGCCCAGGATAGAGCTTTATATTGCATCCTGTTCAGTTGCTCTTTGATTTTATTTAAGAGAGGAATATAGTTGCTTTCAAAGAGGTCATCCACTTGAGCTGTTAAATTTATTCCTAGGTATCCCAATACATTCTTACACCACTTGAATGGTAGTTTGGCTTGAATAGCGCTTTGCTCCTTTTTTGATAGGTTTAAATTTAATATCTCCGATTTTGTCATGTTTACTTTAAAATTTGACAACTTGCCATACTGTTTTTTTTTTTTTGCAAATATATCTTTATTAATTTTTCAAACAAGAAAACAAGAAAGGAGGCCGAAGCCTCAACAGAGCATACAATCATATGATCGCACAGAAGGTCGCAGCCTCCCAAGACAATATCACAGTCATGAACTTAGAATTGTGTCAACCCGTATATGCCATTTAAACTCTCATTTTCCACATTTACATTTGGTTTCTGGGTCTAATATACCCAGGGGCTGTCATTGTGTGTGAGATCTTCTAAGTTGGTCTAAACCGGGAGGACCTGTTATGGGTAGTAAGATTGTATAGAGAAGAGGGTGGACAAGAGGAGAGAGGGAGAAGTTGGAATAAGTTCAGTTTGGAAACTAGCGGTAAGAAGAGAAGAAGGGGGGGTGGGACGAGGATTGGGAGGGTGGGATGGGAGGGGGAGGGGGGGGGGGGAGTGTTCAGGAGGTCCTTTTTGTGAGTCTTGGTATACTGGCGTTTAACTAGTCATCGGGCCTCTAATGGGTACTGGCTCGGTTTATCTTAGGTTCCTAGGAGAGATGTTCCTTCGTCTGAATAAATAAACATGTTCCATAGTGCCCATGTTTTCCTGTAATTCTCCTGTTTGTCTTGGGATGTCAGAATAAGGTCTTCCAGTCTGTTGATGTCTTCCACTTTCCGCAGCCACATTGCTGCGGTTGGTGGGGTCTGTTGTTTCCACAATGCTGGGATGCAGGATTTTGCTGCATTAGTAAGGTGTCTTAGTATAGATTTCTTATACCGTTTAGGGGGTATAGACGAGACGTGCAGCAGAAAGAATGCTGGGTCGTCAGGGATTTGAAATTCCGTGAATTTCTGAGATGTGGTGCGGACCGCATTCCAGAAAGTCGTTAACTTAGAGCATGACCAGAACACATGTAGCATCGTGCCTTTCTCTTTTTGGCATCGCCAGCAAAGTTCTGAAGTTTCCGGGAACATCTTGTGTAATCGACTCGGCGTTAAATACCACCTTGTCAGGATCTTAAAGTTAGACTCCTGCATTTTAGTGCAGAGGGATGTCTTTAATGCGAAGCTGGTCATGTTCTGCCTCTGGGTATCAGTGAAGGTACATTGTAACTCTGATTCCCACTTCTCTATACATTTCAGGTTTGGTTGCTGGGGGGGCGTATTCAGGATAGCATACATCTGTGATAAGACCTGTGTCATGGGTTCTCTGTCGGTCATGATTTCTTCAAACGAGGTCTTTGGTCTATTATAATTGTGTGGGTCCGGGATACTGTGTAAAAAATGATGTACCTGTACTGCATTCCAGAAAGGCAGGCCGAATCTCCCTTCCTGGTCTGTTAGTTCTCCGATCGTGGGCCACCTGTCTTGTAACACAAATCGTTCCGCTAATACTTGGTCCTTACCTCGCAAGGTTTGGAAGCTCGTTCGGGAATTCCCCGGTGGAAAGCTAGGGTTGTCCAGGATAGGCGTCATGGGGGAGGTTTTGGTCGTTTGGTCATTTCTTATAAGTGCTAGTCTGCTTTGTTTTATGGTGTTCCCAATCAATGGGTGTATCTTTACCTCTGAGGGTAATGCCTCGTAGCACCATATTGCCGTCCCCAGGGGCGTGTGAGACTGACGTTGTTCAATTTGCGTCCACAATTTACTGTCCTGGTGTCGTCTCCAATCAACTACTCTACTCAGGTGTGTGGCTTGGTAGTATTTTTTTATGTCTGGTAGTGCTAGTCCCCCGTGCTGTTTTGGTGCTGTGAGCAACGTGCGTGGTAGTCTCGGGGTTTTATGGGCCCATACAAATCGGGTAAATAAAGCCTGTACCTGCCGGAAGTACGTAGGGGGTATTCTAATTGGTAGTGTCTGGAATAGGTACAGGAATTTGGGTAATATACTCATTTTTATCAAGTTGCATCTCCCGAACCAGGAGTGCATGCCTGTGTGCCATTTGTCTAATAGTACGGTCACTTTCGTCAGTAGGGGGGGGAAGTTAGCCTCGTATATGCGGGATATGTCTGGTGGGATTTTAGTGCCGAGATATGTCAATGAGGAGGAGGTCCAGCGGAACCTAAAGCTTGCCTTTAGGGTCTGAAAGTCTGCGGTTGGAATCAAAATCCCCATGGCTTCAGATTTGTTATAATTTATTTTAAGATTGGATAATTTCCCGAACTTTTCTAGTTCGCTGAGGAGGTTCGGTAGTGAGGTCACTGGGTCTGTTAATGAGAAGAGCATGTCGTCTGCGTATGCTGAGATCTTATGTTGTTGTTGTCCGTCTGATACCCCATGGATATTTGGATTCAGTCTGATCGTAGAGAGGAAGGGTTCCAGTGATAGTGCGTAAAGTAGGGGGGACAGTGGGCAGCCCTGCCTAGTACCATTGGTTATGGGGAACACTTCTGATAAGACTCCGTTGGCCTTTACTTGGGCTGTTGGATTTTGGTATACACTAGCTATGCGGTTGAGCATTACTTCCCCTAGTCCTATGCTTCTCAGTACTGTGAACATATATGACCAGTTAACCCTATCAAATGCTTTTTCGGCATCTGTGTTCAGGAGAATGCATGGGGTTTTTGTAGTCTTAGTAATGTAAAGGAGGTTTAGAACTTTAGTCGTGCTGTCCCTCGCTTCCCTGGAAGGGATAAAGCCTACTTGGTCTAGGTGAATAAGCTGCTTTAGTTGTGATGCTAATCTGGTGGCTATGATTTTAGTAAATAGTTTGAGGTCTATGTTCAACAACGATATCGGTCTGTAACTACCGCATATCGCTGGATCTTTCCCTTCTTTCCAAATCACGGAGATGTGGCCGCGTAGCGTGTCTCTAGCTAAAGTGCCTCCCTCTCCGAGTGCATTAAAGAGCTTTAACAAGCGGGGTCCTAGGATTGGTAGGAGTGTTCTATAATATTGTAGGGTGAGACCGTCTGGTCCCGGTGATTTCCCTGATTTCATCTGTTTAAGTGCCTGTTGTAATTCGGTCATAGTTATAGGGGTCTCTAGGTCAGTTCGGGTTTCTGCAGATAAGGTTGGGAGCTGGGCAGAGGAGACGTATTCCTCCATGTTTCGTTGGGACTCTGTCCCAAGTGGTAAATTGTATAGGTTGGTGTAAAAAGACTGAAACTCCTGTGTGATTTGCTTGGGGAGAACAGCTTTGTCTCCTCCTGTTTTGTTAATGTGTGGGATGTAGGTCGACAGTCTGAGGTCTCTAACCGATTGGGCCAGTAGTTTCCCACATTTGTCCCCGGATTCGTAGGCAGTTCTGCGGCATTTCTGGATGGCCGCTTTGGCTCTGTACTGAAGTATGTCGTTTATCTGTTTTCTGGTCAGTTCTAGTTCTGTTGCTAGTTGTAGGGTAGGGGCGTGTTTATGTCTGGATTCGGTCTTTTTTAAGTCTTGTAAGAGTTGGGCTAGTTTCCGGTCTCTTTCTCTCTTAATCCGTGCTCCATGTTTAACCAAGATCCCCCTTATCACAGTTTTGTGGGCTTCCCAAAGAATCCCTGGTTCGCACTCTGGTTGGTCGTTTTCCGCAAAATAAAAATTTAATTCCCTGGTGACTTCCGTTAGGATTTCTGGGTCTTGTAGGAGACTCTCGTTGAGTCGCCAGAATCTGTGTCTGGGGGAGAGAACGTCAGTAAGATTATACGTCAGGAATATTGGGGCGTGGTCAGACCATGTTCTGTTCCCTATGTCTGTGGTTTCAATTGCTTGTAGTTGGCTGTGGGGGAGCATAAAATAGTCGATTCTGGTGTACACTTGATGTAGGGGGGAGTAATACGTGTAATCCCTGTCGCCTGAGTGCTGCAGGCGCCAAACATCTATTAGCTGTAGTTTATGAAATGCTTTATTCATGCGCTTAAGTTGGTTGACGGGTATAGATGTCCTGCCTTGTGAAGTGTCTACCTGGGGGATTAGGGGTACATTAAAGTCCCCTCCTAGTATTAAATGTCCTTCCATGAATGTTTGGAGTAGTTCCAGTGTTCCTTCCAGGAACGTGGCCTGTCGTTCGTTGGGAGCGTACAGCGTCGCAAGCGTCAGTTGTTTGGTCCCTATCAGACCTTTAATGAAAACATACCGCCCTGTAGTGTCTATTTGGCACCCCTGACATTGCCACGGGATTTTGCTGGATAGCAGTATAGATACTCCCTTGGATTTATTTGTCGGGTTAGAGGAGTGGTAAGCGACGGGGTAGTATTTGTTACGGAGGTAAGGAAGCTTAGTGTCCTTAAAGTGGGTCTCTTGTATGAATGCGACGTCCACTTGGGCTCGTCTAAGTTCTGTCATTAGGATGCGTCTTTTCTCTGGGGTATTTAGTCCTTTAGCGTTTAGGGACATCACTTTTAATTTCTGTACCGACATGGTGTAGTGAACGGCTGGGGAGGGTGGTGGTACACAAGGTCGGGTGTTTAGGTGGGGGAGGGGTAGGAAAGTGGTGTAGTACCAGAGATAGAGAGATATAGATATCGAATGAGTGCAGGTAGAGGGGAGAAGATATTGGTATTAAACTACCAGGTCGGGGTCAGGTCTAATACCTGATCCCTAAATTATTGTTTTAATTCCGCGCGTGTCGATGGAGGAGTTGAGGAACGTCCCCCACCGAAATGCGTTATCCTATGTGGAGGAGTGGTAGGCCGAGGCTCATAAAGGTGAGCTCCCCGCCGCCTCCCCCCTGTCATCAGATTTATGCAAGCAACTATGCATTTTAACTTTTCTGTAAAACATTCAAGAATTGGTTATTGTTAAGTTTAACATATAAAACTGTCGCAGTCTAAATGTGTAAATCCTTACCATGCCCTTAACATATTACTCCTCAGGGTGGCCTCCGCTGCTATCCCCCCGCTCCCCAACTAGGATAGCCTCCCTCCCCCGCCCCCCGCCTGGTCAGGCGTAGTGTCACTAGGGTCCCCTGTCCAGGTGAAAGCACGCCTCCAACCCCTCCCCGTGATAACAACAAAATGGGTTTCTGTGCGTTTAAACTATATGGTTTGGCCCTAGCCTCTTCTTCCTCCCTAACCTGTAAATGTCGCAAGGACTTGTATTTACAACAGTATATCTTTATCATGCCTAGCCCATCTGTGTCTCTGCCGTTGATACATTCAGCTGCTTAACCGTGCCATTATACCCCTCATCTGTGTGACCTTTGGAGCATATAGGTTATTGCGGCATATTCCCTATTCTCCTGTTCAATCTCTTCTCGGCTAGACAACATTAGATTCAGGATTCCTATACGATACTATTTTTTTTTCACAGTATACATTCAAACAGTATTTGTATGTTTATTAACCAAGTGTTACTGTCCTGGGATCTGGGGGGCATTTCCCAGCCAATATTTTCCTTTAATTATTTAGCTATAGGCATACCTCTCAGGGCCAGCTTGCAATTTGTGGGGTGCCGGTAAGGTCGGATGGGTCCTCATCAGGTAGCTTTTACATGCAATGTCTCGGCTGGCTACCACACGGTCTGTCGGGACCCTGGGGAGGTAAGTTCCTTCCGTCTGCTGTAGTCCCAGGGTCATGGGGAGGCTAGCCTCCAGCCGAACAGGGGCCGCCATACTGTGCACTGTCCCTCAAGGGTTTTTCGTGATCCGTTGCGTTATCAGGGGGTAAATAGTTAATGTCTGGGCTGGGGCTCTCGTTGACCTATAGTGATCGGTTCTTCTGTGTCTCTCCCTACGTTCGTTGCTCCTGAGCAAGTGGCTCTCCTTGCAGTGCCGCCAGAGAGAAGGGTGCAGAGGGGGGGGGGACATAGGACGGCGGGAGCCCTCGGGTGCAGCATGGGGTCTCGTCATTACTCTTTGGTGGGTGCGGGCAATGGTATTAAAACGAAAAAGGGTAACTGGGACTGCTCAATTTTCCATTGAAGGCTATAAGGCTGAACATGAAGGGCGAGTACAGTACCTTATGTTTCCCGCGGTGGTTCCTGAGATGCCTCTCTCTGTCTGCGGCGGCTCCTCTGCTGTCTCGATGTGGAGTCTTCTCTTTGCCTGTAGGAGAGCGGGCGGTTCTGCGTTCCCGGCAGTAGGGCTAGCCAGTCTGGTATCTCAATGGGTTCCGTTCCCATAAAGTCGAACAGTTCAGGCAGGGCGTCCGGTCGGCGCAATGTGAAGTATCTCTGGTCCCTCCGGAATGTAACGGAGAGCGGGTATCCCCATCTGTAGGTAATATGCTTCCTGCGTGCCAAGTCTAGCAGGGGTCTCAGCATTGCGCGTCTCTGTAGCGTAGCTCTGGAGATGTCTGGCAGAATTTTAATTGGGGCCCCGTCAAACTCCAGGTCTCCTGCCTCCCATGCTTTACGCAGGACCTGCTCTTTGTGGACGTAGTGGTGTAGGCGGCATATGATGTCTCGCGGACGCAGGGGGTCTGCAGATCTGGGTCCCAGCGCTCTATGGATCCGGTCAATTACCGGTCTCTCCGGGAGGTCTGTGCCCTCGATTGCTCTGAATATAGCGATTGCTGTGTCGGGTAGGTCCTCCGTCCCCGTGGCTTCAGGGAGGCCCCGGATCCGCAAGTTGTTCCTGCGGCTCCGGTCCTCCATCTCTTCCATGCGGAGCTGCTGGTCTGTTAGTGCCTCTGCCTGCGCTGTTTGGGTCTTCTCTAGTGTTGCGACCCTCTGCTCCATGCTGGCCAGTGAAGATTCTCCTGATTCTAGTCTGGAGGAGAGGGAAGATATGTCCGCTTTGACCCCCTTCATCTCCTGGCGGTGTGCCGCCTCCACTGTACCAATGAGTGCCGCAATGTCCGCCTTAGTAGGCAGTGCTCGGAGAAGCGCCCTCAGCTCTGGGTCCACGCCGCTCCTCTGGAGGGGTGCCTGCGATGATTCCCCTTCCTCTGCTAGCATGTCGGCTGGGAACTCGCCGTATGTTCCGGTGAGTTGTAGATCCGAGGTCGGGGACATGGAAACGCTCGGAGAGCTGTCCCCCGACTTTCCTCCTCGTGGCGCTGCCATCTTGGGTTCCGGGGTGCCAGTCTGTGAGAGTAGAAAAAGCCTCTCAATCTCTCCCTTTGAGGGGGTCTGCCCTGTCGCTTTTGGTGCCTTGTTGTTCTTTTTGGTGTACCGCTTCTTTGCGGAGTGCATAGTGCTCTTGATGCTGGTGGATTAGGTAGGTTAGCTGGGAGACGGCCGGGAGCTCAGAGGAACACGTCTCTATTCAGCCATGTCCAGGCCACGCCCCCCGCCATACTGTTTTAACTCCTTCAGCACCGTGGGTATTGATATCCTCGGTCTGGAGATATATAGAAGTACATCGTCCGCATATGCAGACACCTTGTACTCCCCCTCACCTACCCTGATTCCTTGGATGTCCTAGTTTCTGCGAATTGCTGCCAAAAGGGGTTCTAGGGTTATTATAAATAGCAATGGGGAGAGAGGGCAACCCTGTCTTGTCCCGTTGAAAAGTTCAAGGGGGCAAGACAGGGTGCCATTAACTCTTATTCTAGCCCTAGGGTGACAGTAGAGGGATTCAATCCATCTCCTCATTTTCTCGCCTAGTCCGAGATATCTCAGTGTTTCGAAGAGGAACCCCCAATCGACCCTATCAAACGCCTTTTCGGCATCTATTGACATAAGGACTGTGGGGGGACCCCTCCGTGTGGCTTCCTGTATCAACATTATGGATTTTAGAGAATTATCCCTTCCTTCCCTCCCCTGGACAAACCCCACCTGATCGCTATGGATCCACCTTGGCAGACACGACTTCAGTCTTTCAGCTATTATTCTGGCGAAGAGTTTTAAATCTGAATTTAACAGAGAGATTGGCCTATAACTTTCCACTGCCATAGGGTCTTTCCCCTCTTTTAAGATTAAGGTAATGTGTGCCAAGAGTGTCTCCTCTCTGAAATTCTCTCCGGTCCCTATCGTGTTGAAATAGTCCCGTAATTTTGGAGATAGTTGTTTACTAAACTTTTTATAGTACAAAATGGGGTAACCATCGGGCCTTGGGCTTCCTCCTGGGGCAGTATCTTTAATTGCTCTCTCCACTTCCTCTAACGTGATGGGGGCTTCTAGCCCCTCCATCTCTTCTTTGTCGCCCCTAGGGAGGTCCAGGCTCCGCAGGTACTCCCCTGTGTCTTCTATCTGCTTTTCAATCCGTTCTTCCTTCTGCTTAATTTTATATAGACTACTATAGTAGGAGTGGAATGTACGTGCTATGTCGGGGGAGGAGATTTGTATGTGGCCTTTTGCATCTCTGACCCTTGCTATGAAAGTCCTATTCTGCTTTTCTTTCACCCTCCTGGCCATCCATTTACCTGCTCTGTTACCCCACTGGTATGTTTCCTTCTCTATTAGATGGTATGTGGCTTTCCTTTCCTGTTCTACAAGTTCTTCTAATTCTCTCTTTACCGTTGCTAATTCCTGTCTGTCTGGGATCCCTTGGGGCCTTGTGCTATGCTCAAGCTCCTTTATTTTGGTATACAGCTCTTTTTTCCTTTTTCCCCTTTCTTTTTTCTTTCCTGCCCCTATGCCTATTAAGATCCCCCTTATTACCACTTTGTGGGTTTCCCATACTACCGAGATGGGCATACCTGGCGTCTCATTGTCCCTAAAGAAACTCTCTAATTCCTGTTCGATCTTGCTAATTGTGTCCTCTTCCTGTATCAGGGAGTCATTTAACCTCCAGTTTGTCATCGGTCCAGCGTCCCCTCTAATCTCCAGCTGAGCCATCACCGGAGCATGGTCTGATAGGGTCATGGATTTAATTTATGCCTTTTTGAGCACTTGCACTAACTTGTGCTCAATGAAAACGTAATCTATCCTTGAGAAGGACCCGTGGACCGACTTCTAGTAACCTGACCTTCATATCAATGCAGAAGTATGTTTTTTTACTTTTGTTAAACTTAAGCACATTGCTAATAGCACTAGATATATGTTTATAGTTTAAATATTGATATTTGCACTGTTTAGCACTGAAAACTGTAATTTTAGGTACTTTTTTGCAGTGCCAGTAAAAAATGTTGTGTTGTCAGTAAATTTCACGATTTCTGCCAGTAAAAAATTGGTGCTGTTTGTAAATTTTGGCGTCTTGCCAGTAAATTTCACTTCGGGGGGTTGGCAACACTGCCTGGGGAGAATGTGCCATCCTGTCTGTGAAGATGACTGTTGAAACAAAGGGGATTCAATTAGCACCTGGGGACATTCAATGGCTCGTACAAGGCCATTGTATCTCCAGCAGGTACACATCACAGACCTCATCATAAATATATATAAATATATGTATATATATATATATATATATATATACATACTTATACATATATTCACATATATATACCCGCACACACATACACAAATACAGGCACATCTCCCTGATATATATTTATACATCAGATGGGGCATGGCAATCCAATTCCCTCTTTCTTGGAACTCCTTGATATAAATATGGATTTCAAAATCCCCACCACAAAAGGAACGGTGCCCCTGTTTGTCAACTGCTGACGAGGATCCAGATCTTTGAACTAGTACATCATGGGACACCGTGCCCTGCCACCAAAGTGCCCAAAACTAGCAAGCTTCTTTGAACACTGTTTATAGATATATAACCTTTTGTCTGTACTAATTCTTTGATGAGACTGATATGAACAGTATAAGTGAAATAAATTGTATTGTGAGTGTATGAGAAGACATCCTGCCTCAATTGGGCCAAAAATGCAGGAGGGTGTCAGAGTGAATGATATGGGCTCTGATTGGATGCTTGAAGGCAGTGAAAAGAACTAGGATCTGGGCCTTTCTGCCAACAAGCGCTTCTGGTTGACCCTTGCATGAGTCTAGGTCAAGACGCTTCCCAATCTTTGAGATTAAAATGCACCTGTGGGCCTAGGTCACACTGAATGATCTTGCTGTATATGAATCTATCTTTCTGTGTAAACTACTAACTGGGGATCGTAAGCTTTGTAATTAGATCTGTAAACATGGGCTATGTTGTAACTGCTATAAATCATATTGCAATTAGGTGTGCATAAGTTAACTACCTCCTGTACTACAAACACGCATAGGGTCCACGTTTGTGCTAAACATTCTTGAGATAAAACCTTTCGTTAAGCATTTCTTTTAGAATACTTCAGGAAAGTCCACTGAGGGGATTAAACTATTATTTAGTTTGGGAAATCTCCAGGCTAATTTTTTGAAGGACTATAGCCAGGACAGGGATGTTCTTGCAAGTAGTGAATAAAAGGCAGCAACATTGGCAGGGGTGGGGCCTGTCTACCCAATTCTTGACCAGAGAGTAGCTACCTCTGAAGAAGGCAACCTTTAAAGAGGTTGGGGAATCAGTTCAAGGTCTATAGTAAATATGGGTCTTGGGTAGAGTTGAGCGGACACCTGGATGTTCGGGTTTGGCGGGTTCGGCCCAACTTCGGAAAAAAGTCCAGGTTCGGGACCGAACTTGACCCGAACTTGACCCCAAACTCTGAACCCCATTGAAGTCAATGGGACCCGGACTTTTGAACACTAAAATGGCTGTAAAAAAGTCATGGAAAGGGCTAGAGGGCTGCAAATTGCAACAAAATGTGGTTAAGAGCATGGCAAGTGATCTGCAAACAAATGTGGATAGGGAACTAACTTAAAATAACATTAAAAAAAATAAAATAAAAATAAAATGCTGGAGGCCGCCTTCTCAGCAGAAGAGGTACAGGAAGTCATTAAGAACCTCAGAAACTCAGTTGCCAGGAGGTGGCGCTTGCTTCCGTCCCTGTTCTACGGCGAGGTGGAGCAGGGGTGGCAGTTGCTATGCAAAAGCCTGCTGGTGTAAAGGTGACCTGGAGCGGTTCGTAGCCAAAAGGGAAGCCTTCTGATGGGGATGGATAACCACTGGGTTGGCGCTGAAGGGTCGAGTCCCTTGCCTTCTGGCCTGGATTGTGGCAGCTCTAGCTCTGGTCAGTTTTTCGGGTTGGGACACCTGCATGGCAAGTGATCTGCAAACAAATGTGGATAGGGAAATAACTTAAAATAACATAAAAAAATAAAAAAATAAAAATAAAATGCTGAAGGCCCCCTTCTCAGCAGAAGAGGTACAGGAAGTCATTAAGAACCTCAGAAATTCAACGGCACGATGCCGCACATATGGTGGGAATACCCCAGAATACGCACTTTCCGGAAAAAAATATTCAATTTAATGGATAAGATAGTGGGAAAATAAAATACTTGGAAATTTAAAAAAATGAAAAAATTATAATCTTGACCTAGGAGGACGAAATTCAAATGGAGTAGGAGGTTGAGGTGGCGGTGGATGTGGCGGTGTAGGTGGAAGCGGCGGTGGAGGAGAACGAGGTAGCCAACACTGGTTCAAAAATACAACAATGGCTGGGTAAGGCTAGTGGTGAATGATGTGTCGAATTCTGTCCCCCATCGCATAGTGTCTGCCCTGTACTGCGCTTGCTCAGTACGTAGGACAAGGGGATTTTGAAACTCTCCGAAGACGATGCGCGGTGACTCCAGGTTCAAGCCACATCATCCGAGGTTGAAGCCTAGCCAAGCGAGCCCGTGAGGGGCCCTGTTACTATGTGCTACCGTATGTCCACTTGGATGGTCGGGCTTGAACCTGCACTCACTGCGCAGGCGACGTTCATCTTTGGAGATTTTGTGAATCTCCTTGTCCTCCGTACTGCGCAAGCACTGCACCTGCGCAGTAAGTGGCCGGACACTATCCTATAGCAAGACAGTTTTCGTCAGAACACCGGTATATGTGTCTATTCTGCACAAGGTACGGCCAAGTCCTGTGGGATCCATGCCTGGTTCATTTTAATGAACGTGAGCTTGTCCACATTGGCTCTGGACAGGTGGCTGCGCTTGTCTGTGATAACGCCTCCTGCCGTGCTAAATACACGTTGAGATAATACACTGGCGGCAGGGCAGGCCAGCACCTCCAAGGCGTAAAGGGCAAGCTCAGGCCATGTACCCAATTTGGCGACCCAGAAGTTGAAGGGGGCAGACCCGTCATGCAGTACGTGTAGGCGTGTGCACACATACTGCTCCACCATGTTGGTGAAATGCTGCCTCCTGCTAAGACGTTCCATCTCAGCTGGTGGTGTTGGTTGTTGTGGCGTGCTGACAAAGCTTTTCCACATTCCGGCCATGCTAACCCTGCTTTGCGAGGTGCTGCCTTCGCCTTGTGCTTCCACCGTACCCCCGCTTCCAAGTGGGAATGCCACCAGCAGCGTGTCTACCAGCGTGCGCTTGAACTCGCGCATCTTACGATCACACTCCAGTGAGGTAATTAAGGACGGCACGTTGTCCTTGTAACGGGGATCCAGCAGGGTGGCCACCCAATAATCAGCACCAGTTAAAATGTGGGCAATTCGGCGGACGTTGCGGAGACACTGCAGCATGTAATCGCTCATGTGTGCCAGGCTGCCCAGAGGCAAGGAAAAGCTGTCCTCTGTGGGAGGTGTATTGTCTGTGTCCTCTGTATCCCCCCAGCCACGCACCAGTGATGGACATGAGCTGGTCTGGGTGCCACCCTGCTGTGAACATGGTTCCTCCTCCTCCACCTCCTCCTCATCCTCCACCTCGTCATCCTCCAGAACTGTGCCCTTGCTGCCAGACAATTGTGTACCTGGCGCTTGTTGGTGCAGGAACCCACCCTCGTAGCCACTTGTAAATGACTGCCCTAAAAGCCTTGGAAATGAACCCTCTTCCTCCTCCTCCTCATCCTGTGCTCCGCTTTTGCACCCTGCTCCCTCTTCTGCTGTGCTGGTGGCTCTGTGCGACCACCACCTCTTCCTCTGAACTACACTGGTCACCTGCATGACGTTGATTCCATGTGGGGTCAAGGACCTCATCGTCCTCCACATCATCTTCCACCCAGTCTTCACCCCTGCCCTCCTTGTCGGTCTGCACAATGGCGAAAGCAGCAGCAGTTGGCACCTGTGTTGCGATGGTCCTCCCATGTACTCATCATGAAACATAAGTGGTTGGGCATCGGTGCACATAATCTCTTCCACTTCTGGGGCAGGGCTAGGTGGATGGCCCTGGGAAACCCTGCTAACAGAGTCATCAAAAAGCAGAAGAGAATGCTGCATGATTTGGGGCTGAGACTGATTGGCTGATTTGCAAGGGGGTGAGGTGAAAGACTGATGGACATCGGCTGCAGGTGCCAACTCTGAACTTTCATCAGGAGACTGGGTGGAAGACAATGTGAAGGAACCGGAGGCACTGTCAGCAACCCAATCTACTATCGCCTGTACTTGTCCTGGCCTCAACATTCGTACAGCCTCATTAGGCGCGCCAAAATACCGCTGCAGGCTCTGTCGCCTACTCACACCTGAGGAAGGTGTTTCACCAGTGCGTGTAGCTGGCACAGATCGACCACGTCCTCTCCCTGCAACAGGAGCGCCACCAGCAGCACCACGACCCGGGCCACGTCCCCTTTTTGATGATCTCCTCATATTTTCAAAATTTATGATCTCGCCCTAAATGGGTGTTTTTGTCTATAGCAGAATACACGTACAGTGTCTAAAGCGTTTATGAACACGCAGAAAATGCTATTGGGAAAAAAAAAAAACACTGCAAAATTAAATTTTTTTGCAATGTTTTTCCAATATCAGAATACACGGATAGTGTCTAAAGCGTTTATGAAAACGCAGAAAATGCTATTGGGAAGAAAAAAAACACAGCAAAATTAAATTTTTTTGCAATGTTTTTCCAATATCAGAATACACGGATAGTGTCTACAGCGTGTATGTATGAACACGCAGAAAATGCTATTGGGAAAAAAAAACACAGCAAAATAAAAAATTTTTGCAATGTTTTTCCAATATCAGAATACACGGACAGTATCTAAAGCGTTTATGAAAACGCAGAAAATGCTATTGGGAAAAAAAAAAACACAGCAAAATTAAATATTTTTGCAATGTTTCTCCAATATCAGAATAAACGGATAGTGTCTAAAGCGTTTATGAAAACGCAGAAAATGCTATTGGGAAGAAAAAAAACACAGCAAAATTAAAATTTTTTGCAATGTTTTTCCAATATCAGAATACACGGATAGTGTCTACATCGTGTATGTATGAACACGCAGAAAATGCTATTGGGAAAAAAAAACACAGCAAAATAAAAATGTTTTGCAATGTTTTTTCAATATCAGAATACACGGATAGTGTCTACAGCGTGTATGTATGAACACGCAGAAAATGCTATTGGGAAAAAAAACACAGCAAAATTAAATTTTTTTGCAATGTTTTTCCAATATCAGAATACACGGATAGTGTCTACAGCGTGTATGTATGAACACGCAGAAAATGCTATTGGGAAAAAAAACACTGCAAAATTAAATTTTTTTGCAATGTTTTTCCAATATCAGAATACACGGATAGTGTCTACAGCGTGTATGTATGAACACGCAGAAAATGCTATTGGGAAAAAAAACACAGCAAAATTAAATTTTTTTGCAATGTTTTTCCAATATCAGAATACACGGACAGTATCTAAAGCGTGTATGAACACGCAGAAAATGCTATTTGGGGGAAAAAAAAAACACAGCAAAATTAAATTTTTTTGCAATGTTTTTCCAATAGCAGAATACACAAAGACTATGGTGTATCTCTTACTATATGCAGTGTTGGTCCTAATGGTGCACTGAGCTTGCAGGTAAAACTTTTATATTTTGTCTGGCACTGGCCTCATGGAACTGTTAAAAGACTGTGCACTGCACCCCAGCCAGAGTACAATTGATTTAGGAATCTCTTCAATAATTCTCTCTGCCTCTTTCTTTTGCTTAATAAAGAAACTCCCTACTCTACTCTAGCTATCTAGATCGCTCACTGATCTAACTAATTAGAAGAAAATTAAAGAAATGTGGACTGACTGACTGACTGACTGACTTTATCACACTAACTCCTAAAATCCTCTCTCTCAGCAGCACAGGAACCTGTCTATAGCAGAATGACGCTGTGTGCTGTGTGTCTGGACTATATATAGAGGCTGGGTCACATGCTGCACTGCCCAATCACAGCCATGCCATTAGTAGGCATGGTTGTGATGGCTTCTAAGGGCACACTAGTGAAACTAGCGTAGATTGGCTGCCCTGCAGCTGTTAAAAAGGTGCCAATACATCGCCGAACACCGGACCCGAACCTGAACTTACAGCCAATAGTTCGGGTTCGGGTCCGGGTCCCGGACACCCAAAAGTCCGGTACGGACCCGAACTTTACAGTTTGGGTTCGCTCAACCCTAGTCTTGGGTTGTTAAATCAAGATTGGGATCGCTGAACTGGGAGAAAGTATTCTAAAAGAGGTACTTTTAAGAGCCCTGTGGTACAATCACTGCAGGAAGATGACATGAACGGACAAAAGAAATGCATGGAGTGCATGGATGGCAGAATATGTGAATAGTTTTAAGGAGAAAACGCACCAAATGCTGAGAAGTAGGGACAAGCAGGGACAGCCACTAGTGCCACATCCCCAGAGTAGGGACAATGATGAACAGGGGGACGGTGAGGAATTGTCAGGATTGGGGCCTTATACAATCGCCCAGTCCTTGTTGGCGAGATACTCAGAAGCTGCTAGGAATTGTCATCTATCAGCAGATGACAAAAAGGGGAAGCCACAACTGGCTGCCAAGTTTAGCACCCCAATTAAAAGCCCCAATGAACCACAGAACAACTCTTCCTGTGAAGCATTGAACCAAAATGAAAGAGATAGCGCAGCAAGCCAGGGAAAGACAATGCTGGAATCAAGGGAGAAAAGTCTCCCCAGTTCCGGAGACCATATACCATCAAAAGGGATACATTCTTCCCCTCAGACGGAAGAACCTCCCGGGTATAGTAATCACCCATTTACTGGCTGCGAGCCAGCATTCTCCCCTAGACGGCAGCTAACTAACCATTCCGCTGCTGTAAGCAATACGGGCAGTTGTGCTACAGACCCCCAAGTAACGAGCACCCCACAGCAAGGGCCGGGGCGGTGTCACTCCCATGCAGAAAGCATATCACCCAATGTAGGCACACTTGTGTACCATGGGACTGTTAATGCCACCCTTCAGGGCACTTTGCAGTTGGATAAAGTGCCCCCACCTGGCAGCAACAATCTTCCCCAGTCTTATGGGGATTCTGTGATGGAATCCCGAAAGACCAATCCACAACTGATATCTTTTTCGGATGACATATCTGTCTATCCTGTAAGAGAACAAGTGGTTTATGACAACAGTGGGAGATCCACGGGAAAGACGACACATCACATGCCATGGACTCCCTCTGAGATGAAGGGATTTCTGAGTATTATCCCCCATCCAAGGACAGACCCTATTAAATTTGCCAAAGAGCTGCTGGACATCCAGGCAAGCTACAATGCAAACTGGAGTGATATGCTTCAAATAATGAAAAGGGCGTGTGGAGATGGGGACTTGGATGAAATCCTTAGTAAAACTAATATTCCACGGACCCTGTATGTTGACTCCATTCATCTAGGAGACATACTCACTAAGCAATTGGCGCAGTTGATTAAAACAGTCTATCCTCCCCAGTCTTGGACCAAGGTATCAGGAGTGATCCAAGGTCCACAGGAAGATTGTATGACATACTACAATCATTTTAAACAAGCTGTGGAATCAGCTGGTGAGGACATTACTAACAGTGCCCTATCACCCGTATTGATACATAGCTTCATTACCGGGTTGAGAGGAAACATCAGGGAAAAATTGATGACCGCAAATCCAGACTGGAGAGATAAGCCCCTCTCCTTTTTATTGTCCCTTGCAACCGCTATTGAAAGGAATATAGCCGATTGGGAGCCACAAAAACCTCAAAAGATCTGCATTGTCACTGATCAGTTAAATCTTGGAGAAAAAACAAAAGGGAAGCCGGTTTGTTTCAACTGCCACAAGCCCGGTCACTACAAGAGGAATTGTAAAGCTCTAAGACACAGTAGACCATCACAACTTGGAGAAGAAATGGCCATGCTGGCATTAAGGGAGGAAAGTCTCCAGGCAGAAGGGACACTTTCTGACCCGCGGACGGGAGAGGATGTGAAATTAAATTTCACTGAAAGAAGCTGTAGTAAGCACATGGGAAAAACGCAGCTAATCTTTGCGGCCAGGTGGTTAGCAAAACAGTATAAACATTTGAAAGTGCAAATTACATCCCTAAAAGAAGCGCTAGAAATAACCAAAGGTAACATCAGTACTTTAGAAGCTTCTATGTCAAATTCTGAGGCTATCCACCAGCAATTAGTACTAGAAAACAAAAGATTACAGGAGGACGTTCATCAGTTGGGAAAAAGACTGAAGGATGCAGAAGGTGAAATTAAACCATTATCTGTCGGCTGCCAGGAGCCGTTTGCTCAGTTTTCGGATAGAGGAGATAACAGAGTAACTGATTTGGGTATGTCTGAACTCAGGGGGACGTCCTCCACACCTAAGGTATGTACCAAGAATAAATCTCTGGAAGGTAAGCGTTCTTTAAAAGTTGCCCCTATATCTTGTAAACAGCCAGCTACTAAGCCAGTTGTAGACATCGAACACTCTCAGTCGTCTAAAACAAAGCCGTTTATTAGGAGATGTTGTACGACGTTAAATGAGATAAAATGTGGCTTATGTGGGGTGTTTGGTCACATAGCGAGGTTCTGTCTATCCAGTTCCAGTAAAAAAGTCGGTAAACATAATCCATATAGGACCACAAGACGTGATTTTGAAGTGTACTCTGCACGCTTCGCCACATGGCCTAGGTGTAAGTAGTATGGACCACCTGGGTCAGGGGTCCCATTCCAAAATCCTGAGAAGGCATCCATACAGGCAGAGAAGGGGCTAATGAAATGGGATGGATTTCTGAAAGAATTTCAACCTTACCAAACAGAGGTTATGGGTTTAAGAAGAAGCCCAGGTTATTATAGAAGACATGCTGATATGTGTGATGTCTAGAGGTCATCTTTGACCTAGCTAATTGTGTGAGTGTGTGGAATATGAAATATATGTTGTGTCGTGTGATGTCTGTTGTCTCAGCTGCTGACAGCCCACCCAAATGACCCCCCCTTCTTTCTGCCCAGGTCAGTGAGAGTGTAAAGCAAACTGTATTGACATGCAAATTACCTGAGCCAAGATAATTATCCGTAATAATGAATTGAAAGGTGCTTTACTAAATTGTATTTGTTTTCCAGAGAAGACAGTTCTGCGAGAGGTTTGTGGTGAGGTATTATAATTTGTTGATAAATGGTACCGCTAAAAGATTTATTACGGTTGCTAATTTTTTCTCACTATGGTGAATACATTTTTTTTTTTATTTTTTTTTTTTTTTTGGAGGGAATTATTGGTATACCATAAAATATGTATTAAGTAATACATATTAATAATAAGTTGAGCTCAACAATTTTTGCTATAAAAACAAAAGAAAAAATGCACTGTTTATGTAATGTAGATTTGTTTCATATGCTAATGTCTGGTTACAGGTGTATAACCATTGATTTATTTTGTGTCTAGGAGGAAAAATGTAATGTTTATTACTAAAGATTTATTGGTGTTTTTATCCCTCAGATTCGATTGGGTTTATTTGTCAGCCCATTCGGCTGTGTTTTGGACTACCTAAGTGTGTGTCGTATGTTCTGATCAAATTCTGAAACAAGTCAGTGTCTATGCTGACGTTTGTGTAGATTTGTTACCCATAGGTGTCCTTCCTGTCTTAGACCCCTTGTGTACCTTAACTCATGTGAGTCCTGTCTGAAGAGTGTAGGCAGTTTATTTTGTATGGGTGAAGGATAACATGGTCTGATTACCAAATTGAGTAATGAGGGAGACTTGTGTCCCCGAAACCGAGTGTCACTATTTTATTGACACCGCTTATTGGCCCCCACATCAGTCCCTGGCTTTTAACAGTCCAAACCCATGGAAGTGGGATGTCTTATGCAATGGTGTGGATCTGCCTAGCGTGAATGAGTGGATGAATGGAAGGCCAATGAATGAAGAAATGAGAGGCGTGCATATGACTGTAGACTGGCAGGATCCCCATGGATATGATCTGGATTTAGACTTGCATCTTGATGGCCCATTTGTGTGGCCATTCTGCAACGCATTTGACGAAGGCTGTTGGACCTTTATGCAAATGACAAAGCTTAGGAGTGATGACATGTTCCCCGGAATCAGTACCCCAGTTATTGATCCTAAACGTTGGTATCCCTGGAAAGGGCGAGGAAAGATCTGTGTCGCAGTTGTACGGGTGCCCAGTGAGTTAGATGTTCTTGTGCAAGCAAAAATTAGTGCACACTCCTGTAAGGCTCCTATAGTGAAGGCAGCGGATTTAGTCATTCCTTTACTCTCCTCTCACTGGACAGTATTAACAGACACCCAATTTATGTTATATACATGGAGGATAACCTTATCTGATTTCCGGGTTGATAAGTGGGATAAACGGTGTGCAGCCTTCACAAGGAATCAGGTATACATGTTGAAGGGATGGCTGCAATCTGGATATTCAGAATATTCCCACACTAGAGTAAAGAGAGGCCTAATAGAGACTGCCTTAGGAGCAGGGGGTGTTGCCCTGGGTAGCCTAAACACAATGGATTTAGAAGTACTCAGAAACAAGTTAGGAGGGTTGGCACAACATGTTGGGGAAGGGGTTAAGGTGCAGGTAGACGTAAATCATATACTCGAAAATCTACAACATGCTCATATTGATGCTACTGCCTCACTATCTGAGGTAATGAAACAGAAGGATTGATAGCGGGTTTATCCAAAGTACAGAAAAGCATCCAACTTGCTTTATCCTGCACCCAAGTACAATCAGAACTGTCCCATGACCTCAGAGTAATGATTGCTTCTTTTTCAGCAGGACAATTTCCACTAAATTTGAGAAAACAAGCAGGTAGGGTAGTATCCAAGTTTTTATATGAGCCATATGGATTGGTGGATGACTCAGTTCCATGGCTGTAAAAACCTGACTTGCACTGTCTCATCCCTGATTCCGGTTGCGGGACTGAACATC
The DNA here is from genome assembly GCA_028564925.1 of Lithobates sylvaticus. Classification (NCBI taxonomy): domain Eukaryota; kingdom Metazoa; phylum Chordata; class Amphibia; order Anura; family Ranidae; genus Lithobates; species Lithobates sylvaticus. The sequence continues at coordinate 159,328,373 of CM053031.1, forward strand.
GTGCTTATACCACAGTCAATTTGGGTAATATCCTATCGGGCTCTACCCTGTTACACCCCCGAGTCCATCATGATCTGATGGTTTATGAGTCCGGACAACCTCAAATGATTGATACCGATGGGTGCTGGAGAAAGGAAGGGGTGGTACTATGCCAAGGGAAACAGGACAGGATCATGAGACAACAAAGCTGGCACAAGGAAGGGTCATGTCTCATGGATGCTGAGGAAATGTCCCAGCCTTATGTAAAATACTTGGGGCAAGGATATTGGTGCTGGTATCAAACGTCCAGTGATGCTCTATACTCTGCCTATGGGTTGAACTGTACTCAGCGTGGTACCCTACCTCAGGGAGTCTAATGCACATCTTCCCCTGTCCTGGGAATAGATATAGCAGGGAAACAAGGGCGGACCCCTATTACCCCCGAGAAAAGGCTTGATATCAAGCCTGATACCCCCATACGTTTACAGAAACTTCCTCTGGGATTTGGGGCTGAGTTAAAAGCTTGGCTGGTAGATTTCGGACAACAGGATGAAATATTAAATGTGCTAAGAGATGCTGAGAAACAAGCCACCGTACGACTCACCCATGATCAAAATAGATTGATCCAAGTATCCCACGCTTTAGACGCAGACACTAAGGTTTCCTGGTGGGAAAGTTTATTTGGGCACAGTCCTAACGCTACAGCTTTCCTAAACATTTTACTCCACCCTGTTGTTGTCCTAATCTGTGTAGCCTTATTGCTTTTCCTGATGCAAGTAATAATGTGCATTACTATCAGGAGAATGAATGCAAAAGCTATGAGAATGTGTACCTCAACGAGGTATCTTCTCTCAAGGAACAGAAAAGGCCACTAACTCAGAAACAAATCTCTGAGGAAGCCTGATCAAATCACGACTAGTACCAATAATTTGAGCATTTAAGAAAGGACCCTAGAACTATATATTTTATTTTTTCTTGTTTTTTTGTTGTTCTAGGGATAAGCCTTTTCAATTTGTAGTAATAATGTGCAGTCAGGTTTACCTAAATTCCAAAAAAGTTTTAATCATTTTTTTTTATTTTTTTTTTTTATTTTTTTCTCCCCCTCATTGTTAATATCTGTGTACCTGACCTGCAAAAATACTGCTAATTGCTAGTATGGGAGAAAAGTTTTTTTTTAAGAAACCATATTTTTATTTATTTTTTATTTTTTTGTGCTATTTTTTATGTAAGGCTGACCGCAGGTCAGCCTGTATTTGTAGGAGGAGTCAGGCTGCATAAAGCCTGCCCTCCTTTGCCTCCTCCTCTCGTGGTCGGAGGCTCTCGTGTCGGCGTCATTTGCGGGGCGACTCTGACGTCACTTCCGGGTCTCGGATCATGCGAGGAGGACGCTCGGCGGCTTCGCTTTCCCGGCTTATGGCAGCATTTCTCCACGAGGCCGCCCGCTTCTCCCGCCGTCCGCTTCTCCCGGTGACTGAGCCGCTTCTCCTGCCCGCCCTCTTCTCCCTGGGACCAGCCGGAGGAGGGGGGGGTTGCGGCCGCCTGAAGCTGCTTGGGCTACATGAGGGGGCCGCTTCTCCCAGTGTTCCGCCGGGGGAGAGGGGGGGGTTGCGGCCGCCTGTCGGCCCCTCTGTCCCCTTTACTCTACCGCCTCCGTATTTGCGGAGGAGACGCTTCTCCCTCCCGCCCGCTTCTCCTGGGTTCGGGGGAGGAGCATGGCCGCCTGTCAGCTCCGCTGTCTCCACGTAGGAGACGCTTCCTCCTCCCGCCCGCTTCTCCCTGGGTTCCGGGGAGAGGGGGGGTTTGGGGGAGCTTGGCCGCCTGACAGCTCCGCTGTCTCTACGTGGGAGACGCTTCTCCCGCCCCTTCTCCCTGGGTTCCGGGGGGGGGTGCATGGCCGCCTAGCGGCTCCTCTATCTCCACGTGGGAGACGCTTCTCCCTGGGTTCCGGGAGGAGGGGGAGCATGGCCGCCAGCTGCGCTGTCTCCACTTGGGAGCCGCCTCTCCCTCCCGCGCCGGTGTTCCCCTGGGAGATGGGGGGGGGGGGTGAGTCAGCCTGACAGGTCTTCTGTTCTTCAAGGGGGCCGCCTGCATTTCTGCTGGGGGGGAGGGGGGATTCGGCCACCCGATGGCTCCTCTAGCCATACAGTTGGTCTCCAGGGGGGGCCAACCGTCTGCCCCTCCCGGTGTTGCGTGCAGGGGGGGATTCAGTCGCCCGCCAGCTCCTCCCCGGTCACAGGTCTGGGCACCCGCTTCTCCTGCCCTGTCACCACATGTCGCCTGTCATCTCAGTTTGGGGGGGTTCTTAGGGGGCTGCAGGGTTGTAGTTCATTTCTCAGGTAAGTTTGGGCCCTTATACGTTTCTCAGGCGTGTTTACGTTTCTCATGCAATTTTATGTTTTTCATGCGATCCATGTGTTGTTGTGTTTCCCGTGCCAATTTGGTCATGCGCTTGGGTCCTTGCGATTTACGTTCTCTTGCGATTTACATTTCTCAGGTAAGTTTTGGGTCATTTATGGTTCTCATGCCATTTTACGTTTCTCATGCGTTTTTACGTTTCTCATGCCTTTTCACGTTTCTCATGCGATTTAACATTTCTCAGGTAAGCTTTGGGTCATTTATGTTTCTCATGCGATTTTACATTTCTCAGGTAAATTTTGGGTCATTTATGTTTCTCATACGATTTTACGTTTCTCATGCGATTTTACGTTTCTCATGCGATTTTACATTTCTCATGCGATTTTACGTTTCTCATGCGATTTTACATTTCTCAAGTAAACTTTGGGTCATTTATGTTTCTCATGCGATTTTACATTTCTCATGCGGTTTTACGTTTCTCATGCGGTTTACGTTTCTCATGCATTTTTACGTTTCTCAGGTAAGTTTGGTCATGCACCTATGTTCTTGCGATTTACGTTTCTCCTGCAATTTACATTTCTCAGGTAAGTTTTGGGTCATTTAGGTTCTCATGCGATTTTACATTTCTCATTTGAATTACTGGGTGCTAGACCATGGGAAGAGCTGAAGTAGACCTATCATGAAGGATGCATCTTGTCAGGGACTGATCGCAGATGTGGGGTCATGTCAAACTTTGGGTGTTTGAGCTGAACTCGGTCACATGCTGGGGGTTCTCATGCAATTTCTGGTTCTCATGCAATTTCTGGTTCTCATGCAAATTTACGGTTCTCATGCAATTTCACGGTTCTCAGGTAAGTTACGGTTCTCATGTTTCCGACGTTTTATGTTTCTTGCGTTTCTCATGTTTTCCCAGGTTTTCTTACATTTCTCATGTTTTCCATGGTTGTTACGTTTCGCATGTTTCCATGTTTTCTTACGTTTCTCGTGGTTTCTTACGTTTCTCATGTTTTACGTTTCTCATGTTTTCGTACGTTTCTCGTGTTTTCTTACGTTTCTCATGTTTCCATGTTTTCTTACGTTCTCATGTTTTCTTACGTTCTCATGTTTTCTTACATTTCTCATTTTTCTTACGTTTCTCATGTTTTCTTACGTTTCTCATGTTTTCTTAAGTTTTTCATGTTTTCTTACGTTTTTTTCATGTTTCTTGCGTTTCTCATGCTTTCTTACGTTTCTCGTGTTTTCTTACGTTTCTCGTGTTTTCTTACGGTTTCTTACGTTTCTCTTGGTTTCTTGCGTGTCCCATGTTGTGTTCACGGGTCCCATGTTGTGTTCTCGTGCATGTCATATGCCTTTTCATGTCATTGCCTTTCGTTTGCGGCATTTCCGTTAGCTAGTGCTTACATCCAGGATCTGTCACGTCTACAGATCCATACGGGCTGAGGTTTTCGTTTTTAATTGATTGTCGTCCCACAATCTTCTCGCCTGTAGTCCATACGTCATACATGCACGTTCACCATTACACCTTTACTACTACCCACCACGGTCTGTGGGTACCTTAGCCCTGAGTGTTCGTTTTTAATTGCCTGTCTTAGCGTGGCAGGTTGCTCGGGCTCGCTTACTGCATACGGTAGGGTGGGGTGGTCGTTACGTTCACATTCCTGCGCTGATTGGTCTTGTCATTTCTGCACCCACATCCTCATACTTGTTAGGTACCAGGGGTATTGTTATGTTCTCTGATAATTTTACAGCTGGGTTGTCTATGTTCTTCCACTGCGGGTTGCCCATCACGTCTATGGGTTAAACAGATTGAGATGATCGTTTTTAATTGGCTTGTTCAGTGGCAAGTCTCCTCATCTGTTTTCTTGCACTGCTCACATATTTCGTACAAACTCACGTTTCTCATGCAACTTACGTTTCTCGTGCAACTTACGTTTCTCGTGCAAATTACGTTTCTAGTGCAAATTACGTTTCTCGTGCAACTTACGTTTCTTGTGCAACTTGCGTTTCTCATGCAATTGTTTGTTTCTATGCCAACTCACGTTTCATGTTTCTCTCGTTTTCCCAGGTTTCTCTCGTTGTTCATCAGTTCACGTTCTCGTGCGACCGGCGTTTCTTATGCAGGTTGCGTTTTCGTGCAGCTTCGGTCCGTATGCTACTCACGTCTTAGTCTGATCACGCTACTCATGTACTGTTGTCCAGTCACGTTCTTTCACGCAGTTTACTTTCTGGTCGCAGGTTCTCAGTCTTCTCAAGTTTCTCTCGCAATTCATGTTCCTGTCCCAGTTCTGTGTCATTTTCACGTCACCTTCTATGTCCTAGCTCTGTCCGGCCAGGAGTTGCGCAATAGTATGGAACTATTGGTAAGTCAGCCATTGCAGCTTCTACTGGCTCGGGGGCTTAGGGGATTCCGGATCCCTCTCTGTGCCTGGGCCGGTATCAGTAGGCCCTGGTCTCAGGCACAGAGGCCGGCGTCACGCCTTCTCTTCAGTTCCAGCATTGGTGATGGATTAGGTTTCCATTGGGCGGACGCAACAGCCTTGATCGATAAAGCTTTGTTTTAGATTCCAAGTAGGCTCATGACACAGCTTGGGAGGGTCTCCAAGCTTTTTGGTCAAGGTTTCTTAGTCCTGACGGTTGACGTCCAGTTCCCATTTTCGATTTTCAGTTTTTTTTTTTGGCCCTTCCAACTCGCATCGGCCTCACAGCCTATCAGGGCGCATTTGGTGGAAGTTCTGCATTTCATGTTGTTGGAATACCTTGATAGGCCTTTTTTCATTTTTCTGCGCACTCTATTTAAGCCATCCTCAGGGATCCAGGAAAGTTGCCCTCCTGCTGTGCTCAGCAGACTTCCCATCGTGGGCAAGTTCTTCATGACATATCCGACATGCTCTCCAGGTCTCCTTTGCGTTGTGAACCTGCTTGATGCTCAAAGCAGTGCTTTATCTGTCCTTTATGGTTCCTAAGGCCAGGGGAGTTGCGTTCTGGCCCAGGGTCTCGCATACTTTGGCTAATCAACTGGTTGGCACCTCAGTCTTTTCTGTTACATCGGCATTTCTCGCTCGACGACGCATTCGGGAGGTGGCCCTGTCATCAGGTTCTTAGAGCCGGGCAAGGTGTGGGCCCGGTGTTGGTTTTGTAACCAGCCCATCAGTTCCACATCTGACAAACCCAGGGGGGTCCCCGGTTTCCCTTCCTTGTGCTCCCCTCTCTGCAGCTCAATGCATGCTTCATCACCGACCCCTTTTTGATAATCAGGTTCTGGTCCCTCAAAGCATACTTTGGCTATTTCATTCAGGATGGGCTTCCGTGACTTTGCGCCAGGGGGTCCCGGCATTATCTGGGATTTAGGTAGGTGGAGGTCGTCTTGTTTTCTCTGGGTACGTCCCTGAGCCACTTTGGAGGTGTTTTAAGCATTTGTCAATTTGGAAGATTGTACGGCAATTCTGTTTGCAAGCTTTCATCCTACTGTGGTTATTTTTGCCCCATTTTAGGCATACTGAACACGTGACCCCTGGCATACCTCAGGTCAATGTTCTCGTTTGCTCTTTGTTCCCTTCCATACCATCCACAGATTGACTCCGAGTACAAATGTAAGGCTGACCGCAGGTCAGCCTGTATTTGTAGGAGGAGTCAGGCTGCAAAGGATTGCCTCCTCCTCTCGTGGTCGGAGGCTCTCGTGTCCCACCCACCCATTCCCTTTTTCTTTTTCTTTCATTCCATTTCATTTCATACTTGGGTATGCCCCCTTTTAGGCATACTGACCACGTGACCCCTGGCATACCTCAGGTCAATGTTCTCGTTTGCTCTTTGTTCCCTTCCATACCATCCACAGATTGACTCCGAGTACAAATTTTATTTTCATTTTTTTTTTTCTTTTTTCCAACCAACCAATGTATTTGTTTTTTTAACCCAGATTCCATGCTCTTTAACAGTCTTGGTTGGAGCAGCATTAAATCTGTAGGTTTATTTTTTTCTTCCCTTTCTATTATTAATTCCACTATTTTCTCGGTCATTTTCATTACTCACCTCTCTTCCGTTTCTTTTGCTTCATTAATAGTATGCTAAGTTTTTCTCTTGGTTTCTATCATCCATCTTCTCAAGATAATGTAACTAAGACACCAGTCATATCATTTCTGTTTAAAAGGATTTTTTCTGCCCGCCAGTACCATATTTTGAACCAAAGTATCCCTGAACATCCCGTGTTTTTATGTCTTAATGTAATGCTACCCCCCTAGTCTACCTACTGCTTTAACCTGAGTCCCGTGAGCAGGTGTGGTGAACCCAGGGACCTTACAATAACAGGCAGTATTGACTATAACTACCATCAAGGACCATGGATGATACCGGCTGTTGCTTGGACTCTGTTCCCTGTGGGGAGCCCACTTTACTCATCCCCATTGCACCCCTTATAAGTATTAAGTCTTGATGACCGCTGCTCCTGTCTGGCATTCCTCCAATATCTGTACACTGACATTCTCCTTTTTTTGTTGGTTGTTTTTTTGTATTCATGCACGACTGTCTGGAGGCCCGCCCAACCACCACCGGAAGACAACCAAGTCATCTCCTGAGACAAATGTGACAAATAAGACTATCCTGAACTGTTCTTCACCATGCTGAAAAGTGCTGTCTCACGGTCCGATCCAAGCGGAGAAACCATTACACGGTCTTACCAAGTTACAGGACTAGATATGCCAGGATCCCGCCATCAATGTTGGAGTTCCGCTCTTCCAAGGCAGAGGGGCGATGAAACATTGCAGTACAGACACTCATGGTTTGGATGTGAAGTCTCAAGGGCACCAGGATTTCTTTGCTGTCTTAAGCCTACCTTGAGGAGTTTAGGCGTGTTCAAGAAAGGAAGAGGAGGCCGCGGTGGTGGTGGTGGGGAAGGGTTGGGACTTCTGGGCTGTTGTGGGTGGGTACAAAATCATTGACATAAATTCAAGAATGAACTTCAGGGGAAACTGTGGTGGGGATTTTGAAATCCATATTTATATCAAGGAGTTCCAAGAAAGAGGGAAATGGATTGCCATGCCCCATTGGATGTATAAATATATATCAGGGAGATGTGCCTGTGTTGGTGTATGTGTGTGTGGGTATATATATGGGAATATATGTATAAGTATGTGTATATATATATATATATATATATATATATATATATATATATATATATATATATATATTTATGATGTTGTCTGTGATGTGTACCTGGTGGAGATACAATGGCCTTGTACGAGTCCCTAGGTGCTAATTGAATCCCCTTTGTTTCAACAGTCATGTTCACAGACAGGACGGCACCTTCTCCCCAGGGGTCATTAACATACTAATGTCGGAACTGGTTAGGCTAGGGGATCAAAACTAGTGGTTCATTAATTCATAGACTGAATGTCCCCAGGTGCTAATTGAATCCCCTTTGTTTCAACATTCATCTTCACAGACAGGACGGCACCTTCTCCTCAGGGGTCATTAACATACTAATGTCGGAACTGGTTAGGCTAAGGGATCAAAACTAGTGGTTCATTAATTCATAGACTGAATGGCACCAGTAGCTTAGACTTCAGAATTAGCCAATTAGAAGTTGACCCAGTGAGTACCAATCAGAGGATGAGCCCATGAGAGCCAATGAGCCAATTAGAGGGTGAGCCCACAAGAGCCAATGAGCATTTAGACTCCAGAAGTGGCCAATTGGGTATATAAACTAGAGGAGAGCTAGCTGTTGGCACTCTTCAGTTCCAGACCATCGGAATGACTTGATGTCCTTGTAATGTATACTCGTATATCTAACCTATTCCCATCTTTAACCTATTTCTTTCCTAGGACTTGTCTTGATATATTGATAACCATATTAGTGAGTGTACATCTGTTGTAACCATATGGCCTAAATTATCTTTGCAGCCTAAGCAACACTGTACCTGTAACATCACTTGAATTATATGATAAGTTCTAAATTATTCTAACGTTTCTTTCCTGTATAAATGAATGTAATTGTTTATCTTTTCACACTGTTATCGTTCGTTTTTATTCTTATACAGACAAAGGTTTAATCACTTAATTTTTTTGTATCTATAATCATTTAAGTAAGCTATAAATTTAGCTTTAACACTTTCTCCTGCACGCTGAGGTGCTTGATGAAAAACACACAGCACAAAACATCCTGCAAGCCCTGCAGAAAATGTTGTTGCAGTGGTTTGGACAGGCAGACACTGACAGCAACAACTACCGGATTGGCTATGTTGTCACTGATGGAGGCAGCAACATGGTCAAGGCTGTAAGGGATGGCAGTTTTGTGGGTGTGCGCTGCTCAGCCCACCTTCTCCACCAGGTGGTAACTGACAGCTTTCGGTTGGTGGAGGCTAATTCTGGCGGCGATGGAAGGCTGTCCAAAGTGGTGGACTCTTGTCGGAAGATGGCTGGCCACTTCCATCGAAGTGTGAGGGACAGCCACCTCCTCAGGGTGGAACAGAGGAAGGCAGGCCTTCCAGAACACTGCCTAAAACAGAATGTGGGGACTAGGTGTAATTCAACCCTAGCAATGCTGGAACGCATCCTTGAACAGCAGAAGGCTCTCCATGCCATGGCCTGTGATCATAATATTGGCATAGAGAGACCTTTAGGCAGGGAGGACTGGGCCATAATTGGGCAGATTGTGGCAGTCCTCAAACCTTTCCTCTCTGTTACAGAACATCTGAGCCATGAGGATGCCAGCATGGTCATGTGCTCCCACTCTTTAACCACCTTCAAAGCAAATTGGAGCGGTTCAATTCAGCTGAGGAACCTTTGCCTGGTGGGAGAGGAGGAAGAGGAGGAAGAAGATATTGAAAACCCCCTCTCCCATGCAACATTGATGACATCTACTGAAGTGAGCAGCAGAGCTCCTGCCAGCGGTCGCGGAGCATCTTCTTCTGTCTTGGCTGAGGCTCTTGACACCCTAATGGGAACCTCCAGCAGCATAGTGCGCCCCAAGAAACGAATTTCAGCAAAGGATGTTGTCATGTCCTATTTGTCAGCCCCACCAGTGCACACCACCACAGATCCTATGTCTTTTTGGCAGGAGAAGAGCGAGGAGTGGCCTGCCCTCGCAGATATTGCCAAGGAGCTACTGTCCTGCCCTCCGACAAGTGTCCAGAGTGAGCGGGTGTTTTCTGTGACGGGAAACATCCTGTCACCCCAAAGATCACAGTTGTCCCCCCAGCTAATGGAGCAGTTAGCATTTTTGAAAATAAATTTGCCAAAGCTGGGGTACCCCTCCCTCACTCTGGACATTCCTTGAACTGACTGTCTGGAGCAGAGATGGCCACTTGGTCTTAGACTCTTAGTTGGACCCTGTCCCTCCCCACAATCAAAGTTTTTTAAATGCCCAAAAAATATTTATACTTAATTGTTGTTCAATGTGCCAAATTTAATTATACAATAATCCACAAGCTGGTAAACGCTGTGGCCTGATGTTCCCCAATGTGCCCCAATATGCCCTCATGTGCCCCAATATGCCCTCATGTGCCCAAGTATGCCCTGATGTGCCCCAATATGCCCCAATATGCCCTGATGTGCCCCAATGTGCCCTGATGTGCCCCAATATGTTTGGGTGGGGGTGTGGGGAGGGGGGGGGAAGGGGAGTGTTTTCTGCCGTTGCAGAAGGGAACTAATACTGTTAAGTTATTATTGTTGGAGTTGCTTTATGCTTTTGAGAGACCTAATAAACATTTCTATGTACAGTAGTGTCTGTCACCTTATTCTGTCTTATGTCTGGCTACCTTGGATGGGGATGGGGCGGGGGACAGAATGTACAGCTCGCTTTGCAACACTCCTTTTGAGTTGCAGGGCAGGCGGAGGGATCTGTGGATCACAAACTTTTTATTTCTGTGTCAATGGCTTATCACAGTGTGTCTACAGTGTGTCTCCCTCAACAAAATTTGGGCGGCACAGTGGTGTAGTGGTTAGCACTCTCACCTAGCAGTAAGAAGGGTCGCTGGTTCGAATCCCAACCACGACACTTCCTTCCTGGAGTTTGCATGTTCTCCCTGTGCCTGCGTGGGTTTCCTCCGGGTACTCCGGTTTCCTCACACAATCCAAAGACATGCAGGTAGGTTAATTGGCTTCTGTCCAAAAATTGGCCCTAGTATATGAATGGGGACCTTAGATTGTGGGCTCCTTGAGGGTAGGGACTGATGTGAGTGTGCAATGTACAGGGATGGGGACAATTGTAGACACTCGCTCAGGTTGAACTGGATGGACTGATGTCTTTATTCAACCTTACTAACTATGAAACTATGAAAATCAAGCACTAAAGACTGATTTTATTAGTCAAAAAAAACTTTATTTTTACAAACAAAACAAAAGTAGAAAATATATTAATTTAACAGAACATAAACATAACAAACAATCACGTTAGCTAGCTGCCTTGGGTCCTGGAGCAGTGGATGGTTTCTTCTTATAATGGAGAGGCTTCTCGGCTGCTCATGGTGGTAGAGCTAGTACAAGTACCAGGCAATGGAGCATTGTGTCTGGAAATTGCTTCCAGCAAAGATAATCTGCAATGCTACATTGCCTGGTTCTGCTGTTGGTTGAACCGGACCAACATCCTCTCCATATCATCAGTATGGTTTCTGATGGTACGGTGGAGGGTCCGGTTCAACCTCCGATTCTCCCTAGCCATCTTTTTGTTGTCCTTGGCCAGCCTCCGGATCTCTGACAGCAGGAGGACACTTGTCGGACTCGGTGGCAACTGCTGTGGCACTGGCTGCTCCTCTAGAGGGTGAGGCAGTGGAGGTACAATAGGGGGGGCAGCTTCCTGTGGCCATAGAGTCTGCTTCTGGGCCAAAGGGGTTAAAGGGGTCAGCTCTGGCTCATCCCACAGCGAAATCCCATCTGACAGGTCTTGTTGATCTGAAATAGACGAGATAGCCAATGTTGATGATAGCATTCAAAGAAATTGATTTCTACAGATTAGAATAAAAACATTTTTTGACCATGCCCCTTTAACATGGCTGAGACAAGGTAAAGGCACTAATGCTAGCGTTACTCGGTGGTTCCTGGCACTCCAGGAATTTAAATTTTGTAGTGGAGCATAGGCCTGGGAGATTGCATCAAAATGTAGATGCCCTCTCCCGAGTCCGTTGTTTGAGCTCCACTGTTGCCTCCACCTCCTTGGCGTTGGGGCACAGGGGGGGGGATATGTACAGGACGCCGTGGCTGGGTCCTGGAAGGATGCTATGTTTGCCCTCTGTTTGGACTGTGGTCCCTTTAAGGGAACAAAAAGGGTTAACTCACCTGTCAGAGGAAGTGGGTTTAAAACAAGACAGGAAGTTGTAGATGGATGTGGAGGAGTGTAGAGGAGAAGGTGGATGGTGGTTTTGTGTGCAGCAACAAAAGTGAACAGCAGTCTCCTGCCTGGAAGCCTCCTGGCAGGGAAGCTACCTGCAACAGAAACCAAGGACTGTTTAACTGCCATAGCTGTTCTGGACTTTGCAAGTCGGTGAGACTGAAATCTCTTTCTTATGTTTTTGCTGCTGTAAAGCTATTTAAGTTCAGTAAACCTCCTTTTGAGTGAAAAGCATGTGTCCTGCAATCTAGCTGGTTCCCCAAACTTTACTATATATATATATATATATATATATATATATATATATATATATATATACACACACACATATACAGACGCACGTGTGTTTGTGCTTTGGTTTGAGGTGCACACCCTAATGCAATAGGCTGCGCACGCCTATGATTGTACATTATTGTAATATAATATTTTTTTCTCACCAATGTTGTATTTAGCTTATTATAGTTTAGAGTTCTTACATACAAGAAGGAAGAACAGATGACAATGCTCTAACGTATACCAAGTTGTTTTAAATAATGATTAGCATGTGGTTTAGCCTACTTACTTACTTGATGTTTGCTTCTCTACAGAGAGCAATTAAAATAATTACAAGTATTTAAAGATAAATGTTACCCAACATATCCCGAAATCTTTAATTTAATTAAGTCCCTAAAAAAGAAAGCACGGTTCAATCTTTCCTGCTCAGAAGTTGCCTTGAGACTTGGAAGGTTATTAGTGCTAGAAAAGAGGAAATCCAATTGAACAGCTTAATTTACTCATATTGAGTATACTCATATATAAAAAAAATTATACATTTCCAAAAGTACTGTACAAGAATGATTTCTACATGGAATACAGTTTTAAAATAACAGTTGGGTAATTACATGTAGACTAACTGCACTCATCATAGCAATTTCAGATGACAACAAAAGCAATGAAAATTATAACAAGTTGTGGATGCTTCAAAAAATCTATTTACCTTGGAAAATTACAATGGAATTTAGGACAATTATAACAAACTTTCTGCCTTCCTTACAGCCAGGTCACTCAAGAATTTCTTCAGTAGAATATAGGTTTACTCTACTGGACTTCATTATGTGTATGCAGTATAAAGTATTTATGTCTTTGTCTCAATGGGGAAAATATTAGAAGTCTACAATAAGCATAGAGACAGTCCAGGCAAGTTAAGTGCACTGAATAAATCTAGAACTCATAAAATGTATATCTATATATATTAAAGAGGAAGTAAAGTCTATACAGTTTTTTTTAATGGGTCCCCTTGATAGCTTTAAGCCATAATGTACTAGTATGCACTGCATACTAGTACATTATGATAGACTTGCCTACAAACGTAACTCTCCAGTGCTGCGCTCTCACCGCTCTTCCATGTGGCAGGCAGCTTCCATCTTCGCCCTGACTTTCTTCTGGGTTTGCAATCTTCAGCCTCTTTATTGGCCATGCCGGGGCAACGTCACTTCCGTGCATCTGCATGGGAGTGACATTGTAGTGGCACACAGAGCGGGCCGTAAATGTGGTCTGAGCTGCGCATGTGCGGCTCAGATCACATTACTTGCTGACAGGCAGGGGGGAGATTTATGACAGAAGACACCTCCAGGGTCTCTACTGTTACAAAAAAACACCCTGTCTGTCAGCACGTTTTGTAATAAATGACTTTACTACCACTTCAATAAATTAAGTATTTTGTCAGTCTAATCAATATGTCCATCTAATGCCAATATTTCAGTTATGGGTGGAGGGGTGAATACTAGTGGGTTGAATTACCTACATAAAATGTAAAGTTGGACAAGAGAACAAAGATGCTTACATAACATGACTGTTGCATATACACATGTTTGCATTTGTTTATGAAACACTCAATGTCATTTTTTGATTTATTGGTTCACCATGACAGATTTGCTCACTACAAATATATTCTGATAGAGTGACTTATAAGGGGGGATGCTAAATAATTGAAATAATTGTAAAGGAGGGTGGTATTCTTATGATACTAAGCAGCTTACATAAACTGAAACAGGGTCAGTAGTTGATTACCTGAACAGGAGACAAAGGAAGAGGGGGATAGTTTTACTTGCTGCTAGGTGTATGCACCTAGCTTGTGTGAACAGACTGTCTGGATGATACAGACAAAGAACATAACATGTTAGCCAAAGCAGCAACACTGAAAGGAGGCGGATGATCATTTGCTTTATGGCAGAGGAATGCTGAAAAAACAACAAGGGAAACCTATGTGATGTCTTGAACTATTTTCTAATAATAATAAAAAAAAGATTAGTGAGTGTCCTTAATTCTGTACAGTTTGAAGCTGGTTTTCCACAATAGACATGTTGAGTATATATTATTTTCAATATTGGTAGAGTATGCCGGGTGCAGACCAATTTTCACTTTCTTACCCACATTGCATATTTATTTTTTATGTAGATCCTCATAGTGGAAAGAGTATAACATTTTCAACATTGCATACATTATATGTTACTCTATAGTTTTTGAGGTGCATAGTAATGTGTCCATAAACATTTGTGGTTATAAGAGCAACATGGTAATTTAGCTTAGTAGAACATGCTTTAGAATTTTTTTTATAAATTATACATAAGATCATATATTTCCTTTATGAAGATTTTGTGTATATTATTCTTTACTTCAAACTAATTTAACAAACATTTGTAAGCAGTCTGTATTGTCTGCTCTGAAATCAGTTCCAGAATTTTTCCTATGGTATTTTTGGTGTGTCATTCACGTATGCTTGTTTAATTAGAATCTATAATTAAGTGTAATTGCATTTTCTACTCTTTGCATTTGTTACAGCTTGATTAGTTCATCTTTGTGCACTCATATTTGAACTTTTACAGTGATTTTATGTGATCAGTGACCTGATTTTCCAAATTGTATTCCCTGATAACCAGCAAGCCTACATTTAAATTGGCTTTATCTGTTAAAATAACATGAAGAATAATGAGTAAGAAATCACTTAATACTGAATTAGTCCGTTTCAATGCAGTTAAAGTCATCCATGATTTCTAAACATAAATATATTTTAAAATATTCTAGGACAGTGAAAAAATAAAAGAGGTTTAAAAAAAATGTCTTACCCATCTTATTTTTATTCATGCCTCTTTCCTACTCTGATGTAGGGATAAGCCACGTTTTATATATGTAATGTATATTATTTGCTAAAGGCAAATCCACTTTGCACTACAAGTGCACTTGGAAGTGCAGTTGCTGTAGATCTGAGGGGGACAACATGCAAGGAAAATAAATAAAAAAAAAAAACAGCATTTTTGCTTGAACATGATTGGATTATAAAATCAGCAGTTTCCCTTCATTTTAGATCTCCCCCTCAGATCTAAAGTGACTGCACTTCCAAGTGCACTTGTAGCGCAAAGTGGATTTGCCATTAGTAAATAAACCCCAGTATCTCACAAAAGCGAGTACACCCCTCACATTTTTGTAAATAATTTTTTGTATCTTTTCATGTGACAACACTGAAGAAATTACACTTTGCTACAATGTATAGTGAGTGTACAGCTTGTATAACAGTGTAAATTTGCTGTCCCCTCAAAATAATTCAACACATAGCCATTAATGTCTAAACCGCTGGCAACAAACGTGAGTACACCCCTAAGTGAAAATGTCCAAATTTGGCCCAAAGTGTCAATATTTTGTATGGCCACCATTATTTTCCAACACTGCCTTAACCCTCTTGGGCATGGAGTTCACCAGAGCTTCACAAATTGCCACTGGAGTTCTCTTCCACTCCTCCATGATGACATCACAGAGCTGATGGATGTTAGAGACCTTGCGCTCCTCCACATTTGAGGATGCCCCACAGATGCTCAATAGGGTTTAGATTTAAAGCTTGATGAAGGAGCACGGCTGTCACACTAACACAGCCCGTACGCTCACGAAACGTGTGTCGCTTGCCAGTGACGTCATCCGGATGTGCCCTGAACCCTCTGCGGACCAAGCCTCGCTCTGAGGAAACTCCCCCACCACTGCCGGCTTTCCTATCATAGCGGTCTATGGAGACACCTAATCGAGGAGGATGACACCCATGCACAGAGGAGACTGATCTGATGATACCTGCTGGACACTTTTTTACTACATGCCTGAAATAACTGCCAAAATGTGAGTTCCTTTTAGATTTGGAGACATGCTTGACCAGTCCATCACCTTTACCCTGAGCTTCTTTAGCAAGGCAGTGGTCATCTTGGAGGTGTGTTTGGCGTTGTTATCATGTTGGAATACTGCCCTGTGGCCCAGTCCACAAAGGGAGGGGGTCATGCTCTTCTTCAGTATGTCACAGTACAGGTTGGCATTCATGGCTCCCTCAATCAACTGCCAGCAGCACTCATGCAGCCCCAGACCAGGACACTCCCACCACCATGCTTGACTGTAGGCAGTGGCGGCCCGTCCATGGGCACAAGCATGGGCACCGCCCCCCCAAGCTGTAAAATAAATTAAAAAGCACCCTATAAGAGTGTCTGAGCGCCGGACACACGGTGGTATATGGGAAGCGTCCCAGTTTGCAATCAGCTGATTGCAAGCTGGTTAGCTGATTTGCCCATGTTTAAAGCATGTGCAGGTGTCACATACCTGGTGGTTGAGCCCACGAATGCAGGGAGTGGCGTCTCGTATACCTCCGGCTCGGGAACCCCTGGTAGAGTAGACAGGGGATCGGAAGCACAGAGGGGCACAAGTGCCTGGCAGGTTACAGATGTAGGGCTGGTCCGGATGTCTGGAATGCTGTAGGATGACCAGCAGGAAACTAGGGCAGGAACCCTATGTTGGCAGGCTGACAGATGGGAATTGCGGATAGCCGGAACGGAAGCAGGTCCCAGGCAGGCCGGGTCAAACACTGGCGGGCAGATGCGGTACAAAGTCAGCAGGCAAAGCGTGGTCGAGAAGCAGGCCGTGTCGTTAACAGGCGGGCAGCAGAGAACCAGAGGAGCAGGCAGAAGAGATGTCAGGACAAGCCGGGATCGAAGACAGGCAGCAGGCACGGAAGGTCGGGAACAAGCCGGGTACTGGAATCAGGTATCAGAAGTCAGGTAGTATAAGGATAGCTGGTAGCTGGGGGTCACGGGAATGCTGTAGACCAGACAGCAAGATGGCATGGACAGGATCTCCCTTAAATAGCGCTCCTGGCGCCAAAACGGGCTCAAACAACATGCGCGCTCCCGCGCGTGCGCTGAGCGGCTCTTCTGCTGGAAATACTATAGCCAATTCTCCTACCGGCAGACAAGGATCCTGGACACCTTTCTTGACATTGCCCCCCCCTAAGGGGCAGCCTCCGGATGCCCAACTGAACCATCTTACTTGGGTGTGCATTATTATATGCCCGGATCAGCCTCTTTGCGTGAATGTTGGATTCTGGTTCCCACGAATTTTCTTCCGGGCCGTACCCCTTCCATTTCACCAGGTACTGAACACGCCCACATCTCCTCCTACAATCCAGGATTGACTCAACCTCGAAATCCATTTCTCCATCAATGAGTACCGGTTTAGGAGGCCCCGTATTTCGGCCAACGAAAGGATCCGGGACAGTGGGCTTGAGCAGAGCTACATGGAAGACTGGGTGGATCCGGAATGACTCGGGTAGTTTTAGTTTATAAGTCACACTATTGATTTTCTTTTCCACAGGAAAAGGACCCACAAACTTAGGGCCAAGCTTTTTAGAGGGACATGCCAACTTCAAGTTTAGTGTAGACAGCCAGACTTGATCTCCGGGTTTCAAATTAAGTTCTCCCCTTCTCTTCCTGTCAAAGACCTCCTTGTAGTATTCCTGAGTTCTTGTCATTGTCTCCTGGAGCAATTTATTATTGGTACTAAAAAAATTCAGAGTTTCCTGGGCAGCAGGTACAGAACATTCCGGTATACTGTTTGACAGAAATAAAGGGTGGAATCCATAATTTGCGAAGAAGGGAGTTTGTTTAGTAGCAGAATGAATCGAATTATTATAAGCAAATTCGGCCAACGGTAAGAGAGGAACCCAATCATCTTGTGAGAATGATGAGAAGCAACGTAAGTACTGCTCCAGTGTTTGATTCGTCCTCTCTGTCTGGCCGTTTGTTTGAGGGTGGTAAGCTGAAGAAAAGGACAGATTGATCTTCAGAGAGCCACATAATGCCCTCCAAAACTTTGAGGTGAATTGTACCCCTCGATCTGAGGTTATGTTTGCAGGAATGCCACGGAGTCTTACGATCTCCTTGATGAAAATTTTTGCGGTTTCGGCCGCAGAGGGAGTACCCTTCATGGGAAGGAAGTGGGCCATCTTAGAGAGTCTATCCACCACTACGAAGATGGTAGAGTGATCTTCCGAGGGAGGCAGTTCAACAATAAAATCCATGGAGATCATCCTCCATGGTCTCTCCGGGACAGGTAGTGGTTTCAACAGACCCCAAGCTTTTGATTTGCTGCCCTTGTTCTGAATGCAGACGGTGCATGATTCCACATAGTCCCTGCAGTCCTTTGTTAGCTGCGGCCACCAAAACATGCGTTGGAGCAATTCAGATGTCTTGTGCACCCCGAAATGACCAGCTAATTCATGGTCATGACAAAAGTTCAGAACAGCAACTCGCACCTCCTGAGGTACGAAGATCTTTTCCCTGTACCATAGCAGATCGTCTCTGGTTTGTAGGGTGGTATCAGGCGGAGGAGAAATTCCCACGGAAGCCCGTTTTATCTGGGCCAACAAATCTTCTTGGAGCAAAAGAAAACTTCCCGAAGACAAGATGGTGTCAGGAGGAGAAGAAGTTTCACGTTCGCTGAACATCCTAGAAAGGGCGTCTGGTTTGGTGTTCTTCGACCCGGGCCTGTAAGTTATGCGGAGAGAGAATCGCGTAAAGAAAAGTGCCCACCTGGCCTGGCGTGGTCTCAGTCTCTTAGCAGTTTTTAAATATTCGAGGTTCTTGTGATCCGTATATACAAGAATCGGATGTACCGCTCCTTCCAAAAGGTATCGCCACTCTTCGAGAGCGGCCTTGATGGCCAATAGTTCTCGGTCTCCCACGTCGTAATTTCGTTCTGCCTCAGATAGTTTGCGGGAGAAGAGTGCAGTGAGTGCAGTTTCAAGCCCCACCAAGTGGACATACGGTAGCACATAGTAACAGGGCCCCTCGCGGGCTCGCTTCGCTCATCCACGTGGATGGTGGGGCTTGAACCTGGACTCGCAGCGCAGGCGCCGTTTGTAGGCGCAGTACAGGGCGGACACTATCCGACGGGGGAAGGAATTCGACACACCACCGGCCTTACCCAGCCATTGTTGTATTTTTGATCTTTCTCACTCTTTTGGGGTGTACCCCAATTTAAAAACAAAAATTAAAAACAAAAACCAGTGTTTGCTACCTCGTCCTCCTCCACCGCCGTTTCCACCTACACCACCACCTCAACCTCCTACTCCATATGGACCTCGTCCTCCTAGGTCAAGATTATTATTTTTTTATTTCAAAGTATTTTATTTTGTATCGCAAGAATAATACATTTTTCTTCTGTTTTTGCTGTGAGGTTGATTCCCAGGTATTTAATGGAAGAGGTACTCCATTGGAAATTAAAGTTCTTTTGTAAGAGGTTTTACAGTGTCTGGTGGAAAGGAAATGTTGAGGGCTTGTGACTTTGAATAATTTACTCGTAGGCCTGAGATCTTGGAAAATTCATCTAAGGAGTGGAAAATACTGGGGAGAGAGGTTATGGGGAGGTAAGGAATAGAAGCATGTAGTCTGCAAACAGGCCACATTTGTGAACCTGAGAGTCACATTGAACTCCTTGTATGTTGGGGTCCCGGCGAATGGAGATGTCTCAATTGCTATTGCAAAGATTAGCGGAGATAAAGGACAGCCTTGTCTGGTGCCTTTGGCTATATGTATTGGTTTGAAATAGTGGCCTTGAAGCCTAATACAGGCTTTAGGATTTGAATAAAGAGCTCGGATCAGGCCCATAAACTTGTCGCCAAAGCCCCAACGTTTGTAAAGAAATATGGCCAGGGGACCGAATCAAAGGCCTTTTGTAGGTCCAGTGATAAAAGCATTCCTGATTGTTTTGGACCTCCTGGCCAGTTTGTCTGGAGGATGGAGACTATGTCTATGTCTCTTCTGATCTGATCAGGGCCCTGTCGGCCTGGGATGAACCCCACTTGATCCTTATGAACATATTGGTTAATGAAGGAAGCTAGATGATTTGTAAGGAGTTTGGTAAGGATTTTTAAGTCGCTATTGATGAGGGAGATGGGTCTATAATTACTGACTTCTTCCGATGTAGGCTGTGTTTAGGTGAGGATCAAGTGGGGTTCCCTGTGTCTTTGCGTTAAAATTTTTTGTCAAATGTGGAGTCAGGGTGGTGGTAAATGTCTTGCAATAGGGGTTAGGGAGACCATCGGGCCTGGAGCAGAACCTGATTTGAGGTTCTTAATGACTTCCTGTACCTCCAGCATATTTTTTATTTTTATGTATTTTATGTTATTTTAAGTTATTTCCCTATCCACATTGGCAAGTGTTTACAGAACACTTGCCATGCTCTTAACAACATTTTGCTGCCATTTGCAACCCTCTGGCCCTTTCCATGACTTTTTTACAGCCATTTTAGTCTTCAAAAGTTTGGGTCCCCATTGACTTCAATGGGGTTCGGAGTTCGGGGTCAAGTTCGGTCCCGAACACTTTTTTGTGAAGTTCGGCCGAACCCGTCGAACCCGAACATCCAGGTGTCCGCTCAACTCTATTCTTCATGAATCCATGCTGATCCATGCTGATGCTCCCCTCCAAGAGCTTGCATACAATTGATGTTAGGCTAACTGGTCTGTATTTCCCAGGGATGTAACTTGGCCCTTTTTTAAATATTGGTGCTACATTGGCTTTTCTCCAATCACCTGGTACCATTACAGTCAGTAGACTGTTTGTAAAAATAAGGAACAATGGTCTGGCAACTACTTGACTGAGTTTCTTAAGGACCCTCTGTTGCAAGCCACTTGGTGCGGGTGAATTATTTAATATTAAGTTTTTCAAGTCTAATTCTAATTCTGTCCTCTGTTAGTCATGAGGGTGCTTGCTGTGACATGTCATGAGGATAAACATTGCAGTTTTGGTTACTGAAGCCCCACCGATTCCCTTGTGAAGACTGAGGAGAAGAATAAATTCAATACCTTTGCCATCTCTCTATCCTTAGTAACCAGATTCCTGTCATCATCATTCTTTATGGGGCCAAAAGAATGTCACACGAAAAGATATAATAAAATATTTACACAAATGTGAGGGGTGTACTAATTTTTGTTAGATACTGTATATGTGTTTTATATATATATATATATATATATATATATATATATATATATATATATATATCCCCTATTTTGTAGACGCTATAAGTTTTGCGCACACCAATCAATATACGCTTATTGCAAATTATTTTATTTTTTTTACCAAAAATATATATACAATACATATCGGCCTAAACTGCCTTTTTTATTTTATTTTATTTTTTTAATGTTTGAGATATTTATTATAGCAAAAAGTACAAAATATTGTGTGTTTTTTCAAAATTGTTGCTCTTTTTTTTTGTTTATAGCGCAAAAAATAAAAAACGCAGAGGTGATCAAATACCACCAAAAGAAAGCTCTATTTGTGGGTAAAAAAGTAAATCAATTTTGTTTGGGTACAACGTTGCACAATGGCGCAATTGTCAGTTAAAACAACGCAGTGCCGTATCGCTAAAAATAGGCCTGGCCAGGAAGGGGGTAAATTCTTCCAGGGCTGAAGTGGTTAATGGCATCCCAGTCTTAGTCCTTAGAATTCAATATTGAGTTTGCCCACCCTTTGCATGTATAACAGCTTCAACTCTTCTGGGAAGGCTGTCCACAAGGTTTAGAAGTTTGTCCATGGCAACGTTTGACCATTCTTCCAGAAGCGCATTTGTGAGGTCAGGCACTGATGTTGAACGAGAAGGCCTGGCTCACAGTCTCTGCTCTAATTTCGGGAAATACGGACCTAGAAATAGAACATGTTTCAAATCTATCCGACGGACTCAATAGCGATGGTATCTCAAATCTTTTGTCTGTATGCTGGTCTGACAGACCAAATAGGACGCAGGGGAAGCTATTGGCTACTGGCTATTGAACTTCCTTTTTTAGTCCCGTTTACGCCATCACGTTCAAAACGAACAGACTTTCAAAACGGACTTAGTCCGTTCGTGTGTGTCCAAGTCCGTTTGTTTGGAAAGTCTGTCGGAACTCCGCCTAAAGTCCGTCGGGAAGACCACCGGACCTAGTTTGCCGCAAAGTCTGGTCATGTGTACGCGGCATAGCGGTTTAGTTTACTTATTGCGTATATTTGTAGGCCTATTTTTTGTGAGTTGTGTTGTATTGTGTATTCTGCAGTTGTATGTGCAGGTTTCCTGTTTAGTAAAGCATTGACACACCACAGAAGTCTACGCTTCCTTGGTTTTACTGTAAGAACTTTAAGAGATAGATGCAAATCATAACAGTCACCAATAGGCAAAATGCAAGCTTACCAGATTGGAATGACTCCACTGCAGAGTCTAATTTGCTTGTTGTAAACACTTATGCCGCGTACACACGAGCGGATTTTCCGTTGGAAAAATCTTGGATGGTTTTTCCGACGGAATTTCGCTCAAGCTTGGCTTGCATACATACGGTCACACAAAAATTTGCTGAACTTTCGACCATCAAGAACGCGGTGACGTACAACACTATGACGAGCCAAGAAAATTAAGTTTAATGCTTCGGAGCCTGCGTCAAATTGTTTCCGAGCATGCGTAGGAATTTTGCGCATTGGAATTGCTACAGACAAACGGAATTTCCAATCTGAACTTTTTCTGACCGAAAAATTGAGAACCTGCTCTCAATCTTTTGCTTGGTGGAATTCCGCCAGCAAAAGTCCGATGGAGCATACACACGGTCGCATTTTCCGACCAAAAGCACTCATCGGACCTTTGCTGGCGGAATTTCCGATCGTGTGTACGCGACATAAGGGGGCAATCCAATTTACATCACTTTATTGCAGCACTTGGTTCTACTCACATGATAAAAACAAATATGAAACAATTTCCAGGCTGTGCAGCAAAGATTCCAAGTATGGGGTGTCGTGACAGCGTCACATGCATAGGCTCGGCCCAGCGTATTTCATCCCCTAGGACATCATCTGGGGCATGCCCCCCTTGGGGTACATGTACCATGTATGTATATTAAGTAATTTAGCGGCTTTAAACTATGTGGTTTCCTTTGCTTTGATTCCATGTGGGTGCCTGCAATATATGGTTCTTATTAAGTTCATACACCTTGGAGAGAGAGTCAGTCCGATATACTGCAACCAAGTGTTGCAAACTGGATTGCCCCCTAATGCCTTATACACATGGTCGGAATTTCCAATAGAAACAGTCCGATGGGAGCTCTTCATTGGAATTTCTGACCGTGTGTATGCCCATCAGTCTTTTTCTGTCGGAATTTCTGACGAACTTTGGATTGAAAACCTGTTCTCAATTTTTCCGACGGAAAACCTTTCTATCGGATTTTCCGATCGTGTGTATGCAATTCCGACATGCGAAATTCCGACGAATGCTCAAACAATTCGACGCATG
This sequence comes from Lithobates sylvaticus, assembly GCA_028564925.1. Taxonomy (NCBI): domain Eukaryota; kingdom Metazoa; phylum Chordata; class Amphibia; order Anura; family Ranidae; genus Lithobates; species Lithobates sylvaticus. The sequence continues at coordinate 159,351,621 of CM053031.1, forward strand.
CTCGGAAGCATTAAACTTCCCTTTTATAGTGCTGTCAAACGTGTTGTATGCCGCGGTGTTATTGACTGTCGGAATTTGGTGTGACCATGTGAAGGCAAGACAGTTTGAGCTAAATTCCATCGGAAAACCATCAGATCTTTTTTCCGACGAGAATTCCGACCGTGTGTACGCGGCATGAGTGTTTAAAACAGGCAAATTGGACTCTGTAGTGGAGTCATTCCAATCTGGTAAGATTGCATTTTTCCCATTGGTGACGGTTCACGTGGTGATTACAGCAATGGATTAGCATGACTGTCTTTCAATTCCATCCGTGGTGTTTATCGCCAAGGCACATGCTTTGGACTCCTCAGTCCACAGCCTTCAAAAATTCAGATTTTCTTCACTTTCTTTTGGGACTTGTTGTTGATTTAGTATTTATTGTCACTGCTTTAGTGTGGCAACATACATGTTATATTATGTGGCCTGATATGGTTTGGGGGGGGTGGGTACTTGCTCATCCCCTCCCTTTCCCTGACTTATGGGGTTGCATGCTTGATTAAGGGTGTGGTATTGAATTTTGGGGGGGGGGGGGGACCTTGAAAGGCTTCAAATTTCTCCTGACAACATTGTGCTTCAATTTTGAAGTGAAGCGAAGCGACGCAATGCTAATGCTTCATGTTTTTTATAATGTGAACAGCACTGTGTGCTGTCTATTGTATAATGTGCATAGCCATTTTGAGGGGTGATTTTAATGCCCCTCAAATGCCTGCTTTTAATGCCAGTGTGAACCTATCCCTAGACTGCTGATTTACAATATTCTCACTGTTATTTCTTTTATACCTACATACATACTGTACATGCATCTTACAACCTAAATGTCTTATTCCTTTCTTTCCTTATTAAAATTGTGTGTGAATAAGTATCTAAAGCCTCGTACACACAATCAGATCTTCTGATGGGAAATTTGTGATGACAGGCTGTTGGCCAGAAAATCTGATCGTTTTTACAATCAATTGGACAAGCAGATTATATTTTCAAACGCGATTGGGTGTCGCTTGTTGAAATCTCTGGTGGAGGTGTACACAATTCATTTAGAAGACGGTACCACATCTTGCAAAAGTGTTTATGCTGGTGGAATCATTCATATTTTCAATCTTTGCATCACATGAATGGGACTGTTCTTTGTGATATATTTTGACTCATTTGAGAACATTTTTTTTCAGATTTGGATTCTATTGTGTTTTTTTTTACTCACATGGTCACCAAATGTTTATTTTTTTGTGGTGAATGCACTGGAATAATCAATCTGTGGAATTTTGGTTGATTCAATATCACTGCTATTTTCACCAATGTAATATCTGCACTAATATATTGTATGTATGTTTAGTAATCTTGGTATCCAAACCAGGACTAGTTATAATTCATTTAGTTATTAGCGCCCCACAAATCACCTATAACACATCGGACAACTGTTGTCGGATTTTCTGCAGACAAATGTTGGATGGCAGGTTTTAAAATTTTCCGCGGACAAATGTCTGTTGTCAGATTTTCTGATCGTGTGTGCACAAGTCTGTTGGATGAAAGTCCAAAGCACAAACATGCATGCTCGGAAGCAAGGACGAGCCAGAAGCGGTCAGTCTTGTAAACTAGCGTTCATAATGGAGAATTAACATTTGTGACACAGCAAATTATGAAATATCGAAATGCAGTGCACGTTCTTATCTTCTTTAATGGGATACCGGTAATAATGAAGCTGCTTTGCTGGTGATACTGATGGAGTTATTGCAAACAAATATTCAAAGGCTTTTTTTTCTAGTGATATCAAGAATAATATTATTATGCTTTTTTTTTTATTTATTTTTTTTGGGCAAGTTACCACAACACCATTATCCTGTAGTTTTAAAGGAGCAAAGATACAAATATGTTGGTGTCCCTTGCCAATTTTACATTGTATTTTTTTTAAATGTAACTGCCTACTCCAACAAACTGTCATTTGAAGTAAAACACATAGCCAAGTATTATTCTCCACATTTTTTTTATTGTGCATTAAAAACAAATAAAATTAGACATGCTATCTGCCAATAGAACTTAACCAAAAAGTGCATTCTATGCATCCAAAAATATAGCATATCCCACACCCACCTAACAACTGTCCCAGAGCCACCCCCATAAAATCATTCTCTGCAGCTATTACCTTTTGTACCACCCCCCTAGCTTTAGAACGTAAGCTCTATGAGCAAAGCCCTCCTGTACCTTTTGTATTGAAGTGTACTGTAATTGTATTGTCCCCCCTATACATTGTAAAGCGCTGCGTAAACTGTTGGCGCTATATAAATCATGTATAATAATAATAATAGAAAATATAGAAAATCAAATCATTATTATTCAACCAAAAATAAAATAAAAGCCTCATGCATGTGTCCTGCTTCTTAATATAGGGGGTCAACAATGCCAAGAGTTGGTGAAAGCAGGGGTTCGTCAGCCGGAGATAATTCCGAAAATCATCTGGATTGTTCTCCTGGAGCTCCCGCAGCAAAGGCATATGACATAATTGGTCACGATTAATAAAGCAACCAATTTTTGGTCCAAGAAATCCTCCTCCTGTTCCTAGACTGGACTTGGGTCAAAGCAATAACTCCAAGGCCAATAATAAATCTTTCTTCTTCTCTTCCTGTGTTGTGTTTTTTCTTTTTATGTACACTTTTTTTTTGCCCCAGGGGAATGGGTAGGGGTACCCCAAACTCATTCACATAGGGTGGGGGGCCAGAATCTTGGGGCCCCCTTAATAAAGGGGGCTCCCGGATTCTGATAAGCCCCCCGCCCGCAGACCCCCACGTTGTTCTTTCGGCGTAGGGCTTCCCCTTTAAATTCATACCAGGTGACGGGGCTAGCGAGGTGTCAATCTCGCCGATGGAGGCGGCGGCATTGTCTTCCTTCACTAGTTCTGTCTACCTGGAGTCACGTTCAAAATGAACGGACTTTACTCCGTGTGTCAGCAAGTCCGTTCATTTCAAAAGTCCGTCGGACTAGTACACAGACGGGCGGATTGTCCGACAATTTTGAGTCAAAACTTCTTTCTAAGTCGGCCGGACTTTTGGGAAGAAAAAGTCAGCCGGAGCGCACACACGGTCGGATAATCCGATCGTGTGTATGCGGCATTAGTAGTGAAGATCATGAAGTTTAAGGATCCCTTGAATCTAAGTAATAAAATAGTGGTGTCAATGATAAATTGCAGCAAAGTGTCGGGCAAAAATAGATAGAAACAATCAATTTCTGAGAAATTTGGGGTAATAGACTGCATACCTGCCTGTGCTGTGAAAGGGGGAATACTTGCTGATCCTGAGTCGGAAGGCAGCCATGTTGGGTTGGCAAGAGCATCTGGGAGGTATGTAGCTGCCCTGACTCTTGACGTGACACTCTAGTTCTGGTAGTTGGGGGATTTGAAATTCTTGTGCTGGTACTGTGCCTAGGCATTTGATCCGGGGGTCTATCGCTGGCAGCAGCACTGGTACTGGGCATTTGTTCTCGGGGTCTATCCCTGGTGGCAGCGCTGGTACTGGGCCTGGGAATTTGTTCCTGGGGGCTTTTGCTGGTGGCTGCCTGGTTTCCAGAGCACCGTGCCCTTTTAGGATTGACCTATTCTTCCTCTGATTCAACCACTGCTATTAATCGGTTCAAGTGCTGAACTGGATTCAGAATCAGAATTGGCATTGGAATCTGATGAGAACTCCCAGCTGCTCTCATCAGTCATGGAGAGGATCTGGAATGCCTCCTCACTGCTATAAACTTTTTTGGACATTCTGCTGATGGGCTGTGCGATGGGTGGCAGGTTACTGTCACTGATGGGCTGTGCGACGGGTGACAGATGGGTGACAGGTGATGGTCACTGATGGGTGAAAGGTGATGGTCACTGACAGGTGATAGGTTTCAGGTGATGGTCACTGATGGCAGTCTCTGATGGTGACCGGTGCACTTTATGGGACTGATGGGTGACCGGTGATGGTCACTCATGGGTGACTGAAGATGGTCATTGATGGGTGACAGGCTACAGTTACTGATGGGTGACAGGTGCACTTCTGACGGTCACTGATGGCAGTCTCTGATGGTGACATGGGCATTTTATGAGCACAGATGTGGTGACTGTTGGGTGACAGGTGCAATGGGGGGTAGGGGCGATGTGACAGGTTCTCTTTTTATGTGTGGTGCTTTGTGCAGAACAATACACACACACACACACACACACTGGCAACTCACTGCTCCTGAAAACAGTGTGTGAGAAGAGAAGAGCCGGTAACAGCCAGTTACCGGTCTGTGTTTACATTTTGTGATCACCTGTGAATGTATCACAGCGGACGACGTGGTAAACAGCCACTGGCCATTGGCTGTTTACCATGCTCCGTGAAGGGCTGTGTTACTGGGAACACGCAGCCACCCACATACCCACGCAGTACCATCTGTGATTGGCCATAACTGGATCATGGCCAATCACGTGGTAAACAGCCATGTCCATTGGCTGTTCACCACCATCAGTGACAAGCTGTGTCTCGGGGACACACGCTGCCACCGGCAGTGCAGGGCTGCGCGCACCCATTCGCACGCATGCCCTGTTTGAAATGGGCCGTTGTCATATGACGTCCACCAAGAATGAGAGCCGCACGGCCCTTCTATCATTTGATGGTGGGCGGGCGGCAACTGGTTATCTCCTCTTTTCTAGAGAGAATTAATTCAGTTCCTCTAATCATTCCTCATTGCTGAGCTCCTCCATGCCTCTTATCAGTTTGGTTGCTCTTCTCTGCACTTTCTCCAGTTCCCCAATATCCTTTTTTGAGAACTGGTGCCCAAAACTGAACTGCATATTCCAGATGATTTTTACAGGGGCAAAATTATATCTTTCTCTCTGCAGTCCATGCCTCCCTTAATACAAGAAAGGATTTTGCTCACTTTGGAAACCGCAGCTTGGCATTGCATGTCATTATTAAGCTAATGCTCTACCAGAACCCTTAGATCCTTCTGAACCATTGGCTCCCCCAGCTCTTCTCATCATAGTATGTATGATGCATGCATATTGTTAGCCCCCAAGTGCATAACTTTACATTTATCAACATTAAACCTCATTTGTAACACAGTTGTCCAATGAAACAGTGCATTGAGGTTGCCTTTTAAGATCCTGTAAGGATGTCATTCCACTGCAGTGTCAGTGCTGATGCAGTGTCATCAGCAAACACTGAAATGGTACTTTTAATCCCAGACCCTTTATCATTTATAAATATATTAAAAAGTAAGGGTCCCAACAACTTTGGGGTACACCACTGATAACCTTAGACCATTCCGAGTATGAATCATTAACCACTACTCTCTGAATTCGGTCTTTTAGCCAGTTTTCTATCCATTTACAAACTGATTTTTCTAAGCCTGTAGACTTTACCTTACACATTAGCCGTGTGGGGCTAACTGTGTCAAACGCTTTGGCAAAATCCAAGTACACTACGTCCACAGCCACCTCTCTGTCGAAGGTTTTACTTACCTCCTCATAAAAAGAAATCAGATTTGTCTGAAAACTTCTGTCTTTCATGAACCCATGCAGTCTGTTACTTAGAATATATTTTTTTTGCAGCAAGAACTCATCTATGTGGTCTTTGATTAAACTCTCCAGTATCTTCCCAACTATAGAAGTTCTTAAAATGTCTTCATTTTATTTAATAGCTACAGTGAACAAACGCAGATTAAGTCAGTTGATGCGTTTCAGCCTATAAGGCCTTAGTCATGGCCTTAGTCATTTAATAAATATGCCTTCTTTTTTTCCCCAGTCACCCACTCCAGATTATTTTGTAAAGGGCCTACAGTAAGTTCCGCTGATATTGTGTTTCCAGCGCGATCCCGTTGCGCTGGTTCTCGGCGACAGGCTTCTCAAACCAGCGCGATCCTGTCGCTCATTTCTCGCGCTGGCTGCAATAGGAAAATGTCACATTTTCCTATAGCAGCGAGCGCGAGAAATTAGTGACAATGTTGCCTCTCTAATAAGACCTGCATGCCTGGTAGGGATTTTAAGGGGAACCCACCTATGCCGAAGCGGCGTGGGGGTCCCCCCAAGATCCATACCAGACCCATATTCGAGCACGCAGCCCGGCCAGTCAGGAAAGGGGGTGGGGACGAGTGAGCGCCCCCCCTCCTGAGCCATACCAGGCCGCGTGCCCTCAACATGGGGGGTGGGTGCTTTGGGGAAGGGAGCGCCCTGCGGCCCCCCCACCCCAAAGCAGCTTGTCCTCATGTTGATGAGGACAATGGCCTCTTCCCGACAATCCTGGCCGTTGGTTGTGGGGGTCTGCGGACGGGGGGCTTATTAGAATCCGGGAGCCCCCTTTAATAAGGGGGCCCCCAGATCCCGGCCCCCCACCCTATGTGAATGAGTATGGGGTACATCGTACCCCTACCCATTCACCTAGGGAAAAGTGTCAATAAAAAGTAATTTATTAGACAGCTCCAGTGGTCTTCTTCCGACTTCGGGGTCTCTTCCAACTCCTTTGCGCTCTCCAGTTCTTCTCCCACTCTCTCCGGCCTCTTCTCCCTTTCTCCGGCCTCTTCTCCTGCTCTCCGGTTCTTCTTCCGGACTCCTCCGCTATCTTCTTGCAGCTCTTTTACTAGCGGAGGAGCCCGGTCTCCTCTGTCCTTCTTCCCTTTTCTCTCTTCTACCGATGTGGACACAACACTCTCTCCCGCTGAAATGCCGTGTGAGCGGTGCACGATCACTTAAATAGGCATGGGACGTGGTCACCGGGGTGATGTCACATGGCGACCCTGCCCCTTATGACATCACAGTCCCGGGGCATGCTGGGACTGTGACATCATAAAGGACGGGGTCACCATGTGACATCACCCGGTGACCACACCCCATGCCTATATAAGTCGCTGCGCACCTCGCACATGGCATTTCATCGGGACAGAGCGTCGTGTCAACATCGGAAGAAGAGGGAAGAAGGACGGAGACCGGCCTCTTCTGCTAGTAAAAGAGCTGCAATAAGATAGCAGACATGTGCTGTGTATGTACATTTTTCAACAATGATACACTGTGGGTGGTGTGAAGTGTGGTGTCGTGCCCCAGAGTGAAATAAGTGGCCATCTCAACCATCATCGAATAGGATGCTAAAGCTCTGAGACACACAGGCATGCCTTGAACCTGCACCGGAACCATCTTTGAAAAAAAACAATAGGGCGCAACTTGCCTCCATGCTCCTGAGCGAGGACACCTGACAAAGTCCTTACAATTTTCCCTTGCAAACAAATGAAACATTTTTCCATAGTTAGGGAGGCCGAGCCCTGGAGCCATTACCATAGCATTTTTCAAATACACAAAAGCATTGCACATTTCATCTGACTATTTTTATACAGTCTGGCATGTCTAAACCTGTGGCTTGTCTCAGCAGATTATAGTAGGAACAGTCAGGTATCCATTGGCGGCAATAACCAATCATACTAAGAAAGGTGAACATGTCTTTCTTAGCAAGTGGGCGGGGCAGACCCACAAGAGCCATAGCTCTTTTGTGATTGACTTTCCTTTCTCCTTTTGAGAGTACAAAACCAAGATATTCAACCTTTTTCTGACACCATTGCAATTTTTTCTTTGACACTTTGTGACCACTTTCAAAAAGACATTTCAAAAGATCCCTCCCATCCTTCAGGGCGGCCACCCGAGTAGAACTGCAGATGAGGAATTCATCCACATACTGCAGCAGGGATGAACAGTGTCCTGGTATCCAAGCTCTGAGTGTAGTTTGGAGGACAATGGAATAGACTGCAGGGGAGTCTATATAGCCCTGGGGCATTCTACACCATGTTAGTTGGCGTTTTTTTTTAAAAACATAAAGCAAAGATTGGCTGTGTTTCTTCATCCACAGGGACGGAAATAAAAATGCGTTCAATAAATCAATCACAGTAAAATACTCTGCATCGCAATGTATGGCGGTAAATATTGATGGCACATCAGGCACTATTGGGGCAATCGGTACCACTAGGCTATTGATGGCCCTTAGGTCTTGTACAAACCTATAGTCACCATTTGCCTTCTTTACTGGGTTAATGTTAATGTAGGGCGAGACAATTTCCCTTTTTAAGAAGATCCCTTTTTTTTTTAAGAAATCCTCAACTATTGGCTGTAAGCCATCCTCTTCTCTTTTTATAAAAGTTTCCCCTTTGATTTCCTGAGAAATCATTTTTGATAATGTGACTGCGCTGTCAGAAATCAGTTATTGTGCTAAAGCTCACTCTGATATTTGCTGTGTGTCCTCATGTGATGAGGTCTGTGCAGCTAATGATCTGGTTGTGGAATGTAAGGGGGAGGAGGCGGGCGCATGGTACAGGCATAGAGAAGGTTGATTTAACCCTTAAATCCACCATCCCATGACTCTGTTAAACCCATCGTGGACAATGTTTGGGCTAGGATGCTATAGGGAGCCACGGTCCAGCCGGGGATCTCCACAGCATTTTTTTTTATTTTCATCTTTCTTTTTCTCTGTAAACATTCAGATTTTTTTTTTCTTGGCAAAATGCCAATAAGCACTCCTTATGGCCAGAGGTTCCCCTGATCACAAGCAAGCTTTGTACTTTATTACTTTTCTTATTTTTTATAACCAAACAATTTTTTATTTATTTCAAATTTATTTTTGTTTTTGGCAGAGTGCCAACATGTTCAAACAGTACTTGCAATTGCTGTAGTACTAATGCTGCAAACAATTCTCCACTATCTATTACGTTCAGTGAGATATTAGCACTTAAGCCATGTTGGCAAAAAGCCAAATATCCAAATTTTGCACCTGACTTCCCATGTGCAAGAGATGCCAGTAGCAAAAAGAATTATTCAAATAGCATGTTTTTATCAAAAGTTAGCCTCAGAATATCCTACCGACTATGTCAATTTATGTATTACCTTAAGAAAGTGTTATTAACACTGCTATTACGCTCACTATAGAGTCAAAGCATTCATATGTAACTCATTAAGAGTAAACATCAATACATCACCGGATACTGTAGCATTACTCTACGTTTCGATTGGGAACTTCCATCAATCACAAAAAGGAGCCGGGAGTTCACCGCAAGACACGTCTGTCGCCTTAATTTAAGTCCTATTATAACACAGTGCAGTGGAAAGCGTCGCCTTACCTCACAATGCTCGACAAATTCCACACAGACAGAATGTTACCAATTATCTTAACATCTACGCGATAGATAAGAGAAGCACAGAGATCGGGTTTCGTCCGGCACATCAGACTTTTTCTTATAATTACAGTACTGTATAAATCATTGTCCTACGGACTTCTCAGAGTCCTGGAAAACCCGCCCGAGGTTTTCTCACTGTTCACCCGGAACAGATGCTGCGCAGTCTTATTAATGGACTTCTCAGAGTCCTGGAAAACCCACCCGAGGTTTTCTCACTGTTCACCCGGAACAGATGCTGCTTCTCAGAGCAGTCTTATTAATGGACTTCTCAGAGCCCATAAAAACCCACCCAGGGTTTTCTCACTGTTCACCCGAAACAGCCTTTATTACTTCTTCTCAGAGCAGTTAACATATAAAGACAACTTCTACATAAATTTACAGGTCCCTTTAAAGGAAACGATTTCTAAATAGGTGTCACGATGAGAGAAGATACAGTGGTGTGAAAAAGTGTTTGCCCCCTTCCTCATTTCCTGTTCCTTTGCATGTTTGTCACACTTAAGTGTTTCGGAACATCAAACCAATTTAAACAATAGTCAAGGACAACACAAGTAAACACAAAATGCAATTTGTAAATGAAGGTGTTTATTATTAAAGGTGAAAAAAAATCCAAACCATCATGGCCCTGTGTGAAAAAGTGATTGCCCCCCTTGTTAAAACATACTATAACTGTGGTTGTCCACACCTGAGTTCAATTTCTCTAGCCACACCCAGGCCTGATTATTGCCACACCTGTTCACAATCAAGGCATCACTTAAATAGGAGCTGCTTGACACAGCAAGGTCCACCAGAAGATCCTTAAAAGCTACACATCATGCCGAGACCCAAAGAAATTCAGGAACAATTGAGAAAGAAAGTAATTGAGATCTATCAGTCTGGAAAGGGTTATAAAGCCATTTCCAAAGCTTTGGGAATCCAGCGAACCACAGTGAGAGCCATTATCCACCAATGGCGAAGACATGGAACAGTGGTGAACCTTCCCAGGAGTGGCCGGCCGCCCAAAATTACCCCAAGAGCGCAGCGACGACTCATCCAAGAGGTCACAAAAGACCCCACAACAACGTCCAAGGAACTGCAGGCCTCACTTGCCTCAGTTAAGGTCAGCGTTCATGCCTCCACCATCAGGAAAAGACTGGGCAAAAATGGCCTGCATGGCAGAGTTCCAAGGAGAAAACCACTGCTGAGCAAAAAGAACATCAAAGCTCGTCTCAATTTCTCCACAACACATCTTGATGATCCCCAAGACTTTTGGGACAACATTCTGTGGACCGATGAGACAAAAGTGGAACTCTTTGGAAGGTGTGTGTCCAAGTATATCTGGCGTAGAAGGAACACTGCATTTCAGAAAAAGAACATTATACCAACAGTAAAATATGGTGGTGGTAGTGTGATGGTCTGGGGCTATTTTGCTGCTTCAGGACCTGGAAGACTTGCCGTGATAAAAGGAACTATGAATTCTGCTGTCTACCAAGAGATCCTGAAGGAGAATGTCCGACCATCTGTTCGTGTACTCAAGCTGAAACGAACTTGGGTTCTGCAGCAGGACAATGATCCTAAACACACCAGCAAGTCCACCACCGAATGGCTGAAGAAAAACAAAATGAAGACTTTGGAGTGGCCTAGCCAAAGTCCAGACCTGAATCCTATTGAGATGTTGTGGTATGACCTTAAAAAGGCCGTTCATGCTCGAAAACCCTCTAATGTAACTGAATTAGGACAATTCTGCAAAGATGAGTGGGCCAAAATTCCTCCAGGACGCTGTAAAAGCCTCATTGCACGTTATCGCAAATGCTTGGTTGCAGTTGTTGCTGCTAAGGGTGGCCCAACCAGTTATTAGGTTTAGGGGGCAATCACTTTTTCACACAGGGCCATGATGGTTTGGATTTTTTTTCACCTTAAATAATAAACACCTTCATTTACAAATTGCATTTTGTGTTTACTTGTGTTGTCCTTGACTATTGTTTAAATTGGTTTGATGTTCCGAAACACTTAAGTGTGACAAACATGCAAAGGAACAGGAAATGAGGAAGGGGGCAAACACTTTTTCACACCACTGTACATGTATCAATTCTACTCACCAGACAGACATATTATAATCGATCACGGACCGAGCCCCCAACTGAAGGGAAATGTAGATTATCTAGGGGTCTCTGGTAAGGTGTGCTTTCCAATCCCCACAGGCCTGTGAGATTAGCCCATTGAGACAATGAAACAAGACAACTACGTCTCTCCGAGCAAATCTAATCTTTATTCTTGGGTGTGAATATTTAAAGGGGCTTTCAGAAAGTACCACCCTTTGACAAATTATCCAATCATATACAGAGACATTTTATGACCAAAGTGAAACTAATTATTTATAAAATATCACGTGCTTTACAATAAACGAAACTCAAGAGAAGATAACAGTAACCTGAAGAAACGAAACTTGATTAGCAAGACTTGAGCATATCTATTTGTGAAGTGGATGTTAGAGAGACACAAAATGGAAACTGACTATAATACAAAGAAGTAGTTAAGCTAAATATCCCTTCAGTAACTGGTCGCGGGCCACAATAAGCAGAACGGACACAGACACAGCCCACTGTACTCTATGGGTCCTCTGATCTGCCCAGACGGAAGGGGATTGATCCTCTTCTGTTTTTTTAGCGGATCAGATTGGAGTTTAAATGGACACAAATCTCTTTACATCTGCTGTTTCATAGAGGTGAATAGAGGGTCTGATTGGGTCGGATCGATTGTGTGAAAAGGGCCTACGATTGTTTTCACACTAATGCAGCGCAATGTAACTGTGTCTTTCCTGTGGGTTAGCTACACTTTGCCATAGACTTCTATTATATCCTGCAGGTTTGGTGCACTTTCTGAAAGCGCACCAAACCCGCAGGTAATAAGAGAAGTCTATGACAAAGTGCAGGTAACCTGAAGGTGCACTGCACCTGCGGATCAGTTTGAAAGCAGCCCAGTAACCACTGTGCCCATACATACACTGCAATTTTAGTAATAAACTGACCTTTAATAACAATCTTCCATTCAGGTATTGTCTGCTGTTGCTGTCCCAGGCAGAATGCATTTGGTATCACTCTGCCTGTGACAGGAGCCGGCGCTATACAGGAAGCATCAACTTACACAGCTCTGCTCCACAGCCGCTTGCTTTCTCTACCGTCAGCTTCATTAACAACACAGATGCTCTGGGATGGCGGGTCCGCAACCCATGATCTGGGTTTGCCAATCTGCCATCCCAAAGAAGCAGAGGGCTCTGCGGGCCACTGGTTGGGCACCCCTGCTTTAATGCATCATTACATTTTGCTCTTGTGTTTTGCATATTTTTATTTAGAAGTACAAATAGCACTATAATGTCCAATGGTTGTTTGTAACCATGGGAACACAGAGTTAGTGAATATTCCTGCTGATTCATATTACCAGCTTCGGTTCCTACAGCTGCATATTCCTTATGGAACAGAGTAAATTTAATATTTCACCTATTGATTCCACAATTACTTTGTCACTACTTTAACTGCTTCCCGACCGGCGCACAACGATATACGTCGACAGAATGGCACGGCTCGCGCCGGTCGGGTCCCCCGTGAGGTCTGTCGCGGGTCCCATGGACTTGATCGCCGTGGGGACACCTGCGATCGTCTCACGGAAAGGCTAAACGAGGAGATGCGGAAATAAACAGCATCTCCCCATTCTGCCTAGCAACTAGTGACGCCGATCTCTGCTCCCTGTGATTGGAGCAGAGATCAGCATTCACTAGCTGACAGCCACGCCCCCCCCCCACAGTAAGAAACACACAGCATACTTAACCCCTATACTGCCACCTAGTGGTTAACCCCTTCACTGCCAGTGTCATTTACACAGGAATCAATGCATTTAAATAGCATTGATTGCTGTATAAATGACAATGGTCGCAAAAATGTGTCAAAAATGTCCGATGTGTCCGCCATAATGTCGCAGTCACAATAAAAATCGCTGATCGCCGCCATTACTAATAAAAAAAAATATTAATAAAAATGCTATAAAACGATCCCCTATCTTGTAAAACGCTATAACTTCTGCGTAAACCAATCAATAATCGCTTATTGTGATTTTTTTTTACAAAAAATATGTAGAAGAATACGTATCGACCTAAACTGAGGAAAAAAAAAATTTTTATTATAGCAAAAAATAAAAAAGAATGCGTTTTTTGTTTTTTTTCAAAATTGTCGCTCTTTTTTGTTTATAGCGCAAAAAATAGAAACCGCAGGGGCGATCAAATACCACCAAAAGAAAGCTCTATTTGTGGAAAAAAAAAGGCGTCCATTTTGTTTGGGAGCCACGTCGCACGACTGAGCAATTGTCAGTTAAAGCGATGCAGTGCCGAATCGCAAAAAGGGGCCTGGTCCTTTGGCTGCAAATTGGTCCGGTCTGAAAATGGTAATATCAAATCAATACATACATTGTAGACAAGGTTTTTTTCTTAAACATTTTCTCCCAAAAAGTGTTTATGTACTGTGATCTAAACACAGAAAAATGCAACATATACATTTGACCAATGTTAGTTTACAAAACATACTGTTAATGTAGTTAAATAAAGCAAATGTTTTTCTGTGGTTTGCCCCATTTACAGTGACATAATTGCATTTCTGATACATAGCATTGCAGAGTTATTTACAAATGAAATAGTTTTTTTTTTTTAAAATGTTGCATTTTTTTCATGCAGGGTTAAATAAAAAATAAATAAAGGAAACAATAAAAAAAGAGTTTAGATATAAATTGGTAAAATTTCTTTAGAAATTTAATTTCAATAAATAGTACAATCTTTGGTGAGTTTTGTTCAATGTAATAAAGCAATACATTTGACAACTCAAAATGCGAATGATAAAAACCTGACAGACACAGCATTGCAAAAGTGATGAGGGGGGGAGGGAGGGGAGTAAACCCTGGCCGAGTTTACAGCACTTGAGCTATCAAGGAGCTCGGATAGTCCAACATATGGTCATAAAAGACATGTATGCATAACTTTAATGTGTGAGATAAGACTAATGCCTCGTACACACGATCACACATTCCGACAACAAAATCCATGTTTTTGTTCCGACGAATGTTGGCTCAAACTTGTCTTGCATACACACGGTCACACAAAGTTGGTCTGAATTTGCGAATGTCAAGAACGCGGTGACGTACAACACGTATGACGGCACTAGAAAGAGGAAGTACAATACCAAGTGCGCCACCCTTTGGGCTCCTTCCACTAATCTCGTGTTAGTAGAAGTTTGGTGACAGACGATTCGCGCTTTTCAGCCTCCTGCTTTTACGATAATTACTGCTCTTCAGTTTGTGCTTGTGGGTTCGTATTTCTATTACGTATTTCATTTTCAGTGAGTTCTTGTCCGCTCGAATCTGATTTTCAGCTCCGGCCTTTGTTTTTCAGTGCTTTCTGTTAGTTCGTTCTGACTAGCTGACCAATTTGGAAGCCATGAGGACCCTCACCCCGGACCAGAGGGTTTATAACTACTGTCTGGTCAGAGCCAGAAGAGTGGTGGAGAACGCTTTGGGATAATGGTCACCCGATTCCGCCTATTCCTTACGCCAATCAACATGGCGGAATATGAACTTAACCAGATAATCCTTGCATGCTGCATTCTACATAACTCTTTAACCACTTGCCGACCGCATCCTGTACATATACGTCGGCAATTTGAAAAGGGATATCTCGGTAACGGCAGCAGCTGCTGCCACAACCGAGATATCCTCCTTTACAGGAGGCGGTTCTGTTTACGATTATGGTGGTCTCTGCATCGGGTTCGCCGCGAGATCACCGTTATCGGCGGCAGGAGAGGTGCCACCCCCCTCCCACCGATCTCCCGCGCCTTCCGCGGCTTACCGAAGCCGTCGGTAGCAGCGGAGGCGATCGGGTCCTGCAGCGTGATGGGTATGGAGACGAGTGAGGCTAAGATGGCCCCCACTCGTCTCTATACCATAGGAGGGCGGAAGCAACGTCAAAACGTCACTTACGCCCATACGTCTTAAAGGAACATTTTTTTCAATGTCATTTTTTAAAATTAAATTTTTATTTTTTTGCAATTAAGTCCAAATATGAGATCTGAGGACTTTTTGACCCCAGATCTCATATTTAAGAGGACCTGTCATGCTTTTTTATATTACAATGGATGTTTACATTCCTTGTAATAGGAATAAAAGTGATCCATTTTTTTTTTTTAAAACAGTGTAAAAATTATCATTTAATAAATTCAAGTAAAATAAATAAGACATTTTTTTTTAAAACACCCCATCCCGACGAGCTCTCACGCAGAAGCGAACGCATATGTGAGTAGCGCCCGCATATGAAAATGGTAGTCAAACCACACATGTGAGGTATCGCCGCGATCGGTAGAGCTAGAACAATAATGCTAGCCATAGACCTCCTCTGTAACTCAAAAGATGCAACCTGTAGAATTTTTTAAATGTCGCTTATGGATATTTTTGAGGGTAAAAGTTTGACGCCATTACACGAGCAGGCGCAATTTTGAAGCATGACATGTTGGGTATCTTCCACAATATAAAAATAAATTGGGCTAATTTTACTGTTGTCTTATTTTTTTTTTTTTTAAAAGTGATTTTTTTTTTCCAAATAAAGTGCGCTTGTAAGACCGCTGCGCAAATACGGTGTGAAAAAAAGTATTGTAATGACCGCCATTTTATTCTCTAGGGTGTTAGAAAAAATGCAACATATAATGTTTGGGGGTTCTAAGTCATTTTCCAGCAAATAAAAATTGTTTTAAACATGAAAACACTGAGTCTGAAAAACAGGCTTGGTCCTTAAGTGGTTAAGGAGAAATTCAATAAACTATGTGGCCTCAGTTGGGCCTGAGGCCAGACTTTAACAAGAAACCCTGATGGTGCTTGAAGCTGGCTGTCCTGGCTTGCCCCCCCAAAGCGCCCGCGAAGTAAGACAGAAGTAAGTAGAGTACTTTGCGGGTGGGGGGCCATTGATATGCCAGAAACTGTTTAATAAACATTTTATCCTAAATTTTTGAACTTAAACTGAAAGAAGATTTCCTTTGATTTACTGCCTGGGTTTCTTTTAGCTGTCTCCTAGGTACTCCAATGGGCTTTTCTTTTTGTAATTTTTGTAATTTATTTGATACATGAGGTGACAATCTCTTCTTCAGCGAACTATTATTATGTTGTGGGTCTGCTACACACACCTTGTTTTTGTTGTTAATGTATGTAATGCATTACTGAGAAAAATATTTATAATTTTCAGCACCATGAATGAATTTTGTGGAGTCAAGAAAATGGTGTGGTTGTAGCAAATTAGAAAGCACTGTGGGAGTTATTTACTAAAGGAAATTTCACTTTGCACTCCAAGTGCACTTAAAAGTGTAATGTAAAGTGGATTTGCATTTAGTAACTAACCCCCATTGTCACTGTAAACACCAACTTACTACAAAAATTGCTATTGAGCATTGAAAGAAGAAGCCACACATTGTTGAGTAGAAAACATTTTACTCAAAGCACATTCACACGTGCGTTAGAAAAGGGTTTTTGAACAAAACAAAATCTTTGGTGTATTTTTTTTTTGTTTTCTTTCACATTGTAAATATCCTTTTTTTGGTTAACCACTTTCAGACCGAACCATTGTGCTGGCTTAACCACTTTCCGACCGGCGCACGACAATGTACGTCCCTTTTTGAAGAGGGATATCTCGGTAACGGCAGCAGCTGCTGCCACAACCGAGGTATGCATCTCTTTAGGCGCCGGTCGGCTGTCCGATAATGGTGGTCATCACGGCGGATTCGCCGCGAGATCACCGTTATCTGCGGCGGGAGAGGTGCCCCCCCCCCCCCCTCCCGCCGCTCTCCCGCGCCTTCCGCCGCTTACCGGAACCGTTGGCAGCGGCGGAGGCGATCGGATCCGTTCTCCTCCTGTGTCTAGAGATGAGTGACGCTAAAATGGCCGCCACTCATCTCTATACCATAGGAGGGCGGAAGCGACGTCAAAAACGTCACTTCCGCCCATACCTCTTAAAGAGGAATTTTCAAATGTAATTTTTTTAAATTACATTTTTTTTTTTTTTCATTGAAGTCCAAATATGAGATCTGAGGACTTTTTGACCCCAGATCTCATATTTAAGAGGACCTGTCATGCTTTTTTCTATTACAAGGAATGTTTACATTCCTTGTAATAGGAATAAAAGTGAGCCAATTATTTTTTTTTTTAAAAAACAGTGTAAAAAAAAATAAAATCAAGAAAAATAAATAAGAAAAACAAAAAAAAATTTTTTTAAAGCGCCCCGTCCCGACGAGCTCGTGCGCAGAAGCGAACGCATACGTGAGTAGCGCCCGCATATGAAAACGGTGGTCAAACCACACATGTGAGGTATCGCCGCTATCGGTAGAGCGAGAGCAATAATTATAGCCGTAGACCTCCTCTGTAACGTAAAATATGCAACCTGTAGAATTTTTTAAACGTCGCCTATGGAGATTTTTGAGGGTAAAAGTTTGATGCCATTCCACGAGCGGGCACAATTTTGAAGCGTGACATGTTAGGTATCAATTTACTCGGCGTAACATTATCTTTCACAATATATAAAAAAATTGGACTAACTTTACTGTTGTCTTATTTTTTTATTCAAAAAAGTGAATTTTTTCCAAAAAAAGTGCGCTTGCAAGACCGCTGCGCAAATACGGTGTGAAAAGTATTGCAACGACCGCCATTTTATTCTCTAGGGTGTTTGAAAAAAAACAATATATAATGTTTGGGGGTTCTAAGTTTTTTTTCTAGCAAAAAAAAACGGTTTTAAACATGTAAACACCTAAAATCCAAAACGAGGCTGGTCTTAAAGTGGTTAAGACCAGACCAAAGAGCGTCAATTTTGAAAAAAAACACATTCTTTTTTACTTTTTGCTATAATAAATATCCCCCAAAACATATAAAAAAACTTTTTTTTTTCTCAGTTTAGGCCGATACGTATTCTTCTACTACATATTTTTGGTAAAAAAAAATCGCAATAAGCGATTATTGATTGGTTTGCACAAAAGTTATAGCGTTTACAAAATAGGGGATAGTTTTATGGCATTTTTATTAATAATTTTTTTTTACTAGTAATGGCGGCGATCAGTGATTTTTATTGTGACTGCGACATTATGGCGGACACATCGGACATTTTTGACACATTTTTGGGACCATTGTCATTTATACAGCAATCAATGCTATTTAAATGCATTGATTCCTGTGTAAATGACACTGGCAGTGAAGGGGTTAACCAGGGGGTGGCAGTGTAGGGGTTAAGTGTGTCCTAGGGGCGTGTTATTAACTGTGGGGGGCGTGGCTGTGTGTTAGTGAACACTGATCTCTGCTCCAATCACAGGGAGCAGAGATCAGTGTCACATGTTACTAGGCAGAACGGGGAGATGCTGTTTACTTCCGCATCTCCCCGTTTAGCCTCCCCGTGAGATAATCGTGGTTATCCCCGCGGCAATCGAGCCCATGGGACCCGCGACCTTACTGACGGGGGTCCCGACCGGCGCGTGCCGCTGGCGGCATGCAGGTGATGGCACGGCGGCATTCTTAAAAGGGACATACCTGTACGCCCTTATGCCTGTCCGTGCCATTCTGCCGACGTACATCGTCGTGCGCCAGTCAGGAAGTGGTTAAACAGGCATGTTTCAAAGCATAACTTACACAACTCAGGAACTTACAAAGTTCAACTTTGACAAAGTGAAGGAAATATCAGACATGAGTATGTCCAAACTGTGTTGATATTGCCTTCATCAGATAGGGTGATGTCACCACTGTAAAAGCCAAATTTTGGAGATGCACACTAAGCATGGGCTGAACACCCCCCCGTTCGGTTCGCACCAGAACATGCGAACAGGCAAGAAATTTGGTCGAACACCGTTAAAGTCTATGGGACACAAACATGAAAAATAATTTTAAAGGCTTATATGCATGATATTGTCTTAAATATGTTTGGGGACCTGGGTTCCCAAACAAAAAATGGTGTTGGGTCCCCCCAAAAATTCATACCAGACCCTTATCCGATCACGCAACCTGGTAGCCCCCACAAAGCACCTTGTCCCCATGTTGATGGGGAGAAGGGCCTCATCCCCACAACCCTTGCCCGGTGGTTATGGGGGTCTGCGGGCGGGGGGCTTATTGGAATCTGGAAGCCCGCATTAACAAGGGGACCCCCAGATCCCACCCCCCTGTGTGAATTGGTATTGGGGTACAAATTAAAACCCTACCATTTCACAAAAAATGTGTTAAAAATGTTAAAGACAATACACAGTTTTTGACAATTCCTTTATTAATGTCTTCTTCTTTCCCCGCTTCTTCTTCCATCTTCTTTCTTCTGGTCTTCCTTCTGTGTTCTTCTTCTTCCTCCATCTTGTTCTTCCCCCCATTCTTCCTCCGCTTCTTCCTCCGGTCTTCTCGTCCGGCATCTTCCTCCGGCTTCTTGCTCTCTGTTTCGTCCTCCACATGATCTTCCTCAATGGGAGTCTTCTGCTGTGTGACGCTTCTGTTCAGGTGACAGTTCTTATATAATGGAGGGCAGGGCGACCCGGTGACCCCGCCCCCTCTGACATACGGGAACTTTCCTATGGCTTTCCCCATCTTGTCAGAGGGGGACGGGGTCACCTGTTTACGTAAACTTTAAGCATTATTAAAATCACTGCTCCCGAAAAAACTGATGTTTTTAAAACTTTTTTTTTTTTTTGCATTGATACATGTCCCCTAGGGCAGGACCCAGGTCCCCAAACACTTTTTATGACAATAACTTGTATATTAATCTTTCAAATTAGCACTTTTGATTTCACCCATAGACTTTTAAAGGGTGCTCCGCGGCTTTCGAATTTGCTGTGAACACCCCAAATTGTTTGCTATTCGGCGAACGGGCGAACTCATGTTGGACCCGAACATAAAGCCCATCCCTAATGCACACAAATTGGGAGTCAAACTGGGGATTTGCCTCCTGATCCCATGCCTAATGTCAACATGTGCTAGCTCCCATCATGGGGGATCAATGGATGTGTTTTGGGGGTGCAACCCCTTCCTTTCACCTAATTGAGTTGGGAGGAAGGGGTTGCACCCATAAAACGCATACATTGATATCCCGTGATGGCAGATAGCACATGTTGACACACTGTGTGCATCTTCAAAATTTGGCTTTTAAAATACTTAAACTTTTTTTTAAATCAAAAATACATGAGAAAATGGTCCAATTTGTGCGTGTTTTAGATTCTGCCTATCCTGTTTTTTTTTTTTGACCACTGGGCACTTAAACACCCTTAATTACCAGACCAATTTTCAGCTTTCGGTGCTCTCACATTTTGAATGACAATTACTCAGTCATACAACACTGTACCCATATGGAATTTTTGTCCTTTTTTCACACAAATATAGCTTTCTTTTGGTGGTATTTAATCACCACTGGGTTTTTTATTTTTTACGCTATAAAAGAAAAAAGACTGAAAATCCTGTAAAAAAAAAAAAAAAATTCTTAATTCCTGTTATAAAATTTAGCAAATTTGTAATTTTTCTTGATAAATTTTGGCCAAAATGTATACTGCTACATATCTTTGGTAAAAATAAGTACAAATTGGGGTATATTATTTGGTCTTTGTGAAAGTTATAGAGTCCACAAGCTATGGTGCCAATATATGAAAATTGATCACACCTGAAGTACTGCCTTTTTAGACTCTGGTAGGTTTCAGTCTCATGTAAAAGCTCCTTTTGAGGCTTCTGTTGGTCAAAGGAGGAGCATGGAGAAGGGGGTAATACATTTCATTTTTTTAGTCCTCGTGCCCAGGGCTGTCCACTTCAAACATCCCATCGGCAGCGTCAGCATCAAATGGTGGAAGATTATCTAGGGGCAAAAACAGACATGGAGAGCTTTCCAGTAGATGATCCACTGGGTTTCTGGGTCATGGGAATAAACCACTGGCCAGAACTTGCCCAGTATGCAATTGAGCTGCCGGGATGCCCTGCATCCAGCATGTTATCTAAATAGGCATTCAGTGCTGCCAGAGGTTTTGTGACCATCTGACATTTGTAAAAATGAATCAGTCCCGGATTAGCAGCAGCTATCAAGCCCCTGACACTGATGTTGCAGAAAAGGTGTTATTGCATTCTTAAATCTCTGCAAGACTGTCTTGGTTGCCTAGCTTTGTGGGTGTTGATTTTATCTTGATGTAATTTTTTGTTATAGATTTCATGGGCACAACACCCATGGACCAAATGTTTCCATTCCTGTTTGACAGGTGCATTAAAATTTAAAATTTTTACATCAAGGCCAATTCTTGCTTTCAGCAAGTGTACCTCTAGAAAGTTATGGGGTGAAAGCACCACCAACATCCAAAGACCAATTTTTCCACACATGCTACTTCTATCTAAAGTCTGCCAAATAGGCACCAGAATGTATCCAAAAAAATCCTGTACTAAGTGCACTAAATTGTGGCTTCATCATACAGACTGGCTCCCCATGCCGTTGTTTACCAAATAAAGAAAGCTTGCAGAGAAAATGTAATTGTAATTTTCTTTTATTTATAAAAATGTCAGTTTTGCCGAAGTAGGTTCTATATAGGGTACAGATATGCCACTTTACAGACTAAGGGCACCCCCCTGGCACTATATTTAAAGGTTTTTTTTTTATTTTGTGTGGTTTCATTTTTAAGCATCATTAAAATCACTGCTCCTGTAAAAACAATTTTTTTAAGTTTTTGTTGCATTGGTACATGTTCCCCAGGGCAGTACCCGGGCCCTTATACCCCTTTTTATGGCCAATAACTTGCATATAAGCCTTCAAAATGGGGACTTTTGATTTTTTCCCTTTTGAGTCCCATAGATTTCAATGGGGTTCATTGTTTGAGTCAAAACTTTTGCGATATTTGAGAGTTCTGGCGCACACCGAACCAAGGAGTGTTCGGCCCATTTCTACTGAAGACGTGGCCTGTTAAGGCATGAAATGTGATTTACTTGGTAAATTAAAGAAACTTTTCATTCAGTAAAGCTGATGATGCTTACATATTTTTATACAACCTATTCCAGGGACCTCTGCTGATCTAACTACCGTCAGGCCTTTTTATTGCAAGCTCATTTTGCACACAACCTGCTTATTACTTTTTGGGGTTTATTTACTAAAACTAGATCTAATCTAAATCTGGAGTAGCTCTGGGCAGAAACCAATTAGCTTCTACTTTTTTATTTTTTTTTATTTCTTGTCAAAGCTTAATTGAAGCTGAAGTTAGAATTTTTCACTCTCCTGTTTTTGTAAATCAACCCCTTTGTGTTCTGGTTAGGGAGAGTCACCTTCTCCATTTGTCCTGATCAAAAATGTCACTGGGAATGAAAGGGAGACTAAATCCCAAATTTTTTGTTGATTTCAGTTCCTGTGACAGCTGTCTAAGAGGGGATTTTCCTCACGTTGAAAAGATACTCACTCACTGTTGGGACTACAGGATTAGGGATGAGCCGAACACCCCCGGGTTCGGTTCGCACCAGAACCCACGAACAGACCTAAAGTTCATGTGAACATCAGAACCCTATTAATTACAATGGATGCGAACGTTCAAAATCAAAAGTGCTAATTTTAAAGGCTAATATGCATGTTATTGTCATAAAAAGTGTTCGGGGACCTGGGTCCTGCCCCAGGGGACATGTATCAATGCAATATTTTTTTTTTTAAAAACGTCCGTTTTTTCAAGAGCAGTGATTTTAATAATGCTTAATGTGAAACAATAAAAGTGTAATATTCCTTTAAATTTCGTACCTGGGGGGTGCCTATAGTATGCCTGTGAAGGGGCACATGTTTCTCGTGCTTAGAACTGTCCCTGCACAAAGTGTCATTTTTGCAGGAAAAAAAGCTATTTAAAATCACTCGCGGCTAATGAATTGTCTGCTCCCGTAACACAGAGAACAGTCATTCATTGAAAGTCATTGATAAAAAAAAAAGTAATTGATAAAAAAAATAAAAAATAAAAAAATAAAAAAAGCGTGGGGGTCCATCCAAATTCAATTACCAGGCCCTTCAGGTCTGCTATGGATATTAAGGGGAACCCTGCGTCAAATTAAAAAAAAAATGACGTAGGGGTCCCCCTAAATATCCACACCAGACCCTTCAAGTCTGGGATGGATTTTAAGGGGAACCCCGGCCAAATTTTTTTTTAAAAAAATGGCGTGAGGTCCCCCTCAAAATCCATACCAGACCCTTATCCGAGCACGCAACCTGGCAGGCCGCAGGAAAAGAGGGGGGACGAGAGCGGCCCCCCCTCCCTCCTGAACCATACCAGGCCACATGCCCTCAACATTGGGAGGGTGCTTTGGGGGTCTGTGACCCCTCAAAGCACCTTGTTCCCATGTTGATGAGGACAAGGGCCTCTTCCCCACAACCCTGGCCATTGGTTGTGGGGGTCTGCGGGCGGGGGGCTTATCGGAATCTGGAAGCCCCCTTTAACAAGGGGACCCCCAGATCCCAGCCCCCCCTGTGTGAAGTGGTAAGGGGGTACAAAAGTACCCCTACCATTTCACCAAAAAAGTGACAAAAATTGTAAAAATTACAGGAGACGGTCTTTGACAATTCCTTTATTAAAATATTCTTTCATCTTCTTTCTTCTTCCTTTCTTCATCCTTGGGTTTCTTCATCTTCTCCTTCCGGCATCTTCTTCCATCCTCTTCTTCCTCCGATCTGCTTCTTCTTGCTCTGGTCTTCTTGTCCGGCATCTTCTTCCATGGCGTCGACATCTCTTCTTGGGCCGCTCCGCGCAATGGGAGGCTCCCGTTGTGTGAGGCTTCGCTGCGTCTGACAGGTCTTTTATAACGGAGGGTGGGGCCACCTGGTGACCCCACCCCCCCTTGATGTCATGGGGAAAGCCATAGGGAAGTCCCCATGACGTCCCCGTGCGTCAGAGGGGGCAGGGTCACCAGGTGGCCCCGCCCTCCGTTATAAAAGACCTGTCAGAAGCAGTGAAGCCTCACACAGCGGGAGCCTCCCATTGCGTGGAGCGGCCCAAGAAGAGACACCGACGCCGTGGAAGAAGATGCCGGACGAGAAGACCAGAGCTAGAAGAAGCGGATCGGAGGAAGAAGAAGATGGAAGAAGAAGATGGAAGAAGATGCCGGAAGGAGAAGATGAAGAAACCGAAAGGATGAAGAAAGGAAGAAGGAAGAAGACCAGAAGAAAGAAGATGAAAGAAGATTTTAATAAAGGAATTGTCAAAGACCGTCTCCTGTCATTTTTACAATTTTTGTCACTTTTTTGGTGAAATGGTAGGGGTACTTTTTTACCCCCTTACTATTTCACACAGGGGGGGCGGGATCTGGGGGTCCCCTCTTTTAAGGGGGCTTCCAGATTCCGATAAGCCCCCCGCCCGCAGACCCCCACAACCAATGGCCAGGGTTGTGGGGAAGAGGCCCTTGTCCTCATCAACATGGGGACAAGGTGCTTTGAGGGGTCACAGACCCCAAAGCACCCTCCCAATGTTGAGGGCATGTGGCCTGGTACGGTTCAGGAGGGAGGGGGGGCTGCTCTCGTCCCCCCCTCTTTTCCTGCGGCCTGCCAGGTTGCGTGCTCGGATAAGGGTCTGGTATGGATTTTGAGGGGGACCCCACGCCATTTTTTTTAAAAATTTGATGCAGGGTTCCCCTTAATATCCATAGCAGACCTGAAGGGCCTGGTAATTGAATT
This sequence comes from Lithobates sylvaticus, assembly GCA_028564925.1. Lineage (NCBI taxonomy): Eukaryota > Metazoa > Chordata > Amphibia > Anura > Ranidae > Lithobates > Lithobates sylvaticus. The sequence goes on from CM053031.1 coordinate 159,376,474, forward strand.
TGGGGGGACCCCAACACTTTTTTATTTTATTTTTTATCAATGACTTTCAATGAATGACTGTTCTGTGTTACGGGAACCGGCAATTCATTAGCCGCAGATGGCTGCCTTAGCTGACACAACAGGCCAGAAGGGTAAAGGTGGTTTAATGGGATAGTGCAATGCTGTACTAACAGCACGCACACACTAATCCCCAGAATCACAGCAGATAATGTCAGCAGTCAGCAGCACTCAGCAGAATGAATCACAGCACAGATAATGTCAGCAGCACTGCAGAATTGATCACAGCACAGATAATGTCAGCAGCACTGCAGAATGGATCACAGCAGATAATGTCACTAACGCCGGAACACACTACATGAGACCACCAGCGCGGCGGCCTTATATAGTGTGGGGCTTGTACTAAACCCCCTGAGCTATAATTGGCCACAGGCATCCTGCCTGTGGCCAATTATTGCTCTCCTCGCCGCTGGCTCTATGATTGGCCAAGCATGCGGGGTTACAGTGCATGCTTGGCCAATCATCAGGCAACAATGCACTGCGACTGGAGCAGTGTATTGTGGATCGTTCGCATCACACGAATTTGATGCGAACGGCCCACATAGTTCTGGGCTCGACGAGCAGTCGAACGGCTGATGTTCGATTCGAACATGGGTTCGAATCGAACACCGGGCCCATCCCTATACAGGATAGGAATTGAAAGGAAATCTCCTTAAAGTTTCTCAGATGGCAACAAAATAAAAAAAAAATACAGTGCTTTTTACCCACCCCTACTCTATTCAAAATAAAAAAAAAAGCTTTGGCTTTAGATATATCCTAAGCTACAATGGGTTGCCTCTTTTTCAATACCATTTGAATCATTTCCCCTTTTGCAGCAAGGAAAGAAGCAAACAAAATAGCACAAGTAAGGGAAGTGATTCATATGCGTACAATATGTAGAATTATATCTAATCTTTATATAATAATCTGACAAATTAACTTTATCCCAAGTAGGGATGGGCCCGGTGTACGATTTGAACCCACGTTCGAATCGAACATCGGGCGTTCGACCGCTCGTCGAGCCCAGAACTATGTGGGCCGTTCGCATCAAATTCATGTGATGCGAACGGCCCACAATGCACTGCGCCAGTCGCAGTGCATTGCTGGCTGATGATTGGCCAAGCATGCACTGTGACCCCGCATGCTTGGCCAATCATAGAGCCAGAGGCGAGGAGAGCAATAATTGGCCACAGGCAGGATGCCTGTGGCCAATTATAGCTCAGGGGGTTTAGTACACGCCCCACACTATACAAGGCCGCCGCGCCGGTGGCCTCATGTAGTGTGTTCCGGCGTTGAACACACTAGGAACAGTGACACTGTACAGTGTCTGCTTGTGCATTATCTGCTTTATCTGAATTATCTGCTGTGATTATTCTGCTGAGTCTGACATTATCTGCTGTGATTCTGGGGATTAGTGTAGTGTGTGCGTGCTGTTAGTACAGCATTGCAGTATCACATTAAACCACCTTTACCCTTCTGTCCTGTTGTCAGGAACGGTGCTATTACCTGGATCGCCTGCTGGTGTCACTGTTTCCTTTGGCATCAAAGGGTGCAGTTCTGGTGGCCACCAGAAGGGGTCTCCCAGCCGATGGACATTGTCAGGAATGGTGTTATTACCTGGATCGCCTGGTGGTGTCACTACTTCCTTCGACATCAAAGGGTGCAGTTCTGGTGGCCACCAGCTGGGGTCTCCCAGCAGATGGACATGCCAATAATCAAGCTGCACCTGTTGAACTGCTGAGACTATATAAGCCTGCCCTTCACTGAAGCTCAGTGCTTCAGTATTCCTTCCTGTAGCCTTGTCTCTGCCTGTTCTGAAACCTGTAACCTGAAACCTGATTCCTGATTCCTGATCCCTGATCCGCTTCCTGCCCTGTCCTGGATGTTGCCCCCCTTACCTGGTCCCTGAGACCCGTCCCCTGATTCCTGCCTTGATTTTCCCTTGCTTCCTGTTTTCCCCTTGGTCTCTTCTCCCAGCCTTGTATATATATATATATATATATGTTCCATTCTCTTGAGTGTATTGTTAGTTAGTTAGTTAGATTAGGGCTTTGGGGTTTGCTGTGTTATTTGCGTTCTTGCTTGTTTGTGGTTGCTGTGTTTCACGTGTGTCTTTATTATTTAATAAATATATTTTATCACTACCTTTGGAGCCTGATTCCTTTTGTGCAGCCCATTGATCTGTTCACTTGTGTTGGATGCCTGTGTTTAGGCTCCTTTCATGACAGAATACTGAAGCCATACAAACAGATCGGCTGCACTTGGGAATTGGGTCTGACACTTGCTATTGCCAAGAAAGATGCATCTGGAAGATATATTGTATCTTTCGCTCCTGGCAATGGAAGAAAGAGATTTTTGTTATCAGACTTTGGGTGACTATACTAGTGAGCAACTACTGGAGTGCATCCGTATAGCCCATGTTTTCGTTGATCAGGGCAGTTTTCTTTTTGAGGACGTGCAGCCTCTGATCCAGATTTGTACCGAGCTGGCCCTGCCCTGTATTCCCGAGGGCCATGATGATTTCACTCCCCCTTTTGATATGGATCAGGTTGAATCCCTAGTATGGCTTTTTGAAGATGATCCTGATGACTTTTGTGAGCACTAGACATGTGCGATTCGTTTCGTACGAATTCGTAATTCGTACGAATTTTTCGAATTTCGTACGAATTTTTCGAAATTCGTACGAATTTTCGAAATTCGTACGAATTCTTCGAAATTCGTACGAATTTACGAATCTGTAGTACGAATTTTTTTTTTTTTACGAATTCCGTACGGAATACGAAATTCCGTTTACGAATTTCGTCGCCGAATGATTCGAATGAATTCAAATGAATTCGAATGGATTCGAATGGATTCGAATGACAAAGTGTCATTTTTGCAGGAAAAATTCCGTTTACGAATTTCAGCTCCAAATTATTCGAATCCAACTACCAATATCAAATTTCAACTAATTCAAACGAAATTATTATAGCAGATATAACGAATGAATTCGAATGAATTCGAATGATTCGAATGACAAAGTGTAATTTTTGCAGAAAAAAAAGCTATTTAAAAAACAGTCATTCATTGATATAAAAAAAAAAAAAAAAAGCGTATAAAATTCGATAACCAGGCCCTTCAGGTCTGTTATGGATATTAAGGGGGACCCCAGCCAAAAAAAATAAAAAATGGCGTGGGGTCCCCCCCAAATATCCATACCAGACCCTTCAGGTCTGGGATGGATTTTAAGGGGAACCCCGGCCAAAAAAAAAAAAATGGCGTAGGGTCCCCCTCAAAATCCATACCAGACCCTTTATCCGAGCACGCAACCTGGCAGGCCGCAGGAAAAGAGGGGGGACGAGAGCGGCCCCCCTCCCGCCTGAACCATACCAGGCCACATGCCCTCAACATTGGGAGGGTGCTTTGGGGTCCCCCCCAAAGCACCTTGTCCCCATGTTGATGAGGACAAGGGCCTCATCCCACCCTGGCCCTTGGTTGTGAGGGTCTGCGGGCGGGGGGCTTATCGGAATCTGGAAGCCCCCTTTAACAAGGGGACCCCCAGATCCCGCCCCCCCTGTGTGAAATGGTAAGGGGGTACAAAAGTACCCCTACCATTTCACCAAAAAAGGTGACAAAAATGGTAAAAATGACAGGAGACGGTCTTTGACAATTCCTTTATTAAAATATTCTTTCATCTTCTTTCTTCTTCCTTTCTTCATCCTTGGGTTTCTTCATCTTCTCCTTCCGGCATCTTCTTCCATCCTCTTCTTCCTCCGATCCGCTTCTTCTTGCTCTGGTCTTCTTGTCCGGCATCTTCTTCCATGGCGTCGACATCTCTTCTTGGGCCGCTCCGCGCAATGGGAGGCTCCCGTTGTGTGAGGCTTCGCTGCGTCTGACAGGTCTTTTATAACGGAGGGTGGGGCCACCTGGTGACCCCACCCCCCCCTTGATGTCATGGGGAAAGCCATAGGGAAGTCCCCATGACGTCCCCGTGCGTCAGAGGGGGCAGGGTCACCAGGTGGCCCCGCCCTCCGTTATAAAAGACCTGTCAGAAGCAGTGAAGCCTCACACAGCGGGAGCCTCCCATTGCGTGGAGCGGCCCAAGAAGAGACACCGACGCCGTGGAAGAAGTGGCCGGACGAGAAGACCAGAGCTAGAAGAAGCGGATCGGAGGAAGAAGAAGATGGAAGAAGAAGATGGAAGAAGATGCCGGAAGGAGAAGATGAAGAAACCGAAAGGATGAAGAAAGGAAGAAGGAAGAAGACCAGAAGAAAGAAGATGAAAGAAGATTTAAATAAAGGAATTGTCAAAGACCGTCTCCTGTCATTTTTACAATTTTTGTCACTTTTTTGGTGAAATGGTAGGGGTACTTTTTTACCCCCTTACTATTTCACACAGGGGGGGCGGGATCTGGGGGTCCCCTCTTTTAAGGGGGCTTCCAGATTCCGATAAGCCCCCCGCCCGCAGACCCCCACAACCAATGGCCAGGGTTGTGGGGAAGAGGCCCTTGTCCTCATCAACATGGGGACAAGGTGCTTTGAGGGGTCACAGACCCCAAAGCACCCTCCCAATGTTGAGGGCATGTGGCCTGGTACGGTTCAGGAGGGAGGGGGGGCTGCTCTCGTCCCCCCCTCTTTTCCTGCGGCCTGCCAGGTTGCGTGCTCGGATAAGGGTCTGGTATGGATTTTGAGGGGGACCCCACGCCATTTTTTTTTAAAAAATTTGATGCAGGGTTCCCCTTAATATCCATAGCAGACCTGAAGGGCCTGGTAATTGAATTTGGGGGGACCCCAACACTTTTTTATTTTATTTTTTATCAATGACTTTCAATGAATGACTGTTCTGTGTTACGGGAACCGGCAATTCATTAGCCGCAGATGGCTGCCTTAGCTGACACAACAGGCCAGAAGGGTAAAGGTGGTTTAATGGGATAGTGCAATGCTGTACTAACAGCACGCACACACTAATCCCCAGAATCACAGCAGATAATGTCAGCAGTCAGCAGCACTCAGCAGAATGAATCACAGCACAGATAATGTCAGCAGCACTGCAGAATTGATCACAGCACAGATAATGTCAGCAGCACTGCAGAATGGATCACAGCAGATAATGTCACTAACGCCGGAACACACTACATGAGACCACCAGCGCGGCGGCCTTATATAGTGTGGGGCTTGTACTAAACCCCCTGAGCTATAATTGGCCACAGGCATCCTGCCTGTGGCCAATTATTGCTCTCCTCGCCACTGGCTCTATGATTGGCCAAGCATGCGGGGTTACAGTGCATGCTTGGCCAATCATCAGGCAACAATGCACTGCGACTGGAGCAGTGTATTGTGGATCGTTCGCATCACACGAATTTGATGCGAACGGCCCACATAGTTCTGGGCTCGACGAGCAGTCGAACGGCTGATGTTCGATTCGAACATGGGTTCGAATCGAACACCGGGCCCATCCCTATACAGGATAGGAATTGAAAGGAAATCTCCTTAAAGTTTCTCAGATGGCAACAAAATAAAAAAAAAATACAGTGCTTTTTACCCACCCCTACTCTATTCAAAATAAAAAAAAAAGCTTTGGCTTTAGATATATCCTAAGCTACAATGGGTTGCCTCTTTTTCAATACCATTTGAATCATTTCCCCTTTTGCAGCAAGGAAAGAAGCAAACAAAATAGCACAAGTAAGGGAAGTGATTCATATGCGTACAATATGTAGAATTATATCTAATCTTTATATAATAATCTGACAAATTAACTTTATCCCAAGTAGGGATGGGCCCGGTGTACGATTTGAACCCACGTTCGAATCGAACATCGGGCGTTCGACCGCTCGTCGAGCCCAGAACTATGTGGGCCGTTCGCATCAAATTCATGTGATGCGAACGGCCCACAATGCACTGCGCCAGTCGCAGTGCATTGCTGGCTGATGATTGGCCAAGCATGCACTGTGACCCCGCATGCTTGGCCAATCATAGAGCCAGAGGCGAGGAGAGCAATAATTGGCCACAGGCAGGATGCCTGTGGCCAATTATAGCTCAGGGGGTTTAGTACACGCCCCACACTATACAAGGCCGCCGCGCCGGTGGCCTCATGTAGTGTGTTCCGGCGTTGAACACACTAGGAACAGTGACACTGTACAGTGTCTGCTTGTGCATTATCTGCTTTATCTGAATTATCTGCTGTGATTATTCTGCTGAGTCTGACATTATCTGCTGTGATTCTGGGGATTAGTGTAGTGTGTGCGTGCTGTTAGTACAGCATTGCAGTATCACATTAAACCACCTTTACCCTTCTGTCCTGTTGTCAGGAACGGTGCTATTACCTGGATCGCCTGCTGGTGTCACTGTTTCCTTTGGCATCAAAGGGTGCAGTTCTGGTGGCCACCAGAAGGGGTCTCCCAGCCGATGGACATTGTCAGGAATGGTGTTATTACCTGGATCGCCTGGTGGTGTCACTACTTCCTTCGACATCAAAGGGTGCAGTTCTGGTGGCCACCAGCAGATGGACATGCCAATAATCAAGCTGCACCTGTTGAACTGCTGAGACTATATAAGCCTGCCCTTCACTGAAGCTCAGTGCTTCAGTATTCCTTCCTGTAGCCTTGTCTCTGCCTGTTCTGAAACCTGTAACCTGAAACCTGATTCCTGATTCCTGATCCCTGATCCGCTTCCTGCCCTGTCCTGGATGTTGTCCCCCTTACCTGGTCCCTGAGACCCGTCCCCTGATTCCTGCCTTGATTTTCCCTTGCTTCCTGTTTTCCCCTTGGTCTCTTCTCCCAGCCTTGTATATATATATATATATATGTTCCATTCTCTTGAGTGTATTGTTAGTTAGTTAGTTAGATTAGGGCTTTGGGGTTTGCTGTGTTATTTGCGTTCTTGCTTGTTTGTGGTTGCTGTGTTTCACGTGTGTCTTTATTATTTAATAAATATATTTTATCACTACCTTTGGAGCCTGATTCCTTTTGTGCAGCCCATTGATCTGTTCACTTGTGTTGGATGCCTGTGTTTAGGCTCCTTTCATGACAGAATACTGAAGCCATACAAACAGATCGGCTGCACTTGGGAATTGGGTCTGACACTTGCTATTGCCAAGAAAGATGCATCTGGAAGATATATTGTATCTTTCGCTCCTGGCAATGGAAGAAAGAGATTTTTGTTATCAGACTTTGGATGACTATACTAGTGAGCAACTACTGGAGTGCATCCGTATAGCCCATGTTTTCGTTGATCAGGGCAGTTTTCTTTTTGAGGACGTGCAGCCTCTGATCCAGATTTGTACCGAGCTGGCCCTGCCCTGTATTCCCGAGGGCCATGATGATTTCACTCCCCCTTTTGATATGGATCAGGTTGAATCCCTAGTATGGCTTTTTGAAGATGATCCTGATGACTTTTGTGAGCACTAGACATGTGCGATTCGTTTCGTACGAATTCGTAATTCGTACGAATTTTTCGAAATTCGTACGAATTTTTCGAAATTCGTACGAATTTTTCGAAATTCGTACGAATTCTTCGAAATTCGTACGAATTTACGAATCTGTAGTACGAATTTTTTTTTTTTTTACGAATTCCGTACGGAATACGAAATTCCGTTTACGAATTTCGTCGCCGAATGATTCGAATGAATTCAAATGAATTCGAATGGATTCGAATGGATTCGAATGACAAAGTGTCATTTTTGCAGGAAAAATTCCGTTTACGAATTTCAGCTCCAAATTATTCGAATCCAACTACCAATATCAAATTTCAACTAATTCAAACGAAATTATTATAGCAGATATAACGAATGAATTCGAATGAATTCGAATGATTCGAATGACAAAGTGTAATTTTTGCAGAAAAAAAAGCTATTTAAAAAACAGTCATTCATTGATATAAAAAAAAAAAAAAGCGTATAAAATTCGATAACCAGGCCCTTCAGGTCTGTTATGGATATTAAGGGGGACCCCAGCCAAAAAAAATAAAAAATGGCGTGGGGTCCCCCCCAAATATCCATACCAGACCCTTCAGGTCTGGGATGGATTTTAAGGGGAACCCCGGCCAAAAAAAAAAAATGGCGTAGGGTCCCCCTCAAAATCCATACCAGACCCTTTATCCGAGCACGCAACCTGGCAGGCCGCAGGAAAAGAGGGGGGGACGAGAGCGGCCCCCCCTCCCGCCTGAACCATACCAGGCCACATGCCCTCAACATTGGGAGGGTGCTTTGGGGTCCCCCCCAAAGCACCTTGTCCCCATGTTGATGAGGACAAGGGCCTCATCCCACCCTGGCCATTGGTTGTGAGGGTCTGCGGGCGGGGGGCTTATCGGAATCTGGAAGCCCCCTTTAACAAGGGGACCCCCAGATCCCGCCCCCCCTGTGTGAAATGGTAAGGGGGTACAAAAGTACCCCTACCATTTCACCAAAAAAGGTGACAAAAATGGTAAAAATGACAGGAGACGGTCTTTGACAATTCCTTTATTAAAATATTCTTTCATCTTCTTTCTTCTTCCTTTCTTCATCCTTGGGTTTCTTCATCTTCTCCTTCCGGCATCTTCTTCCATCCTCTTCTTCCTCCGATCCGCTTCTTCTTGCTCTGGTCTTCTTGTCCGGCATCTTCTTCCATGGCGTCGACATCTCTTCTTGGGCCGCTCCGCGCAATGGGAGGCTCCCGTTGTGTGAGGCTTCGCTGCGTCTGACAGGTCTTTTATAACGGAGGGTGGGGCCACCTGGTGACCCCACCCCCCCCTTGATGTCATGGGGAAAGCCATAGGGAAGTCCCCATGACGTCCCCGTGCGTCAGAGGGGGCAGGGTCACCAGGTGGCCCCGCCCTCCGTTATAAAAGACCTGTCAGAAGCAGTGAAGCCTCACACAGCGGGAGCCTCCCATTGCGTGGAGCGGCCCAAGAAGAGACACCGACGCCGTGGAAGAAGTGGCCGGACGAGAAGACCAGAGCTAGAAGAAGCGGATCGGAGGAAGAAGAAGATGGAAGAAGAAGATGGAAGAAGATGCCGGAAGGAGAAGATGAAGAAACCGAAAGGATGAAGAAAGGAAGAAGGAAGAAGACCAGAAGAAAGAAGATGAAAGAAGATTTTAATAAAGGAATTGTCAAAGACCGTCTCCTGTCATTTTTACAATTTTTGTCACTTTTTTGGTGAAATGGTAGGGGTACTTTTTTACCCCCTTACTATTTCACACAGGGGGGGCGGGATCTGGGGGTCCCCTCTTTTAAGGGGGCTTCCAGATTCCGATAAGCCCCCCGCCCGCAGACCCCCACAACCAATGGCCAGGGTTGTGGGGAAGAGGCCCTTGTCCTCATCAACATGGGGACAAGGTGCTTTGAGGGGTCACAGACCCCAAAGCACCCTCCCAATGTTGAGGGCATGTGGCCTGGTACGGTTCAGGAGGGAGGGGGGGCTGCTCTCGTCCCCCCCTCTTTTCCTGCGGCCTGCCAGGTTGCGTGCTCGGATAAGGGTCTGGTATGGATTTTGAGGGGGACCCCACGCCATTTTTTTAAAAAATTTGATGCAGGGTTCCCCTTAATATCCATAGCAGACCTGAAGGGCCTGGTAATTGAATTTGGGGGGACCCCAACACTTTTTTTTATTTTATTTTTTATCAATGACTTTCAATGAATGACTGTTCTGTGTTACGGGAACCGGCAATTCATTAGCCGCAGATGGCTGCCTTAGCTGACACAACAGGCCAGAAGGGTAAAGGTGGTTTAATGGGATAGTGCAATGCTGTACTAACAGCACGCACACACTAATCCCCAGAATCACAGCAGATAATGTCAGCAGTCAGCAGCACTCAGCAGAATGAATCACAGCACAGATAATGTCAGCAGCACTGCAGAATTGATCACAGCACAGATAATGTCAGCAGCACTGCAGAATGGATCACAGCAGATAATGTCACTAACGCCGGAACACACTACATGAGACCACCAGCGCGGCGGCCTTATATAGTGTGGGGCTTGTACTAAACCCCCTGAGCTATAATTGGCCACAGGCATCCTGCCTGTGGCCAATTATTGCTCTCCTCGCCACTGGCTCTATGATTGGCCAAGCATGCGGGGTTACAGTGCATGCTTGGCCAATCATCAGCCAACAATGCACTGCGACTGGAGCAGTGTATTGTGGATCGTTCGCATCACACGAATTTGATGCGAACGGCCCACATAGTTCTGGGCTCGACGAGCAGTCGAACGGCTGATGTTCGATTCGAACATGGGTTCGAATCGAACACCGGGCCCATCCCTATACAGGATAGGAATTGAAAGGAAATCTCCTTAAAGTTTCTCAGATGGCAACAAAATAAAAAAAAAATACAGTGCTTTTTACCCACCCCTACTCTATTCAAAATAAAAAAAAAAGCTTTGGCTTTAGATATATCCTAAGCTACAATGGGTTGCCTCTTTTTCAATACCATTTGAATCATTTCCCCTTTTGCAGCAAGGAAAGAAGCAAACAAAATAGCACAAGTAAGGGAAGTGATTCATATGCGTACAATATGTAGAATTATATCTAATCTTTATATAATAATCTGACAAATTAACTTTATCCCAAGTAGGGATGGGCCCGGTGTACGATTTGAACCCACGTTCGAATCGAACATCGGGCGTTCGACCGCTCGTCGAGCCCAGAACTATGTGGGCCGTTCGCATCAAATTCATGTGATGTGAACGGCCCACAATGCACTGCGCCAGTCGCAGTGCATTGCTGGCTGATGATTGGCCAAGCATGCACTGTGACCCCGCATGCTTGGCCAATCATAGAGCCAGAGGCGAGGAGAGCAATAATTGGCCACAGGCAGGATGCCTGTGGCCAATTATAGCTCAGGGGGTTTAGTACACGCCCCACACTCTACAAGGCCGCCGCGCCGGCGGCCTCATGTAGTGTGTTCCGGCGTTGAACACACTAGGAACAGTGACACTGTACAGTGTCTGCTTGTGCATTATCTGCTTTATCTGAATTATCTGCTGTGATTATTCTGCTGAGTCTGACATTATCTGCTGTGATTCTGGGGATTAGTGTAGTGTGTGCGTGCTGTTAGTACAGCATTGCAGTATCACATTAAACCACCTTTACCCTTCTGTCCTGTTGTCAGGAACGGTGCTATTACCTGGATCGCCTGCTGGTGTCACTGTTTCCTTTGGCATCAAAGGGTGCAGTTCTGGTGGCCACCAGAAGGGGTCTCCCAGCCGATGGACATTGTCAGGAATGGTGTTATTACCTGGATCGCCTGGTGGTGTCACTACTTCCTTCGACATCAAAGGGTGCAGTTCTGGTGGCCACCAGCGGGGGTCTCCCAGCAGATGGACATGCCAATAATCAAGCTGCACCTGTTGAACTGCTGAGACTATATAAGCCTGCCCTTCACTGAAGCTCAGTGCTTCAGTATTCCTTCCTGTAGCCTTGTCTCTGCCTGTTCTGAAACCTGTAACCTGAAACCTGATTCCTGATTCCTGATCCCTGATCCGCTTCCTGCCCTGTCCTGGATGTTGTCCCCCTTACCTGGTCCCTGAGACCCGTCCCCTGATTCCTGCCTTGATTTTCCCTTGCTTCCTGTTTTCCCCTTGGTCTCTTCTCCCAGCCTTGTATATATATATATATGTTCCATTCTCTTGAGTGTATTGTTAGTTAGTTAGTTAGATTAGGGCTTTGGGGTTTGCTGTGTTATTTGCGTTCTTGCTTGTTTGTGGTTGCTGTGTTTCACGTGTGTCTTTATTATTTAATAAATATATTTTATCACTACCTTTGGAGCCTGATTCCTTTTGTGCAGCCCATTGATCTGTTCACTTGTGTTGGATGCCTGTGTTTAGGCTCCTTTCATGACAGAATACTGAAGCCATACAAACAGATCGGCTGCACTTGGGAATTGGGTCTGACACTTGCTATTGCCAAGAAAGATGCATCTGGAAGATATATTGTATCTTTCGCTCCTGGCAATGGAAGAAAGAGATTTTTGTTATCAGACTTTGGGTGACTATACTAGTGAGCAACTACTGGAGTGCATCCGTATAGCCCATGTTTTCGTTGATCAGGGCAGTTTTCTTTTTGAGGACGTGCAGCCTCTGATCCAGATTTGTACCGAGCTGGCCCTGCCCTGTATTCCCGAGGGCCATGATGATTTCACTCCCCCTTTTGATATGGATCAGGTTGAATCCCTAGTATGGCTTTTTGAAGATGATCCTGATGACTTTTGTGAGCACTAGACATGTGCGATTCGTTTCGTACGAATTCGTAATTCGTAGGAATTCTTCGAAATTCGTACGAATTTACGAATCTGTAGTACGAATTTTTTTTTTTACGAATTCCGTACGGAATACGAAATTCCGTTTACGAATTTCGTCGCCGAATGATTCGAATGAATTCAAATGAATTCGAATGGATTCGAATGGATTCGAATGACAAAGTGTCATTTTTGCAGGAAAAATTCCGTTTACGAATTTCAGCTCCAAATTATTCGAATCCAACTACCAATATCAAATTTCAACTAATTCAAACGAAATTATTATAGCAGATATAACGAATGAATTCGAATGAATTCGAATGATTCGAATGACAAAGTGTAATTTTTGCAGAAAAAAAAGCTATTTAAAAAACAGTCATTCATTGATATAAAAAAAAAAAAAGCGTATAAAATTCGATAACCAGGCCCTTCAGGTCTGTTATGGATATTAAGGGGGACCCCAGCCAAAAAAAATTAAAAATGGCGTGGGGTCCCCCCCAAATATCCATACCAGACCCTTCAGGTCTGGGATGGATTTTAAGGGGAACCCCGGCCAAAAAAAAAAATGGCGTAGGGTCCCCCTCAAAATCCATACCAGACCCTTTATCCGAGCACGCAACCTGGCAGGCCGCAGGAAAAGAGGGGGGGACAAGAGCGGCCCCCCCTCCCGCCTGAACCATACCAGGCCACATGCCCTCAACATTGGGAGGGTGCTTTGGGGTCCCCCCCAAAGCACCTTGTCCCCATGTTGATGAGGACAAGGGCCTCATCCCCACAACCCTGGCCATTGGTTGTGGGGGTCTGCGGGCGGGGGGCTTATCGGAATCTGGAAGCCCCCTTTAACAAGGGGACCCCCAGATCCCGCCCCCCCCTGTGTGAAATGGTAAGGGGGTACAAAAGTACCCCTACCATTTCACCAAAAAAGGTGACAAAAATGGTAAAAATGACAGGAGACGGTCTTTGACAATTCCTTTATTAAAATCTTCTTTCTTCTTTCTTCATCCTTCGGACCCTTCAATCCATACCAGACCCCCAAAGCATCCTCCCAATGTTGAGGGCATGTGGCCTGGTACGGTTCAGGCGGGAGGGGGGCCGCTCTCGTCCCCCCCTCTTTTCCTGCGGCCTGCCAGGTTGCGTGCTCGGATAAGGGTCTGGTATGGATTTTATGGGGGACCCCACGCCATTTTTTTTGGCTAGGGTTCCCCTTAAAATCCATCCCAGACCTCAAGGGTCTGGTATGGATTTTGAGGGGGACCCTACGCCATTTTTTTTTTTTTTTGGCTGGGGTCCCCCCTAATATCCATCCCAGACCTGAAGGGCCTGGTTATTGAATTTGGGGGGACCCCTACGCATTTTTTTTATCAATGACTTCAATGGTTGACTGTTCTCTGTATTACGGATCCAACAATTCATTTGCCGGCAATAGCCGCAAGTGATTTTAAATAGTTTTTTTTTCCTGCAAAAATGACACATTGTACAGAGACAGTTCTCTATATTAGATATACTGAATCTCGAATCATTCGAAGCATTCGTTATATCCGCTATTATAATTTCTTTCATGTTAGTTGAAATTAGATATTAGATATTTGTTAGTTGAGAGTTCTAAGCACGGGAAACCTGCCCCCCCTTCATAGGCATACTCTATAGTATATAGAAGGGGGTCATGTTTCCTGTGCTTAGAACTCTCTCTGTACAATGTGTCATTTTTGCAGGAAAAAAAAAACTATTTAAAATCACTCGCGGCTAATTGCCGATTCCCGTAATACAGAGAACAATTCGAATACAACAACTAACAAATATCTAATTTCAACTAACATGAAAGAAATTATAATAGCGGATATAACGAATGCTTCGAATGATTCGAGATTCAGTATATCTAATATAGAGAACTGTTCCTGCAGTGTCATTTTTGCAGGAAAAAAAAACTATTTAAAATCACTCGCAGCTATTGCCGGCAAATGAATTGTTGGATCCGTAATACAGAGAACAGTCATTCATTGAAGTCATTGATAAAAAAATGTGTAGGGGTCCCCCCAAATTCAATAACCAGGCCCTTCAGGTCTGGGATGGATATAAAGGGGGACCCCAGCCAAAAAAAAAAAAAATGGCGTAGGGTCCCCCTCAAAATCCATATCAGACCCTTATCCGAGCACGCAACCTGGCAGGCCGCAGGAAAAGAGTGGGGGACGAGAGCGCCCCCCCTCCGGCCTGAACCGTACCAGGCCACATGCCCTCAACATTGGGAGGATGCTTTGGGGGTCTGAGACCCCCAAAGCACCTTGTCCCCATGTTGATGAGGACAAGGGCCTCATCCCCACAACCCTGGGCGGTGGTTGTGGGGGTCTGCAGGCGGGGGGCTTATCAGAATCTGGAAGCCCCCTTTAACAAGGGGACCCCCAGATCCCCCCCCCCCCTGTGTGAAATGGTAAGGGGGTACAAAAGTACCCCTACCATTTCACCAAAAAAAGTGTCAAAAATGGTAAAAATGACAGGAGACGGTCTTTGACAATTCCTTTATTAAAATCTTCTTTCTTCTTTCTTCATCCTTCGGTTTCTTCATCTTCTCCTTCCGTCATCTTCTTCCATCTTCTTCTTCCTTCGATTCGCTTCTTCTTGCTCCGGTCTTCTCGTCCTTCTCGTCCGGCATCGGCGTCTCTTCTCGCAGGCCGCTCCTCGCAATGGGAGGCTCCCGCTCTGTGAGGCTTCGCTGCGGCTGACAGGTCTTTTATAACGAAGGCACCTGGTGACCCCCGCCCCCCTCTGACGTAATGGGGAAAGCCATAGGGAATTCCCCATGACGTCCCCGTGCGTCAGAGGGGGCAGGGTCACCAGGTGCCCTCCATTATAAAAGACCTGTCAGCCGCAGCGAAGCCTCACAGAGCGGGAGCCTCCCATTGCGAGGAGCGGCCTGCGAGAAGAGACGCCGATGCCGGACGAGAAGGACGAGAAGACCGGAGCAAGAAGAAGCGAATCGAAGGACGAAGAAGATGGAAGAAGATGACGGAAGGAGAAGATGAAGAAACCGAAGGATGAAGAAAGAAGAAAGAAGATTTTAATAAAGGAATTGTCAAAGACCGTCTCCTGTAATTTTTAACATTTTTGACACTTTTTTGGTGAAATGGTAGGGGTACTTTTGTACCCCCTTACCATTTCACACAGGGGGGGGCCGGGATCTGGGGGTCCCCTTGTTAAAGGGGGCTTCCAGATTCCGATAAGCCCCCCGCCCGCAGACCCCCACAACCAATGGCCAGGGTTGTGGGGATGAGGCCCTTGTCCTCATCAACATGGGGACAAGGTGCTTTGGGGGGGACCCCAAAGCACCCTCCCAATGTTGAGGGCATGTGGCCTGGTACGGTTCAGGCGGGAGGGGGGCCGCTCTCGTCCCCCCCTCCTTTCCTGCGGCCTGCCAGGTTGCGTGCTCGGATAAGGGTCTGGTATAGATTTTGAGGGGGACCCCACGCCATTTTTTTTTTTTTTTTGGCCGGGGTTCCCCTTAAAATCCATCCCAGACCTGAAGGGTCTGGTATGGATATTTGGGGGGGACCCCACGCCATTTTTTTTTTGGCTGGGGTCCCCCTTAATATCCATACCAGACTTGAAGGGCCTGGTTATTGAATTGGGGGGGACCCCCACGCTTTTTTTTTTTTAATCAATGAATGACTGTTCTCTGTGTTACGTAGCCAACTTTTTATTAGCCGCGAGTGTTTTTAAATAGCTTTTTTTTCCTGCAAAAATGACACTTTGTGCAGGAACAGTTCTCTATATTAGATATACTGAATCTCGAATTCATTCGAAGCATTCAAAGCATTCGTTATATCCGCTATTATAATTTCTTTCATATTAGTTGAAATTCGATATTTGTAGTTGGATTTACTAATGATTCGTAACTATTCGTAACTATTCGTAACGATTCGTAACTTGAAATTGAAATTCGATATTTGTAGTTGGATTCAAATTTTTCTCTGTGTTATGAGAACCGACAATTCATTAGCCGCGTTAACGATTCGTAACGATTCGTAACTTTACTAACGATTCGTAAAAAAAATTACGATTCGTCCGAATTTCGTATTTCGTACGTATTCGAACGGAATTTCGTACACGAATTACGAATTACGAATTTTTTTTATATACGAAACGGGACGAAACGAAACGAAACAAATTTTTGGACAGTTCCCATGTCTAGTGAGCACTACGCTGGCTGTTCCCCACAGGTGATTTCTGAATGCATTGTGTCTGCTCAGTCTTTTGTTAGACAGGGAAACTTAAACCCACAGTTTGTACAACCCATACTTTCAGCATGGTCTGACATGATGCAATTAGCCCCAGCCAAACAAACCTCTTCTGCCATCAGATACCAGCCTACCCGAATGTATGTTTCCCCATCACCCATACCACACCCAGTTTCCACCCAGTATACACTGCTCCCAACCAAATACTCATATCCAGTTTCTGCTCCCTGTACCTATCCTGCATTTAACCCCCTGCCTCTTCTCAGTTGCCTACAAATTCACAAAGACTTCCCCCAGCTACTGTTACCTCTTCTCTGCCATATTCCAATCCTCCTTTCCTGTCTGCTGCACCCCCCCACCTACAAAGCTTCAGCGACCAAGTCAAAGAAGAAACAAAGGTTCTTCCCAACCAAAACGATCCTGCCAGTAATCCAATCTGCCTCCACACCCACTAATCTGTCCCAGCCTGAAGCGCCAGAGTTCCAGCTGGAGGTGCCAGCAATCCAGCCTGAAGAGCCAGTACTAGCCCTCCAGCCTGACGTTCCAGCCTTCCAGTCTGATGTCCTGATGCCGGCCTTCCAGCCTGATGTTCCAGCATTCCAGCCTGATGTCCTGGTGCCAGCCCTCAAGCCTGACGTCCCAGCCTTTTTAGTCTGATGTCCTGATGCCGGCCTTCCAGCCTGATGTTCCAGCATTCCAGCCTGATGTCCTGGTGCCAGCCCTCCAGCCTGACGTTCCAGCCTTCCAGTCTGATGTTCCAGCCCTCAAGCCTGATGTCCCAGCCTTCCAGTCTGATGTCCTGGTGCCAGCCTTCCAGCCTGATGTTCCAGCCCTCAAGCCTGATGTCCCAGCCTTCCAGTCTGATGTCCTGGTGCCGGCCTTCCAGCCTGATGTCTCAGCTTTCCAGTCTGATGTCCTGGTGCCAACCCTCCAGCCTGACGTTCCAGCCTTCCAGCCTGATGTCCTAGCCCTCCAGCCTGACGTCCCAGCCTTCCAGTCTGATGTCCTGGTGCCGGCCTTCCAGCCTGATGTTCCAGCCTTCCAGCCTGACGTCCCAGCCTTCCAGTCTGATGTCCTGGTGCCAGTTTTCCAGTCTGATGTCCTGGCGCCAGTTTTCCAGTCTGATGACCCGCTGCCAGTTTTCCAGTCTGATGACCCGCTGCCAGTTTTCCAGTCTGATGACCCGCTGCCAGTTTTCCAGTCTGATGACCCGCTGCCAGTTTTCCAGTCTGATGACCCGCTGCCAGTTTTCCAGTCTGATGACCCGCTGCCAGTTCTCCAGTCTGATGACCCGCTGCCTGCCTTCCATTCTGATGTCCCACTGCCTGCTGCCCAGCCTGATGTGCCCGTGCCTGCTGCCCAGCTTGATGTGCCCGTGCCTGCTGCCCAGCTTGATGTGCCCGTGTCTGCTGCCCAGCCTGATGTACCAGTGTCTGCTGCCCAGCCTGATGTGCCCGTGTCTGCTGCCCAGCCTGATGTGCCCGTGTCTGCTGCCCAGCCTGATGTGCCCGTGTCTGCTGCCCAGCCTGATGAGCCACTGTCTGCTGCCCAGCCTGATGAGCCACTGTCTGCTGCCCAGCCTGATGAGCCACTGTCTGCTGCCCAGCCCGATGAGCCACTGTCTGCTGCCCAGCCCGATGAGCCCCTGTCTGCTGCCCAGCCCGATGAGCCCCTGTCTGCTGCCCAGCCCGATGAGCCCCTGTCTGCTGCCCAGCCTGAGGTGTTCCTGTCTGCTGCCCAGCCTGAGGTGTTCCTGTCTGCTGCCCAGTCTGAGGTGTTCCTGTCTGCTGCCCAGCCTGAGGTGTTCCTGTCTGCTGCCCAGCCTGAGGTGTTTCTGTCTGCTGCCCAGCCTGAGGTGTTCCTGTCTGCTGCCCAGCCTGAGGTGTTCCTGTCTGCTGCCCAGCCTGAGGTGTTCCTGTCTGCTGCCCAGCCTGAGGTGTTACTGTCTGCTGCCCAGCCTGAGGTGTTACTGTCTGCTGCCCAGCCTGAGGTGTTACTGTCTGCTGCCCAGCCTGAGGTGTTACTGTCCGCTGCCCAGCCTGAGGTGTTCCTGTCCGCTGCCCAGCCTGAGGTGTTCCTGTCCGCTGCCCAGCCTGAGGTGTTCCTGTCCGCTGCCCAGCCTGAGGTGTTCCTGTCCGCTGCCCAGCCTGATGAGTTCCTGTCCGCTGCCCAGCCTGATGAGTTCCTGTCCGCTGCCCAGCCTGATGAGTTCCTGTCCGCTGCCCAGCCTGATGAGTTCCTGTCCGCTGCCCAGCCTGATGACCTGGTGCCCGCTGCCCAGCCTGATGACCTGGTGCCCGCTGCCCAGCCTGATGACCCGGAGCCTGCTGCCCTGTCTGTTTTTATTTCCAGATCTAAACTTCCAGACCCTGGCGGTGGGGTACATGTCCCATTGTCGGACTCGGTGGCACGCCTCCTAGTAGGTTAAGAGACTCTGGCCAGAGAGCGCAAAGAAGTCTGCCGTCACAGAGAAGACCTTTTGGGACTCTTCCACTTTTACATGCACTGCCAGATCTAGGGCAGAATGGAGTGTCCAGAGGCCACTCCTTAGGGGGGGGGGAACTGTCAGGAACGGTGCTATTACCTGGATCGCCTGCTGGTGTCACTGTTTCCTTTTGGCATCAAAGGGTGCAGTTCTGGTGGCCACCAGAAGGGGTCTCCCAGCCGATGGACATTGTCAGGAATGGTGTTATTACCTGGAGCGCCTGGTGGTGTCACTACTTCCTTCGACATCAAAGGGTGCAGTTCTGGTGGCCACCAGCGGGGGTCTCCCAGCAGATGGACATGCCAATAATCAAGCTGCACCTGTTGAACTGCTGAGACTATATAAGCCTGCCCTTCACTGAAGCTCAGTGCTTCAGTATTCCTTCCTGTAGCCTTGTCTCTGCCTGTTCTGAAACCTGTAACCTGAAACCTGATTCCTGATTCCTGATCCCTGCCTTGTAGGGATCTCTTCTCCCAGCCTTGTATATATATATATGTTCCATTCTCTTGAGTGTATTGTTAGTTAGTTAGTTAGTTAGATTAGGGCTTTGGGGTTTGCTGTGTTATTTGCGTTCTTGCTTGTTTGTGGTTGCTGTGTTTCACGTGTGTCTTTATTATTTAATAAATATATTTTATCACTACCTTTGGAGCCTGATTCCTTTTGTGCAGCCCATTGATCTGTTCACTTGTGTTGGATGCCTGTGTTTAGGCTCCTTTCATGACACCTGTTGTCATCTAAGGCAGCCATCTGCAGTAGTTAGCGTGTGTGTGTGCTGTGTGAGTATAGCACAGCACACAATAAACCACCTCAGCCTGTATGTGCCCTAAGGCCCTGTTGTCATCTAAGGCAGCCGGACAGCCATCTGCAGGAGTTAGCGTGTGGGTGTGCTGTGTGAGTATAGCACAGCACACAATAAACCACCTCAGCCTGTATATGCCCTAAGGCCCTGTTGTCATCTAAGGCAGCCAGACAGCCATCTGCAGTATTTAGCATGTGTGTGTGCTGTGTGAGTATAGCACAGCACACTAGACCACCTCAGCCTCTATCTGCCCTAAGGCCCTGTTGTCATCTAAGGCAGCCAGACAGCCATTTGCAGGAGTTAGCGTGTGTGTGTGAGTATAGCACAGCACACAATAAACCGCCTCAGCCTGTATCTGCCCTAAGGCCATCTCCAACGAGGCAGGATGCCCTCCGGGGGCCAGCTTGAGGCCAGCACACCAACTGAATCACACGACAGAGCTCCGCCTGTGCAGGGCGCTGCCTCTGCACGTTATTACAAAAGTTCTTTGGTGTGGGCCCTTTTTGAGTCGAGTGCATCAGATCGCACCACTGCTATTTGCAACATATGTCTCAAGCGTATCTCGCGTGGCCAAAACATCAGCCACTTGGGCACCACAAGCATGACCAGACATATGTCGACCTGCCATGTAGTTCGTTGGCAAGCGCACATTAAAGACCCACACCAAAGAACAAAGCGGACCTCTCCTTGCTCCTCATCAGCTGGGATCTCCAACCCCAATATACCTTCAGTCCTCTCTGAAAGCTGCACTGAGAGGAATGAAGGTGTAGAATTAGGTGTGTCACAGCCAAGTACTTGCTGGCACTCTGCTAGCAGTACACCAAAGTTCGATTCTACCAGGCAAATTTCCCTGCCCCAGCTGCTGGACCGTCAAAAGAAGTTTACTCCCAGCCATCCACATGCCCAGTGGTTGAATGCTTGGCTAAATTGCTAGCACTTAAACTGCTGCCTTTTCAGTTGGTAGACTCGGCCCCCTTCCGTGAGTTTATTCAATGTGCGGTTCCTCAGTGGCAGGTTCCCAAACGCCACTTTTTTCTCACGGAAGGCGATTCCGGCTCTCTACCGGCATGTGGAAGGCAATGTCCATGCCTCGCTGGACAGGGCGGTCAGTGGTAAGGTGCATATTACCGCTGACTCATGGTCCAGCAGGCATGGACAGGGACGTTACCTGTCTTTCACGGCCCATTGGGTCACTCTTTTGGCAGCTGGGAAGGATGCAGGACAAGGTGCAGTAGTGTTGGAGGTTGTTCCGCCACCACGCCTCCAAAATGCTACTACTGGTTGTGACACACCTCTCTCCTCCACCCCCTCCTCCTCTTCTTCCTCCATGGCCTCTTCGAGTGCTCTGTCCTCTGAACCAGCGGTGCTCCATAGGCGTCCAAGGGGCTACGCAAGTACGCAGGCAAAAAGATGCCATGCCGTGCTTGCACTGGTGTGTTTGGGGCCACACTGAGGCAGAGGTTCTGTCAGCTCTGCAGGGGCAGGCCGAGAGGTGGTTGACGCCACACCAGCTTAAGCCAGGAATGGTGGTTTGTGACAATGGCACCAACCTACTCTCCGCCCTGCGACAGGGACAGCTGACCCATGTGCCCTGTATGGCTCACGTCCTTATCCTGGTGGTGCAGCGGTTCTTGGGCAGGTACCCAGGCTTACAGGATGTCCTGAGGCAGGCCAGGAACGTCTGTGTGCATTTCCACCGATCATATAATGCCAGTGCTCGGCTGGCTGAGCTGCAAAAGGAGTTGAACCTGCCCAAGAACCGCCTTATATGTGACATGCCCACCAGGTGGAACTCAACGTTGGCCATGCTGCAGCGACTGCACACACAGCAGAGGGCCATCAATGAGTACCTGTGCGACTACGGCACCAGGACAGGGTCAGGGGAGCTTGGATTTTTTTCCCCACGCCAGTGGAGCATGATCAGGGATGCATGCACTGTCCTGTAACCTTTGAGGAGGCCATCAGGATGGTGAGCAGTAGGGATGAGCCGAACAACCCCCCCGTTCGGCTCGCACCAGAACCCGTGAACGGACTTAAAGTCTGTTCGAGCTTTAGAGCGCTATTAGTTATAATGGATTGCGAACGCTCGAAATTAAAAGTGCTAATTTTAAAGGCTAATATGCATGTTAATGTCATAAAAAGTGTTTGGGGACCTGGGTCCTGCCCAGGGGGACATGTATCAATGCAAAAAAGAAGTTTTAAAAACGTCCGTTTTTTTCAGGAGCAGTGATTTTTAATAATGCTTAAATTGAAACAATAAAAGAGTGTAATATTCCTTTAAATTTCGTACCTGGGGGGTGTCTATAGGTGGCCTGTGAAGGGGCGCATGTTTCCCGTGTTTAGAACTGTCTCTGCGCAAAGTGTCATTTTTGAAAGTAAAAAGCTATTTAAAATCACTCGCGGCTAATGTGTATTGACGGCTCCCGTAATACAGAGAACAGTCATTCATTGAAACTCATTCATAAAAAAAAAAAAGTCATTGATAAAAAATAAAAAAATGAAAAAAAAAAGCGTAGGGGTCCCCCCAAATTCAATAACCAGGCCCTTCAGGTCTGGGATGGATATTAAGGGGAACCCCAGCCAAAAAATAAAAATAAAAAATGTCGTAGGGTCCCCCTGGCTCGACGAGCAGTCGAACGGCTGATGTTCGATTCGAACATGGGTTCGAATCGAACACCGGGCCCATCCCTATACAGGATAGGAATTGAAAGGAAATCTCCTTAAAGTTTCTCAGATGGCAACAAAATAAAAAAAAATACAGTGCTTTTTACCCACCCCTACTCTATTCAAAATAAAAAAAAAAGCTTTGGCTTTAGATATATCCTAAGCTACAATGGGTTGCCTCTTTTTCAATACCATTTGAATCATTTCCCCTTTTGCAGCAAGGAAAGAAGCAAACAAAATAGCACAAGTAAGGGAAGTGATTCATATGCGTACAATATGTAGAATTATATCTAATCTTTATATAATAATCTGACAAATTAACTTTATCCCAAGTAGGGATGGGCCCGGTGTACGATTTGAACCCACGTTCGAATCGAACATCGGGCGTTCGACCGCTCGTCGAGCCCAGAACTATGTGGGCCGTTCGCATCAAATTCATGTGATGCGAACGGCCCACAATGCACTGCGCCAGTCGCAGTGCATTGCTGGCTGATGATTGGCCAAGCATGCACTGTGACCCCGCATGCTTGGCCAATCATAGAGCCAGAGGCGAGGAGAGCAATAATTGGCCACAGGCAGGATGCCTGTGGCCAATTATAGCTCAGGGGGTTTAGTACACGCCCCACACTATACAAGGCCGCCGCGCCGGTGGCCTCATGTAGTGTGTTCCGGCGTTGAACACACTAGGAACAGTGACACTGTACAGTGTCTGCTTGTGCATTATCTGCTTTATCTGAATTATCTGCTGTGATTATTCTGCTGAGTCTGACATTATCTGCTGTGATTCTGGGGATTAGTGTAGTGTGTGCGTGCTGTTAGTACAGCATTGCAGTATCACATTAAACCACCTTTACCCTTCTGTCCTGTTGTCAGGAACGGTGCTATTACCTGGATCGCCTGCTGGTGTCACTGTTTCCTTTGGCATCAAAGGGTGCAGTTCTGGTGGCCACCAGAAGGGGTCTCCCAGCCGATGGACATTGTCAGGAATGGTGTTATTACCTGGATCGCCTGGTGGTGTCACTACTTCCTTCGACATCAAAGGGTGCAGTTCTGGTGGCCACCAGCAGATGGACATGCCAATAATCAAGCTGCACCTGTTGAACTGCTGAGACTATATAAGCCTGCCCTTCACTGAAGCTCAGTGCTTCAGTATTCCTTCCTGTAGCCTTGTCTCTGCCTGTTCTGAAACCTGTAACCTGAAACCTGATTCCTGATTCCTGATCCCTGATCCGCCTCCTGCCCTGTCCTGGATGTTGTCCCCCTTACCTGGTCCCTGAGACCCGTCCCCTGATTCCTGCCTTGATTTTCCCTTGCTTCCTGTTTTCCCCTTGGTCTCTTCTCCCAGCCTTGTATATATATATATATATATGTTCCATTCTCTTGAGTGTATTGTTAGTTAGTTAGTTAGATTAGGGCTTTGGGGTTTGCTGTGTTATTTGCGTTCTTGCTTGTTTGTGGTTGCTGTGTTTCACGTGTGTCTTTATTATTTAATAAATATATTTTATCACTACCTTTGGAGCCTGATTCCTTTTGTGCAGCCCATTGATCTGTTCACTTGTGTTGGATGCCTGTGTTTAGGCTCCTTTCATGACAGAATACTGAAGCCATACAAACAGATCGGCTGCACTTGGGAATTGGGTCTGACACTTGCTATTGCCAAGAAAGATGCATCTGGAAGATATATTGTATCTTTCGCTCCTGGCAATGGAAGAAAGAGATTTTTGTTA
Source organism: Lithobates sylvaticus (assembly GCA_028564925.1). Lineage (NCBI taxonomy): Eukaryota > Metazoa > Chordata > Amphibia > Anura > Ranidae > Lithobates > Lithobates sylvaticus. The sequence continues at coordinate 159,400,604 of CM053031.1, forward strand.
TCAGACTTTGGGTGACTATACTAGTGAGCAACTACTGGAGTGCATCCGTATAGCCCATGTTTTCGTTGATCAGGGCAGTTTTCTTTTTGAGGACGTGCAGCCTCTGATCCAGATTTGTACCGAGCTGGCCCTGCCCTGTATTCCCGAGGGCCATGATGATTTCACTCCCCCTTTTGATATGGATCAGGTTGAATCCCTAGTATGGCTTTTTGAAGATGATCCTGATGACTTTTGTGAGCACTAGACATGTGCGATTCGTTTCGTACGAATTCGTAATTCGTACGAATTTTTCGAAATTCGTACGAATTTTTCGAAATTCGTACGAATTTTTCGAAATTCGTACGAATTCTTCGAAATTCGTACGAATTTACGAATCTGTAGTACGAATTTTTTTTTTTACGAATTCCGTACGGAATACGAAATTCCGTTTACGAATTTCGTCGCCGAATGATTCGAATGAATTCAAATGAATTCGAATGGATTCGAATGGATTCGAATGACAAAGTGTCATTTTTGCAGGAAAAATTCCGTTTACGAATTTCAGCTCCAAATTATTCGAATCCAACTACCAATATCAAATTTCAACTAATTCAAACGAAATTATTATAGCAGATATAACGAATGAATTCGAATGAATTCGAATGATTCGAATGACAAAGTGTAATTTTTGCAGAAAAAAAAGCTATTTAAAAAACAGTCATTCATTGATATAAAAAAAAAAAAAAAAGCGTATAAAATTCGATAACCAGGCCCTTCAGGTCTGTTATGGATATTAAGGGGGACCCCAGCCAAAAAAAATAAAAAATGGCGTGGGGTCCCCCCCAAATATCCATACCAGACCCTTCAGGTCTGGGATGGATTTTAAGGGGAACCCCGGCCAAAAAAAAAAAAATGGCGTAGGGTCCCCCTCAAAATCCATACCAGACCCTTTATCCGAGCACGCAACCTGGCAGGCCGCAGGAAAAGAGGGGGGGACGAGAGCGGCCCCCCCTCCCGCCTGAACCATACCAGGCCACATGCCCTCAACATTGGGAGGGTGCTTTGGGGTCCCCCCCAAAGCACCTTGTCCCCATGTTGATGAGGACAAGGGCCTCATCCCACCCTGGCCATTGGTTGTGAGGGTCTGCGGGCGGGGGGCTTATCGGAATCTGGAAGCCCCCTTTAACAAGGGGACCCCCAGATCCCGCCCCCCCTGTGTGAAATGGTAAGGGGGTACAAAAGTACCCCTACCATTTCACCAAAAAAGGTGACAAAAATGGTAAAAATGACAGGAGACGGTCTTTGACAATTCCTTTATTAAAATATTCTTTCATCTTCTTTCTTCTTCCTTTCTTCATCCTTGGGTTTCTTCATCTTCTCCTTCCGGCATCTTCTTCCATCCTCTTCTTCCTCCGATCCGCTTCTTCTTGCTCTGGTCTTCTTGTCCGGCATCTTCTTCCATGGCGTCGACATCTCTTCTTGGGCCGCTCCGCGCAATGGGAGGCTCCCGTTGTGTGAGGCTTCGCTGCGTCTGACAGGTCTTTTATAACGGAGGGTGGGGCCACCTGGTGACCCCACCCCCCCCTTGATGTCATGGGGAAAGCCATAGGGAAGTCCCCATGACGTCCCCGTGCGTCAGAGGGGGCAGGGTCACCAGGTGGCCCCGCCCTCCGTTATAAAAGACCTGTCAGAAGCAGTGAAGCCTCACACAGCGGGAGCCTCCCATTGCGTGGAGCGGCCCAAGAAGAGACACCGACGCCGTGGAAGAAGTGGCCGGACGAGAAGACCAGAGCTAGAAGAAGCGGATCGGAGGAAGAAGAAGATGGAAGAAGAAGATGGAAGAAGATGCCGGAAGGAGAAGATGAAGAAACCGAAAGGATGAAGAAAGGAAGAAGGAAGAAGACCAGAAGAAAGAAGATGAAAGAAGATTTTAATAAAGGAATTGTCAAAGACCGTCTCCTGTCATTTTTACAATTTTTGTCACTTTTTTGGTGAAATGGTAGGGGTACTTTTTTACCCCCTTACTATTTCACACAGGGGGGGCGGGATCTGGGGGTCCCCTCTTTTAAGGGGGCTTCCAGATTCCGATAAGCCCCCCGCCCGCAGACCCCCACAACCAATGGCCAGGGTTGTGGGGAAGAGGCCCTTGTCCTCATCAACATGGGGACAAGGTGCTTTGAGGGGTCACAGACCCCAAAGCACCCTCCCAATGTTGAGGGCATGTGGCCTGGTACGGTTCAGGAGGGAGGGGGGGTGCTCTCGTCCCCCCCTCTTTTCCTGCGGCCTGCCAGGTTGCGTGCTCGGATAAGGGTCTGGTATGGATTTTGAGGGGGACCCCACGCCATTTTTTTAAAAAATTTGATGCAGGGTTCCCCTTAATATCCATAGCAGACCTGAAGGGCCTGGTAATTGAATTTGGGGGGACCCCAACACTTTTTTTTATTTTATTTTTTATCAATGACTTTCAATGAATGACTGTTCTGTGTTACGGGAACCGGCAATTCATTAGCCGCAGATGGCTGCCTTAGCTGACACAACAGGCCAGAAGGGTAAAGGTGGTTTAATGGGATAGTGCAATGCTGTACTAACAGCACGCACACACTAATCCCCAGAATCACAGCAGATAATGTCAGCAGTCAGCAGCACTCAGCAGAATGAATCACAGCACAGATAATGTCAGCAGCACTGCAGAATTGATCACAGCACAGATAATGTCAGCAGCACTGCAGAATGGATCACAGCAGATAATGTCACTAACGCCGGAACACACTACATGAGACCACCAGCGCGGCGGCCTTATATAGTGTGGGGCTTGTACTAAACCCCCTGAGCTATAATTGGCCACAGGCATCCTGCCTGTGGCCAATTATTGCTCTCCTCGCCACTGGCTCTATGATTGGCCAAGCATGCGGGGTTACAGTGCATGCTTGGCCAATCATCAGCCAACAATGCACTGCGACTGGAGCAGTGTATTGTGGATCGTTCGCATCACACGAATTTGATGCGAACGGCCCACATAGTTCTGGGCTCGACGAGCAGTCGAACGGCTGATGTTCGATTCGAACATGGGTTCGAATCGAACACCGGGCCCATCCCTATACAGGATAGGAATTGAAAGGAAATCTCCTTAAAGTTTCTCAGATGGCAACAAAATAAAAAAAAAATACAGTGCTTTTTACCCACCCCTACTCTATTCAAAATAAAAAAAAAAAGCTTTGGCTTTAGATATATCCTAAGCTACAATGGGTTGCCTCTTTTTCAATACCATTTGAATCATTTCCCCTTTTGCAGCAAGGAAAGAAGCAAACAAAATAGCACAAGTAAGGGAAGTGATTCATATGCGTACAATATGTAGAATTATATCTAATCTTTATATAATAATCTGACAAATTAACTTTATCCCAAGTAGGGATGGGCCCGGTGTACGATTTGAACCCACGTTCGAATCGAACATCGGGCGTTCGACCGCTCGTCGAGCCCAGAACTATGTGGGCCGTTCGCATCAAATTCATGTGATGTGAACGGCCCACAATGCACTGCGCCAGTCGCAGTGCATTGCTGGCTGATGATTGGCCAAGCATGCACTGTGACCCCGCATGCTTGGCCAATCATAGAGCCAGAGGCGAGGAGAGCAATAATTGGCCACAGGCAGGATGCCTGTGGCCAATTATAGCTCAGGGGGTTTAGTACACGCCCCACACTCTACAAGGCCGCCGCGCCGGCCGCCTCATGTAGTGTGTTCCGGCGTTGAACACACTAGGAACAGTGACACTGTACAGTGTCTGCTTGTGCATTATCTGCTTTATCTGAATTATCTGCTGTGATTATTCTGCTGAGTCTGACATTATCTGCTGTGATTCTGGGGATTAGTGTAGTGTGTGCGTGCTGTTAGTACAGCATTGCAGTATCACATTAAACCACCTTTACCCTTCTGTCCTGTTGTCAGGAACGGTGCTATTACCTGGATCGCCTGCTGGTGTCACTGTTTCCTTTGGCATCAAAGGGTGCAGTTCTGGTGGCCACCAGAAGGGGTCTCCCAGCCGATGGACATTGTCAGGAATGGTGTTATTACCTGGATCGCCTGGTGGTGTCACTACTTCCTTCGACATCAAAGGGTGCAGTTCTGGTGGCCACCAGCGGGGGTCTCCCAGCAGATGGACATGCCAATAATCAAGCTGCACCTGTTGAACTGCTGAGACTATATAAGCCTGCCCTTCACTGAAGCTCAGTGCTTCAGTATTCCTTCCTGTAGCCTTGTCTCTGCCTGTTCTGAAACCTGTAACCTGAAACCTGATTCCTGATTCCTGATCCCTGATCCGCTTCCTGCCCTGTCCTGGATGTTGTCCCCCTTACCTGGTCCCTGAGACCCGTCCCCTGATTCCTGCCTTGATTTTCCCTTGCTTCCTGTTTTCCCCTTGGTCTCTTCTCCCAGCCTTGTATATATATATATATGTTCCATTCTCTTGAGTGTATTGTTAGTTAGTTAGTTAGATTAGGGCTTTGGGGTTTGCTGTGTTATTTGCGTTCTTGCTTGTTTGTGGTTGCTGTGTTTCACGTGTGTCTTTATTATTTAATAAATATATTTTATCACTACCTTTGGAGCCTGATTCCTTTTGTGCAGCCCATTGATCTGTTCACTTGTGTTGGATGCCTGTGTTTAGGCTCCTTTCATGACAGAATACTGAAGCCATACAAACAGATCGGCTGCACTTGGGAATTGGGTCTGACACTTGCTATTGCCAAGAAAGATGCATCTGGAAGATATATTGTATCTTTCGCTCCTGGCAATGGAAGAAAGAGATTTTTGTTATCAGACTTTGGGTGACTATACTAGTGTGTAAAAAAAGAAAGTGCAGCGCAAAACATATAAAAAATGGAATATAAAAGTTCATATCCAATTAGCAATGTGTAGAGTGATGTGGATGAGAACACCCAGTGACTGTAGACTTTCAGTAAGTTTCACAGTGACAATCCTCCACCAAACGGAAAAGGTACTCTTACCAAATGTGATAATCAAAAACGCATGGACCCATTCGTGGGATGATGGTGCGATAACGATCCAACCAGGAGAAAATCCAAAGGTGTGTGATGACCAGGACACCAGAACTATCCTGAGGATGCGGCTCCAACCAAGATGATCCACCATGAGATGATTATGCAGGTTTAATGCCCAAGAAAAAATAAAAGATGCAATCTCAGTGCAGACTGTATAAAAATCTTGTTTTATTTAAAAAGGGGGGATAACACTGAAGCTCCAATGGATATAAAGGACTGCACAGACAGTTGAAGCATGCAAGCCTCTGCATAAAAAACAGCACAGCAGTGGAGCCCAGTAACTCAATTAGAGCTCTGATGAGTATAGGCTGTACAAGCAATTAGGGCAAGCAGGCATCTGCACTGAATACAGCACATACATAGAGCACAATGAAAACAAATAACTAAAAAACATCAGCGGTGTAAAGCCACTGTGTATAGCGTGATGGAGCGCGGGTGACTGGCATAAGCGATAGCTCCTCCCCCGTACGCACGTTACGTCCTGTGGACTTCGTCAGCGGTGGGTGGACGAAGTCCACAGGACGTAACGTGCGTACGGGGGAGGAGCTATCGCTTATGCCAGTCACCCGCGCTCCATCACGCTATACACAGTGGCTTTACACCGCTGATGTTTTTTAGTTATTTGTTTTCATTGTGCTCTATGTATGTGCTGTATTCAGTGCAGATGCCTGCTTGCCCTAATTGCTTGTACAGCCTATACTCATCAGAGCTCTAATTGAGTTACTGGGCTCCACTGCTGTGCTGTTTTTTATGCAGAGGCTTGCATGCTTCAACTGTCTGTGCAGTCCTTTATATCCATTGGAGCTTCAGTGTTATCCCCCCTTTTTAAATAAAACAAGATTTTTATACAGTCTGCACTGAGATTGCATCTTTTATTTTTTCTTGGGCATTAAACCTGCATAATCATCTCATGGTGGATCATCTTGGTTGGAGCCGCATCCTCAGGATAGTTCTGGTGTCCTGGTCATCACACACCTTTGGATTTTCTCCTGGTTGGATCGTTATCGCACCATCATCCCACGAATGGGTCCATGCGTTTTTGATTATCACATTTGGTAAGAGTACCTTTTCCGTTTGGTGGAGGATTGTCACTGTGAAACTTACTGAAAGTCTACAGTCACTGGGTGTTCTCATCCACATCACTCTACACATTGCTAATTGGATATGAACTTTTATATTCCATTTTTTATATGTTTTGCGCTGCACTTTCTTTTTTACATATTATTCTTAAGGATTTGTGATTTACCTTTTTGTGTTCAGCTTGCAATTTTGTTTGTCTTTTGTTAATTTTGGTTTGCGCTGATTGCTTTATAGACTATACTAGTGAGCAACTACTGGAGTGCATCCGTATAGCCCATGTTTTCGTTGATCAGGGCAGTTTTCTTTTTGAGGACGTGCAGCCTCTGATCCAGATTTGTACCGAGCTGGCCCTGCCCTGTATTCCCGAGGGCCATGATGATTTCACTCCCCCTTTTGATATGGATCAGGTTGAATCCCTAGTATGGCTTTTTGAAGATGATCCTGATGACTTTTGTGAGCACTAGACATGTGCGATTCGTTTCGTACGAATTCGTAATTCGTAGGAATTCTTCGAAATTCGTACGAATTTACGAATCTGTAGTACGAATTTTTTTTTTTTACGAATTCCGTACGGAATACGAAATTCCGTTTACGAATTTCGTCGCCGAATGATTCGAATGAATTCAAATGAATTCGAATGGATTCGAATGGATTCGAATGACAAAGTGTCATTTTTGCAGGAAAAATTCCGTTTACGAATTTCAGCTCCAAATTATTCGAATCCAACTACCAATATCAAATTTCAACTAATTCAAACGAAATTATTATAGCAGATATAACGAATGAATTCGAATGAATTCGAATGATTCGAATGACAAAGTGTAATTTTTGCAGAAAAAAAAGCTATTTAAAAAACAGTCATTCATTGATATAAAAAAAAAAAAAAGCGTATAAAATTCGATAACCAGGCCCTTCAGGTCTGTTATGGATATTAAGGGGGACCCCAGCCAAAAAAAATTAAAAATGGCGTGGGGTCCCCCCCAAATATCCATACCAGACCCTTCAGGTCTGGGATGGATTTTAAGGGGAACCCCGGCCAAAAAAAAAAATGGCGTAGGGTCCCCCTCAAAATCCATACCAGACCCTTTATCCGAGCACGCAACCTGGCAGGCCGCAGGAAAAGAGGGGGGGACAAGAGCGGCCCCCCCCTCCCGCCTGAACCATACCAGGCCACATGCCCTCAACATTGGGAGGGTGCTTTGGGGTCCCCCCAAAGCACCTTGTCCCCATGTTGATGAGGACAAGGGCCTCATCCCCACAACCCTGGCCATTGGTTGTGGGGGTCTGCGGGCGGGGGGCTTATCGGAATCTGGAAGCCCCCTTTAACAAGGGGACCCCCAGATCCCGCCCCCCCCTGTGTGAAATGGTAAGGGGGTACAAAAGTACCCCTACCATTTCACCAAAAAAGGTGACAAAAATGGTAAAAATGACAGGAGACGGTCTTTGACAATTCCTTTATTAAAATCTTCTTTCTTCTTTCTTCATCCTTCGGACCCTTCAATCCATACCAGACCCCCAAAGCATCCTCCCAATGTTGAGGGCATGTGGCCTGGTACGGTTCAGGCGGGAGGGGGGGCCGCTCTCGTCCCCCCCTCTTTTCCTGCGGCCTGCCAGGTTGCGTGCTCGGATAAGGGTCTGGTATGGATTTTATGGGGGACCCCACGCCATTTTTTTTGGCTAGGGTTCCCCTTAAAATCCATCCCAGACCTCAAGGGTCTGGTATGGATTTTGAGGGGGACCCTACGCCATTTTTTTTTTTTTTTTGGCTGGGGTCCCCCCTAATATCCATCCCAGACCTGAAGGGCCTGGTTATTGAATTTGGGGGGACCCCTACGCATTTTTTTTATCAATGACTTCAATGGTTGACTGTTCTCTGTATTACGGATCCAACAATTCATTTGCCGGCAATAGCCGCAAGTGATTTTAAATAGTTTTTTTTCCTGCAAAAATGACACATTGTACAGAGACAGTTCTCTATATTAGATATACTGAATCTCGAATCATTCGAAGCATTCGTTATATCCGCTATTATAATTTCTTTCATGTTAGTTGAAATTAGATATTAGATATTTGTTAGTTGAGAGTTCTAAGCACGGGAAACCTGCCCCCCCTTCATAGGCATACTCTATAGTATATAGAAGGGGGTCATGTTTCCTGTGCTTAGAACTCTCTCTGTACAATGTGTCATTTTTGCAGGAAAAAAAAAACTATTTAAAATCACTCGCGGCTAATTGCCGATTCCCGTAATACAGAGAACAATTCGAATACAACAACTAACAAATATCTAATTTCAACTAACATGAAAGAAATTATAATAGCGGATATAACGAATGCTTCGAATGATTCGAGATTCAGTATATCTAATATAGAGAACTGTTCCTGCAGTGTCATTTTTGCAGGAAAAAAAAACTATTTAAAATCACTCGCAGCTATTGCCGGCAAATGAATTGTTGGATCCGTAATACAGAGAACAGTCATTCATTGAAGTCATTGATAAAAAAATGTGTAGGGGTCCCCCCAAATTCAATAACCAGGCCCTTCAGGTCTGGGATGGATATAAAGGGGGACCCCAGCCAAAAAAAAAAAAAAATGGCGTAGGGTCCCCCTCAAAATCCATATCAGACCCTTATCCGAGCACGCAACCTGGCAGGCCGCAGGAAAAGAGTGGGGGACGAGAGCGCCCCCCCTCCGGCCTGAACCGTACCAGGCCACATGCCCTCAACATTGGGAGGATGCTTTGGGGGTCTGAGACCCCCAAAGCACCTTGTCCCCATGTTGATGAGGACAAGGGCCTCATCCCCACAACCCTGGGCGGTGGTTGTGGGGGTCTGCGGGCGGGGGGCTTATCAGAATCTGGAAGCCCCCTTTAACAAGGGGACCCCCAGATCCCCCCCCCCCCTGTGTGAAATGGTAAGGGGGTACAAAAGTACCCCTACCATTTCACCAAAAAAGTGTCAAAAATGGTAAAAATGACAGGAGACGGTCTTTGACAATTCCTTTATTAAAATCTTCTTTCTTCTTTCTTCATCCTTCGGTTTCTTCATCTTCTCCTTCCGTCATCTTCTTCCATCTTCTTCTTCCTTCGATTCGCTTCTTCTTGCTCCGGTCTTCTCGTCCTTCTCGTCCGGCATCGGCGTCTCTTCTCGCAGGCCGCTCCTCGCAATGGGAGGCTCCCGCTCTGTGAGGCTTCGCTGCGGCTGACAGGTCTTTTATAACGAAGGCACCTGGTGACCCCGCCCCCCTCTGACGTAATGGGGAAAGCCATAGGGAATTCCCCATGACGTCCCCGTGCGTCAGAGGGGGCAGGGTCACCAGGTGCCCTCCATTATAAAAGACCTGTCAGCCGCAGCGAAGCCTCACAGAGCGGGAGCCTCCCATTGCGAGGAGCGGCCTGCGAGAAGAGACGCCGATGCCGGACGAGAAGGACGAGAAGACCGGAGCAAGAAGAAGCGAATCGAAGGACGAAGAAGATGGAAGAAGATGACGGAAGGAGAAGATGAAGAAACCGAAGGATGAAGAAAGAAGAAAGAAGATTTTAATAAAGGAATTGTCAAAGACCGTCTCCTGTAATTTTTAACATTTTTGACACTTTTTTGGTGAAATGGTAGGGGTACTTTTGTACCCCCTTACCATTTCACACAGGGGGGGGCCGGGATCTGGGGGTCCCCTTGTTAAAGGGGGCTTCCAGATTCCGATAAGCCCCCCGCCCGCAGACCCCCACAACCAATGGCCAGGGTTGTGGGGATGAGGCCCTTGTCCTCATCAACATGGGGACAAGGTGCTTTGGGGGGGACCCCAAAGCACCCTCCCAATGTTGAGGGCATGTGGCCTGGTACGGTTCAGGCGGGAGGGGGGCCGCTCTCGTCCCCCCCTCCTTTCCTGCGGCCTGCCAGGTTGCGTGCTCGGATAAGGGTCTGGTATGGATTTTGAGGGGGACCCCACGCCATTTTTTTTTTTTTTTTTTGGCCGGGGTTCCCCTTAAAATCCATCCCAGACCTGAAGGGTCTGGTATGGATATTTGGGGGGGACCCCACGCCATTTTTTTTTTTTTTTTTTTTTGGCTGGGGTCCCCCTTAATATCCATACCAGACTTGAAGGGCCTGGTTATTGAATTGGGGGGGACCCCCACGCTTTTTTTTTTTTAATCAATGAATGACTGTTCTCTGTGTTACGTAGCCAACTTTTTATTAGCCGCGAGTGTTTTTAAATAGCTTTTTTTCCTGCAAAAATGACACTTTGTGCAGGAACAGTTCTCTATATTAGATATACTGAATCTCGAATTCATTCGAAGCATTCAAAGCATTCGTTATATCCGCTATTATAATTTCTTTCATATTAGTTGAAATTCGATATTTGTAGTTGGATTTACTAATGATTCGTAACTATTCGTAACTATTCGTAACGATTCGTAACTTGAAATTGAAATTCGATATTTGTAGTTGGATTCAAATTTTTCTCTGTGTTATGAGAACCGACAATTCATTAGCCGCGTTAACGATTCGTAACGATTCGTAACTTTACTAACGATTCGTAAAAAAAATTACGATTCGTCCGAATTTCGTATTTCGTACGTATTCGAACGGAATTTCGTACACGAATTACGAATTACGAATTTTTTTATATACGAAACGGGACGAAACGAAACGAAACGAATTTTTGGACAGTTCCCATGTCTAGTGAGCACTACGCTGGCTGTTCCCCACAGGTGATTTCTGAATGCATTGTGTCTGCTCAGTCTTTTGTTAGACAGGGAAACTTAAACCCACAGTTTGTACAACCCATACTTTCAGCATGGTCTGACATGATGCAATTAGCCCCAGCCAAACAAACCTCTTCTGCCATCAGATACCAGCCTACCCGAATGTATGTTTCCCCATCACCCATACCACACCCAGTTTCCACCCAGTATACACTGCTCCCAACCAAATACTCATATCCAGTTTCTGCTCCCTGTACCTATCCTGCATTTAACCCCCCTGCCTCTTCTCAGTTGCCTACAAATTCACAAAGACTTCCCCCAGCTACTGTTACCTCTTCTCTGCCATATTCCAATCCTCCTTTCCTGTCTGCTGCACCCCCCCACCTACAAAGCTTCAGCGACCAAGTCAAAGAAGAAACAAAGGTTCTTCCCAACCAAAACGATCCTGCCAGTAATCCAATCTGCCTCCACACCCACTAATCTGTCCCAGCCTGAAGCGCCAGAGTTCCAGCTGGAGGTGCCAGCAATCCAGCCTGAAGAGCCAGTACTAGCCCTCCAGCCTGACGTTCCAGCCTTCCAGTCTGATGTCCTGATGCCGGCCTTCCAGCCTGATGTTCCAGCATTCCAGCCTGATGTCCTGGTGCCAGCCCTCAAGCCTGACGTCCCAGCCTTTTTAGTCTGATGTCCTGATGCCGGCCTTCCAGCCTGATGTTCCAGCATTCCAGCCTGATGTCCTGGTGCCAGCCCTCCAGCCTGACGTTCCAGCCTTCCAGTCTGATGTTCCAGCCCTCAAGCCTGATGTCCCAGCCTTCCAGTCTGATGTCCTGGTGCCAGCCTTCCAGCCTGATGTTCCAGCCCTCAAGCCTGATGTCCCAGCCTTCCAGTCTGATGTCCTGGTGCCGGCCTTCCAGCCTGATGTCTCAGCTTTCCAGTCTGATGTCATGGTGCCAACCCTCCAGCCTGACGTTCCAGCCTTCCAGCCTGATGTCCTAGCCCTCCAGCCTGACGTCCCAGCCTTCCAGTCTGATGTCCTGGTGCCGGCCTTCCAGCCTGATGTTCCAGCCTTCCAGCCTGACGTCCCAGCCTTCCAGTCTGATGTCCTGGTGCCAGTTTTCCAGTCTGATGTCCTGGCGCCAGTTTTCCAGTCTGATGACCCGCTGCCAGTTTTCCAGTCTGATGACCCGCTGCCAGTTTTCCAGTCTGATGACCCGCTGCCAGTTTTCCAGTCTGATGACCCGCTGCCAGTTTTCCAGTCTGATGACCCGCTGCCAGTTTTCCAGTCTGATGACCCGCTGCCAGTTCTCCAGTCTGATGTCCCACTGCCTGCTTCCCAGCCTGATGTCCCACTGCCTGCTGCCCAGCTTGATGTGCCCGTGCCTGCTGCCCAGCTTGATGTGCCCGTGCCTGCTGCCCAGCCTGATGTGCCCGTGTCTGCTGCCCAGCCTGATGTACCAGTGTCTGCTGCCCAGCCTGATGTGCCCGTGTCTGCTGCCCAGCCTGATGTGCCCGTGTCTGCTGCCCAGCCTGATGTGCCCGTGTCTGCTGCCCAGCCTGATGAGCCACTGTCTGCTGCCCAGCCTGATGAGCCACTGTCTGCTGCCCAGCCTGATGAGCCACTGTCTGCTGCCCAGCCCGATGAGCCACTGTCTGCTGCCCAGCCCGATGAGCCCCTGTCTGCTGCCCAGCCCGATGAGCCCCTGTCTGCTGCCCAGCCCGATGAGCCCCTGTCTGCTGCCCAGCCTGAGGTGTTCCTGTCTGCTGCCCAGCCTGAGGTGTTCCTGTCTGCTGCCCAGGCTGAGGTGTTCCTGTCTGCTGCCCAGCCTGAGGTGTTCCTGTCTGCTGCCCAGCCTGAGGTGTTTCTGTCTGCTGCCCAGCCTGAGGTGTTCCTGTCTGCTGCCCAGCCTGAGGTGTTCCTGTCTGCTGCCCAGCCTGAGGTGTTCCTGTCTGCTGCCCAGCCTGAGGTGTTCCTGTCTGCTGCCCAGCCTGAGGTGTTCCTGTCTGCTGCCCAGCCTGAGGTGTTACTGTCTGCTGCCCAGCCTGAGGTGTTCCTGTCTGCTGCCCAGCCTGAGGTGTTCCTGTCCGCTGCCCAGCCTGAGGTGTTCCTGTCCGCTGCCCAGCCTGAGGTGTTCCTGTCCGCTGCCCAGCCTGAGGTGTTCCTGTCCGCTGCCCAGCCTGAGGTGTTCCTGTCCGCTGCCCAGCCTGATGAGTTCCTGTCCGCTGCCCAGCCTGATGAGTTCCTGTCCGCTGCCCAGCCTGATGAGTTCCTGTCCGCTGCCCAGCCTGATGAGTTCCTGTCCGCTGCCCAGCCTGATGACCTGGTGCCCGCTGCCCAGCCTGATGACCTGGTGCCCGCTGCCCAGCCTGATGACCCGGAGCCTGCTGCCCTGTCTGTTTTTATTTCCAGATCTAAACTTCCAGACCCTGGCGGTGGGGTACATGTCCCATTGTCGGACTCGGGTGGCACGCCTCCTAGTAGGTTAAGAGACTCTGGCCAGAGAGCGCAAAGAAGTCTGCCGTCACAGAGAAGACCTTTTGGGACTCTTCCACTTTTACATGCACTGCCAGATCTAGGGCAGAATGGAGTGTCCAGAGGCCACTCCTTAGGGGGGGGGAACTGTCAGGAACGGTGCTATTACCTGGATCGCCTGCTGGTGTCACTGTTTCCTTTGGCATCAAAGGGTGCAGTTCTGGTGGCCACCAGAAGGGGTCTCCCAGCCGATGGACATTGTCAGGAATGGTGTTATTACCTGGATCGCCTGGTGGTGTCACTACTTCCTTCGACATCAAAGGGTGCAGTTCTGGTGGCCACCAGCGGGGGTCTCCCAGCAGATGGACATGCCAATAATCAAGCTGCACCTGTTGAACTGCTGAGACTATATAAGCCTGCCCTTCACTGAAGCTCAGTGCTTCAGTATTCCTTCCTGTAGCCTTGTCTCTGCCTGTTCTGAAACCTGTAACCTGAAACCTGATTCCTGATTCCTGATCCCTGCCTTGTAGGGATCTCTTCTCCCAGCCTTGTATATATATATATGTTCCATTCTCTTGAGTGTATTGTTAGTTAGTTAGTTAGTTAGATTAGGGCTTTGGGGTTTGCTGTGTTATTTGCGTTCTTGCTTGTTTGTGGTTGCTGTGTTTCACGTGTGTCTTTATTATTTAATAAATATATTTTATCACTACCTTTGGAGCCTGATTCCTTTTGTGCAGACCATTGATCTGTTCACTTGTGTTGGATGCCTGTGTTTAGGCTCCTTTCATGACACCTGTTGTCATCTAAGGCAGCCATCTGCAGTAGATAGCGTGTGTGTGTGCTGTGTGAGTATAGCACAGCACACAATAAACCACCTCAGCCTGTATGTGCCCTAAGGCCCTGTTGTCATCTAAGGCAGCCGGACAGCCATCTGCAGGAGTTAGCGTGTGGGTGTGCTGTGTGAGTATAGCACAGCACACAATAAACCACCTCAGCCTGTATATGCCCTAAGGCCCTGTTGTCATCTAAGGCAGCCAGACAGCCATCTGCAGTATTTAGCATGTGTGTGTGCTGTGTGAGTATAGCACAGCACACTAGACCACCTCAGCCTCTATCTGCCCTAAGGCCCTGTTGTCATCTAAGGCAGCCAGACAGCCATTTGCAGGAGTTAGCGTGTGTGTGTGAGTATAGCACAGCACACAATAAACCGCCTCAGCCTGTATCTGCCCTAAGGCCATCTCCAACGAGGCAGGATGCCCTCCGGGGGCCAGCTTGAGGCCAGCACACCAACTGAATCACACGACAGAGCTCCGCCTGTGCAGGGCGCTGCCTCTGCACGTTATTACAAAAGTTCTTTGGTGTGGGCCCTTTTTGAGTCGAGTGCATCAGATCGCACCACTGCTATTTGCAACATATGTCTCAAGCGTATCTCGCGTGGCCAAAACATCAGCCACTTGGGCACCACAAGCATGACCAGACATATGTCGACCTGCCATGTAGTTCGTTGGCAAGCGCACATTAAAGACCCACACCAAAGAACAAAGCGGACCTCTCCTTGCTCCTCATCAGCTGGGATCTCCAACCCCACTATACCTTCAGTCCTCTCTGAAAGCTGCACTGAGAGGAATGAAGGTGTAGAATTAGGTGTGTCACAGCCAAGTACTTGCGGGCACTCTGCTAGCAGTACACCAAAGTTCGATTCTACCAGGCAAATTTCCCTGCCCCAGCTGCTGGACCGTCAAAAGAAGTTTACTCCCAGCCATCCACATGCCCAGTGGTTGAATGCTTGGCTAAATTGCTAGCACTTAAACTGCTGCCTTTTCAGTTGGTAGACTCGGCCCCCTTCCGTGAGTTTATTCAATGTGCGGTTCCTCAGTGGCAGGTTCCCAAACGCCACTTTTTCTCACGGAAGGCGATTCCGGCTCTCTACCGGCATGTGGAAGGCAATGTCCATGCCTCGCTGGACAGGGCGGTCAGTGGTAAGGTGCATATTACCGCTGACTCATGGTCCAGCAGGCATGGACAGGGACGTTACCTGTCTTTCACGGCCCATTGGGTCACTCTTTTGGCAGCTGGGAAGGATGCAGGACAAGGTGCAGTAGTGTTGGAGGTTGTTCCGCCACCACGCCTCCAAAATGCTACTACTGGTTGTGACACACCTCTCTCCTCCACCCCCTCCTCCTCTTCTTCCTCCATGGCCTCTTCGAGTGCTCTGTCCTCTGAACCAGCGGTGCTCCATAGGCGTCCAAGGGGCTACGCAAGTACGCAGGCAAAAAGATGCCATGCCGTGCTTGCACTGGTGTGTTTGGGGCCACACTGAGGCAGAGGTTCTGTCAGCTCTGCAGGGGCAGGCCGAGAGGTGGTTGACGCCACACCAGCTTAAGCCAGGAATGGTGGTTTTGACAATGGCACCAACCTACTCTCCGCCCTGCGACAGGGACAGCTGACCCATGTGCCCTGTATGGCTCACGTCCTTATCCTGGTGGTGCAGCGGTTCTTGGGCAGGTACCCAGGCTTACAGGATGTCCTGAGGCAGGCCAGGAAAGTCTGTGTGCATTTCCACCGATCATATAATGCCAGTGCTCGGCTGGCTGAGCTGCAAAAGGAGTTGAACCTGCCCAAGAACCGCCTTATATGTGACATGCCCACCAGGTGGAACTCAACGTTGGCCATGCTGCAGCGACTGCACACACAGCAGAGGGCCATCAATGAGTACCTGTGCGACTACGGCACCAGGACAGGGTCAGGGGAGCTTGGATTTTTTTCCCCACGCCAGTGGAGCATGATCAGGGATGCATGCACTGTCCTGTAACCTTTGAGGAGGCCATCAGGATGGTGAGCAGTAGGGATGAGCCGAACACCCCCCCGTTCGGCTCGCACCAGAACCCGTGAACGGACTTAAAGTCTGTTCGAGCTTTAGAGCGCTATTAGTTATAATGGATGCGAACGCTCGAAATTAAAAGTGCTAATTTTAAAGGCTAATATGCATGTTAATGTCATAAAAAGTGTTTGGGGACCTGGGTCCTGCCCCAGGGGACATGTATCAATGCAAAAAGAAGTTTTAAAAACGTCCGTTTTTTTCAGGAGCAGTGATTTTAATAATGCTTAAATTGAAACAATAAAAGTGTAATATTCCTTTAAATTTCGTACCTGGGGGGTGTCTATAGGTGGCCTGTGAAGGGGCGCATGTTTCCCGTGTTTAGAACTGTCTCTGCGCAAAGTGTCATTTTTGAAAGTAAAAAAGCTATTTAAAATCACTCGCGGCTAATGTGTATTGACGGCTCCCGTAATACAGAGAACAGTCATTCATTGAAACTCATTCATAAAAAAAAAAAAGTCATTGATAAAAAATAAAAAAAATGAAAAAAAAAAGCGTAGGGGTCCCCCCAAATTCAATAACCAGGCCCTTCAGGTCTGGGATGGATATTAAGGGGAACCCCAGCCAAAAAAAAAAATAAAAAATGTCGTAGGGTCCCCCTCAAAATCCATACCAGACCCTTGAGGTCTGGTATGGATTTTAAGGGGAACCCTAGCCAAAAAAAAATGGCGTAGGGTCCCCCTCAAAATCCATACCAGACCCTTATCCGAGCACGCAACCTGGCAGGCCGCAGGAAAAGAGGGGGGGACGAGAGCGGCCCCCCCTCCCGCCTGAACCGTACCAGGCCACATGCCCTCAACATTGGGAGGATGCTTTGGGGGTCTAAGACCCCCAAAGCACCTTGTCCCCATGTTGATGAGGACAAGGGCCTCTTCCCCACAACCGTGCCCGGTGGTTGTGGGGGTCTGCGGGCGGGGGGCTTATCGGAATCTGGAAGCCCCCTTTAACAAGGGGACCCCCAGATCCCGCCCCCCCCCCTGTGTGAAATGGTAAGGGGGTACAAAAGTACCCCTACCATTTCACCAAAAAAGTGGCAAAAATGGTAAAAATGACAGGAGACGGTCTTTGACAATTCCTTTATTAAAATCTTCTTTCTTCTTTCTTCATCCTTCGGTTTCTTCATCTTCTCCTTCCGTCATCTTCTTCCATTTTCTTCTTCCTCCGATCCGCTTCTTCTTGCGCTGGTCTTCTCGTCCTTCTCGTCCGGCATCTTCTTCCGTCGGCGTCGGTGTTGGTGTCGGTGTCTTCTTGGGCCGCTCCGCGCAATGGGAGGCTCCCGCTGTGTGAGGCTCCGCTCCGTCTGACAGGTCTTTTAAAACGGAGGGCACCTGGTGACCCCGCCCCCCTCTGACGTCATGGGGAAAGCCATCATGGAATTCCCCATGACGTCCCCGTGCGTCAGAGGGGGCGGGGTCACCAGGTGCCCTCCATTATAAAAGACCTGTCAGACGGAGCGGAGCCTCACACAGCGGGAGCCTCCCATTGCGCGGAGCAGCCCAAGAAGAGACACCGACACCGACACCGACGCCGACGCCGACGCCGACGGAAGAAGATGCCGGACAAGAAGACCAGTGCAAGAAGAAGCGGATCGGAGGAAGAAGAAAATGGAAGAAGAAGATGGAAGAAGATGACGGAAGGAGAAGACGGAAGGAGAAGATGAAGAAACCGAAGGATGAAGAAAGAAGAAAGAAGATTTTAATAAAGGAATTGTCAAAGACTGTCTCCTGTCATTTTTACCATTTTTGCCACTTTTTTGGTGAAATGGTAGGGGTACATTTGTACCCCCTTACCATTTCACACAGGGGGGGGGGCCGGGATCTGGGGGTCCCCTTGTTAAAGGGGGCTTCCAGATTCCGATAAGCCCCCCGCCCGCAGACCCCCACAACCACCGGGCACGGTTGTGGGGAAGAGGCCCTTGTCCTCATCAACATGGGGACAAGGTGCTTTGGGGGTCTTAGACCCCCAAAGCATCCTCCCAATGTTGAGGGCATGTGGCCTGGTACGGTTCAGGCGGGAGGGGGGCCGCTCTCGTCCCCCCCTCTTTTCCTGCAGCCTGCCAGGTTGCGTGCTCGGATAAGGGTCTGGTATGGATTTTGAGGGGGACCCCACGCCATTTTTTTTGGCTAGGGTTCCCCTTAAAATCCATCCCAGACCTCAAGGGTCTGGTATGGATTTTGAGGGGGACCCTACGCCATTTTTTTTTTTTTTTTTTTTGGGCTGGGGTTCCCCTTAATATCCATCCCAGACCTGAAGGGCCTGGTTATTGAATTAGGGGGGACCCCTACGCTTTTTTTTTGTTTTTTTATCAATGAATGACAGTTCTCTGTGTTACAGGAGCCATCAATTCATTAGCCGCGAGTGCTTTTAAATAGCTTTTTTCCTGCAAAAATGACACTTTTTTTCAGGGAAAGTTCTACGCACAGGAAACCTGCCCCCCTTCACAGGCCACCTATAGACACCCCCCCCCCCCAGATGTGATACTGCAATGCTGTTCTAACAGCATGCACACACATATCCCCAGAAATAAAGCATATCTTGTCAGCAGTCAGCAACACACTGACACGCTGACACTGACTGAAACAGAATATGCAAGGCCGCCGGCACAGCGGCCTCTTATACCGTGGGGCGTGTACTAAAGCCCCTGAGCTATAATTGGCTACAGGCATCCTGCCTGTAGCCAATTATGGCTCTCCTCGCTGCCGGTGCTGTGATTGGCCAAGCATGCGGGGTCACAGTGCATGCTTGGCCAATCATCAGCCAGCATTGCACTGCGCGGGCCGCAATGCATTGCGGGGCCGCTCGCATCACACGAATTTGATGCGAGCGGCCCCAATAGTTCTGGGCTCGCCGAGCGAGCGAACGCCCGGTGCTCGATTCGAACATGGGTTCGAATCGAACACCGGGCCCATCCTTAGTGAGCAGTGACAATGCATGCATCAGTGTCACTGTACCTCTTGTCCACCTGTTGGACCATATGTTGCGTGGAATAATGGACAGGGCACTTGAGGCAGAACAGAGGCAGGAAGAGGACTTCCTTGCCTCTCAAGGCCCCCTTTATCCAGACAGTGTTCCTTCTCTCCCACCCATCACACAGGAGGAGGAGGAGGAGGATTGTGTCAGCATGGAGGTGGAGCCTGGCACTCAGCATTAGCAGCAGCAGTCTTTTAGGGATGAATTACAGTCCCAACAAACCAGTGGACTTATACGTGGCTGGGAGGAGGTGGCTACAGATCATGTCATCCTCAGTGACCCAGAAGACTCCGGACCAAATGCCTTCAGCTAACCTATGTTGTATTGCCTCCCTGATCCTGCAAAGCCTGCGGAAGGATCCTCGTATTCTTCGGATCAAGGAGACGGACCATTACTGGCTGGCCACTCGCCTTGATCCACGGTACAAGGGTAAGGTTGCGGACCTTATCTTGCTGTCGCAGAGGGAGCAGAGGATGAGACATCTCCGGGAGGCCTTGCAGAAAGGTCTGTGCAACGTGTTCCCAGAGACTGGGAGGTTACAAACTCCTGGTCCTGGACGACGAGTTGCTGAGGCTTTGGTCAGTAGCAGAAAGAGCGGTGGGGAAGGTGGGCGTCTGACCAATGCGTTTAGACAATTTTTTAGTCCGCAGCCCCAAGGTATGATCGGTTCCAGCAACCATCACCAGCGTCTGATATACATGGTGCAGGAATACCTAGGGGCAAGGTCAGACTTGGACACCTTTCCCACCGAAAATCCTCTGGCTTACTGGGTCCTGAGGATGGATCACTGGCCAGAGCTTGCACAGTATGCAATTGAGTTACTGGCCTGTCCTGCATCCAGCGTTCTTTACGAACGCACATTCAGTGCTGCTGGAGGCTTTGTCACCGATCACAGGGTGCGCCTGTCCGACTCGGTTGATCGACTGACCTTCATAAAGATGAATCAGTCTTGGATCACCACCAGCTACCAGGCACCTGAAGCTGATATAACAGAATAATTTATACTGTCACATCCCTTCAAGACTGCCTATGCTGATGCTGAGTGACTGTCCTGTTATGTTGACTGACTATCCTCTTCCTCCTCAATAATCCTGATGATAGCTTGGAAGAACATTTTTGTTTCTGGGTGCCACCACCAGTGGCTAAGGCCCAATTTTTCTGCCCCTGTTTAACAGGGGCGTGTAATTACAATTTTTTATGCAATGCTTTGCAACAGGTCTGACTGCTGTGCTCCAAGTACAGTATCTGTGAGGGGTTGCAGTGTTGTGGCACCAGCACCAGTGCCTAAGGCCGAATTTTTCAGCCCCTGTTTAACAGGGGCGTGTAATTACAAATCTTGATCTAATAATTCACAGCAGGGCCCATTTCTGTGCCCACCAAGAGTAACTGTGAGGGCTTACAGTGTTGTGGCAACACCGTCCACCACCACCACCAAAGGCCCAATTTTTTTTGCCCTGTTTAACAGGTGCATGCAATTACAAATTTTGATCTAATAATTCACAGCAGGGCCCATTCCTGTGCCCACCAAGAGTAACTGTGAGGGCTTACAGTGTTATGGCAACACCAACATCTAACGGGGCAAATTTCTGCAGAGTATATACGGCAGGCCCCTACTTTCAAACATCCAACTTACAAACGACTCCTACTTGCAAACGGAAGGAGAAAACAGGAAGTGAGAGGAAATCTACCCCTAGGGAGGGAAATTCTATCCTGTTAGATTTAATTTGGGAAAAAGGTATCTCCTCTCTACTGATGCTTTATCACCAATCCTTGTTTCAATAAAAAAAACACTTTTCCAAAAACATTTGTCATTGGGATGGAAAGTGAGGTGAAATGTTCTGAACAGGTGCACAGACAGCAAAACAAATGTTACAGGGGTGATAACCCTTCCCTATGTTCTCCAAAAAGCTTAAAAATAGATTTTTTTGGATGGAGCTACACTTAAAAATGTACCTGTTCAAAATTACAAACAGATTCTACTTAAGAACAAACCTACAGTCCCTGTCTTGTTTGCACCGCCTGTATACTGCTGTTCAGAGTATATAGGGTTGTAGGTATAGGGTTTTATTTTGGGTGTGGGGTTCCCCTTAATATCCACACAAGACCCAAAGGGGCTGGTCATAATGGATCAGCACAGGCTGGGGTGGGGGGGGGGGGGGGGGTATAATGGGGTAGCTATGCCATTTTTCTCAAAGATTCAAAGATTTTCATCCATATTGCCAGGACAAGACATGACACAGGCAGTTTTAAATGGCTTCTTTTTTTCCTTTACAAATGTCATTTTTTGCAGGGACAGTTCTAAACACGGGAAACACATGCCACTTTACAGGCACACTTTAGACACCCCCCATGTACCATATTTACAGGAATATTTCACTTTTTATTTTACTTGATGCATCATTAAAATAACTGCTCCCAAAAAAACATGAGTTTTTAAAACTTTTTTGCATTGATACATGTCCCCTGGGGCAGGACCCGAGTCCCCAAACCTGTTTTATGACATTAACATGCATATTGGCCGTTATAATTAGCACTTTAGATTTCGAACGTTCGCGTCCATTGTAACTAATAGGGTTTGAATATTCGTGCAAACTTTCGGTCTTTAGGAATGTGTTTTCTTTGTTACAATTATTATGTTGTTATAGTATATATAAAAAGATAATGCTTTTCATAAAAATAACAATGTTTATTGTTATTAATATTACGGTAATATTTTAATTGATGCTATAGTTGTTGTTACCATAAGGCCGGTTTCACACTGGGGTGGTTGGGGGGCGGAAGCGGTAAACCAGCGTTATATTTAGCACTGCTTTACTGTCGTTTTAGCCGCAGTATTCGGCCACTAGCAGGGTCGTTTTAACCCCTGCTAGCGGCCGAAATAGGGTTAAAACCCCCCGCAAAGTGCTGCTGCAGCGGCGCTTTGTCGTCGGTATTACCGAGGTGTCCTATTGATTTCAATGGGTAGGAGCGGTATAGGAGCAGTGAATACACCGCTCCAAAGATGCTGCTAGCGGGACTTTTGTTATCGTCCTGCTAGCTCACCGCTCCAGTGTGGAGTTAAAGGACCCACTTTTTCAGGCGCATTACAAGCGCTATTTTTAGCGCTGTAGCGCCTGAAAAACACTTAGGTGTGAAAGGGGCCTTAGTCAAGAATGATCACCCTGTGTGGAATAGGTAGAAACATTTACTAATAAGTTTTGTTTTGCCTTCATCTTGATCAAAACTGAAGGAGCCATGATAAGTTTATATTGATGACCTTTTTTTTATTTTTTTAATTATTATACAAGATTTATATAGTGCCAACAGTTTGTGTGATGTAGCCCCGTCTAAAAGCTTTTTTCAATGATGTACGTGAGTATTCCCTGAGGAGGAATCTCTCATGTAGATTGTTTGCCTCAACTTTAAAGGTTTCATCATTGGCACAGTTCCCTCTTACCCTAAGGTACTGACTGTACGGTATCAATCTAATTAAGCTCTTTGGATGGAAACTCAAGGCATGCAATATAGTACCATCCTCACTCCTCGAGACAATAACATCTAGAAAAGAAATCTCGCTACGACTGGAGGACATCGTAAAAGTGAGATTAAATTGATTTCTATTCATGTTATCAAGACATTGGTGTAAAAGTTATAGGGGACCATCCCAGATGGTAAAAACGTCATCAATATATCGGAACCAAACAAGGAAGTGGTCCGTATATATCGATAAAGTCTCATCACTAAAAAGCATGTTTTCCCACTCCCCCGGTACAGGTTTGTGAAGGATGGGGCACAGCATGTCCCCATCACTACTCACTGTACCTGGAAGTGGGAACCATCAAAAGTAAAGATATTGTGATACAAAATGTACTCCAATAATGATAATATAAATTCATTATACCCCAATCAACATCCCCTCTTTGATAAATTGCATGTTTTATAGCTGCCATTCCCTTTGGGTGGGGAATGGAGCTATAGAGGGCTCCTACATCGATAGTAACTAGATAAGCATTATCAGGTACTGATAAGTTTTCAATAATCTTGAGGAAGTGAATAATATCTTTTACAAATTACCTTAGGCATGTGACATGAGGTTTCAGATATTCTTCAATTAATCTGCTTGCATTTTCACTAATGGATCCCCTCCCCGATATAATGGGTCTACCTGTCGGAGTTAATTTGTCCTTGTGGACTTTTGGTAGGGAATAAAAAGGTAGGTACAACCGGGAGTTGGTTCTGATGTACTCCTATATAGTTTTATTGATGACCTTGTTGGCATAGGCTGAATCAATTAATGAATAGTATTCCTGGTTGAACAATATCTCTGGTGATTTTCCTTTACCAAATTTTTATTCAACAAGATCTTTGAGCACATGGAAGTGTATTGGGCATTGTCCATGAGGACAATATTGCCCCTTATCAGACAGCTTAATAGTTATGGATGTATTATCACTTAGCATTTTCAATGCCTGTTTTTCCAACGTATTAACATTGGTCAGCCTAGGGGGATCGAATATTGAGTTTGTCAATCTCCATGTTGACCAGTCTCAAAAAATGTGGAGATGTTGGGGTTAGAACTGGGAGGTGGGAATTGTATTGATTTTTTCTTTAATTTTGACCCTGTAATAGGATTATGTTCGACCGACCTTCTAGTATCCTCCAACGGGAGGGAAAGTACAGTAGGTAGATCAATACGATCTATCAGATCAGTGGTATCGCTCTCTTCCAAGAGTGACACCAATTGGTCTATGGCCTGATTTTCTTTAGATGTTAAATCAATATCTCCCTGTGGTTTCTGGTACATGTTTTTCAAAATAAGTCTACGTGCAAATAGTTCTAAATCCTTCACTACTTCAAATTTGTCCAGATTTTTGTTAGGGCAAAAACCTAGACCTTTTTGAAGTACCCGGGTTTCATTTTCCGTTAGTACATAGGAAGAAAGTTTAATGATATTTAAAAAGACATGTTGGGTCCCTCTTCTGCCCCTAAAGGTTGAAGTTCCCTGCCCTCAGTTAGATTTTGTTGGTGGGTTTGCTTAAAAGTGCTTCCACTAAAACATCTAGCACGTATGTTGAAAAAGAAATCAGAAATCCACTACATTGAGAAAATTCAAAATAAGAATGGGGAAATGGTATATACAACAAATGAGATAGTGAAAGTGTTCAGGAACTATTATGGGACCCTATATTCTGTAGGCCAGAAGGGACAACAGGAAACAAAGAAATGGAAAAAACGAAAGAATTCCTGAAAAATGCCAAATTGCCTCGTCTGTCAGTAAGTGATAGGTCCAATTTGGACAGACCCATAACAGAGGAGCAAATCCACAAAGCATTAAAAGGTAAAAGCCCAGGACCTGACGGGTTTACAACCTATTACTTTAAAAAAAAATATAAAGATATATTTTAGTCCCGAAGCTTTGTCAGTACATAAATGGGTTGGGGGTGAACTACGAAATGGGTGGGGTGGCACTGTCTGCAGTACGCTCTGTTAAAATTACAGGCCAATAGCCCTTTTGAACGCAGACACCAAATTATATGCAACAGTATTGGCAACATGGTTGAAGGAGTGGATGACCGACCTGGTCCACCCGAACCAGGTCGGATTCATACCAGGAAGAGAAGGGAGGGACAACGGTGTGAGAATGTTGTGCCTCCTCTAGGCTATTAAAACGAATGGGTCCCCAGGTCTATTACTGTCAATAGATGCCGAAAAAGCATTCGACAGGGTAGACTGGGGACTCATGAGAAAAACATTGGAAGTCATGGGTAAAGGCCCAATAATGATCCAATGGATCAAAGTACTGTATAACCACCCTCCCGCTATGGTAAAGGTAAATGGAGTGTCATCCCCCCCTTCATAATGGAAAACGGAACTAGACAGGGGTGTCCGCTGTCACCACTTTTGTTTGTGCTGACCCTGGAACCCCTGCTGGCCTCAATTTGAAATAACCCAGATATCAATGGGGTTAAGATAGGGGAGGAAGAGCATAACTTGGCAGCATATGCTGGTGATGTGCTGTTCTATATCTCAAACCCAAGGATAACGATTCCAAACTTGCCAAGGATATTGAAACAGTATGGAGAAATTTCAAACTTAAAAATAAACATTGGTAAGTCTGAAATCTTCAATATAAATATAAGTAGACAGGAAGAAGTGAAATTGCAAAAAAAGTGTTTCATTTCCCATGGAGAAAGGATATCAAATATCTAGGAATTAGATTGATAAATTCTATCCCTCTGTTAGATGAAATAAAGAAGGAAATGAAAAAAATTGCAACACAACCTCTTTCCTGGATAGAGCGTATCAATATGGTCAAGATGGTATTGACTCCAAAAATCTTATATAAAGTTTCAAATGCTGCCTCTTTCACTTCCACAAACATTTTAAAACGTAAAAAATTTTAATATCGAAGTTTATATGGCAAAACAAAAAAACGAGAATAGCATCCGCTGTACTTGGAAGGGGGGGGAAAAAAAAACAGGGGGATTTAGCGGTTCCAGACCTTAAACAAATACTACAATGCAGTGGCACTTACAAGGGTGGTGGAATAGGCAAAAGAGGAAAATGAAAAAAGGTGGGTAAAGATAGACGAGTAGCACACAATTAAGGTGCATAATATGGAACCCCCCACAGCACAGGGTTCTGGGAATAAAAATCACAAAATGACACGCAATACACTAAAAATATGGGATATGATTCACGCACAAAACAAATGGGTATATAACTCACCTTTGATTTTTTTAAAAGAAAATTACTATTTTGCACCAGGAAAAAGGTTGTGGGGGGGGGGGGGGGACTGGATAAAAAAAGAAAACGCACAATTGAAAGATATAATAAAGAGGGGTAAAATAAGCACATATCAAGAATTAAAACTTGACACAGATAAAATGGTCATAGATGAATGGCGGTACTTCCAGCTAAGGCACTTTGTGGAGAAATTGCCCCACACAATAAGATACGGGGAAGATTATAGGCCGCTGGAGCGGCTATGTATGAGAGAAAAATCAAAGAATAATATAGCTCGTATACATAACATAATATCAGCTAGAGACGAGCTGGAGGCCCCGCCATACAACAAAAAATGGGAAAACGAATTGGGGTCACAATGTAATAGAGACACTATTGACAAGATTTTGAAACTAACACACAGCTCAGCTGTAGATGTAAAGACGATCGGGTTGAATTATAAGTGCCTAGCAAGGTGGTATCCGACACCAGATAAAATAAGTAAATTTCAACCGGAAAAATCCTCAGACTGTTGGAGAGGATGGAACAATGGCCCACTTATGGTGGGAATGTCCCATTATCAAAAAATATTGGAAGGAGGTTTTGCAACTAATAAAGGAAATTACCAACAAAGAAATACCAGAAGACCCTTGGATATGCTTGTTCCATGGAGTAGATGGCCCTATTAAACAATATAAAATATCTGTAATTCCCATTATGATCAACGTAGCGAAAGGGCTTATACCGGAAAAATGGCAGGAAGTTGATGGCCCTAAAATTCGGGATTGGATATATGCTATAAATGAAATACACCACCTGGAGAGCTTAGATGATAGGGTTGAGGAAGAAGAAGTGGTAGATCAAAAAGATAAAGGGGAAAGCTGGAAAGAGTTTAAAAAGACGTGGAGATATGTTGAGGCAATGATTCACTAACAGAAGGGAGTAATGTTTGAAAAAGATGCTAATGATAGCTAAAATAAACGTTTTTCGGAGTCTGATGCAGGGTGTGGGGGGGGGGGGAGGGTGGCGAACAAGGATATTGTTTAAGAATATATTTTAAGATGCAAGTAAACATGTGCCTGTATGATAACCTTTTTTATAAAAATAAATAAATAAATAAATAAATAAATAAATTAAAAAAAGGCTTTGACTAAAGCTCTAGATCTGGTAACTGGAGGAGAATTGCCACTACCTCCTTCTGATGGTAAAGAAGAAGAGACAGTGGAGCCCGTCACCACGGTAGGTACGCTACCTGTAACCAAAAGTATCAAAGAGGAAAACCCAAGTGCACTGTCAGTATTGACTTTTTGTCCCTGTAGATGATTGTCACCTCGATTGTGACGTGGTGCCTTTTTGTTCTTAGAGGAGACCTGTGAGGGGACAGATGATAGACTGGAAGAGGAGTTAGAGATTACAGAATAGTGGTCTTGACGTTTTTTGAAACCATTGTTCTTTTTATATTGTTGACCCCATTCCATCTGTACTCACGATTTTCATCAAAAACACATCGATCCTTGCCAAATTTGCCATCTTTCTTGGTCAGAATATCCTTATTGAAATCTTCTAAATGTTTTTCAAGTTTAATCTCTCTATCCACAAATGATTTGTGTGTTTGAAAGGTTTGTAACCGTAAACATGTAGCCTCTATATCAATAGCCAGAACCCCTGAACGTTTTTCATATTCCATGATGAGTAGTTGCATCATGTCTCTTGCGTAGTATTTTCTCCCATGCGCATTTGAGTCCAGACCCTCTAAATTAGGAAAGATCTGGACCCTGAGTCCTAAAGGATTCATATCCTCTTTAATATAGTCCTGTAAGGACTTAATGTGCCAAAACATGGATGATGTCTTTGAGGGTTCTGGTAAGTTTAACCACTTGAGGTACGGGCCATAGCCGAATGACGGCTACAGCGCAGACCTCAATTTCCAGGAGGCCGTCATAGGACGTCCTCCCCTGTGCACGCTCCCTGCGCTGTGATCACTGAGACTCTGGTGATCACCGATCCGAGTAAGGGGCCGGTCCCGGGCTCTTACCATGTGATCAGCTGTCAGCCAATGACAGCTGATCACATGATGTAAACAAAAGCTTGGTAATCGTTTTATTTCCTGCTCACACTGACAGCGTGATCAGAAAAAAAAGACCGGCTTATGTTAAAGGGACATCGGTCCCAAAGAGGAAGCAACACAGACACCTCATGTGTCACAATCAGTACCCCCTGCCAGTGCCACTTGTTATTGCCACCTGCCAGTGCCCACAAGTGCCACCTATCAATGCCCACCAGTGGTGCCAATCAGTGCCACCTATCAGTGTAAGCAATCAGTGCCCATTATTGCCAATCAGTGCCCATCACTGTCGCCTCATCAGCGTACATCAATGAAGGAGAAAAATGACCCGTTTGCAAAATTTATGACAAAATATAAAAAAAAATCTATAGATTCTATATGCTAATTTTTCCCCAAATCATTAAGATATCCAGACATAAGATTGGGACAATCACTACCTGTAAAATTTGCCATGACAAGGACCCGCAATCCTTAATACAATTATCACAATAAACAGAAAAGAGAAGGAAGGCATGTGAAGAAAAAAAAAAAGGAGGAGGAGTAGGTATAAGTAAATGCAACCAAAAGGTTGTTTAGTAAATAGATATTCTCTGTCAGAAAGGACTGGGACTGGTATTTACTACCAAAACATGAATAATAAAACAGACAGAGAAGACTATGACTGGGTGTGCCACATCCCAGACACATGTAAGAAAAAAGGGGGATAGCCCTAAATTGGGACTTTTAGGGCACTACCACAATGAAAAAAGGATTTATATAAATGTAGAAATTTCATTCCAAAAAAAAAACATATCAAAATAGAAATATTATATATATACAGGGCTCAAAATTTCATGTCCTGAGCTACTAGCCAGGCCTTAAGGGTTACTCGCCACCAGTTGCCCCGCCCAACCCCTACCCTGCCCCGCCCCTAAACCCGCCCTCATAAATTATCTCATTAAATGACACCTTTAATGTTTTATGCAATTAAGTTATAAAAATATTAACAACCTTAATGTTAATGCAGCCTGTGTCCCCCCCATGTGCAGCCTGTGCCCCCCCCCCATGTGCAGCCTGTGTCCCCCCCATGTGCAGCCTGTGTCCCCCCCCCCCATGTGCAGCCTGTGTCCCCCCCCATGTGCAGCCTGTGTCCCCCCCATGTGCAGCCTGTGTCCCCCCCATGTGCAGCCTGTGTCCCCCCCATGTGCAGCCTGTGTCCCCCCCCTATGTGCAGCCTGTGTCCCCCCCCCCTATGTGCAGCCTGTGTCCCCCCCCCCTATGTGCAGCCAGTGCCCCCCCCCCCCCATGTGCAGCCTGTGCCCCCCCCCTCCTATGTGCAGCCTGTGTCCCCCCCCCTATGTGCAGCCAGTGCCCCCCCCATGTGCAGCCAGTGCCCCCCCCATGTGCAGCCTGTGCCCCCCCTATGTGCAGCCAGTGTCCCCCCCATGTGCAGCCAGTGTCCCCCCCATGTGCAGCCAGTGTCCCCCCCATGTGCAGCCAGTGTCCCCCCCATGTGCAGCCAGTGTCCCCCCCCATGTGCAGCCAGTGTCCCCCCCCCATGTGCAGCCAGTGTCCCCCCCCCATGTGCAGCCAGTGCCCCCCCCCCCCCCTCCATGTGCAGCCAGTGCCCCCCCCCCATGTGCAGCCAGTGCCCCCCCCCCATGTGCAGCCAGTGCCCCCCCCCCCATGTGCAGCCAGTGTCCCCCCCCATTTGCAGCCAGTGTCCCCCCCATTTGCAGCCAGTGTCCCCCCCATTTGCAGCCAGTGTCCCCCCCCCATGTGCAGCCAGTGTCCTCCCCCCCATGTGCGCCGGGAATGGGAGGACGTCATATGACGCCCACCCAGCATGCGAGATCCACCTTGTGGGCGTCATATGACAATACGCGGGTAGGGAAGTGGTTAAAGAGAAGGGTTTTCAGGGATCGCATGAAGATGGATAGATTAGGAGATAGTCAGAGAGATTGGGGTAGGGAGTTGCAAAGGATGGGAGAAGCTCATAAGAAGTCCTGAAGTTGAGCATGAGAGAGCAGGAGATCTTGGGAGGACCGAAGAGAGCAGTTTAGTTGATATTTTGAGACCAGGTTAATGATGTAGCTGGGGGCAGAATTGTGGATGGCTTTGCAAGTTCTTGTTAGTACTTTGAATTGTATTAATTGGGTGAGTGGAAGCCAGTGGGAGGGATTGGCAGAGGGGTGGCAGACACTGAGCACTGTTCAATCTATCATCCAAAAATGGAAAGCGTGTGGCACAACTGCAAACCTACCAAGACATGACCGTCCACCTAAACTGACAGACCAGGCAAGGAGAGCATTAGTTAGAGAAGCAACCAAGAGACCCATGATAACCCTGGATGCTCAAAGCTTATAGAGACATTCCCAAAAAGACTTGCAGCTGTAATTGCAGCAAAAGGTGGTTCTACAAAGTATTGACTCCAGGGGGGCTGAATACAAATGCACTCCACACTTTTCACAAAAATTGAAAACCATTTATCATTTTCCTTCCACGTCACAATTATGTGCCACATTGTGTTGGTCTATCACATAAAATCTCAATAAAATAAAATTTATGTTTTTGGTTGCAACATGACAAAATGTGGAAAATTTCAAGGGATATGAATACTTTTTCAAGGCACTGTAATTGGATGCACTACTTACCACACCTCTGCACAGCTGATCTATTTGCCTCACATGCAATTATCAGGATTGTGTATAAGAGGCCTGTAGATAAAGGTAAATCAGGTGCCTTGAAAATGTTTACAATGATGAACAACCTTTCCACCAATATTTACTCAGTAGAACTTACACTTTATGCTTAGACACAGTCAGTTATGGGTGCTTTAAAAATCACTGACATTTTTACTACACTTATGGACAGTATAGGAGAAGTAATATTAGGTAAGCCACCCAAGACATAAGTATTACGGTACAAGGTGTTCAGAGGCCAGGAAGCCATTTAACTTTCAACTTCAATAGCTTTGTATTCCAGGGTATTTTTCTCATTGAAGCTTTATCTAGGCAGCTCCCTGTAAAGCATGTACTATAGTTGACCTTTCATGTATCAAATTGGCTGAAGGTACAAATAGGAAAAAAATATATACAAATTTTTTTTTTTAATATTCAGTGAATGTAAAAGGAGTTTTTAGAAGTTGCAACAAATCCCCTGTTATATATATGATATAGAAGAAATCATAAGTTGTTTAAGTTATGACAATTTACAACCTGTAAACATATCCAAAGCATAAAACTATAATTTTTTTAAACTATATAAGCCTTTTTTTTTATATAATTTGCAATACAGATCTGGTCACAAACAAATTAATCTGACGTATTTCTCAATCAATTTAAACCTAATGGAGATTTTCATCATACCATGCTCTTTCCTAAAAAACAAAAACAACAAACTGGGGAAACACTTTAAGGGTAATGGTTAATACAGTATACAATCTAATGTACACAAATGTCTGCTTATATATTCCTATTGCATACAATAATGATTACCTGCATATCCTCATATTTATCACACCAAAGGATACTTTCTGTAGCTCATTGTACTGATCCTCATATAAAATGTATGATGTTCTATAAATGAATATGAAAAAAAGATATGTCAGCTTGTTGAAAGCCTTTAAAAATGATCTGAGTAACTTCAAAGAGAATACAAGGTTAATACTTACGTGATCATAATATTAATATCAAAGGGCTGAGTCAAGAAGAGTGGTTTAGGGCAAAAATTTGTAATTTACTAATCTTAATTATCACAGGGAATATGATAAAAAAGTATGATTACACTGCAGTCTAAAGCCACTTAGGGTAATACGATTACTGGAAATAGTAGTTTCACAGTCCACTGTATAATTATACATGAATAAAGAATTGATTTAGGAAGGAGAATTCAAATTATGAATGAGAAACTGGATTGCTGAAACTGTTCACAGCCTACCACAAAATTGTAATACAATTGCTGTGCTGTACTTACTTTGGAACTGTGTATTAGATCAATTTAAAATAGTTTTTAAAAAGGTATTAGGCTAGCGATTTGAATATTACAGTGTTCGAGTATAGTTTTAATAAGGTTTAGTTTAAACTATTTAACATTAAATAATAAGCATTGAGCACACTCTTCCCATATTAAATTACTCATCCTAAATTCCAGAATGTAGAAATCAATTAGAATAGAGCAATATTTAGAAGCATTATACCGTTTTTCACAGATCATAGTATGTAAACGGGACTAAAAGAGTCATGTGCACTTTTCAATTAACTAGTTCTGACACACTACCAATATTTCACCCTTTTTTTTTTTTACATTTTGACAAGAATTGATTATCATTTCATTGTACTTTAGTTTCACATTGGAATCTGCAAACGTTATATTTCTTTGGTAAAATGAGCTATATTGTTGATTCTAAAGACCTATTTTACGGAAAGCTTAATAATCATTTACATGACTACACTGCTGTAAAGCAGGTTATGTGTATAGCACAATTTTGCAGCACTACATGCAAAAAAAGTATAATCATAAATGACTGAATAATCAGCAGAAATAAATACAACAAATGATATTCAAATGATGCAATTAATATATTACAAAGTGCCACAAGTGCACAATAAATGTTCCAAAATGAATGTGTAAATAAAACTGAGAAAATTCATAGGTCAATCCGTGAAAACATTTTGAAAGTCCATCTTCGCAAAAATACTGTAAATCCCAATTTATGTATGAATAGGGATGGGCCCGGTGTTCGATTCGAACCCATGTTCGAATCGAACATCGGGCGTTCGCCCGTTCGGCGAGCCCAGAACTATTTGGGCCGGTCGCATCAAATTCGTGTGATGCGAGCGGCCCGCAATGCACTGTGCCAGTTGCAGTGCATTGCTGGCTGATGATTGGCCAAGCATGCACTGTGACCGCATGCTTGGCCAATCAAAGAGCCAGCGGCAAGGAGAGCAATAATTGGCCACAGGCAGGATACCTGTGGCCAATTATAGCTCAGGGGGTTTAGTACACGCCCCACAGTATAAAAGGCAGCCGCGCCGGCGGCCTCGCATATTGTGTTGTGTTCTAGCGTCAGTGTCAGTGTTATGTACTGCTGACTGCTGACATTATGTGCTATGATTCTGGGGATTAGTGTGTGCGTGCTGTTAGTACAGCATTGCAGTATCACATCTGGGGGGTGTCTATAGTATGCCTGTGAAGAGGCGCATGTTTCCTGTGCTTAGAACTGTCCCTGCAAAAAGTGTCATTCTTGCAGGAAAAAAAGCTATTTAAAATCAGTTGCGGCTAATGTGAATTGACGGCTCCCGTAACACAGAGAACAGTCATTCATTGAAAGCCATTCATAAAAAAAAAAAGTCATTGATAAAAAATAAAAAGCGTGGGGGTCCCCCCAAATTCAATAACCAGGCCCTTCAGGTCTGCTATGGATATTAAGGGGGACCCCAGTCAAAAAAAAAAAAGGTGTGGGGTCCCCCTCAAAATCCATACCAGACCGTTATCCGAGCACGCAACCTGGCAGGCCGCAGGAAAAGAGGGGGGATGAGAGCGGCCCCCCTCCCTCCTGAACCGTACCAGGCCACATGCCCTCAACATTGGGAGGGTGCTTTGGGGGTCTGAGACCCCCAAAGCACCTTGTCCCCATGTTGATGAGGACAAGGGCCTCTTCCCCACAACCCTGGCCATTGGTTGTGGGGGTCTGCGGGCGGGGGGCTTATCGGAATCTGGAAGCCCCCTTTAACAAGGGGACCCCCAGATTCCGCCCCCCCCCGTTTGAAATGGTAAGGGGGTAAAAATGACAGGAGACGGTCTTTGACAATTCCTTTATTAAAATCTTCTTTTTTCTGGTCTTCCTTCTTCCTCTATTCATCCTTCGGTTTCTTCATCTTCTCCTTCCGGCATCTTCTTCCACCTTCTTCTTCCATCATCTTAATCCTCCGATCCGCTTCTTCTTGCTCTGGTCTTCTCATCCGGCATCTTCTTCCATGGCTTCGGCGTCTCTTCTGGGCCGCTCCGTGCAATGGGAGGCTCCCGCTGTGTGAGGCTTTGCTGCGTCTGACAGGTCTTTTATAACGGAGGGCGGGGCCACCTGGTAACCCCGCCCCCCTCTGACGCACGGGGACGTCATGGGGAATTCCCTATGGCTTTCCCCATGACGTCAGAGGGGGGCGGGGTCACCAGGTTATAAAAGACCTGTCAGACGCAGCGAAGCCTCACACAGCGGGAGCCTCCCATTGCGCGGAGCGGCCCAAGAAGAGACTCGGACGCCGTTTAAGAAGATGCCGGACGAGAAGACCAGAGCAAGAAAAAGCAGATCGGAGGAAGAAGATGGAAAAAGAAGATGGAAGAAGATGCCGGAAGGAGAAGATGAAGAAACCGAAGGATGAAGAGAGGAAGAAGGAAGACCAGAAGAAAAAAGATTTTAATAAAGGAATTGTCAAAGACCGTCTCCTGTCATTTTTACCATTTTTGACACTTTTTTGGTGAAATGGTAGGGGTATTTCACTTTTGTACCCCCTTACCATTTCGCACAGGGGGGGGGCGGGATCTGGGGGTCCCCTTGTTAAAGGGGGCTTCCAGATTCCGATAAGCCTCCCGCCCGCAGACCCCCACATCCAATGGCCAGGGTTGTGGGGAAGAGGCCCTTGTCCTCATCAACATGGGGACAAGGTGCTTTGGGGGTCTCAAACCCCCAAAGCACCCTCCCAATGTTGAGGGCATGTGGCCTGGTACGATTCAGGAGGGAGGGGGGCCGCTCTCGTTTCCCCCTCTTTTCCTGCGGCCTGCCAGGTTGCGTGCTCGGATAAGGGTCTGGTACGGATTTTGAGGGGGACCCCACGCCATTTTTTTTTGGCCGGGGTTCCCCTTAAAATCCATCCCAGACCTCAAGGGTCTGGTATGGATTTTGAGGGGAACCCCACGCCATTTTTTTTTTTGTCTGGGGTCCCCCTTAATATCCATAGCAGACCTGAAGGGCCTGGTTATTGAATTTGGGGGGACCCCCACGCTTTTTATTTTTGTATTTTTTTTATTTTTTATCAATGACTTTTTTTTATGAATGGCTTTTAATGAATGACTGTTCTCTGTGTTACGGGAGCCATCAATTCATTAGCGAGTGATTTTAAATAGCTTTTTTTCCTGCAAAAATGACACTTTGCGCAAAGACAGTTCTAAGCACAGGAAACATGCGCCCCTTCACAGGCATACTATAGACACCCCCCAGGTATGAAATTTAAAAGAATATTACACTTTTATTGTTTCACTTTAAGCATTATTAAAATCACTGCTCCTGAAAAAACGTCAGTTTTAAAAAAAAAAAAAATTTGCATTGATACATGTCCCCTGGGGCAGGACCCAGGTCCCCAGACACTTTTTATGACAATAACATGCATATTAGCCTTTAAAATTAGCACTTTTGTTTTCGAACGTTCGCATCCATTGTAACTAATAGGGTTCTTATGTTCGCACGGACTTTAGGTCCGTTCGTGGGTTCTGGTGCGAACCGAACCCGGGGGTGTTCGGCTCATCCCTATGTATGAACATCCACCACCACAGAGACCAATAGACAAGTTCTCACATTTGTATATGGACCTTAGGTGTGACAGCATTTACTTCCTTTTGTATATAAGCCCAGATTAGCTATAATGCAGGTTGTGGGCTCAGAGTAATGTATCCAGTCATAAAAAGATAAGAGGACCACAAATGGTGCTCTCTGTATAATACTATTTAAACTTTATTTATAAAATGTTCCCTAAAAATAAGTGTAGCGCCCTGCTCCCAATGAGCAGACGCTATTATTTTGTAAATTTAAGTTTGTCTGAAGCTGCAGTTTGGCTCAGACTAATTATGTCAAAGTTCTGGTTTCTGTACAAGTTCAGCTGGGTTGTGGTAGATTCCACTTGGCCGTGGTTGTCGCTGTCACCACCGGTAAGTGTTGGAAATGCAACAGGCTGAATGCGTTGGGTGCCCTTTTACTCAGAAACAGCCCGGTGGGAGTGGTCTACCCACTGTGCATTCTGGGTAAGGGTACTAAAGGTACAGGCACCAATTTTTCGGGGTTCGTTATCCCGACCTCATGGCCCTCCTGGCCTAAGGTGTGTGCTACATTTTTCTATGTCTCGGGCCAGCTGGTCCGAGGCTTCGCAACTAAAGGGTAGGCCCAGAGGTCCTGGGGCCTACCGATCCAGGGGTGGTCCTGTGCCGTCTTGCCTGCGGGGAGAAGCTAAGCGATTGGAGGATCCAGGGGAGGACTTTTCAGGAGAGGACAGAGTAACAAGGCTGGTATCTCTAGAAGAGCCTGGAGACTCAGTTGGAGGATGCATCCCAGGTCACCTGCCACACAGTACTGCCAGACTGGCTGAAAGTAACTGGTACTGTGTGACAGTTCTCTATTTTAACAACAAGTTGTTGGTTGTGCATTCTTGTGGCAGAAGATTGCACAACGATTCCTTTAATCAAAAAAGGAAGAACTCCGGACAGCCGCACACCGAGAAAATAAAATCCAAAAAGTTTATTTAAAAGCAAAAAACACTGCAATCCATACACGGCAAAAAAGGGGGGTACAGAGCTGACGCGTTTCGCACCACAACTAGTGCTTACTCATAGCTGATGAACTCACAAATGAATATCAAATATATATGCTTACAGGATGTGCATCACATGATTGTTTGATGGAAAAAGGCTGTTACCAGCAGCTGAAAACTAGGCTTAATTGGATATCAACATGTGCTGCTAGGCTAATTCTGCAGAGTGAGAGTGACCACTTTAAAAGAAGCCTGATGTTGTTTAAAGACATTTTCATCCGCCTTACCTCTCAATTACCTCTCAATGCTTCCACCAATTGTCATGGGACGGTTCATTAAAATAGACAGCTGTCAACGACCCGTAGAACCCAATAACATTAAATTGGGAGGTTTCTGCGATGCCTCTGCAGCCCGCCGCCCCAAAGAAGCACCGACACTGGTCGGGACTTCTATCTAATTTGGTTGCCCGGGTCCACGGATTGTTCCATAGATACACAATTACGAAGTCTCAAAAGGATTAATTACAGTCACTGGTCATGTATAACTATTGTATAAAATGCATATATTCATCACCGACACTGCCAGTAGCCAATGAGTAAGGTTTTGCTAAAAACCCTTTGAAAGAAGATATAGCCGTTAGCACACTATGCAGGCTATCAACCCGATTGAACAACATTAGATATACAAAATAAAAATAAAAACAAAAATAAATACAAAAACGATTAATTAAACATATAGACACACCATTTAGAGTGCACGATTGTCTATTCACTTTTCTTCTTCACATTTCATATATTTTGTCATTTATCTTTTTTTATCTTTTATTTTATTTCATTTTTGAATATGCCTATCCTCACAATATACAAGTGAAGTCTTGGATACTATAATTCACATCAGGAATCACGTTTAAAATAACTTAAAATAACTTAAGACACACAATATAACCGTTAAGTATTAGTATCATCAGTATAGTATTTAAATATAACTTCAACTCACTAGGTGGTTTTCGGCAAGTGTTGTTCAACAAACCTTATCATAGCGATTTGGTTAGCGATTTCATCACAGCGATTTGGTTAGCGGATATATATAATACCAATAAATGGTTATATACATACCTCACTATCTATTCACCCCCCTCACCCATTCGCTATCACAAATATATAGACTTTATTTTTGGAGAGTTTATATACATTCCACATTTTTTGAACATTATGTATATATTTCTTTTATTTAAATGTATCTCACTAGTTCCTTCACACACGTAAAAAAGATTTTTTTTTCACTATAACATTCATTGAAATCGCAATTGGGTTGGGCTATTCTATTGAATGGGCCCTTTAAGTGTGTACACATAACACTGTGTGCACACTTGATAGTTTTATGCATTTTTATGCGATTTCCTTATCAGGTCTTATAACTTTTTCACCTAAGTTTGTCTTTAAACAACATAAGGCTTCTTTTAAAGTGGTCACTCTCACTCTGCAGAATTAGCCTAGCAGCACATGTTGATATCCAATTAAGCCTAGTTTTCAGCTGCTGGTAACAGCCTTTTTCCATCAAACAATCATGTGATGCACATCCTGTAAGCATATATATTTGATATTCATTTGTGAGTTCATCAGCTATGAGTAAGCACTAGTTGTGGTGCGAAACGCGTCAGCTCTGTACCCCCCTTTTTTGCCGTGTATGGATTGCAGTGTTTTTTGCTTTTAAATAAACTTTTTGGATTTTATTTTCTCGGTGTGCGGCTGTCCGGAGTTCTTCCTTTTTTGATTTCCAATCATTGTGCTATTAGCCAGCACCTGGGGCTCCCACACAGGAGCAGGAGCATTCGCTTGGGAAGGAGAGTCTTGGAGCGGTGGTTGTTTATTTTTCATCAGCACAAAAATCTCTGAACGATTCCTTTAAGTTGACAAGTCTGTGGCAGAGACTTTGACCGAGCATCTCATCGGCTGCTAGGTCAGTGAGAGAGGCCTATCCGTTGAGAGCTGGATCCAGTTCTGAAGCGGTTTGTCCACTGGATCAAGAGATACCTCTAACCCACAATTACAAGGTACCTGAATCCCAATTAACCCTTACTCTATTGCAATTGATGTTTTTATAATAAAGCTTTGGAAAAAGGACTAAGTGTCAGAGCCAATATTCTTTAACCAACTCTTTAACGGGACCCCTATGATGGACACAGTGAAAAGTTGAGGTAACGGTAAGTCCAATAAAAATTAGCAGCTCCTTCGGGGGTCAGTGCTACATAAGACCAGGTCCTATATTAATTGTTGCAACAAAAGCCACAGTAGGGCTCATTTTCAGGGTAGGTCTTATCATTTAATGTGTGTTTGCCAGTACCTGTGCCCCCTGTCTTCTCGCCCCCTCACGCTCCCTGCCCATCAGCTCAGGAGTCATTAGTATTTAGCATTATGAATTTAGGAATCCCCAGTGTGAACTGAGTTAAAGTGGTTGTAAAATCCTATAATCCTCTATTACAGTATTATATAATGTACAATGTGTGTGTTTCTGTAATACTATTGTGCTAAATACCTTTGATATAGTGCCGCTGGAAGCTTACGTGACCCGCTGGAGCTCTCTTCCCCGCTCTGAGCACTGCAGAGGGAGGGGCTGAGATCCCCCGCTGACAGGCAGGAGGAGAGTAGCAGGTGGTCAGGTGAGGGCATAGTGGTGCTGTAAAGAAAGTATTTGGCACGATAATATTACAGAAATACACACATTGTACATTATATAATACTGTAATAGAGTGGATTATAGGATTTTACAACCACTTTAAACTAGGGCTAATTTTCGAGTAGGGCTTATATTGCAGCAATCCTGGAAAATCATAGTAGGTCTTATTTTCAGGGTAGGTCTTATTTTTGGGGAAACAAGGTAAAACCGCACTTACAAACAATGCAAAAACAGGAGTAGACATGTGCAATTCGTTTTGGTCCAATTGTAAATTTGGACGAATACATAAGAAACTTTGAATTAAATCGTAACGAATTTTGTTGAAATTTGTTTTGTTTATTCGTTCAGCTGTATTTGGCTTCCCCGCTGAGAGCTGAAATGTAAACAAAAGAATGGCCGCAATAGAGAATTCAGAAAAAAAAGGCATGCGTTCCCCCCAAAATCTTTACCAGACTTTTTTCCCCGAGAATGCAACCCAGTAGGCCAGGAGGGGGGGCAAGCGAGTGCCCCCCTCCTGAACCAGGCCACATGCCCTCAACATGGGGGGGTGCTTTGGGGCAGGGGAGGGCAATATATCTCTGGGCCCCCTTGTTAAAGTTTGCTTCCAGATTCTGATAACCCCCCACCCACAGACCCACACAGCCGCAGCCTAGGGTTGGTGGGAAGACGCCCTTGTCCCCATCAACCTCAGCAACGTCTGATATTTCGGTCGCCTGATGCTTCCGGGAATTGACAGCTATGTGTTGTTCAAATCCAGTTGTGATAGCTCAGAACAAACACCAGGCAGGCTGTATGTAAGTTCAAACAGGAATCTCATCTTTATTGGAAGCACATAACACTTTTACACAAAGCAGTTTGAACACCCCGCCCAAACAACCACTTTCAAATTGGTCAATTGTAAAGTACACTGTAGTCCTTACTTAGGTCCTCTTGGCCATGCAAATGAGGACCTGAAACAGGGTCAGCAGGGATTGGTAGGATAACTTGAATGGGAGAGCTGATATGTGTAATGACAGAGAAGTCCCAGATAAAGTACATAAACAGTCAGAGAACAATGCCTTCCTTCCAGACCACGAAACCGTCTGGAGAGGGTTAGCCTTTAGACAAATGGTGAACAATGAAACAAACACAGGGTGATCCAAAACATAAGACAGGGCAGATGACCCACCACTGGACCATGACAATCATGTTTGATGGGGACCTTGGGAACAAATAAGTTCAAAGGTCGTTGGTTTAGGTAAGATGAGGGTTGGGGAGAGAGCTGATAGATAATGACTTATTTGGAGGTAAGAATAGTGCAGATTTTTGGGAAGTTGATATTTAGATTGGAGGTTAGCAAAGGTTCGGAACTTACGGGTAACTGGGTGAAAAAAAATCCAATTTGGGTTATTTTTACCAAAAACATGTAGCAGTATAAATTTTGGTAAAATAAAAAAATATAGAGAACAATTACTAATTTGCTAAATTGTATAACAGAAATAAAGAAAAAAAAAACATTTTTTTTTATTTAATTTTTTAATTTTTATTTATTTTTTACAGAATTTTCTGTCTTTTTACTTTTATAGCGCAAAAAATAAAAAAAAACAAAACGGTGATTAAATACCACCAAAAGAAAGCTCTATTTGTGTGAATAAATTGTCATTCAAAATGTGAGAGAACCGAAAGCTGAAAATTGGTCTGGTTAGGAAGGGGTTTCAAGTGCCCAGTGGTCAAGTGGTTAAACGCAAACTATGGAGTGGGGGCCTGAATCAGGGTGGGCGACCAGACAAAGGTGCAGGGGTGTGTGGGAAACAATGAGCCAATCTTGATCTCTGAACATCTATTCGGTGCTGCAAAGCTGGACCCAGGATACCACTGCACGAAGGTGGGAAGCCAAATAATATTTCTAAATATCCAGGGCACCCAGACCACCCTGTAGTCTGGGGGGAAAAAAAAAATCAGCTTGCTACATAGAGCCTTGTCACTCCAAATAAAATTAAGGAACCAACGCTTGATTAATTTTAATTGTGACCTGGGGATAGGAATTGGTAGGGTCTTAAAAAGATACAGAAGTTTAGGCATGACAGTCATTTTTAAAAACACATTTATCCTACCTATCCAAGATGAAAAGAAGAAAATATATACCTATATAATCTTGTAGGTGCTGGCTCTGCTCAAATTAGGAAGGAAGGAAAAATCCTGGACAGCCACACACCACTAAAGGCATCTTTAATGATAGATTAAAATCCAAAAAACAGTCATATCTTATGCATAGAAAACAGGGGCAAACAGCTAACACGTTTCACATCACAACAGATGCTTAGTCATAGCTGAATAAGCAAGGTCTGATCATATGTATATATGGAGCTGATGAAAAATAGCCAATCAAATGTAAAGTAATGTTGGAAAAAACCTCCCCATAGAATCAGACCTTGTTAATGCCAAAATGAATTGCACCTGGAGGGGAGACGCAAGGAGCTAGCAACTACAATCAATTCAAATTAATGAAAAAAAAAAAAAAATAGAAGGATATATATATGTATATTTAGTTATAAGCTTAATGCAGCTACCCCACGTAGTACAATCAAAGGCTAAAAAAAAAAATATATATGCTAAATAATGATACAAAAACAAATGAAGATATAAAAAGTCATAGAACAACTATAAACACGATTAAATTAATCCTCATGAAGACCTGCAAAAGATTTGATAATCATCATACAAGAAGTCAAAAAAGGATATATACTAAATACCATCACAGATATAAAACATTTTCATGTATAAAATTAAAATTGACTATTGGAACCAATTTTGCCTGCACGGACATGTACGTAAAAAAACAGACGCGAGGGCAAAAAACAATAAGGAGGACCCAAACTGCATTAGAAAGGAGAAACATAGCAATATAAATATGATTTTGAATTTAAAAAATTTAAAGCAAACCAAACAAAGTGATAACCAACAATGTAAAAGCATGATGCGGCACAAAACTTGAATACAAAGCAATAGCCTCACTAAATGGACTATAAGCAACACGTGGAGTCTCACTCCTCATGCTGCAAAATGAAACAGTCACTAAAGAAACAACTGCAGACAGAACATGGAGTGAAGTTGAACACTCCCTCCACATGCTGCAATACAGGACAAAAACTGTACTAGGTTTATAGTAGGCAAAGCGAAACAAAAAAGTGTCACTCCACATGCTGCACAAAGGCCATAACCAGTTGAAAAAGCGAGGCAGTAGCCTTACTCATTTAGATACAAGCAATACGTGGAGTCTCACTTCACATGCTGCAGAATGAGACAAAATCTTCACTAAAGTACCACAAACAAAGTGAAGTAAAAAAGTAAAGTAAAAGTTTCACTCTATATGTTATAATGCAGGACACTAACTACACTAGATTAACAGGTGCAAAGGCAGTAATGGCAAATAGCTAAAAAATAAACAAAAAGGAAGAAACAAGAGTGTGGAGTCTCACTTCTCATGCTGCAACACAAAATGTCTCCAATGAAACACATGGGGGGCGTCACAGTGGTGTAGTGGTTAGCACTCTCAAGTAGCAGTAAGAAGGGTCGCTGGTTCAAATCCCAACTACGACACTACCTGCCTGGAGTTTGCATGTTCTCCCCGTGCCTGCGTGGGTTTCCTCCGGGTACTCCAGTTTCCTACCACAATCCAAAGACATGCAGGTAGGTTAATTGGCCTCTGTTCAAAAATGGGCCCTAGTATATGAATGGGGACCTTGGATTGTGGGCTCCTTGAGGGACCGATGTGAGTGTGCAATGTACAGGGATAGGGACAATTGTAGATACTCACTCAGGTTGAACTGGATGGACTGATATCTTTATTTAACCTTACTAACTATGAAACTATGAAACAACTGCAGACAGAATGTGGAGTGAAGTTGAACACTCCCTCCACATGCTGCAATACAGGACAAAAACTGCGCTAGGTTTATAGTAGGCAAAGCGCGGAGCGAACCAAAAGTGTCACTCCACGCGCTGCACAGAGGCAATAACCAATGGAAGATGCAAGGCAGTAGCCTTACTAATTTAGCTACAAGCAACATGTGGAGTCTCACTCCACATGCTACAGAATGAGACAATCTTCACTAGATTAAATTGCAAGCAACATGTGCAGTCTCACTCCAAATGCTGCAAAATAAGACAAAAAATTGGCCAAAAAATTACAAATGTATATACATTCACATGTGTGTATAAACACATGATCATGTCACCGCAACGTATAGAAAAAAGTATAACCATATACCGGCATAAATGAAAAATCTTATGGTGAACAACTGACATATGAAGCAGCAAAAGGAATACCAAAGAACTCTCCGACAGACAAGTTTCATTAATAGAAATGAGACACATATCATTCAAAATTCAAGCCAACAGGCTGTCTAGTATTTAAAATAAAAATCCAACGAGTCTCCCGTCTACATAGAGTGCCAAATTTGTCACCACCTCTAGGAGGTCTCACTATTTTGTCCATACCCTGAATGGTTAAGCTAGATGTATATTTATTGTGAAAATCATTCCAGTGACGTGCCACATTAGTGGAATGTTCCTCATCTATATCGTAGAGATGATCATAAAGACGATCCTTAAGTCTATGTGTTGTCCTACCGACATATTGGATAGAGCATATCGAGCATGAACGTGTGTTGCAATTAATGAAAGACTGAATTTTATGACTTCTGCCTGTGGATGTCGAGGTCACAACGTCGCCACCCTTAATAAAAGGGACAGTACGAGCAGCCTCGACAACCACATTTGAAAGTGCCTTTAAAAGACAACCAATTGGTGTTTTGTTTTTTTACCGATAAAAAGACTAAT
The DNA here is from genome assembly GCA_028564925.1 of Lithobates sylvaticus. Classification (NCBI taxonomy): domain Eukaryota; kingdom Metazoa; phylum Chordata; class Amphibia; order Anura; family Ranidae; genus Lithobates; species Lithobates sylvaticus. The sequence continues at coordinate 159,444,494 of CM053031.1, forward strand.
CCACTAAGAGAAGGCGCTTTCCTAGAAACTATACGTATACTTTTATCCAATATTTGGGAATAAATAGGGTCATTAGATAACACTGGTAGATATTTGGTGACTATTTTTTGTATCTTATGGAATTCAGTGCTGTACGGAGTAGAAAAAGTGTGAATGTGAGCGATTGTCATGATTGGCCATGTATGGAATGTTTAGCTGGTTTATCTGATAGTACCTTATAACGAGGTACCTTATCAGTAATTTGCAATGCACTATTACTAGCTGATTTAGGGTAACCTCTTTTTTCAAATCTTGTGGACCATGTGTATGGCTTCTTATTCAAAATCTGATTGCCTGTTGCATAATCTCTTTAATCTAAGGAATTGGCCCACTGGGATGCTTTTAATAGTATGGCTTGGATGGCTTGAGTCAGCATGCAAAAGCGTATTCCCCGCAGTGAGCTTCCTATAGAGATTAGAGATGATAATATTGCCCTCTCCTGTTAATCTAATGTCCAAAAATTAGATGAAACTTTTCTGATGTTGTCCCGTGAATCTCAAAATTTAGCATATTGTTATTTATGTACTTATGTAGGGATGGTGAGAATTTGGCGCTCATAGAGGTCCCGCACTTCTGGAGGTAATAGTCCCAGTCGAACATAAAAAAAAAAAATTGTGTAAACAGATATTCCAGTCTCATAAGTATAAACTCTTGTAACTCCAATAAAAACTTCATTTATCTCTTCAAGAAAAAAAAAATTAGATTTACGTACCGGTAACATCCTTTTCCAGTAGTCTTTCAGGACAGCCTACTTTGAGATGTAGTCTCCTCCCCTTCCTTCAGGAAACACTGCGCCAGCCCATAAATCTTTCTTCCCCCTGCCGGACTTCAGTTATTATAAGATCACCTCCGGCCAGCTGGGGAGACACAAGAACACGTTAATGACATTCTTAACAGTACATTTATCATGCTGCGTTCTGGTCTTGTATAAGACCCTCCCATGGTTATTCGGGTGGGTAACTGGGGCTGTCCTGAAAGACTACTGGAAAAGGATGTTACCGGTACGTAACTCTAATTTTCCCTCTTCGTCTTTCAGGACAGCCTACTTTGAGATGAAAAACGAGCACTTACCAGTTAGGGTGGGACTACAGCTTGCAAAACCTTCCGACCAAAGGCTTGCTCGCCTGCTGACACCAGATCCACCCTGTAATGCCTTACGAAGGTGGAGTAGCTGGACCATGTTGCTGCCCTGCATATCTGTTCAGGCGTTGCTCCAGCCTTCTCTGCTTGAGAGGCTGCTATGGCCCTGGTAGAGTGTGCCTTTATGCCTGTAGGGATTTTTTTCCCCGCTAGGGTGTAAGCTTGGCTAATGGTCAGTCTGAGCCACCTGGTCGGGACGCTTTGTGCCCTTTTCTGGTTCCCAAAAACAAAACAAAAAGGGAATCTGACTTTCTAAATGTTTTAGTCAGTTCTAGATAGTGAAGGATACATCTCCTTACGTCCAAAAAACTACATTTTAACTCGCTTTCACCTGAAGGGTTAGACCAAAAAGAAGGTAAAACGATCTCTTGACTCCTGTGAAAACTAGAAGTCACTTTAGGCAAAAAAGCCGGATCGGTTTTAAAGACAATCCGATCTGGGAAAACAACAAAAAAGGGGGGTCTAATTGATAATGCCTCAATTTCCCTAACCCTCCTGGCAGTAGTTACTGCAACTAAAAATGCTGTCTTTAGGGCAAGTTCCCTTAGTGAACACTCTCCCAGAGGTTCAAAGGGGAGTCCCGTTAGGGTCTGCAAGACTAATGACAGGTCCCACTTAGGAAAAGGTGGACCTCTGACTGGTCTCTGCCTGGACAGAGCCCTGAAGAATCTGGCTACCCAAGGGTTGGAGGCCACAGGTTTTTCTAAGTATGAGCTTAATGCTGACACTTGACCCTTAAGGGTGCTAATAGACAGGCCCTTGTCTGCCCCACATTGTAGGAATTCCAATATGGCCGTGGGATTCTGCGCTGAAAAGGAATACTCTAAGCACCATGCATTAAAGCGGAGCCAGACCTTCCTGTATATCCTGCGCGTCTTCTTTTTCCTGCTACCGAGGAGGGTAGAGACTAATTTCTCTGAAAATCCTTTGGATCTTACTATGCCCTCCTCAGTAGCCAGGCTGCAAGCTTCCACTGATGGACCTGTGGACAAAGGACTGGGCCCTGGGAGAGATCGTCTCGTGGTGGAAGGAAGAGGGGAGGTTCTACTGTCAGCTGTTTTAGCAGTGAGAACCAAGCCCTCTTGGGCCAATTTGGTGCCACTAAAATCAGATCTGTGTTCTCCATCTGAAATTTCTTCAGGACAGCTGGCAACAAGGCTGGAGGCGGAAAGGCATAACATACCCTGAAGTGCCAGCTCTGAGATAGGGCGTCCACCCCCAATGCTCTTTCTCCCCTGTTGAGGGAGAAAAAACAGTGGGTCTTTGCGTTGGTCTTTGATGCAAAGAGGACTATCTCCGGAAGCCCCCACCTTCCTGAGATGAGATCGAAGGCCTCCTGGTTGAGGACCCAGTCGCCCTCTCTCAGCCTCCTTCGGCTGAGAAAATCTGCTATTGTATTTTTCTCATCTCTTAGGAATACTGCCGATAACGAGAGGGTGTTGGCCTCGGCCCAGTTCAGTATCTCTGACGCTAGGGCTAGCAGGACCTTGCTTCTTGTGCCGCCCTGTTTGTTTAGGTAGGCCACGGTGCAAGAATTGTCCGACCGCACCTGAGTGTGGTGGCCCTGAAGCTCTCTTTCGAAAGATTTGAGGGCTAGCCCGACTGCCCTCAATTCCTTCCAATTGGACAATCTTCCTACCTCGTCGTCCTTCCAGGTGCCCTGGGCTAACAGGGATCCCAGATGAGCTCCCCAGCCCCTGCCACTTGCATCCGTGGTTACCACCTGCAAGGTCGGTATGACCCACAGGCGACCTTGTGACAGGTTTATTACCCATCTCCACCACCACAGGGTTGTTTTTACCTGGCCTGGGATGTGCACCACTCTGTCTAGCTCTTCCTGGCTGTGGTCCCATAGCTTTAGGATAAAAGACTGAAGGGGCCTGAAGTGCAGAGCTGCCCACTGCACAGCCGGGAGGGTGGAGGTTAGCAGGCCCAGAGTTGACATCAGGTACCTTATAGTGACCTGATGGCTGCACTGAAGGAATGCCACTGCCTTTTCCAGCTTCTGAACCTTTTCTAGGAGAAGAAAAACCCTTAATAGTGTTGAGTCTAGCAAATACCCTAGGTATGTGATGCGCTGAGAGGGGATCAAATTGGATTTTTCCAAATTGCTCAAGGTTGCGGGCCACCACAGTAACGGCCATCTCGGGTTTTAAATTACCCACTGTAGAATCCCAAGTCTTTTTAAGAAGGGAATCTATCCTCTTGTCCATTACGTCTGCCAAAGCCCCCATGTCCTCAAATGCCAGATCTGTGTGTCTGGAAACTTGACTGAAGGCAGCATCTAATTTGGGATTTTTATTCCAAATAGACTCAGGATCCTCTGAGAAAGGAAACCTTCTCTTCAAAGATTTGGAGAAGAAGGGCTTTCTTTCCGGATCCTGCCACTCCTTCTTGATTGTTTCTACTAGCACCTCGTGCACTGGAAACACTCTGTTCTTTGGTTCCCCCAAGCCCTTGTACATCTGATCATGTAGGGTTAGGGGCTTTCTGTCCGCCTGAATACCGAGGGTAGTATGTATTGCTCCCAAGAGGTCCTCTACCTCATCCAGGGACAATTTTTATCTGGAGGGCTTTCTGGAGTCCCCGTCCTGGTCCTCCCCCTCAGACCCCTCCTGTGAATCGGAGGAGGTACTGTCTGGCTGCCTGGGCTCCACCTCAGAAGGGCCTGAAACTTCCCCTGCTCTAATCTTAGTGGTAGATCTAGCAGGTGTGGAACCCTGAGCCTGTGGCGGGGTGGTATCCTAAATAGGGAGACTGGTGGGGAGCTGGAAACTTTCAAATAAAGTTTTGAACAGAGAAAGTGGACGAAAGTTCCTTAACTGAGGCTGCGAGACCTGATTCTTGCTCAGAGTCTCTTTCCCTGACTAGGGAATCTATACAGCTCTTGCACAGGACCTTTGTCCATGTCTCCCCTAGAATCTCCCTACAGGAGGCACACTACCTTCTGGAACTGTGAGTAGACTTAGATTTTTCCGTAGCTTTCTGAAACATAGTAAGGAAACAAAAAAGGCAGACAAAAAATCAGCATACAGGCTTTTGCAGGATACCACCAGGGAGTGCCCTAGGCCCTCTTATCTGCATGAATCTGGGCCCTCCCCCCCCCTGACCACCCAGGGGGTCTGCCCCTCCTAAAACCGGAACTAAAGCATAGGAGGGACAGTCCTTGGGTATAGAGCTACCTTCCCCAGGGCGCTCTTACCTTTGGAAGGCTGGAGGGAACGTCTGTTTGAGGCTCAGCTTCGGACATCCTGAGGTGGATGTTCCTTGAGTCTTGCGCTGCCTGTGCGCACTCACGACCCATCTCCAGCCTGTGCCTGGTCCTTTTATCGGCTCCGCGACCCGGAACCGGAAGTCGCGGGTCAAAGAGTCAACCTCCTCCCTCTACTGGAAGTGACGTCACCCAGCCCGCGAGTTCCAAACATTGCGGCCCATAGTGTGTACAGGGAGAGCGGAGCTGTCTCCCAGCAGCGTCCCGGTGGACACGATAAAGGACCCCCACATACTGCCACCGCGCACGGCTGGGATGGGGTGGCTAGCCATGGTGGGTGAGTACCGCACCTTCCACATAGGAAGCCCCTGCTTCCTCTGCAGTGAAAACATAAAATAGGTCACAGTCCTCTGACTGAAGCGACCAGGTTCCTAGCACAGTGTCTCCCCACCGGAGGAAACACTAAAACTGAGGTCCGGCAGGGGGAAGAAAGATTCATGGGCTGGCGCAGTGTTTCCTGAAGGAAGGGGAGGAGACTACATCTCAAAGTAGGCTGTCCTGAAAGAAAAAGAGGGAAAAAGCTACTGCCTGTAGTCCAAGAGTATGTGGAATTGAAGAATATAAATTTGAAACATCACATGTAATCCAGGTGAAGTCACTATTCCATGTGAAATTATTCAATTTGGACAGTAATTGTTTGGTGTCACGGAGGAAACCTGGCAAATCCATCACTAAGGGTTGCAGCTGTTGATCCACCCACTGCCCCAAGCGTTCATTGAGTGAATCTATGTCTGCTACAATAGGCCTTCCATGGAGAGGAGATAATCCTTTATGCAGTTTTGGAAGGCGATGGAAAACTGGCATGACAGGGAAAGTCGGAATAAACAGATCTTTTTCTTTTCATGTGAACATGCCCTAAATTTACAATAGGTATCTGTATCTGATAGTTGTCTTTATGCATAATTTTTATACACAATCGCATCCAAGATAACCACTGAGCTTCCTTTATCTGCATTTTTAATCACAATGCTGGTGTCTTTCTGCAGATTTTCAAGGGACATTTTTTCTTGTGTGGTAAGATTTTTAGATGAATTTTTGGATATATTCCGTGCTAAATGTGTCAAACCTCTCTCCACCAATTTCTGGTACATGTCCATGACTTTACCTCTGGAGCCTATTGGATAAAAATCCGATTTAATTTTAAAAGAGATGGGAGTATGACTAGGTAGATCATGTCCCTCGTGTGTATTAGACTCAATGGCAAGATCAGTAAGATCAGTCAAGGCACATACATCAACAAAAAACTGAGGGGGAAAGGATTGACTCATCATCTAACGATTGATCCACTGATGAGACTGATTCCTGGACACACAAATCAGTAAAGTAATGTTTCTGTAAGGTTAAAGTTCATGCCAATTTGTTAACATCCAAAATGGTTGCAAAAAGATTAAAGTGATTGGAGGGGCAAAAATTCAGACCCCGCGATAATAATGAAATATCCGTAGCTGACAGATTTTTCTGATACATTGACTACATTAAAGTCCTTATTTAGTTCTGTCACCACAGCTGATAATGGCTCACATTTGTGTCTGTGATGTCTTTTACCTCCCCTCGTTTTCCTTTTTTCTTTCCTTTCTTGCTGTGTCCTTTTCCAACATTACATTACATTTGATTGGCTGTCTATTTTTCATCAGCTCCATATATACATATGATCAGACCTTGCTTATTCAGCTATGACTAAGCATCTGTTGTGATGTGAAACGCATTAGCTGTTCTCCCCTGTTTTCTATGCATATAATAGAATATATGATAAAGATGCCGTCGGCGGTGTGCGGTCATCCAGGATTTTTCCTTCCTACCTATCCAAGATATCGGAATTGGGTTCCATCGCTTTAAACGTCATTAACCACTTCCTGTCCGGCCTATAGCAGAATGATGGCCGGGAAGTGGTTCTGTTGTCCTGACTGGGAATCATATGACATCCAGCAAGAAAACATGCCGGCACGCACCTGCGGGGGGGCACGCAGCTCGGCGGTCGTGAATGTGGCATGCAAGTCATGCCAAGAAGCTTCTGACTGAGGCTTCTTACCATGTGATCAGCTTTGACCAATCACAGCTGATCGTGTGAACCAGGAAGTGCCAGTAAACGGCCTTAAATCGGTTCGCGCTGAAAGGGAGAGTCGATCAGCAGCTCTCCCTTTCAGAAGGGGGTCTGTGCTGATAATCAGCAGATTATCAGCACAGCCCCCCCATGAAATGTACCCATCTGCTGCCAATCAGTGCCCAGCAGCTGCCAGTCAGTGCCCTATCATTAACTAATAAAGTGCTAATCAGTGCCCACAGTGCCAGTGTCCATCACAGTGCCAATCAGTGCCCACAGTGCCAGTGTCCATCACAGTGCCAATCAGTGCCCAGCATTAATACCTGTCAGTACCTGCCCATCAGTGCCATCTATTAGTGTCCATCAAAATGCCACCGCTCAGTGCCCATCAGTGCCGCCTGCCAGTGCCCATCAGTGCTGCCTTTCAGTGCCCATAAATGCCACCTGCCAGTGCCCATCATTGCTGCCTATCAGTGCCCATCAGTGCCTGTCAATTCTACATATCAGTGCCTGTCATTGAAGAAGAAAACTACATTTTATAACAGAAATGAAGCAAAAGTAACTTCAAAAAAATGTTGGTCTTTAGTTTGTTTAGCAACCCTGTCTGGTGCCGTTGGACATTGGGAAGGTCTGGGACAAAAAAAAAAGAGGCCATTCGTCCTGGACTCCCAGGCATCAATACCCAAATGGATTTTCTCTTTGGTCTACTTCAAGGCCCTATTGCTTCTCTGGCTACTTGGGCCCCTCCCCACTATGGTTCTCTCCACCATGTTATTGGACATCTGAACTTCCGCAGGCTTCGAGGGGACCCTCCTTTTCACTGGCCATGGCACCTCCTGTGAGAATCCCTGGGCTTCCTACACGTCACCCAAGTTCGACCGACAGGACATGTCCAGCCTGCTATATGAAGCAAACTTCTCCTAAGCCGGAGGAACATTTCTTCAGTTTGACTTCCCCCTTTTTTCTGGCCCACGGGCGCTGTCATCGAGCACCTAACGGAAACTTTCATAGCCCCTGCCCATCACCATTAGTGCGGAGCAGCATCTAATCATTGGGTTTCCCTCCCTTTCCTTTCCCTATTTTTTTTGTCAGATTTTCCCATTCGGGGTACCCATGGCTGGTTCATGACCAGATTCATAGTTCACGGTCCCATTTTATGTGTTACTTTTTTTCTTGTACACCCCAAATTCAATGCCCATGCCCCGAGTTATCCTTGGCTTCTAAACTATTCGTTTGAGTTCATATGGGACAGATACCGTGACTGCTTGTGCTTTTAAATTTCTTTGTAGTTATAATTTAGGGGCCTGGAGGACGCGGGTCCAATGCACCTCCTCCTGTACTCGGAGCCATTAACCGTTTCGGTTTTTCCGCTTCTAGTCGGAAACTCCCCCACCAAATGGGGGACACCTTGATTGTTATTCCGGATGAGGCGGATATAATTTCCCCTCTCCCCGGAGCTTATTCCTACTATCAGGAGAGTACTTACCGAGGCCGAGATGCCGAGAGTGGTTCACCCTTGCAACTGAGCGCAGTCTGCCCCCTGGAGGTGAGACAGGGGATGAATGGCACAAAGAGGCACAGGCTACCCAACCAGAGGATGAGGACTGGAGAAGGAGCCAAGTTCTGGATCAGAAAGACACTGGAAAGTCCAAAACACAGGTGCAGGTGCAAGGCTGAAGATAAGCAGGTCCGGGTCACAGGCAGAGATCACAGGGCAGGAGACAGAGGCCAATCCGGGTCACAGGCAGAGGTTCAAGGGGCCAGAGGCAAGCAAGCAGGTAAGTCCAATATACAGTCCAGAGGTCAAGGGCAGGAGAAGGCAGCAAGGTCAATGGTGAAATCTGGGTCAAAATCAGGCAATCAGAACAACAGGAAGCAAGAACAGAGCTTTGGCAGGAAGCTGAAGACAAGCCAGCGCTGGACTGGTCTCAAGCACTTCCTTAAATGGGCGGTGCGAGTGGTCATGTGACACCACCACGCACTGGGACGCTCAGGTGTGCGCCAGTGCGCATGCGCCTGCGTCGGAGCGCTGAGCCGTGAATGCGCATGCGCCGGAGTGCCGTTCCGCCGCGCATACGCACAGGCACTCGGCGCGCAGCGCTAAACTGTAGATTTTCCTGACAGTGCCCTCCCCCGAGGGGTGGCCTCTGGACGCCCAAATTAGCCATCAATTCCGGATGCTCAGTATGGAAAGCCCGGATCAAGCGTGGGGCATGTAGATTTCCTGAGGGTTCCCAAGAGTTTTCTTCCGACGGGTAACCCTCCCACTTGACCATATATTGGAGTTGCCTCCCCTTCTTTCTGCAGCTCAAAATTTTCTCCACCACAAATTCTGTTTCGCCATCCACTAGTACTGGTGGAGGTGGTGGCTCTGATCTGCCTGGAAAGGGACTGGGAATGACGGGTTTCAGGAGGGAAGCGTGGAACACCGGATGTATCCTGTACGAATCTGGTAAGGAAAGTTCAAAAGCCATGGGATTGATTTTTCGTTTGATCTTGAAAGGACCAATAAACTTAGGCCCCAACTTACGTGTGGGGATGGCCAACTTGAAGTTGACTGAGGATAACCAAACCTCGTCCCCCACCTTGAAGTCTGGGTTTTCCTTCCTTCCTCAGTTGAAGTATTTTTCATACCCCTCCTGGGTTTTTTGCATGGCTTCCTGTATTTTCTGGAAGTTCTGCTGAAGGGAGTTTACTCGATCTTGGACCGCAGGGATGGAAATTTCGGGAAGGGACCCTGGCAGGAAGGAGGGGTGGAACCCAAAGTTGGCCCAAAAGGGCGTTTGGTTGGTGGCGGTATGGACCGCGTTGTAGGCGAACTCTGCATAAGGTAGGAGGCTGGACCATTCGTCCTGGGAATCCGAACAGAAACAACAGAGATATTGCTCTAATGACTGATTTGTCCTCTCCGTCTGGCCGCTGCTCTGAGGATGATAGGCCGAAGAGAGGCATATTTTGATTTCAAGGGATTTGCATAACTCTCGCCAAAACTTGGAGGTGAACTGAGGACCTCTATCAGATGTGACACTTGCAGGTAAGCCGTGGAGCCGGATAATCTCTTTGAAGAATATATCAGCTGTAGCAGAAGCAGAAGGAGTCCCAATCATTGGGAGGAAGTGTGCCATTTTTGACAATAGGTCGACTACGACCAGGATGGTGGTGAACCCCTCTGAGGAGGGTAACTCCACAATGAAGTCCATTGATATATCCGCCCATGGGCGCTCGGGGATGGACAAGAGTTTCAACAGGCCCCAGGCTTTGGAATTAGTCCCCTTGTTGCGTTGACAAATGATACAGGAGGTCACATAGTCCCTGCAGTCTTGTCTCCACCCAGGCCACCAAAAAGAGCGAGAGATTAATTCGGTTGGTTGTCTTGTGAACCCCAAAATGTCCTGCAAGCTTGTGATCATGTAGGGTCTTGAGTGTCAAGGGTCTTGTTTCTGTGGGGACAAAGACCTTCCCTCGTACCCAGAGTAACCCGTCGTGTTCTTACATTGAGGGGATTCCATGGTCGGTAAGTTCCCCGGATGTCGCCTTGATGGCGGAGATCAGATCAGGTTGCAAGATGAGAGAGAGAAAATTTTGCGGAGAAAGGATGGTGCTGGGTTCAGATTCCTGGGGTGTCTCGTGGAACATTCTGGAGAGGGCGTCTGCCTTTCCATTTTTCGAGCCGGGTCTGTACGAGATATAAAAATTAAATCACGAAAAGAAAAGAGGCCATCGGGGCTTGCCTGGGCCTTAGGCATTTGGCTGTCCTGAGGTACTCAAAATTTCTGTGGTCTGTCCAAATCATGACAGGATGAGAAGCCCCCTCCAGGAGATACCTCCACTCCTCCAAGGCAAACTTGATGGCCAATAATTCTCTATCCCCCACGTCGTAGTTCCTCTCTGGAGGGCTTAACCTACGTGACACGAAGGCCACAGGGTGCAAGAGGGCCTTGGGACCCAGTCTCTGGGACAGAATAGCTCCCGTAGCTGTCTCCGATGCATCCACTTCCAGCACAAATGGTAGGGCTGGATCTGAATGCATCAGGATGGGAGCGGACGAAAACAATTTTTTCAAAGTGTCGAAGGCTTCTTGGGCTTCCGGGGACCAAAGAATTGGGTACCTTGATGGGTCAACTTGGTGATGGGTGCCACTATGTAGGAAAAGCCTACAATGAACCTTCGGTAAAAAGTTGCGAATCCAATGAATTGCTGTACCCCTTTCTTGTTCACTGGGGCTGGCCACTCCAGTATGGCTTTAACCTTCTGTGTGTCCATGGACCCCACCTGTGGAAATGATGAACCCCAAAAACTGCACTGTGGATTTCTCAAATTCACACTTCTCTGCCTTGAGGTACAGTCTGTGGCTTCTGAGAATGGTAAGAACTTGTTTCACGTGTACTCGGTGAAGTTCAAGGGTGTCTGAAAAGATAAGGATGTCGTCCAGATAAACGACGATGAAGTCGTTGAGGTGCTTGCGGAAAATATAATTTACCAGGTGCTGGAAGGTTGCTGGGACGTTACAAAGCCCAAAGGGCATCACCAAGTACTCATAATGTCCGAATCTGGACCTAAAAGCTGTTTTCCATTCATCTCCTGCCCTGATTCGGATGAGGTTGTAGGCCCCACGAAGGTCCAATTTAGAAAAGATTCGGGCAGACCTGAAGCGCTGAAAAAGCTCTGGAATCAAAGGCAGGGGATACCGTTTTTTAATTGTGATTTTATTTAATTCCCTGTAATCGATGCAAGGCCTCAGGGAGCCGTCTCTCTTTCCCACAAAAAAGATGCCAGCTCCGGCTGGTGACGAGGAAGGACGAATTAACCCCTTTTCCAGGTTCTCGTCAATGTAGGCCTTGAGGACCTTTAGTTCCACTTCGGACAGGGGGAAGATACGGCCAAAAGGGATCTCTGATCCAGGAAGGAGGTCAATAGGACAGTCATATGTCCGATGGGGCGGTAGGCAATCTGCCGGTTTATCGAAAACATCTTGGAATTCCAGGTAGACTGGTGGTACATGAAGAAGGTTGTCTGGTATAGAAAAAATAGTAAAGCAGGAGGCCACAGCCTGAACGAAGCAATGTTGGGTGCAGTGAGGTGACAGGAAAGAAACCTCTTTCTTCCCCCAGTTGATCTGGGGTTCGTGGATCTGTAGCCACGGAAGTCCCAAGATGATGGGGAACATTGGAGACAGGATAATGTCAAACTGAATAAGTTCCTGGTGACCAGAGTCAGTAGTGACACGGTTGGGTTTCATGAGTAATGAATCCTGAACGAGGAAGAGAGCCATCAGCCAGATGTACCTGTAGATTTTGTTTCTTCGGGACGAGAGGTAAGTGCAGTTTGGTGGCTAATGCTGCATCAAGGAAGCAGCTGCAGGCTCCGGAATCAATTATGGCTGATAGTCGGGTTTCCTTTCCCGGTAGCGGTAGGGAGACAAAGAGGGCGACATAAGTCTGGGAGAACCCAGAAGAGTGGTAGTTTATAATACATTGTCGGTAGGACTTACTCGGTCTTACGGGACAGGTGCTGAGGAAATGGCCCGAAGCCCCACAGTACAGGCATAGGTTGGCCCGTCGCCTACGGAGCTGTTCTTCTGTAGTGAGGGGGGCACGGACCAAACCCAGCTGCATGGGTTCCGTCTCCTGGGTAGCTACTGCTGAGGTGGTGGGAGGAGACAAGGTAGGTTTAGGAAAAGTCCAATTGGTACGGGGAGACTGAAGGCGCTCGGAACGCCTCTCCCGCATGCGTCGGTCCAACTTGGTGGCGGCTTGGATCAAGTCCTCCAGTGTGTCAGGAGTTTCAGATCTTGCCAACTCATCTTTCAAAGTTTCAGATAACCCCTGGCGATACTGGTATTTAAGAGCTGGTTCGTTTCAACCGGTATCAGCTGACCACTTCCGGAATTCTACGGTGTAATCCTCCACCGGTCTGTGTCCCTGAAGTAGATTATGTAACGTGGCTTCAGCTGTAGCCCCACGTTGAGGATCATCGTATAATTGCGCCATACTCTCAAAAAAGGTTTCCACCGCATTAAGTGCTGGACTCCTCTGCTCCATCAGGCTATGGGCCCATTCCTGTGGCTCCTCAGCCAGGAGCGAGATAATGAAGCCCACCTTTACTACTTCGAAAGCAAAAGTCCTGGGTTGGAGGGCTAGGTAGAGGGAGCAGGCATTTTTAAAGGCCCGGAACTTTTTACGGTCACCTGTGAAGCGCTCAGGAATAGGAACCCTGGGTTCGGGGGATGCCATGATCACGATGGGGTTAGCTGATCCGGGAGGAGCGGAGATTCCGCTGGTGGTGGCAGGAGCTGCTAAGGTGGGTGCTGCTAACCCGGATAGTTGCTGCAGGCGACTGTCCACTTGAGTGTACCCCTCTTGCAGCTTTTGCACGGCTTCAGTTAGTGCTGAGACTTGTTGGCACAGAACCTCAAGGGGTGAACGCACTCTGTCGGCCTCAGACATGGCTGGCTTGTACTATCAGGAGAGTACTTACCGAGGCTGAGATGCCGAGAGTGGTTCACCCATGTAACTGAGCGCAGTCCGCCCCCTGGAGGTGAGACAGGGGATGAATGGCACAAAGAGGCACAGGCTACCCAACCAGAGGATGAGGACTGGAGAAGGAGCCAAGTTCTGGATCAGGAAGACACTGGAAAGTCCATTACACAGGTGCAGGTGCAGGGCTGAAGATAAGCAGGTCCGGGTCACAGGCATAGATCACAGGGCAGGAGACAGAGGCAAATCCGGGTCACAGGCAGAGGTTCAAGGGGCCAGAGGCAAGCAAGCAGGTAAGTCCAGTATACAGTCCAGAGGTCAAGGGCAGGAGAAGGCAGCAAGGTCAAAGGCGAAATCCGGGTCAAAATCAGGCAATCAGAACAACAGGAAGCAGGAACAGAGCTTTGGCAGGAAGCTGAAGACAAGCCAGCGCTGGACTGATCTCAAGCACTTCCTTAAATGGGCGGTGTGAGTGGTCATGTGACGCCGCCACGCACTGGGATGCTCAGGCGTGCGCCAGTGCGCATGCGCATGCGCGTGCGTCGGAGCGCCGAGCCGCGAATGCGCATGCGCCGGAGTGCCGTTCCGCCGCGCATGCGCACAGGCACTCGGCGCGCAGCGCTAAACTGTAGATTTTCCTCACACCTACCATCTCTCTTCTCTGTCCTATTTCTCCCCTTTTCCATCTTTCATCTTTTTCATTTCTCTTTCGGTGACGGTTGTGGTTCCGCTCCTTTACAGGTTCCTGGTGGATGGAACGGTAAACTTTTCCGCAGCTCCAGCACAGGAACTGACCTCGGCTGCGAAGGTAGGTGGTTGGGGGCCGCTGGTGTTCGCCTCTGCTCTGCTCCATGGCTGATCCCACATCACATAGACCCGCCCTTCGCATTGTGTCCTTTAATGTCCAGGGACTTAGCTCCCCGGTGAAACGCCGAAAAATTTTCCAATATTATCATGACCAAAAAATAGATATACTGTTCCTGCAGGAAACACTTCCAAGTCCTACTCCTTCCTTTATTCATGCAAAATTCCCCAGATTCTACCTAGCGAACTCAGACAACAAGACCAAGGGTGTAGGCCTGTTTTTCTCTTGCAAAACTCAGTTCTCCCTGGTATCTGAATTGAAGGACCCAGAGGGCAGATTTCTGCTGGTAAAGGACCTAATAGACGACCAACTTTACTCCTTTGTCTCATATTATGCCCCAAATAAAGGGCAGTCAAAATCTTTCAATCACTCTTCCATACTCCAGCACCACTTATTGAAGGCCTGGTCATTTATGGGGAGACTCCAACCTAGCCATTGACTCGGGAATAGATAAAACTCGTCCTGTGGGTAAAGACTCCAACCCCCATAATACCTTTTCTTGATTAGACCATTTCTTTCTAATGCAAAAAAATACCACTGGTACAGGGATCTGCCATTAGAGACTCGGCCTGGTCAGACCATTCCCTTCTCTTGATACTAAACAGCGGGTTGACACCGATCAGGATTTAACTGGTGGCTAAATGCCTCCATTCTCAGCAACCCGACTCACGTTAGTGAAATCGAAAAAGACATTCAGGAATATTTCCTCCTAAAAGATGTTGACTGCATCTCCCGGTCCACTTTGTGGGCAGCACATAAACCAGCGATTAGGGGTAAACTCATCCAAATCTCTTCTAGGGTACCCAAAGCTTGCAAGCTAGACATTGAAAGACTAGAGAAGGAATTCTCTTCCTTGAGCAAAATACATAAAACCCAATCCTTCCTCGGGTTCCGCTGATAGACTGGATTCGGCATGCACAGCCCTAAACCTGGCACTTACTGCGATAGCAGAGAAAAGACTTAGATGGGAAGGCGGACCGTTTTACCACCAAAAAGACAAAACTATGGTCTCTATTGGCACGAAGATTAAACCCTAAAACTAGATTCTATACTTTACTCAAAATAAAATTAGGTAATGGCTCCCTCTCGCAGAACCCCAAAAAGAACATGGAAGCCTTTCATGACTTTTATCGCAATCTGTAAAGCAGGAAAGGGAAGGAACCTCCCCCTAACCTCATAGACTCCTTTCTAGGATCTGTGAATATACCTCAGATCAGTGCAAAGCACAGGGATGAATTAGAGGCATCAATCTCAACAGAGCAAGTTGCGCAGGTCATTAAAAACCTTAAACATGACTCAGCCCCAGTCCCTGATGGTTTCTCAGTACCATATTATAAGCATTTCTCCCCAATACTCTCTCCGTACTTGGCCCGGTTTTTTTAATCATCTCCGATCTGGAGCCCCACTCGATAAGGCAATAAACGCAGCATTTATAACAGTGATCCCCAAGCCAGGCAAGGACCCAGTTGCACTTCCAATTACCGTCCCATTTTTTGATCAACAATGATCTCAAAATCCTAACAAAAATTTTAGCAGACCAGATATGCAACTTTATTAATCTTTACATCCACAAGGATCAAGTTGGCTTTATACCTGGGCGGCAGGGCCCGGACCAGATCAGGAGAGCAATCAACATAGGTTTCACTTTTGTGGTCTGGATGGGACGGGGGCCCCCGACAACAGGGATTCCTGCTCCCGCTTGACCTCATGAAGGCGTTCAATTCCGTCTCCTGGTCTTTTATGGTTTCTGCATTACTAGATTGTCCAAAAATTTGGGTTTTGGACAGTTTTTCATGAACATCATAGGTGCTCTTTATTCCACTCCAGAAGCTAAAATTAATCTGCAGGGCTTTCATTGGAATTCCTTCCCAATACAATGGGGCACAAGAAAGGGATGCCCCTTGCCCCCCCTGATCTTTGCCATGGTCATTGAGACTCTAGCCAATTTCTATCAGAGATAACCCTAATATACAAGGGTTGAAATGCGGACCACAGACTCACAAATGTTCGCTGATGACCTCTTACTCTTCATCTCCTCGCCAATTACTTCCTTATCCAATATTTGCAGGGTACTTGATGACTTTGGCAGAGTTTCTGGACTCCGAGTTAACTACGAAAAATCCTTGGCTCTGAATTTTATCCTACCTGCCCATATGGTAACACATCTTAAAAACAACTTCAGATTCGGGTGGAACGAGATGGCTATCCCATATTTGGGGATTAATCTACCTGCCACTATAGACAAACTCTACTCCGCTAATTTCCCATTGATCTTTTGCAAACTGGAGAAAGATCTCTTATCATGGGACAAACTGGGCCTTTCCTAGCTAGGCAGGGGGAATACTGTAAAAATTACCCTTTTACCTCACATCCTTTATCTTTTTCGATCACTACCTATCCCCATCCCCAGGGACCATCTTAGGAACTTCCAATCAAAAATTGTGTATAAAGTATATATGGGGAGCTAAGGTACACAGGATCGCCAAGGGGACTCTCTTTTGCAGTAAAGATCAGGGCGGAGTCGGTGTTCCAAACCTTATCTGGTATTATCAAGCGGCACAATTATCCCAGCTATCCACTTTATACTCTAAAGTTGCTCACCCTGACTGGATACATATGGAAAGGCAGGCCTTATGCCAATATACTCTAGACTATATACTCTGGTGCCCAACCAAGGCCAGACCGGCTATCCTAGCTCCCACACTCCTTAACACTTTGGGACTCCATCAAAAATTCTCCACACTTGACCTCTCACTGGCGCCCTCTTTCCCACATTTTCAGAAATCCACTGTTCCCACCTGGACTGGACATTAAAGCCTTCCAGTGGAAGCTAGATAAAGGACTATACAGGATTGGGCATTTTGTCACCCCGGGAGGTCCTCTCACTTTAGCTCACTGTACCAGTAAACTTGATATGCCCAGAACGGAAAGGTTTAGATTTCAGCAAATGTCCCATTTCATCCGTACTCTAGGGCCCTCCAAATACACACACCTCTATCTATCATGTATTACGAGAGGTGGTGCGGTCAGGCTATGGAGAAGGGGGGGGATAACGGTTATTTACCTAGATTTGGCTAGGGCGGATTCCAAAACGCTCTTCATGCAAGCATGGGAGATTGACCTACAACAAACTTGGAGTCTGGCAGAGTGGCATAGAGCTGCTGTCCCTGCTTCAAAGGGCATTCTCAACATAGCACTGGTGGAAGCCAACATGAAAATCTTAATGAGATGGTATATGGTCCCCATGAAAATAGCTAAAATCTACCCAAACGCATACCCCCTGTGCTTTTGCAACTGCGGTCATATTGGTTCCATGCTACACATTTGGTGGGATTGCCCCAAAATCAGGGGCCTATGGAACAAAATCTTCCATATTATTAGGAAACTTACGGATTTACCATTTCCACAAACACCTCAGTAAGCGCTACTAAATTTTCCTAACCCCGGGATTCCAAAGTTAGCCCAAAGTCTTATTAGGTTCATACTTCTCAGTACCAAATTGACAATTGCCCGCGCTTGGAAAACAGCCCATGGTCTTATTTCAGTTAGTTAAAAGAAAGATTTCTTGGATTATGGCTCAGGAGAAAAAAACAATAAGCATCCTCTTGGACACTGTCAACAGAAATGATACCGTATGGGAACCCTGGGTAAAATGCATTTCTTATTCACCGGCCATTGCCGACCCATTTGGTTAGGCGTGAAGGAGCGAGCACCACACCGTCACCCACCGCTTCGTCTTTCTTTCTTTTCTTAGTCTTCTCTATCTTTCTATTTGTTACGCTGGATCTACAGGTACAGTCTAGAGCTAGTTTGGTTGCGAGCATTTGGGGCAACAGAGCTCAAAAAAAAAAAAGAAGACACCCTGAGGTTGTCTCCGCTCATCCACCATTGGCCCCATGACTCTGGCCTTCCCCACACTACCGTATCTTGCTGGCCAGCCAGAACTCAAACAACTGCTGAGCGAACCACTATGAGGAGGGTGACGTCCCTCGATTCTTAGCACAGTTTGATCCCATTAGGGGTACTGGGATTGGGGAGTTCTCACCTTCCTCAGATACTGGTGAAGGCTGCAACACTGTCAAGCTTAGTACTCAGGTCTCAGTCTGTTATAGAGCTGGTGCTCAAGTTACATTTAATGTTTTTTTCAACTGAGTTTTAAACGATTGTTTATGCTGTAACCTGTTATCATATTTCCATATAAACCTTAATAAAAACCTATTGAAAATAAAAGAGGCCATTCAGACCTGGGATGAGGGATTAGAATAAAGGGTTTTTAGGGCAGATATAAAGGGAGCCATGAAATCCGAATTTGGTTAGGGTGGCAAACATGTAGGGCCAGCTTAATCTGTCAAACGCTTTCTGGGCATCTAAACTGAGGATCATGGCAGGTCTACGGACTCTATTCAGCATGTCTATAAGGCCTATAGTACGTATGTTATCTCAGCGTGTCTAGTGGGAACAAAGCCTAGTAAAAGGTGTGATTGGGGACCAAGTAATCTATGTAAATAAAAGGTACCAACATCCCTTTCAATTTAGAAAATAGTAAGATACAGGAGATGGGATTTTAAGGGTACAGGTTTTAGGTACACATTACACTTCGTTAATATAAAAAATACAAATCTTTAATGGTATATAGCACACAAAAATACAAAAATGGCAAGTACAAATATATTCAAAGTCATAGGTATATACACACAATCCCTATTTATGACATTGATAATACCGTAATCACACATGTATAATCCTGAGTCCAAGGGCTTCTACATGTTTCGCAGAAAAACGGCTTCATCAGGAAAACAAAAATTATTCAGGCAAATGTATTATTTAAAATGTATTGTTTAAAAATATGTATGGTTTCAACCTTAGGTATATAAGACAAAAAGAGATACAAATTAATAAAATACATATCAAAATTGTAACAGCATTTAGTGCGTCAGAGATAGCAACAGTAAACCCCATCAGGCTAGTCCCCAGTGAAGTGTTAATGTATCCCTTCTCCCAACCAAATTCACTATATATCCCTCAACTAATGACTCAACCCCAAAAAAAAAAGAAAACCAACAACAACAACGAAAAAGAAAAGAGATTCTCCCTTTGTGGTGGGGTTTTTAGGCAGCAATCCGTCTGGTAAAAATTATCAGACGAATGTATTAAGTGAGAGACCAAGTCCATCCAAATCAGTTTACAATATTTATTCAAATTTAAAAATAGAATGACACATAAAAAAAGGGGGGTGTAAAACACAAGCCCATACAGAATAAAATGCGAATACAGTACACAAAGTAAAACCAACAAATGGCACCTAGCACCACGACTGATATGATCAGAAGGGGTGATTGTGTAGGGTGTGACAAAAACACTGACGCGTTTCGACCTGTTGTCTGTGTCGGTCTTCCTCAGAGTATTTTTGTCTGTTGGGATAAAGAGACAGTGTAACAGCAACTACTCAATTATGTGTTTCTGTACGTTTACACTCATGTCCATATACATTTTTTATCAATATAGTTACCAGTATGGGTGTAGTGTACGTAATAGTCTTCTGCATGGGTGTTTATAAAAGTCCCATCGTTATTCCCGGTGGCTTCCAATTCCGACTCCTACTGGTGAATCGAAGCACAATGGATCATCCAGGCCGTATGTGGCTTGCAAGGAGTCACACTTGTGGCCGACTCGCCAAAGGGGAACCCCAGGACAAGCCCCCGGGGGCACGGTGGGGGGGGGAGAAGAGAACCGACAGTAGGACACCCCCAGCAGCGGACTCCTGGAATATACCAAGAAATCATTCGTGGGCACATTTATATAAAGTGGGAACAGATGAGAAGAGAGGGAACTCTTTATGAGGAAGAGTCCCTCGATTAAGATTAAGAGTAGTACTGTTATATACTTGGAGAGTGTGATTAATATCATTCATGCATTTCTTTCCTTCACACTTCACACCCTTTACTCCCACACAGTGTTCCACACGTTTTACCCATCGCATTGCTTGCACAATTTTTTTTTTCACCTCTTCCCCACTCTCCCCACGAGTCCAACTTTTTCTCTTTAAATTTCATATGGTTTTACATCTTGGCCCCACCCCCTTTCCCCTATTATTTTTCCTTTTCACATTTTACTTCTTTTTCCTTTTTTCATTCTCCTTCTCTCATTCTTTCTGTATTTCCTTATGTGTATGAAGCGCGCCATACATATACATTTCTCATTGTCTTGCAGCCCCTCCCTTCTTCTTTCCCCCCCCCTCCCTCCCTTCCTTTATCTGTCTTTCCCCTCTCCCTCTTTCTTCCATCCCTACTTCCCTTCCCTTCTTTCCCCCCGTAGAAGTTCTTTCTCATATTATTCGGGTTTCTATCTCCCCCCTTTCCCCCCCCCTTCCCCCTTTCCTTTCCCCTCCTACACGTTTTCCTCTATATTTCTCTATGCACCCTGTACTCAACAGGTCCCTCTATCCTCGAGACACATCTCTATCCTATGATTCATTCCTTTCTTGTAAATCTAATACTTAAATATACAATCCTTTATAAAAGGAGACACACTCTACATGTGAGGTTAACCTTGACCTTTAGGAGTGTGAGATTAATGATATTAATCACACTCTCCAAGTATATAACAGTACTACTCTTAATCTTAATCGAGGGACTCTTCCTCATAAAGAGTTCCCTCTCTTCTCATCTGTTCCCACTTTATATAAATGTGCCCACGAATGATTTCTTGGTATATTCCAGGAGTCCGCTGCTGGGGGTGTCCTACTGTCGGTTCTCTTCTCCCCCCCCCCACCGTGCCCCCGGGGGCTTGTCCTGGGGTTCCCCTTTGGCGAGTCGGCCACAAGTGTGACTCCTTGCAAGCCACATATGGCCTGGATGACCCATTGTGCTTCGATTCACCAGTAGGAGTCGGAATTGGAAGCCACCGGGAATAACTATGGGACTTTTATAAACACCCATGCAGAAGACTATTCCGTACACTACACCCATACTGGTAACTATATTGATAAAAAATGTATATGGACATGAGTGTAAACGTACAGAAACACATAATTGAGTAGTTGCTGTTACACTGTCTCTTTATCCCAACAGACAAAAATACTCTGAGGAAGACCGACACAACAGGTCGAAACGCGTCAGTGTTTTTGTCACACCCTACACAATCACCCCTTCTGATCATATCAGTCGTGGTGCTAGGTGCCATTTGTTGGTTTTACTTTGTGTACTGTATTCGCATTTTATTCTGTATGGGCTTGTGTTTTACACCCCCCTTTTTTTATGTGTCATTCTATTTTTAAATTTGAATAAATATTGTAAACTGATTTGGATGGACTTGGTCTCTCACTTAATACATTCGTCTGATAATTTTTACCAGACGGATTGCTGCCTAAAAACCCCACCACAAAGGGAGAATCTCTTTTCTTTTTCATCCAAACCCGGGGTGAGCAGCTATTTGCAGCTCCTGATTGTGTCAATACCCTTCCCTTTTTTCACCAACAACAACAACAACCTACACACGAAACAACCCCCCCCCCACCCCCCACACACACACAACCCAGACATCCCCATCCCACATGTGTACATCCATGCATTATCAAACCCAAATGTTAGCAACCCCATTCAAATGGCCACAATCACACACTAACATACTGACATGACTGACTGGAAAAACCCTTCTAATGCAGCACACCCTACCTCTATATGGGTCCGAAAATGGGCACTGTCTGGGGACCAGCAGAGGGTGTCATCTAAAAAAGTTTGTGCAAGATATGAGTGGTCCTGGCCGTGTAGGGTCTCCCGTAGGGAGGGATGACGTAATAAAAATTACTGTCAGGTCACCTGAGACCAGGTGACAGGTGCACTCAGTAGGAATCGGAAGTGCACCGCTAGGTAGTGGACCTTAGGACTGACTGCTGCGGATTGTACCCATAGAGATTCAGGACACAGGTCTACTGGATCACTAACACAGATCCAAGTGGGAGCTAGAGCATAGATTCCCCAGGGTGTGGAGTCTAAGAGCCAGCAGGTGTTCGCCAGAGCCTCTAGTGGTGAGGATGGACTTCGCTGCAGTCTGGCTCCAGGTCGCGACCCCCAGGGTCTCACAGCTCACGCTCACAGTAGACTACAGGAGAAGGAAGCAGCAGGCTGGAACGACAAGGATAGTAAGGGGATAAGGCAGAGGTCAGGGTAACTAGCAGACAGGAACAACAGAGTACACGCCAAAGGTTCAGGGTCACAGGCAGACAGGGATGGTCAGGGACATGCCAAAGGGTCAAGGTCACAAGCAGAGAGGAATCAATGAGAACACACCAAGGTCGGTAACGGAGACAAACATAAAGCACACGGCAAGCAGGAACCAGGAAGCCAAACACACAATGGATACACAATGGTTGATCAGCACCACTGGCTTGCAGTGCACAGGTTAATATAGGTTCCCCTGATAGGGCCTGGGGTGGAGCCATGCTTAGAGGAGAGGTTATAAAAACCACCAGGTGAGAGTGGCTGGCCTCTTAGTCTGAACACATGAAGGAGAGGTAAGCAAACAGGGGAAGATTACTGCATAACCGTGACAGTACCCCCCCCTCTTATGAGGCCTCCCCCTCCCCCACCTGGGTCCAGGCTTAAAGGGAAACTCCAGATGGAACCTCCTCAACAGATGAGGAGCAAGGGCCTCAGATGCAGTGATCCAAGACCTCTCCTCAGGACCAAACCCTTTCCAATGTATGAGGTACTGAAGACTGCCTTTACGGAGCCGGGAATCCAAAACTTGACTAACCTCGTATTTTAGATTATCCTCAGAGACAGGAACCGAGGTAAGGAGAGGACGAGAGGACTTGAGGACTAAAGGCTTTTTAGGAATGGTTAAGGGCATAGTAGCAGTAGGGTGAGGCCAGGTTACAGAAGGTCCTGAACAAGAAGCAGAAAGCTTACTGGGCATGGGCTGGACTGGCATAACTAGTGCAGAGACCGACTGAATAGTATTGTCAGGTGTAGTGACCATCTCAATCCCATCACAGGTAGACATGGGAACTGTCAAAAAATGTGTTTTTTTGTTTCGTTCCATTCCATATATAAAAAAAAAATCGTAATTCGTGTACGAAAATCCTGTACGAATTTCGTACGAATCGTAATTTTTTTTTCGAATCATTACAAATCGTTAGTAAAGTTACGAATCGCTAACGCGGCTAATGAATTGTCGGTTCCCGTAACACAGAGAACAATTCGAATCCAACTACAAATATCGAATTTCAACTAATACGAAATAAATTATTATAGCGGATATAACGAATGCTTCGAATGATTCGAATGAATTTGAGATTCAGTATATGTAATATTGAGAACTGTTCCTGCACAAAGTGTCATTTTTGCAGGAAAAAAAGCTATTTAAAATCACTCGCGGCTAATGAATTGTCGGCTCTGTAACACAGAGAACAGTCATTCATTGATAAAAAAAAAAAAGAAAAAAGCGTGGGGGTCCCCCCAAATTCAATAACCAGGCCCTTCAGGTCTGGTATGGCTATTAAGGGGAACCCCAGCCAAAAAAAAAATAAAAAATGGCGTGGGGTCCCCCCTAAATATCCATACCAGACCCTTCAGGTCTGGGATGGATTTTAAGGGGAACCCCGGCCAAAAAAAAAAATGGCGTGGGGTCCCCCTCAAAATCCATACCAGACCCTTTATCCAAGCATGCAACCTGGCAGGCCGCAGGAAAAGAGGGGGGGACGAGGGGGGAACCGTACCAGGCCACATGCCCTCAACATTGGGAGGGTGCTTTGGGGTAAAGTAAAATGAACACTAAATTTTTTTTTTAAAGCGCCCCTGTCCCCGTGTGCTCGCATGCAGAAGTGAACGCATACGTAAGTCCCGCCCACATATGAAAACGGTGTTCAAACCACACATGTGAGGTATCGCTGCGAACGTTGGAGCGAGAAGAATCATTTTGGCCCTAGACCTCCTCTGTAACTCAAAACATGTAACCAGTAAAAATGATTAAAGCGCCGCCTATGGGGATTTTTAAGTAGTGAAGTTTGGCGCCATTCCACGAGCATCTGCAATTTTGAAGGGTGACATGTTAGGTATCTATTTACTGGGCGTAACTTCATCTTTCACATTATGCAAAAACATTGGGCTAAATTTACAGTTTTTTTTTTTGTAAAGCACAAAACTTTTTTTTCCCAAAAAAACGCGTTCGAAAAATTGCTGCGCAAGTACCGTGCTAGATAAAAAGTTGCAACAACCACCATTGTATTCTCTAGGGTCTTTGCTAAAAAAACATATATAATGTTTTGGGGTTCTATGTAATTTTCTAGCAAATAAATTATGATTTTTACATGTAGGAGAGAAATGTCAGAATTGTCCTGGGTGCTCCAGAACGCCTGATGGTGCTCCCTGCATGTTGGTCCTCTGTATGTAGCCACACTGTGTAAAAGTCTCACACATGTGGTATCGCCATACTCGGGAGTAATAGCAGAATGTGTTTTGGGGTGTAATTTGTGGTATGCATATGCTGTGTGTGAGAAATAACCTGCTAATATGACAATTTTGTGAAAAAAAAAAAAAAAGAAAAAATAATCTTGATTTTGCAAAGAATTGTGGGAAAAAATTACAACTTCAAAAAACTCACTATGCCTCTTTATAAATACCTTGGAATGTCTTCTTTCCAAAAAGGGGTCATTTGGGGGGTATTTGTACTTTTATGGCATGTTAGGGTCTCAAGAAATGAGATAGGCCATCAGTACTTCAGGTGTGATCAATTTTCAGATATTGGCACCATAGCTTGTGGACTCTATAACTTTCACAAAGACCAAATAATATACCCCAATTTGTACTTATTTTTACCAAAATATGTAGCAGTATAAATTTTGGCCAAAATTTATAAAGAAAAATTACAAATTTGCTAAATTTTATAACAGAAACGAAGAAAACTAATTTTTTTTACCAAATTTTCAGTCTTTTTTCTTTTATAGCGCAAAAAATGAAAAACCCAACAGTGATTAAATACCACCAAAAGAAAGCTCTATTTGTGTGAAAAAAAGGACAAAAATTTCATATGGGTACAGTGTTGTATGACTGAGTAATTGTCATTCAAAATGTGAGAGCACTGAAAGCTGAAAATTGGTCTGGTTATTAAGGGTGTTTAAGTGCCCAGTGGTCAAGTGGTTAAATGCGTGTCACCTATGAGGGTCTAGATAGAAAATATTCCTCACCTCTACAGCTGTATAATTCTTTTTCTCCACACCTCTATCAGCACAGATCATGCCAAGATGTTGGGGAAAGAAAGGATTGTGTACACAATCGATGTACAGCGTATATGTAGTTTGGTATACAAGCCGTTGTATGTTATCGAATGATAACTGATATCAATCTAATAGAAAAAATAATAAGATACATAAGAAAGGCATGTAAAAAAGGGATTCTGAATTATTGCAAAGTCCAACCAATGCTGGACAAAGTGCTGATGGTCCTTAAGATGGAGAGGGAAAGAAAAAACAAACAAACAGATATTTACCTTGTGCCGCCGGTCCTGTGGCATATGAGCTCCACAACCGCACATAAACATAGTGCAGCTTTTATATCCCTCCCCGTTGGCGCCAAAAGCCGGCGTGTGACGTCACGCCGCCATTGGCGCCACGCGGACACGTGGTGGGGGCCCGCAAACCACAGACTTAGACCCGGAAACCGGAAGTGTCCATACTTCCGGTTCACACGTCACAGCAGGGCTGACATGCTGTGCAGACAGCTTGTGGGCTGTGATGCTATGCACAGCGTGGGACCAATAGTTGATGTTTTGGGCGGGGAATAGACGTGTGCGGGATGCCTTGGTCAAAGACAGCCCCTGGGTGGACACACCGCAGGAAAAGTCTGCCAAATAGAGATAGATCTCATTCACCTTGCACCCTTGGGTGTCCATACGGGGACCCCCATACAGCCATCGAACAAACTATACTGCACAAATTTTTTTTTTATAAAAAAATAAATAAAAATAACACACATCAACACACTGTGCTATTGTTGATCTGCTTACTTCTCTGTAATGAGGGACCTGATGGTTGTTCCTATGGCCATCTCGACACAGTGTTTCTATCTTATGTCATATATTATTTCTATGCAGACATCTGACGTATACTATTATAAACAGTCATCAATGACATTAGACAAAATATATCATTTAAACAGTAGATTGTCTTCTCCTCCCCCCCACCCCTGAACCTTCCAGCAACCCAGGGGGTCAATACTCCCTGAATTTAGTGGAAAGACCACTGAGTGAGGGAAAAGTTAACCTGATCCGTGACTACATGGTGGCCCAGAATGCATAGGCACAGATGCACAGCAAAGACCGCTCAAGTCTGAATACCAGAGTACTGATGGATGGCACACATTCACAAAACCCAGTCTGACCAAGATTGTTATAGAAAAGGTTTATAACTTATGCCCTCGTTGAGGCCTGGATATCGAGTTGCTTCTAAAAAGGTATATCCATCGGGTTTCAAGCTGTAAGAGCTTATTGTCTATCTTCCCCTCGTTCATGTTGGGGTAAGTGTTCGAGACTGTAGAAGCCAATGAATTTTAGATTAAAATTGTAATATAGCCCTACATGCCGGCTTATCGGAGTCTACATCTTGCGCTTAGAGATAAGAGACACATGGTCTCTTATCCTGCAAAAAAGTGGGAGCTTAATTTTGCCCTCATAGAACGCGCCGCAGGCACATTTCATTAGATATACCGAGCCTATTGACTGGCAGTTAGTTCGATGTTTTGGTGTCCAAGTGTTTTGATTTGGAAGTAGAATATCCCTCCCTTCTATGATATATGGGCAAAAATTACACTTACCACAAGGGTAGGTACCAGGTGTCCTTTGTTTAGATTTTTCCAATTTGGTGTGATGGCTACTCACCAATGCATCTCTTATTGATCAAGATCATCTATACGCGATTTCTGGATATGGTTTGATAAATTTCAGGACCCTGTCATCAGCTGTTAACAAGTGCCAAAATTTGTTATATATATTTCTTACTTTAGCATGTTGTCGGTTATATTTTGTAATGATCCTTGTTGTTGCTGATGATTTCTCCCGCCTTGGTTTGTATAGCAACATTGATCTGTCTTGGTTCTTCACTCTATTGAATGCCTTCTTCAGGCAGTTCCTACTATATCCCCTAATCAATAAACAATCTCGTAATGATTTAACTTCTTTCAGAAAATCAGCATATTCTGTACAATTCCATTTCAGTCTGAGGAATTGACTATATGGAATGCTGTTGATTAGCGTTTGTGGGTGTGAACTATTGGCGTGTAATAGGCTGTTGCCCGATGAAGGTTTTCTGTACAGGGTAGAACTGAGCATGCCTGTTTCGTTAATGAAGATCTCTATATCTAAAAAGGTGATTCTTGTTTGATCAAAGGTATATGTAAATTTTAGGTTGTAAGTGTTCACTTGTAAGCTATCCAAGAAGGTCATTAGACTGTCTTTTGATCCTGCCCAAATCATAAAGACATCATCTATGTATCGATGCCATGATACAATCTGTCTGATGTCTGGTATTCTCACCTCTTCTGAAAAGAGATCCCGTTCCCACCCCCCCAGGTACAAGTTTGCATATGAGGGCGCACATTTGGCCCCCATAGCAACGCCCTGTATCTAGAGGTAATGGGAACCCTTGAACATGAAAATATTGTGTGTCAATATAAAGTCTTGTGACCCAGATCTACCTTTTGGACATCATACAAGCCTTTCCCAAGGTGACATTTTTGATATTGGATCGTATACATCCAGATCCAAGGAGGGGGGGGGGGGGGACTGGAACAATTGGAATGTCGATGGATACACAAATTAAAAGCCACCGTACCACCTGGCTTAAATGACAGCATTTGGTTTAAACCATTCCTTGAAGGTTTTTCAACTGGTGGCATGGAGGAATAGATAATTTATATATCTCTTTCTCCATGCTGTACAAAATGAAGATTGTCCACACTTATGCCTATGTATAACTATGCTTCATCAAGACGGACCCCGTAGTATATATATGGGCTCTGTTTTAGATGTATACCTCTAGGGATAGCAATTATCTATACAATCAGTAGATACTTGGGATAACCTTTGTTGACCAATAGTTTATAGCAAACTTTGGTACTAATGTATGTATTGTGGTGGTGTGGTACCCCACCAGCAAAATGATGCAGGGTTCTCAACCAGGCGGGTTGAGGGGCTCCAGGGTGTTTGTTTATTTGGGAGGAAACTGGCTTTTCAGTTTCCTCCATGTTTATTAAAATCCACTTTGGGACCTGGAGCCCGGGGATTTCTTAGAGATCCGGGTGGGATGAAATCCCCAATCCTGGATCCGGGTTTTGGGATCCCCCAGCACACTGACTGGTCAGGTGTGTGCTGGGCTATTTGTAGACACCTGACCATGATTCTGGGCTCCACCCTCCCGAGGAGTCCAGGTTTGCAAGGGAGGACCCAGAGAGTGCAGGTGTGCACGGAACTAGCCAGAGACCTGAGTCTGAGGTTGCTGACAGAAGTCAGGAGAGCTCCATGTGGGAGCCTGAGCAGTGGTGCATCCGCTGCTGAAGAGAGCCAGGTGGCTCGGTATTTTGCAATGCTGCATGTTTTAAGCCAGGAGGCTGAATATCCTTTTGTTTGTTGCTGGCAGTTCAAACCCCCTGCGAGGGAAACCATCTTTTGTTTTCATTTATGGAACTTTGTTTTCTTTTCTTCCTTTCTTTTAATAAAAGTGGGCCAACAAGCCCTTAAACGCATGACTGGCGTGGACTCTGCTCACTGGTATGCTCTACACAGACGCTAAAGAACCCCCAATATCACAAGTGGTGCTCGGATGCGGGCATAACTGAAGATCCTCGCATATACCAGTGAGCTATTGCCAGAAACTGCTTTTGCTCTGCAGTGTGTGCAGCAGGTGGTGTACCTGGAAGGGAGAGGCCCCTTAAAGAGACAGTGCTCCTGTTGTTGTTCTGTGCAGTGAAGTAACTGCAAGTATGGAGAGTCCACCAGCATTTGAATCTGCAGTGGATTGGTGCAAGCGGCACCTGGCAGGAATGGACCAAGCTACAGTGAAAGACAAGCCAACCTTTGTTACAAAGAGAGAGCTGCCGGATGTCCATACCTGGGAGAGGGGTGTGGTTTCCCCTGGCAACGCTGCTGTAGTTAAACCAGCAGTTGTTGGGAAAAATGTGAAAGTGACACAGCGTAAGACAGGGTCCAGCGGAGGGAAGCCTTTGTTATGTGCCAGAAGAGAGGCTGACCAAAGGCCAGGACTGAGAGTGGTTGCCCATAGCAACACAGAGGAGGCCAATCGGGCTGTCTGTGGACCATGGGGTATGCCTGCCAAGGGTCGTGGCAAGTGGCTTCTGGAGGAGCCAATACAGCATGTTCAAAAGATCCAGCAAAGCTCTGCTGGGAGAGTGCGATCTCCCATGGCAACGAGAGTGGAAGTTCTGCCTGG